>CM045761.1:15835174-16528387 GCA_025200525.1 Camellia lanceoleosa
GCCACACTCACATCAATCGCCATGTGATGAAATGAGACAAATTAAACACATGCAAACACGCACGATGCAAAGGGACTGCATCCTAAGGCATCAAATACCATTCTCTACCAAAGATGGTGTGATGAAAGATGGCATACAAATATGCAATTTTCAGCTCGGAAATAATATGCTCAATGGTCCCGGATCATGAAAAACATGTCACCCAATGCATGAAATAGGCCCTTCAACTCAAAACTAGGCAACGATTGAAACTTTCAAGTATGCAAAGCAAGCATTATTTGATCATGAAGCATGAAAACAGAGCCAAGACACCCCTAAACATGCACCAAATCGGCCAGTATGGCCAAAAGCAATACGGTGGCTAAACAACATGTGACACGCTAGTAAGCATGGTTTACATGGCATATATGGCTAACAAGAGAGGTCACCAAACTAGCCACATAATAGCCAGAACATGGTATGCGTTAAAATATGCCCAAATAACCACCAAATATATCCAATGCATGCAAAAAATGATTGGACTCTTTGAGCTGGCCATGAGATATGGGATTACTCAACACATACAAGATGGACATATAAATGGAAAACCAACTCGAAATCGGCCATGACAGCCCTCTAAAAACTCATCAAAAGGCCCCAAATGGTTCAATGAAACATGCAATGAAAGGTCCCCTTGAAAGGCTCTTTGAGGAGGATTGCTCCACACATGCACGAAGGGACGGAAATATGGCCTAAAAGGGCTCGACAGAGCTAAGGCAAGTACCTCAAACTCACATAATAGGCCTCGAACAAGACTTCAAAGCATGCAAGACGGAGCCCTTTCTGAAGGCCAAAAGGGCCAATCAAACAAGACAAGGAGAGAGGTGGTCACCCCCTCCCATTTTGGCTCGTCAAAATAGTAAGTTTTAGTCACTAAAATTCATCGATTTTAGTGGCTAGAAGGCCAAACAAAGCATGCAACAAAGGCCTAGATGCAAAGCCTTCCAAAACAAGAGACAAACAAGCATACAAGGAAGTAAATGACCTCAAATATAAAAAATTCCCTTAATCAAACACTCAAGAGGGGCTCAAAAATAGAAGACTCTTTTCAGTTTATGACACAAATCTCGAAAAATGCTCACAAGTAGGGCTAAGATATGAAGCAAAAATAAGCCTACAAAGAGGGATAGAGCATACAAGGAGCAGTATATGACCTCAAACAGTAAAAGTATCCTTAATCAAACCTTTAAGAGGAGCTCAAAATAAAGACACTTTCCAATTTATAACAAAACCCGTGAGATACTTGGGCAAATAGGGTTAAGTTATGAAGCAAAAAATAATGCAAAAAAAAAGAGAAATGAGGACTACTACCTTGTAGCACACACAACAATGCAGCAAGTTCGACCAATAAGGTGGAGTCTTTCAACTCTAAAAACAGCAAAATTTCCAAGATGATTGAATGGATGGTGGAGGTGGTAGGCTAAGTGAGGTGTGGTGTAATGGCCAAAACAATGTGGGGGTATTTGAGCTTCGATGAGAGAGATATGGAGGGTGGAGTGTATATGCCTTGGTTGGATTTTCTAACCCTTGCAAATGGAGGAGTGTTGGTTTTATAGAGGAGAAGAGCCAAGACTTCGAGAAGCCTTAAGAGAGGGTCAGCTTCTCAAAGAAGCTTAACCAAAAGGGTCAAGCTTCTGAGGAAGCTAAACCAAGGGTCAAGCTTCCTCAAGAAGCTTGACAAAGAGTCAAGCTTCTCTAAGAAGCTAAGCAAAAGGTCAAAGCCAACTTAAAAAGACCAACAAAAAGGCTCAAAATCTTGAGAAAGGATCAAGTGTTTCACAGCACAAATTGTGTTGCACTTGAGAAGGCTAAAGTAGAAAGTCGCCTCGACCAAATTAGGTGGTCGGTTTACCACCCCCTAGTCGGCCAACCAGGGTCAAAAGGTTCAAGAAAGAGGAAGTCGGCCTACCCGTAAAGGTGGCCTCCTAGTGAACGCAACACAACTATATGGTGGGAAATCGTAAAATATGACCCAAGAGAGAGGAAAACCAACTTTTAGCAAGGTTCAAAAGGGTCAAGAAGAAATACCGGCCTACCTACCCATATTGGTGGCCTCCCGTGATGAGCACAACACAATGGTGGTATGAAAACCGTAAATTATGGCCCAAAAGTGAGAAAAACCAACTTTCTGTCAAGCAAATCGACTAGAGGAGAGAGAAAATGGTTTTCAAAAGAATTACTGGTCTCCATCCATCCTACCACCTTCCTAGCAATGAAAATAGGGTCCATACCAAAAATGAACCCTAACCGGTAAAAACGAGGGTTCGGGGCCAAAACGCTGCAAACCCTGGCCCCGAACAAAGCATTAAGCACCGGAGGTGCCATACGACCACGAAGGTGGTCTCCCGCGTCACAATGTCCCTCTAAGGAGAGGAAACAAGGTGTGTGCCAAAAACCGGAGCAAACGGAGGTAGTTAAGCTGTCTTGAATCGAGGCACACAGCCGACGGCTTTGAAAATCGAAAACTGGCCTCCAAACGGGAAAAAGTGGCCTACGACCATGAAACGTAGCCTACGGCTACTGAGAGATGGTCTACGAGACCTCTCCCTCCCTTTGGGAAGAGAAAATAGAGAAAACAAGGCCTGGTTCACAAACCGAGGCAAAGCACAAAAGAGCCTCGAAGTTTGGAGGCAAGGCCCGCAGCCGGGACTTTGAAACCCCAGAACGAGCACAATATGCACTACCACCAAGCGCTAATCTATGACGCTCGAAGTCTTAAGGTCGGCCAAAAATGGGGTGTCTACATTTGTCCCTTGACAGAACTCAAAGTCACGCTGCGACGAGTGAATGTCAAAGCCCGTGAGATCTACCCATTTTGACAAGGCCAAGACTTAGACAAACAAAGCGAGATAAACAAAGATGTGCCCGCAGCATGCTCAGAGTGCAGGCAAGATGCAAAATGATATGCACAAAGCCGACGTAACTCATGATTATGCAAAGAAGTCGTAATGAAACAAGTATTCGCACAGATGCAAACCGCTTTTGCGAGAATGTAAAGCAACAACTACATTTCATGCAGTTTAAGAATGCGGAGAATCACAATTCTCGCCACGCCTCACACGGAGAAGATACAATATTCAAGGCGATTCGTTCGGGTCGCACTAGTTTCAAATGAACCGTACATACAATATCGCGCTCGCAAAAGAGAGAAACTTAACAAGCATAATATAGTTAGCGATATGTTCAATGCTATATCGAACGCAGATAAACATGGTGCCGATGGGAAAGTGCATCGCAATGCAAGAAGAAACGCGGCGGACAACGAGGTTAAGCACAAAGGCATGACAATATCAATGAAACGTGGCACAATGATGCAAGCAATGTGCATGAGAATGCAAGGACGCGGCATAACAATGCAGATAAGTGCAAACTCGAATGCGATTTGACACAAAACAACGAGCAAAGGAATGCAAGTTTCGACGAGGCGACTCAATCGCTGCCTCCGATTTACCTTTAAGGGTCACAACGCGGCTCAAAAGGATACATCTTGCTCTTGATGAGAAACAATGAAACACGATCGAAAATTGGAGTTGAAGTTCCCATGAGGGATTTTATGGCGATGAAAAGCGCACTTCCCTTTGTACTTTCTCGAAAGTGCCGAGACTGATCACTACCAAAATTTGCAGAGAGTTCAAAGAGACCTTGAGACCACCTTGGGAACACCACCGACCAGGTTTGGAGGCTATTGGAGGCCACCCACCAGGTTTGGTAAAGGGGGTGGTCGGTTTACTGTAAAAGGTGGCCTGACGACCACCCAGCCCAAATCCAGGCGCTTTGGTATTTTCACACTTGTTTCTTTAAAAACACTCGCCAAAGCTCTTTTGTTTCACAACTCTAAGTCCGAATCAGTCCCTCTTCCTTCCTAGAGCATTTTTCGTCCCAGACCGCCATTTATACGTGTTTTCCAATGCCCCACGCAAAGTTGTTTCGCGAAATCTTTCAGTTTTCTTCACTTTGAACCGATTAGATTTTGATTTCGGAGCTCTTTTCCTCATTTTCACCACTTGAGGTAAGTTTGTCTCAACATTTGGAAGATTTTTTCGGGAGTTAACTTTTGTTGACTTTTTCATTTCTCGAGAGTTGACTTTTGTTGACTTTTTCCAATTTTGGCTCATTTTGCTCATTTTTACTCCTTTTTGCAGATTTCTTGAGATGGCGGGTCATTTCCCCCATGGAGGAGGTTCTCCAGGTGCCGAGGGTGAGCCGGACATCATGTCTTTACCTCCGAGGGTTCGGCCATTCATTCTCGAGAGGTATGACCCTCCGACACACATCCTCCCTCGGGCAGTCTTCTATCATTTTACCAACTTTAATGCTCGAGCACCTGTGGATCTGCTATTGCGGGAGCCGGAGTCCCATCTCTCTCATCAGGCACGAGAGGTATGTACTTCACTTTTTACATTTCGCCTTATATATTTTGCATTTTCCGTGCATTTCATGCTATGCATGCTTATCTACTCGTTCTGAACACATTTCCATGCCATACTTCTGCTCATTCTAGCACACAACTTGTTCTAAATGCTTAGTCTATAACACAGTATTCTATTTGCATCTTGAACACACAGCTCAATCACTTGAATTTCTGAACCCGCAGCCCATATTTGATTGTGAACACGCAACACATATTTGTTGAAAGTTGAACACGCAGCCCAAACTTTGAATTTCTGAACACGCAGCTCATATTTGATGGTGAACACGCAACATACACTATTTTTGAAATCTGAACACACAGCCCAAATTTATTTGTGAACACGCAGCACACACTTGTCGAGAGTTGAACACGCAGCCCAAACTTTGAATTTCTGAACACGCAGCCCATATTTGAGGTGAACACGCAGCACACACTATTTATGAAATTTGAACACACAACCCAAATTTGTTTGTGAACACGCAACACACACTTGTCGAGAGTTGAACATGCAACCCAAACTTTGAATTTCTGAACATGCAGCCCATATTTGAGGTGAACACGCAGCACACACTATTTCAGAAATCTGAACACACAGCCCAAATTTATTTGTGAACACGCAGCACACACTTGTTGAGAGTTGAACACGCAGCCCAAACTTTGAATTTCTGAACACACAGCCCATATCGGAGGTGAACACGCAGCACACACTATTTCTGAAAGCTGAACACATAGCCCAAATTTGTTTGTGAACACGCAGCACACACTTGTTGAGAGTTGAACACGCAAATTCAAACTTTGAATTTCGAACACGCATTTCATATCTTGATTGTGAACACGCAGACACACTTGTTGAGAGTTGAACACGCAGCCCAAATTTTGAATTCTCTCAACACGCAGTTTCATATTTGATTGTGAACACGCAAAGACACACTTGTCGAGAGTTGAACACGCATTTCAAACTTTGAATTTCGAACACGCAAGTTTCAAACTTTGAATTTCGAACACGCAAATTTCATATCTTGATTATGAACACGCAAAGACACACTTGTTGAGAGTTGAACACGCAGCCCAAACTTTGAATTTCTAAACACGCAATTTCATATTTGAGGTGAACACGCAAAGATACACTTGTTGAGAGTTGAACACGAACCCAAACTTTGAATTTAACACGCAAATTCTATATCTTGATTGTGAACACGCAGCACACACTATTGTATTTGATTTGATTTGCACACAGCTCATACATTTCATTTGCACGTAGCTTATTCATTTAATTCTGAAACTGAATACATGTGTTCATTGTGAATGCAGGTATCTTCTCGTGTTACACGGGGATATGGCTCCATCGTTGGAAGTGAGTGGTACATAGAGCTCCCGGAGGCCCTTCGTGATTGGGCTGACCAGCAGGTTCGGACCCTTCAAGACCGATATCTCGCTATCCTGCTAGCAGGACATTGATGGGGGCACTTGTGGAGAGATGGTGGGACACCACCAAATTGTTCCATTTTTCAACTACCGGGGATATGACTATGACCCCGTTCGACTTTGTTGTGACATGTGCCTTGACGTGGGAGGTCAGATCCTTATGATGAGGACATGAGCGAGTGGGAGGCCGCTTGATTTATCTCATGGAGCTCGCCCAAGGATGTGATCCTTGAGTAGAGTCCGGTATACCTAGTTTTCTTCATATTTCTGAGGGGTGGTGCTCGAGACTTCCGAGGAAGTAGCAAGACACCCGAGGGTTTTGATGTTCCTCTTCGGACCACTGCTCACGATAGGGGAACACCATTGGGCTATATCCGCTGAAAGTGCCCCGTAGACCTCTCGCAGTCACCAAGATGGACTGGGTGGCACCGGCCATACCTTCTATTGTCGCATGAGCGACCTCCCGTGGATCGGGAATATAGTCATGGCTATTAGAGAGCCCGGGAGGTACTTTCGCCTCTTGATTTACATTTCGCCATTATCTCAGACATTGCACACACGCACACTTTACATTCTCAGAGTCACATTCTCGTGACTCAAGATTTTGTATTCAGATTCAAGGCCAAAGATTCTATATTTTGATGGCTTTTGCCCTGTTTTCCACAATTATGGGTTTTTGCGTACTTCCCGACGCTAGCCCTAGAGCTTGAGGTGGAGGTGCCCCTCATGACCCCCTACTCGCTCGTTTTCGAGGGCCAGTACCGGCCAAGACCCCGGGAGACTCTTCCCTACCTACGGCAGTTTTTCGACACAGTGCAATCGATAGAGGTAATTTAGAACTCTCAGTTCTCTACGTTTTCATCTTTGATTTATCTTGCGCATCTACGATTTCTAATCGACTTATGCATTGGTTATCCGCAGATCATATGGCAGCCCTGGGTGCCTTTGGGTGGAGACATCCGATTTCAGTTTGCTGGAGGATGGGCTGCCTCCCGGTACAGGATCTTGTTTGAGGGGCCAGCTGGTAAGGCCTAGTTCCTGGGGGATCGCTTCCTGCGCCAGACTATGGGCTTTCCCGAGCAGAATGTTCCCTCAGCACCTCCAGATGATATGCGATCCGCTGATAGGCTCACTCCTCAGGATGTTGACAGTGCCATGTTGGGTACCGACGTATTGCTACATTTGGAAGACGGGGAGTACGCGACCTACCGTCATACATACTTGATGCCTCCATTGGCAGGTGTCCGTACTCCTCCGAGGAGGTCTGCTGGCATGCTATCCTCGAGTCGTACCCGCGCTAGAGACATTCCTTCGACCAGTAGGGCTGGTACATTTAGAGGTGGAGCTAGACTGGTCCCCCCGATTCCCCCGACTTATCATCACGCTGGATGGGCAGATATCACGACTGAGTTGACGGGATGGCGATACAGGACTTCCTACCTGATTCCGATAGAGCCTCCTATACTAGATCACCCATATGTCAGAGACCTTGACTCACCACTGGTATGCTTTACAGTTTTGATTTACCACTCAGATACTTGGACATTCATTCATTCACTGATGACTTGCGCTTGCATCTGCAGCCTACCACGGAGTATACTGAGGGGTTGTTTCGTTAGTGGCCTCGCCGAGGGCATGGTCTTATGAGAGAGGCGCATTGCCCATCATCATCTGTCCCTGATTTTTAGTTTTCTTGCATTTATCATACTTTTGATGACATGCTGGACTTAAACATTTTACTACGTTGATTGACCGACTGTATGCGTAGAGCACATTTGACACACACCACATTCATGTACTATATCTGCATACATCCATTCCATGTAGCCTTTTGTCTGTGCATCTGATATATATATTTTGGCTGATGCATTTAAATTGCACTCTTTCTTTACAGATGCCTTCAATATATACCGAGTCACAGGTCGGGCCATCCAGGCCTTCCCAAGGAGCTGGGCCATCTAGGCCTTGTCGAGGAGTTGGGAGAGGGGAGTCGTCTCGTAGACGAGGCGGACGCAGAGCGCATGTCATAGAGGAAGAGTCCAGCGAGGAGGAGGAGTTCACAGATCCTCGGCTAGAGACATCAAGAAAGTGCAGAGGATGACTCTAAGTCCGTTCTCGAGGGCGCTGTGATGCCGAGGAGGATTCCGAGGACGTGAGCTTTGATTCGTATGATGGTGTCGTGGAGATGGTGCAGAGATTTCAAACCAAGAGGACGAAGACGGCCTCTTATTCTTGCACTTGAGAGCACGGATGTTCCTGCTTTATTTGCCTTTTTTACTAGTAGTTGTAGCACATTGTACATTATTAGGCAGTTTCATTTTCTGTAAAACTTGTACCCTTGTTGTAAAATGTTGTAACAAAGGAAGCATGATGGAATGAAACAGCTTTTGTTCAAAAAGTGTTGTATTTTATGTTCTTAGCATTGCATCGCATCATTTTGCACAAAAATGAGATTGAATGGAATTGTGCATTGAAAATTGCCTAGTCAGGTAGTGAACCGACGCAACAAACTAAAAAACTTAACTTACTAAAAAACAACAGAACCTTAGCAAGTTTTACAAATGATAAACAAGACACAACAATGTTGATTAAACTTACAACTCGAGCAAGCAAGACACAAAGGTTGATTAAACAAAGAGTAACAACTCGATACACAAAACTTGTCAACTCGACAAAACTTAATAACTCGTGCTTAACAACCTCAGTAAGCAAACAACAACTCGAGCAAGGTGACTTAACAACAACTCGATAAACAAATGCGTTTCGCACGATCTGGGTGACGGAACGCATCCGAAACAGAGGAAAACACGTACCTTCAACACTCCAAATGCATGGAAATGCTAGGAACTTTCTTCTAGAAGCTAGAACAAGACCAAAGCCACCCTCCTCTCCATGGCCGACCACCTAGGGAAGCTGGCCGACCAGCTTTTTTGCATTGGAGACCAGGGGGTGGTCGCCCTACCAGGAAAGGTGGTCGGTCGACCACCTAGCTTGGCAACCACCAAATTTTCGACACGTGTCGCCCGAACAGTGTCTTATCCTCTTTAAAAGCTCCAGCCTTGTGGCTCATTCATTTCATCTCGCTTTTATAAAAATGGAGGTATTCCTCATCCAAAAATCTCACAAATTTTAGATTGCTTCTCTAGATGGCTCGGAAAAGTTGAACTTCGGGCTTCGCTTGAATGCACTACTCACGCCGGGCCGCATCAAGATCTTCCTTTCCTCCATGCCTCGAAGGTTTTGGAACCCCAGAAACATATCTTTCCCTTTAGCAGGCAAGAGATGTGTCCTACTTTCGAGGATTTCCAAGCTTTGATGGAGTCCGAGCGCAACGAGGAAATCTTGCCTCAACTCCGATTTGGCCACGTCCAAGCCCTAGGGCAAATGTGCAGCCTCACTTTGCATGATGCTCGATCATTGGTTCATGACGGGGAGTTGGACATCCCCAGCTTGGTTTGTTTGTTTTTGTCAAGTCACCGCGGTGACCATCATTGGTAGAGCTATCAGTGACACGCGCTTTGCCTATGCTTGCTATCTTCTTTCTTACTTTCCCCGGGCTCCGTGGATTCAGTGTCCGGTTGATCGAGGTTGCCCACGGTTTGAAGGAGGGCAAGAGTTGTATCGCAATGACAGTGGCTGAAACATTGATGGGCCTAGACGCTTTTCATCGCCGGGAGACGGCTAGGCTTACGGGGAGCCCACTGCTATTGCAGGTAATGTTTTTCACCCAATCTCACATATGTATTGCTCACATCACTCGGCCCGCAGGCTCGATTTTTCTCACAAAACCCTTTTCTTAGTTTTCTCTCATCGTACATCTCTCTATTCTTTATTCTCTCATTTTTCATCCCTTCCCAGGTGTGGTTGATGGATAAGTTACAGATTATGGAGTCTTGCCCCGCATACTTAGCTCGCGGCTACTTTTTCCGACAACGCCTGGTCGATGCCCTGGATGAGGGGTGGTGGTACAACTGGATGTGCGGTTTGTTTGCAAACCGTATCGCTTGGTGCTGCCCCTAGCTCAATCTGCCGGCAATGAGTTATAGCATGACCCGTCAACCTGGGATTCAATTCATTGGCATGACACACTTTGTCTTCTATTTTCTGTTATGGTTCCAGCGCTAATTTGAACATGATCAGACTTGCCCGCCAGAGGGAATAGAGTACCCTGCTGCATTCCCGGCCCGAGGTGCACAATTTGCCCGGTATGCCACAGCATGGAGAACTAGAGAGCTCCTGGTCCCCGCTCCCACTTTCAGTTGCACTTTGTCTGATGAGTGGTTGGATTGGCTCAATGAAGAGGCACAGGAAGGGCCCACTTTGGCATCAGAGGCTTCGACCAGCTCTAGGGGGGGCGCAAGAACACCTGACTTAGCTATGCCCCGGGTTTATTGCTTTATTAGTACTTTCATGTTTTCTTTATGATTGTAATAAAAAGCAACTTCAATTTGTATGCAAAAGCAGGAGAACTTTGTATTGAAATCAATGAAATTGAAGGTTGTGGGTACTGAAAATTTTCCGCTTTGGTCCAAAAATGGTCTAAGTTGTAAAAGATTAATTTTGAACGAAGTCAACTTTTATTAAAACTTTTCAAAACCATTTCCGATATGGATCAATCGACACGCTCAAATCACAACGAGATGCACAACCCTGGATCCCTAGCAACTAGAAAGTTGCCCCTAGTCTGAATAGTATCGCGGCACTGCACAGCAACGGAAAGTTACCCCTAGTCTGAAGAGCACTGCACCGGAGATCATAACCGAACTCTTGAATGCTGAATAGACAAAGATGGCCGAGATGATCAAATGGACAAAGTTGATCGAGGGAAAAGTTTATGGCTGAACTTCAGGATGAAGTTGCCTACATATCCCAAAGATGGGAATCAAGCCTTACGTAGTTCAGGCTTGGGTTCACTCGAGTATTTTCACTCTCCTTTTACGCTCTAACTTTTGTCAAGGCCGCCCTTTATGGATTTTCAACCTTGCGAGCTCAGTTTTTATCCTTTCAAATTTTTTGTGCTCTAACTTTTGCCTAGGTCACCCTTTCGGGTTTTCGGCCTAGCGAGCTTCTCAGGGGTAATATTTCTTCAACTTGTCCATATTGATCGGTTGGGAGAACTCTAGGCCATCTAGGTCCATCAGAACCACAACTCCACCTAACCAGATAGACTTAATGATGTAAGGGCCAGTCCAATTGGGTCTGAACTTGCCCCTAGGGTCATGGATGGGAGCTCAGTTGTCCTTGAGCACCAAATCTCCTTCCTTTAAATTCCTGGACTTAACTTTCTTATTGAAAGCCCTGGCAATTCTGCGCTGATAACCTTGAACATGGTATAGTGCTTTCAGTATGCGCTTGTCAAAGAGCATGAGTTCTTCAAATCTGCTCTGTTGCCAATCTACTTCGGCTATCTGACACTTAACCAGTACTCGCAAAGATAGAACCTCAATTTTAATAGGTAGAACGACTTCCATCCCATAAACTAATGAATGCGGAGTCGCCCCAGTAGACGTTCTAATTGAAGTCCGGTAACCCCACAGAGCAAACGGCAGCTTATCTGGCCAATCTCGGTAGGTTTCCACCATCTTCTATAGTATGTGCTTGATGTTCTTGTTAGCAGCCTCAACCGCTACATTGGTCTGCGGCCGATAGGTGGATGACTTATGAAAAGCCACATTGTATTTCTCCAATAAGTCAATCACTTCCTTCTTGAAGTGGGAACCATTATCTAAAATGACCTCGTTTGGGACCTTATAACGGTAGATGATGTTGTTTCTGATAAACTTTGCAACATGCGACGCCTTTAACATCGCATAGGATTAGGCCTCAACCCACTTTGTGAAATAATCTATCGCATCAGATGAACTCATACCCATTCGACCCTTCAGAGTGATGTTTCGATCACATCGATTCTCCAAACTGAAAAAGGCCATGGCGAAGTCATGTTGTACAGCTTCGACGGCGGGATGTTCATGCGGTTTACATGGATCTGACATTTGTGGCATCGTCGAACAAAGCCGATACAATCCTCCTCCATAGTGGACCAGTAGTAACCCTGTCTGAGGATCTTCCGAGCTAACATTACCCTGTTCATATGCGCACCGCATTCCCCTCAATGGATGGCCTCCATCAGGCGTTTTGATTCTTCAGCTTCAACGCACAGCTTATGCATTCCCAGATGACCTCTCTTATACAATTTACCTTCGTAGATGATGAACTAAACGGCCATTCTTCTTATTGCCCTTTTATCCTTGGCATTTACCCCTAGTGGATATGCTTCCTTCTCCAAGAAATTCCAAATATCGTAATACTAGGGGTTCTCATCTTGAACCTCATCTATTGTGGCAATCGACTCGTAAGCTGGCACAAATTTTTGGTCGATAATGACTGGACGCATTCGGACTCCAAACGGGATGTCTATCATAGAAGATAGAGTTGCTAGTGAATCTGCGAACCTGTTGTTCTCTCTTAATAGATGAGTAAAGTTTACATTCTCAAACCGAGGAATTAACAAGTCCAAGGTCTGGTGATACATAATCATCTTTTCTTCTTTGACTTTCCAGTCTCCTTTCGCTTGAGATACAACAAGGTTCGAATCCCCGATGACGTCTAACCGTTCTGCCCCTAGTTCCAGGGCTGCTTTTAGACCGGCAATGCATGCCTCATATTCTGCTTCGTTGTTCGAGACTTTGAACCGAAGTTTGAATGCTAGAAGAATACGAGAGTTGTCGGGTGCTATCAGCAACACTCCTATCCCATATCCGTATTGGTTTGACGCTCCGTCAAAGTACATCGTCCAAAACTCGTCGTCGATATGCAAAATGGCCTCATCTCGAATAAATACAATCGCTTCACCTCCTTCCACCGATGATCGCTAAGAACTCATATCGCTTCTTCCCTTGACTGACTTACACGTCACATATTTCAGATCGAATTCAGAAAGCAACAGCAACCAACGAGCTAGCCTACCCGTAAGTGCCAGTTTCTCAAAGAGATATTTGATGGGATCTAATCTCCAAACCAACATTACAGAGTAAGCTAACAAGTAGTGCCGCAGCTTCCTGGTAGCCCATACCAAGGCTAAGCAAGCCTTTTCCAACGGTGTGTAGCGAGTCTCATACTCCAGCATCTTCTTGCTCAGGTAGTAGATGGCTCTTTCCACTTTGTCCTCTGATTCTTGCGCGAACATGTAGCCCATTGTAGTCTCAGTTACTGAAAGATACAAAATCAACGGTCTCCCCGGTTCTGGCAGTGACAACACGGGTGGGTTTTGTAAGTATTCCTTGATCTGTTCAAAAGCAGCTTGGCATCGGCCATCCCATTGGAATTTCTTTCCTTTCAGAGGCCAAAAGTGGTTCACAAGTCAAGGTTAATTTTGAGATAAACCGCCTTATGAATTGCACTTTACCTAGAAAGCCTCACACCTCCTTTTCACCCTTGGTGGTGGCATTTCTAAGATGGCCTTGATTTTGGAAGGGTCGACTTCGATACCTTTACGTAATCAGAAACCCCAACATTTTTCCTGTTGTAACACCGAACGTACACTTCTGAGGATTCAGCCGTAATAGAAATTCTCTGATCCTTTGAAAGAACTTTTGCAAGGCGGTGCAGTGGCCCTCTCTTTCTTTGGACTTGACAATCATGTTGTCCACGTACACCTCAACCTCTTTGTGGATCATGTCATGCAATATTGTGGTCGCGGCCCGTTGATATGTAGCTCCAGCGTTCTTTAGCCCAAATGGCATCACTCTATAGCAGTATGTCCCCCACGGGGTGGTGAAAGCAGTCTTCTCCCGGTCTTCAGGTGCCATCACTATCTGATTGTAGCCTGAGAAGCCATCCATGAATAAAAGCAAAGCATGCCCTACTGTGAAGTCCACTAACTCATCAATATGCGGCAAGAGAAAGTCATCCTTCGGACTGGCTCTTTTCAAATTCCTGAAATCCACGCATATTCGGATCCTGCCATCCTTCTTCAGCACTAGAACTATGTTGGCTAACCAAGTCGGGTATTCGGATTCCAGCAGGAACCCTGCGTCGATTTGCTTGGTGACCTCTTCTTTAATCTTGAGGGCCCAGTCAGGGCGGATCCTTCTGAGTTTTTGTTTAACGGGTCAAGCCTCGGGGTCAAGAGGAATCCGATACTGTACAATCTCAGGATTGATTCCAGGTATGTCTTCGTAGAACCATGTGAAAACATTTTTGAAAACTTTTAATAAAGCGACTAAGCGCTCGCGTTCCTCCGAAGACAACGTGGACCTGATCTGGACCAGCCGTAGGTCCTCCTCAGTACCAATATTCACAGTAGTGATTTCATCCATCAAGGGTTTAACAAATCTTTCCTGCTTTTGTTCAATTAAGCGTTGCAAAACCGGAGG
Source organism: Camellia lanceoleosa (assembly GCA_025200525.1). NCBI lineage: Eukaryota > Viridiplantae > Streptophyta > Magnoliopsida > Ericales > Theaceae > Camellia > Camellia lanceoleosa. The sequence goes on from CM045761.1 coordinate 15,849,425, forward strand.
AATTTCTTCCTCGTCGTTTTTATCAAAATTTTGAAAGTCTGAGTTAATGCAATAAATCAAGGGCACAGAAAAGTACTCAGAAATCACAGCCACATCATTCTCATTAAGCACATCCAAATCGTCCGATTCCTCGGTTACAACAGACTCAAAAGAGAAAGAAAAAGACGACTTGGACAGGACTGTGGTATCCGGGTTATCACCCCCTGGAATAGCGGACTCAAACTCAGTCGAGCTGGAACCTGATTCCGACTCAACAGATTTGGAGGAATTAGATTCCGGCTCACTACCTGACCCGGTGCTGCTTGACAAAAATCCCTCTTCATATTGCCAAATGAGAGAGGGTGCAATAGATGCATCCAAAATGTTTGCTGGTAGGCCCGCAGCCGTTTCATTCCCAATCACGCATACCGAGAAGTTATCTCCCAAGCACTTCTGTTCAATCGGAGGATCTAAAAGTAGACACGCCAGCGCTACCCCTATTTCACTTTCGACGTCCTCAGACTCCACTTCCTTGCTCTGCTTAGCCTCAGCTAATGGGTCCGTCTGCTCTTCGGCAACGTCATCCCTGGATAATTGTAGCTCAAAGAAAATCTCAAAACCTAGCACGCGCTTCCTCTCCGCATTTAGCCACGGCTCTGGGAAGCCATAAAACGGAAAGTCCTCCTCCTGACGGCCCATTTAGGGTACCTTGAATGGGCCGGTGCATTAAGTCAAAAGGCTTCCCCGCCTTTTTCGCTCTAGCGCTCCCAGCCATCTCCTTACCCTTCCTTATCCGATCCTCTTTGGTGGGCAGATAACCTAAGCCAAAGGTATGTGGGTTGTGTGGCACCTCGGCCAATGCTGCGACGCCCTTCCGGCTACTTTTTCCCAATCCCATCCCGGGGATGTGTTGAAGCTTGTTCATGAGGTATACTGATTGAGCACTGACATACACTCCCTCATTAACAGCTAAGATGTTCTGCACGACCCGGGCCTCAGCTAGGGTAAAACTGGATAAGAACACATCCTCCATACTGTAGACACCCCATTTTGACCGGCCCTAAGATTTGGGCGCTTTCTTTTGATTACCCGATGATGACAATTAGAATGTGTTTCTCAAAAAATTCTCAATAAGAAAGATGGAATTTAAGTTTTAATCCCAACCTTCACCCATTTTTTGGCCAAACTATTTTAGACCTTAAAACCCTTTTTTCAAAATATGTTTTTTTTTAAATGTTTCTATAATGTCCCGAGGCTCCCATTTCGATTAAAATATTACACTTTTCAGTAAATCGAGTAAGGACAAAGTGGAAATAAATGGAAAAAAGGTGAACTTTTCTGAAAAATATTTAAAAACATCTTCTTTATAAGTTTGGAGTTGAAGGAAATAGGAGGAGATGAAAAAAAACTGGTTTAGGAAAAGAATGAGTATCAAATCATTAAGAAGGAAATGAGCAACCTTAACTAAATTAGTCATTTCTCTTTGTACACTTGGAATTTAAATGTAAGGCCACCACCATTGGAAAGTAGACTTCTGGAGCTTCAATTTAGACACAAGAACCACCTTAGACCAAGTCCAAATAAGGGAGATATATCCATTTGAAGTTGGGCTTCAGAGCAGATTTTGTTGACCCAGCCCGAGATAGCCTTTACTAAATTAAGCATATCTCTTTGTACACTTGGAATTTAAATTTGAGGCCACACCATTGGAAAGTAGACTTCTGGGGCTTCAATTTGGACCCAAGAACCACCTAAAACCAAGTCCATATGGGAGAGATATGCCTATTTGAAGTTGGACTTAAAAGAAGATTTTGTTGACTCGGCCCAAAACAACAATAGCCCATTTTTTTTTGGTTTTGGTTCGGTTGGGACAACCCATTTACCTATTTTCTAAGCCATTCAAGTGCATCCACTCATCCTCCATTATACCTAATCATCCTCCATTGTCAAAAAGAGGTTTTGTTTGCATTCATAAAGGAGTATCCCATGCAACCACCTTGAAAATTTGCCCTCCTATCACATTCTTGTCTCCCACCTTGTCTCCCACCTTATTTTTGACCTTTACTCTCCTTCATTGCCTATATTGAATGATCATATTGTAAGAGAGAAAGAGAGACCACGAAATTGAAGAAAAATGAGTGAGAAAAGAGTGAAAAAAGAGAGAAAAATTGAGCTTTTGAGCAAAAAATATTCCTATCTTCCATATACACCCCATACCTTCCATAGCTACTGAAATTCCTCATTTCCATACACCAAAACCACTCCAAAAATTCTGATACAGCTAAAGATCAATTTCCTTGATTATAAGGAAGAGTGTTTAGTGATTGAAAGTGAGAAAAACTAGAGAATTAGCCACTTTCTATACCACAAACTCCATAAACTCCATAATTTCGAATTGAGGATTTGAGAACACACTTCCTATACTTGAGGGTGATCAAGAGGAAGTTTGGAAATCAAGAAGTTCGATCTTTCTTTGGAAGGTGAATTGTTAGTCTTTCATTTTCTTATATTTTATGTCTTATATTTATTTTAATGCTTCTTATTTCATTGTGTTTTGTTATAATCTAAGTGGTTTACTTATCTCATATTTATTTTCTTACTTTATATTTCATAGTGTGTTGTTATAATCCTAGTGGTTTGTTTAGCACATAATTATTTATTTATTTATTTTTATCCGCATGCTTTAATTTCATATTAGTTTTGTTGTAATCTTGCATGTTCTACCTCATATATATATATTTTTTTTCGTGTATTAGTCTCATATTAGTTTTGTTGTAATCTTGCATGTTCTATCTTATATTTGTTTTATTATTTTAGGTTTATGTTGTGAGTTTGCACTTTTTATTTTATTTTATATTTGTTTTCTTTTTTTTTTTAATCTAACCGGTAGTGGTTAATTGAGCCACCTACATATTTTTTGTTTATTCATTTTCTTGGTTTCGCAACAAGACAAATTTTGCTTGGCCTAGTTGGTCGGCCGGTTAGCTTCTTTCGAACAAGATGGCGTAATCTCCCAACATTGACCAATTTCCGCTAGCGGTTCTAAAGAACATGAATCTTTTATTTTATTTATTTTTTATTTTGAGTGTATTGTGAGGTTTTTATTTTGTTGTAATATTCTCCTCATCTTTCTCTAATTTGATTTGTAATTATTCTTTAAAATGTTGTAATAATTTCCCGCCCCGCTTCTTTCTATCCCGTTCTTTTACTTGCTTTCTTTATTTGTACATAAACATCATATTTATTTTTCATCATAGTTATGCTTTGCATCCATGTTTCATGCATCTTGATTCGGCTAAGTTTGCATTTGTAGATTTAATCAATTTCTATGTGATTATGTGCGCTACCTCATGTTCTTGAGATGATTCACATATCATATTTTAGAAGCCGAATCTTTAGTTGCATCTCATGAGTGAATTGAATTAGGATTTTGTATATAAGATCATGCATATTTTACTAACTTTGTTTTGTAGCTTGTTCGTGGGACGTTAAACATGTAAGTTTTTATACTTTAGCATCTTGTTTGTGTGTGTTTTTCTTACTATGTCTAGCATTCTATCATGAGGCTATTTGCTTATGTGATATAACTCTATTAATTCCAGTGGATGGAGGTTGTGTCGCTTAATTTGGAATGATGTTGATTTTTCGTGCTTGTAAACTCAATTTATTTGGGTTGTACATCGTCAAAACTCTTTCAAAATGCATGATATCAAATTGTTCCAAAATGAATGACATAGTTTATACTTGTATGCTTCACATAGTAAATTTTAGGATTTATTAACTAATAAGAACATGAACATATAAAGAAAATAAAAGTCATATCATGGTTTAGTAGAGGCCGATCTTTTGATCGGGTGAGCGGGGGTACTCATTATTGACCTTCCCCTCTCATACCTAAGGTTCCGAGCCAAGCATCCTTAGTTACGACGAACAGTGGCCTTGGCACTGAGTCATGGGTTTCCTAATTTCCCAAAATATTAGGTGGCGACTCTGAGATCTGATGACGCAGTCCATTTTTGACAAAATTGCAATAAAATGGATTTTCACTAAAAGTTTTCAAATCTGGACTCTCATCTACGTTTCACATTGCACTCGTGAGACTAGATCAAAGAGATCTCGGGAGTCCGAACTGTTTAACGCGCGCGAGTACCCCCCGGGCATGTTACACATACCGTGCTCAATTTCCAAAACTGGCGTAGATACTTCCGGCGGTGGATGGATCGATGAATTCCCAAAAACAATGGCTACTTCCTTCCCATGGGGGTATTTCACCATCTGATGCAAGGTGGACGAAACTGCCTTCACCTGGTGCAGCCACAGCCGCCCCAAGAGCATATTGAAAGTTGCAGGAACTTCTAAGACGTGGAAGTCTATTTCATGCTGTCCTAGCCCAACCTTGGTCTAAATTTTCGCTGTCCCCATGACTTCTTTACTTGTGTTATCACCGAATCACCTGGGCTATCGGCACAAAGTTCGCGGTCTTTAAACCGATTGCATATGCAGTTCTTGCCGGGCATACATTGATGGCAGACCCTGTGTCGACAAGCACCACGGGTATCCATTTGTTTCTACACTCCACAGAGATGTAGAGTGGCTTGTTATGGTTCGCACCCTCAGGTGGCAGTTTTTTGTCAGAGAAAGTCAAAATCGGGGTAGCCCCTTTCGGAAAAACTAAGCCCACCAGTTGTTCGGGCGTTGTGTCTATTGAGAGCTTGGCCTTGTCCATGGCTGATAAGACAGCTTGTCTATGCACTCGCGATGCCATAAGCAGTCCCCAGATGGAAATGTCTGCTTGTATCTTTTTCAATTGCTTCAGTACAGCTTCTTCTTCGAGTTGCTTCTCTTTCTGTTTCTCAGCCTCCTTATCCTTCCTAGATGCCTCTGGCTGATCTAGATGTAGGGGTTTGAAATACTGCCCGCTTCTAGTCATATGATCGACTTCACCGATGTACCAGGTATCGTCTGGCTGGTTGCTCCCCTAATCCTCATCTGTGTGGGCAAGACATAAATCATCGTCCTTCCACCACATTCCGTCGGCAGCCAACAGACACATGTCTGGCTCCGGAGCAATCATACTCGCAGTACTCTCCGTTCACATGCTCGCAGCATTCTCTATCTTTGTGCACACAGCACCTTCGATCCCCTCAAGGCCCTTAGCTTTCCTGATTCTCTCAGAATCCTCAAATCTTTCCTGTTCCAACTGCGTCAGTACAGCTGGTTGTTCAACACTTCCTGCATTCACAATGCCCAAGTCCTGAGCAAAATTCTTAGCACCGGCGCTCTCCGACGATTCATTCTGATTTCTGGCCCTTCCGGCCACAACTGATATTCTTGCCCCTGCCAGGCCCCGTTCCAACTGAGCTTCGTCGACAACGTCTGGTAGGTCATCAAGCCACCTGGTGACCTCTACTGACTCCTTAAAATCTGACCAGTTGACCACCATGCCCTCTGGGTCTTGCTTATTGAGAAATTGGAGGTTAGCGAAGTCCCCTTCCACAGCTGCCAAGTCATCTATTCTCTGACTAGATTCATCCCCTTGTATCATACAAAGCTCTGCCCCTGCCGACAATTCAAAGTTCGGCCCAACCTGGCCCACTGATAGAATGTAGTCGCTCGGATCAGATACCCTTCAAAGAAAACTCCCAGATTCCTTAGGGTTTGGCTCAGCAAACCCATTCTCGCTTGAACTCTCCTGCTCATCTTGGCAGTACCACCAATGGTTGGGTTGGGTTACGGAGATGTCCAACATCTGCACGAAGTCGGCAAAGAAGGAGCACCTCCGGCTTGGGTAGGTGGGAAAGAGTGATATAGATGCTAGGATCGTAAGACACGACCCCAGTCTGGATAAAGTTGATTCTTTTGGGAGGTGGAGCTTGGTTGTGCAGTGAGAGAGGGTTTGTTATTGGGTTTTTCTGGAGGCACAATCACCTACTTGTCAACGAGATCTTGAATCTCATGACACAATCTAAAACATTGGTCAGTGTTGTGACCATGTTGTTGGTGATATGCGCAGTATTTTGTTGGGTTGTGAGAGGGTGAGAGTGGATTTGGCAATGGCCTCAGCTCTAGGGGCTTTAAGTGCCCTTTCCTGATTAATACCGAGAGCCTTGGACGGGGCATATCTGATGGGGTGAAGGCTCTCGCCTCGAGGTTGGAATTTGGTGGTTTATGTGTTGCTTGATCTTGTGGGAGAAAGGTGTAGCTACCATGGGTCTTGGAGGGGGAATGGTGGTGACCATGCTTACTTCTGAAGCTCTAGCATTTGCGGCATTGCTGGTGCCTGTGTTGTTGTTGCGGTTGAAGGTTCTTTGGGGTTGCACTTTGTCTTGCTCAATCAGACCTTGTTTCATAGCATCCTCTATTTGTACCCCCATCTCGTACAAATCTGAAAAGGTAGGAAATGGGAGCACAATCATTTTCTGCATCAATTTTGGCTGGAGATTGCGCACAATCATCCGGATTTGATCTTTATCGGTGGGCCTTAGGGTCATCATTGAGGCCTTCGCCCTCCACTGGGCCACAAAATCCGAAAATCTCTCCTTAGGCTCTTGCCTTGTTGTCTCAAGATCACAGGTTGTAATCTCGATTTGAGTGTTATAAGAGTACTGTGTAATGAAAGCCTCGGCCATTTCATCCTAGTTTCGCTTAACATCATCTTCCAACTTTGCATACCAGATAGCGGCCACACCTGACAAGGTTCGGCCGAATAGTGAAAGCTTCTGCGGTCTGGTGAGGCCCATCGGTCGCAGTATATCTGAGAACAACCGAAGATGGACCATGGGATCCCCAGATCCGTCAAAGCGGTTGATTTGTGGCCTCTTGAACCTATCTGGCAGCGTCACAGCCACATCAGTATATCCGTCCTCGATGTCTGGGATGGACTTCACCCCTTGGGATTTCTTGAACAGCTTCTCAAGCTTGCTCAACTTTAATGTTGTATGGTCCACCTCGAACTCGAAGGGAGAGTCCGGTTGATTGACAGACGTAGGTGCCTTAGATAGTTGAGGTAGAATTGGGAGGGGGAGCCAGCCCCGTTGGGATGTTCGTATCTCCCTGGACATTTGGTGCCTCCCCGGGCACTGGAACTCCTGGTGGGAGAGAAGCTGGGTGTGAAGTAGATGCCTCGGCTTGTTATTGCAGCCTGACAATTAACTCTACCTACTGGGCTATGATCTCGGCCTGTTATTTGGCAAACTCATCTCGGCGAATAGCGTCCTGATGCATGGCTCTCATGGTCTCTTGCATCTGACATATCATTTCCTCAACTCCTGTCGTTCCTGACATACTGCCCTGATCTGTCTGAACTACTGGTAGGTCTATCTCTATGGCAACAATTGGGATCTCAGCTTGACTGTCCACTAATGGAGTAATCCACTACTCTGGCAACCTCTGCTTGGATACACTGCGTCTTCTCGACCTCCGTCTGATAACCGGGGATAGGGAATGATACACTGGTTATCCGTCGACCAGATCCTCAGATCGATGGAGTCGGCGACCTCTTGTCCAGAGTGCTTGGGGAATATCTCCTTGGTCTGAAGTAATTGTGCTAAACTACCCTAGCAAAAAGATAAATAAAGCAATAATAAGGAAATACACAATCAGATAAACGGACAGCATAACAGCGTAAATAAACACAACACACAGTCGAGTATAATCAACATGCAGTTGACAAGCTGAAATCCACTGTTCTCAAAGACTGATCATTATTCCCAAATCACTGTCCCCAAAGCTGAATCTGATACCCGCAGATAACTGATTCCGAAAATACTGAACTAGTGCCCGCAGGCCTGATACCCAAAATGCTAAAATGGTGCCCGCAGGCCGGATGCCCAAACTTGTAAACTGATACATGCATTCGTATAGAGATGCACTCTAAAAGCACATAACAAACAAGTGAGAGCCAAAAACACCCCCATGTTGGGGTAAGGTTTCCCTGTCCTATTTTGTCAGGAGCTAGGGTTTCACTATGCACGCAGCGGTTTCAAATAACCGATAAACGGGTAAGCAACCTGTCCTAGCTTGGAATGGTCACCATAGATTCCGAATATGCACTAGGTTAAATGGTCAAAGAGGGTGCCCCGGTAAAACCGAGGTTTGTGTTCCCGTTGTGGCAGAGCCCGCAACCGGTAAGCCTTATGGCACGCTTCGCAAAGCGAGCCTCCGGCAAATCGTTCAGGAATAACATACGACAAACACAATGTCCTAGGCGCACCAATGCAAATGCAATCCAAAGAAACACATAAGTGTAATCAAAATAAGATATCATGAGTTCGAGTCAAGTTCTCTAACTCCCCAGCAGAGTCGCCAGAAACTATAAACGTCTCCGAACGTCTCGGGAGGGAAATCCCATTTTGTTCGTTTGGGCTCACTACAACTTAGGACTCAATGTCATGGTCTTGTATCTAATCTCGCAAAGTGCAATGCAAGACCGATGAATCATCAAAGAGTCCAAATCCGGCAAATCGTTTTTGAAAACAGATTTTTTTGGAAGAAGTGCCAAACATGGACTGCTTTGCCAGATACAGAGTCGCCACCTAAATATTTATTTTGGGGGAATTTAGGAAACCCTGACTCGTTGCCTAAGGCCACGTGTCCGTCATCACCAAAGTTGCCTCGGCTCGGGAACTTGGGTACGATTGGGGAAGGTCACTTCGTGAGCACCCCCGCTCGGCCGATCAAAGATCGGCCTCTACTAACCATGATATCTAGTTTTGAAAACATTATGCATTCTTATTCTGGTTATTAGCCTAGATTTACTATGTGATGTGCACAGCATACAAGTATAGACTGGATCACCTAAATTGGAACAAAACATTTCATGTTTGTTTTTAAAAACGGTTTGAAGGTGCTACTTGCAAGTAGGCTAAAATGTGGATTTGCCACCCTCAGGTGGGCTTAGAAAACATGATTTTGCCACTCTCAAGTGGGCTTAAAACTCACAGTCAATGAATTATTCCAATTCAAATAATCCAACCTTCACCCACAGGCATTCAGGCAGGTATATCACATAAGCACATAGCCTCATGGTAAGCATGCTATCATGGCAGTCACTCACATGCATGCAAGGATGCTAAAGCATAAATACTTATCGAGTACTTCAAGCCAAAATAGAACCTAGTTAGAAATCCATGCATGATCCTAGTTCATCTTAAGATGGCTAATGCAACACATGCAAAATGCAACTAGAAATAGGCTCGGCTATCCTAAGATGGCATGTGAGATGCTACAGCTAACACGTATTCAACTTGGAATTGAAATACGATGCAGTTAGTATGATGCGCCGAGCCCAGTGCATGCAATACAGATGAATGGATGCAAACATGCGAGCATAAGTATGCTAATTGAAACATGCCCTAAACTAACCATCATAAGCTGGTAAATAAAAAGAAGAAAGACGTGGGGTTGGAAGACATACATCACACACACGCACACTTATTACACAACTGCCCTCGCTTGGAGGGTCCAAATAAATAAATGCAGTTCGAATAAAATAATTAACTACTCTAGCTAATTAAATATTACAAATTCCTAATTAATTAACAAATTAACTGGAAAAGCGGATAAATTAGCATGCAAATCCATGGACCGCCTCAACTCTGTTCCAAATAATGAATGATGCATGCTCGAGTCGCCTCGTCGGAAAATTCCTCGCGATGCCCCAATTTGCCTCTGTTTGCAATTAATCCCGGAATGCTGTGCAAGGCTTTAGAAAGTTGCTGATTTCTGGTTTGCTGCAACAAAGAGCAAGAAAGGGGCATGGCAAAGTATTTTCACATATGTATGCACACCTCAATCCTCGTGCCACTAATTACACATCTTGATGCATGATGGCCGAGGAGTCGAATTGCACAACTCGATGTGAAATGAATGCACATGACAACACAACAAGGCCTAGACTTCATCATGGATAATCCGTAGTGGCGATCGAGAATTGAGACACGTTCCGTCACTTTGAGTACGAAACGCCCATCGTTTCCCGTGTTTGGGCTAACTCCTATCCTAAACACAATGCAAATGAGATGGCATACACAATGCGACTAACATGGCATACACAATGCTCTAACATGCAATCTAGCATACGCAATGCTATGGTGAAATGGCATACACAATGCAGATGGACTTACACCAACATGAGTGGACCTCGGCCACACTCACATCGATGCCATGTGATGAAAATGAGACAACCTAAACACATGCAAACATGCACGATGCAAGGGACCGATCCTAAGGCATCAAATGCCACTCTACCAAAGCATGGCAAGAATGAAAGATGGCATACAAACATGCAATTTCTAACTCTGAAATAATATGCTCAATGGTCCTGGATCATGGAAACATGTCACCCAATGCATGAAAAAGGCCCCGGAACTCAAAACTAGGCAAATGCATTGAACCACAAGTATGCAAAGCAAGCATTATTTGATCATGAAGCATGAAAATAGAGCCAAGAGCCCTAAACATGCACCAAATCAGTTTCAGGCATGGCCAAAAAGTGCTAACATAAAGGGCTAAAACAACATGCGACACAGGCTAGTAAGTATGGTTTACATGGCATATATATGAAGCACAAGAGAGGTCACCAAACTAGCCACAAATAGGAACATGGTATGCTAAAATATGCCCAAATAACCACTGAAATGTATCCAATGCATGCAAAAATGATGGGCTCCTTTGGAGGGCCATGAGGTGGATTACTCAACACATACAAGATAGACATGTAAAATGGCAAAACAAACTCTAGAAATCAGTTATGGTAGCCCTAAAGCTCACCAAGAAGGCCCTAAAATGGGTCAATGAAACATGCAATGAAGGTCCCTTTGAAAGGCCTTGAGTAGGATTGCTCCACACATGCATGAGGGACGCAAAATATGGCCAAAAGGGCTCCGGAAAGAGCTAAGGTAGACCTCAAAACTCACATAATAGGGCCTGAAACAAGACTTCAAAGCATGCAAGGTGGAGCCCCTTTGGAAGGCCAAAAGGGCCAATCAAACAAGACAAGGAGAGAGGGGGTCACCCCCTCTGATTTTGGCTCTCAAAACAGATGTTTAGTCCTTTGAAAATCCACTGGATTTTAGTGGCTAGAAGGCCAAACAAAGCATGCAACAAAGGCCTAGATGCAAGGCTCAAAACAAGAGGCAAACAAGCACACAAGGAAGTAAATGACCTCAAACAGAAAAATGCCCTTAATCAAACATCAAGAGGGGATCAAAATAAGACTCTTTTCAGTTCATGAAAAATCTTGAAAATGCTCACAAGTAGGGCTAAGATATGAAGCAAAATAAGCCTACAAAGAGGGATAGAGCATACAAGGAGGTATATGACCTCAAACAGAAAAGTATCCTTAATTAAAATTCAAGAGGAGATCAAAATAAGACACTTTTCAGTTTATAACAAAACCTAGAAATGCTTGCAAATAGGTCTAAGTTATGAAGCAAAATAATGCAAAAAATGGGGGGAAATGAGGACTTACCCTTGTAGCACAGCAATGCAGCAAGTTCTGGACCAAGAAGGTGAGTCTTCAACCTCTGAAAAATAGCTCCAAGATGATTGAATGAATGGTGGAGGTGGTAGGCTATGAGGTGTGGTGTAATGGCAAAAAACAATGGGGTATTTAAGCTTGGATGAGAGAGATATGGAGGGTGGAGTGTATATGCCTTGGTTGGTTTTTCTAACCCTTGCAAATGGAGGGGGAGTGTTGGTTTTATAGAGGAGAAGAGCCGAGACTTCTTGGAGAACCCTTAAGAGAGGGTCAAAGCTTCTCAAAGCAACCAAAGGGTCAAGCTTCTTGAGGAAGCTAGACCAAAAGGGTCAAGCTTCCTCAAGAAGCTTGACAAAAGAGTCAAGCTTCTCTAAGAAGCTAAGCAAAAGGGTCAAAACCAACTTAAAAAGACCAACAAAAGGCTCAAAATCTCGTAGGAAGGGTCAAGTGCTTCACAGCTAGCACAGTTGTGTTGCACTTAAGAAGGCCAAAAAGCAGAAAGCTGGCCAACCAGCTTAGGTGGTCGGCTGGCCACTCCCCCTGGTCGGCCGACCAGGGGTCAAAAGGTTCAAGCAAGAAAGCTGGTCGGCCTACCCAGAAAGGTGGCCTCCCAGGTGAATGCAACACAGCTATATGGTGGGAAACCAGAAAATGTGACCCAGGAGAGAGGAAAATCAGTTTTTTAGCAAGGTTCAAAAGGGTCAAGAAGAAATACTGGTCGGCCTACTCATATTGGTGGCCTCCCAGATGAGCACAACACAATGGTGGTATGAAAAACCAGAAATTATAGTCCAAAAGTGAGAAAAACCAGCTTTCTGTCAAGAAAACTGGCTGGAGGAGAGAGAAAATGGTTTTCAAAAGAATTGCTAGTCTCCTACCATCCTACCACCTTCCTAGCAATGAAAATAGGGTCTATACCAAAAATGAACCCTAACCGATGCAAAAACGAGGGTTCAGGGGCCAAAACGCGCAGCCCGGGGCCCCGAAAACAGGCTGTTAAGCACCGGAGGTGGCGTACGACCACGAAGGTGGTCTCGAGACCTGATGTCCGTCTAAGGAGAGGAAACAAGGTCTGTGCCAAAATCGAGCAAACAGAGGTAGTTAAGCGGTCGAACCGAGGCACACGGCCGACGACTCAAAACCAACGGCACATAAGCGAGAAAAGTGGCCTCGACCACGAAGCGTAGCCTCACCCCGAGAGATGGTCTATGAGACCTCTCCTCCCTTTGAGAAGAAAATAGAAAAGCAGGGCTGATTCGCAAGCAACCGAGGCAAAGCACAAAAGAGCCCCGAAGTCCGAAGGCAAGGCTCGCAGCCGAGACTCTAAAACCCCAAAATGAGCACAATATGAACTATCACCGAGCGCTCAATCGGTGACGTCTGAGTCTTAAGGTCGGTCAAAAGTGGGGTGTCTACAGGTTCGAATAAGGGGCAACTTCATAATGTAAATTATATTATCCATTAGCGGGTAAAACACGTGCAAATATTTTATATGTGACATAGATGATGAGGTTTGAGCACGGAGCCACTGGACATGTGCATGCCACCAAAGTGTTCCTTCTTGGCCAGTGATGGTGAATCGATAAGTGTAGCTATTTCCAGGAAGTATCGGACATTGAGTTGCATATTTAGGTCCATCTGCCCAACCACTAAGTAGCTGGAAAATCCCATACTTGCATACATATATGAGGATACTACTTTAAGCATCGATAACGATAGTTGTAACAATAATTATGGTAATAATAACACAAACCCACGCACTTGCTAACAATTAGGGCTACAAACGAACAGCTCGAGCTTGACTCATTTACTAAATAAACGAACTTTTATGCTCATTTGTTAATCGAGCCAAATTTGAGTAGGCCTAAGCTCAGTTCAGCTTGATAAGGCTTGTAACCATAAAAATAATTAAATTAATATTTATTTTTAATAATATATCAAATAAATTTTCAATAATCTATTTTATTTTTCTATTTATGTTTGGTATTTGTGTAAATTTACATATTTGATTGCTGCAATTTATTTTAATATAAGTATTCTTGTATATTTTGTTCATAATTTTATATATATATACTTTTATCTTAATAAGTAAATTAATATAAGTTTTTTTTTGTCAAGCTTAAACTTCAGCTCGAACTCGGCTCATTTATGTAATCGAGCAAGCTCAAGTTTATTAAATATTTGATGAGCCAAGCTCAAGGTTGATTATTTAAGCTTGACTTGAACTCGAGTTTGACTAATTCTTAATAAACAAGTTTGAATACTCAAAAACTCGGTTCGACATGTTTTCAACCCTAGTAATAACAAAGATTAGAATATACAATATTACAATTAACTTTGATAAAATAATATATGTTCAAGTTGTCGATGTTGTTGGGACTAGAAAAATAATGTTATAAAAGACTTTGACAAAATCATCGGAGAACAAATAGCATCCAATAAATGAAAAGTCAAGGTACATCTTCAAAGGGGTGGGTGATAATGAAAAAGATCTAGATATAAATTATTTGGTGTAAAGTTTCATTAACTATCATACTCTGTCGCGATAAAATAACAAAATACTATCACACTTTGTCTAATTTGTAAAAAGCTAAATTACCAGTGAATGCTAAGATTGTAGGGAGACTTGTTAAAAACATGAACAACGAGCGTGTCGCCCTTATGAACTTGTATTATTGGGCTGGGAAGGCTTCCATTACTGCAGTAATGACTTGCTGGTGGCACAATAGTTGAACAGTTAAGTTTTGCACCTGAAACAACGTAAACGAAATCAATACGTAGCTAAATTTAACATTACAAGTTTGAAAAAACATGCAAATATGTAAGATGAGATAGATTACATAAAAAGTATGCTCCACAACTGTAGGAGAGGAGAGTGAAGAAGTTAGAAAAGCAAAAGCACAAGCTAGCAAGAACAAAGGACGAGCCATTGCCATTGCCAAACCAAAACAATAGATAAAGAGACAAAAAAGACAAAGATGAGAATAAGCTCTCTCTCTCTTTTTATATGAGAAGTGTTGTAGTTTTCTCCCTAGAATGTGGGGTTTTTTTATTTTTATTTTTAAAGTTTTATAAAACAATCTATTGTTCTGTGTTTGTTATGCAATTCATTTCCATAAGGTCTTATATATATAAAGAAATCCTCATCTTTTGCACGATTGGACGAGAATAAGAACAAAAATGTTTTGACAAGTAATTTGACTTAGGGTTTGAATATATTAATCAAAACATAGTTATCTAACAGTTAGAGTTAGCCATCAAAACTTTTGGTGGTTCAAGCAAAATATAGAAGCAATTTGATCCAATTAGGTAAATTTTGGAGTTTATTTCATTTTTACCCCTCTACTTTGTCACGTTTTTCAAAAGACACCCCCAGACTACTGTTATTTTCACACGTACCCCTATATTATGTGAATTCCTTTCAATTTTGCCCCTGCTGTCTATTTCCATCAAGGAAGTGGGTGAGAATGGGTGACGCGTCCTATCCTTTCATATGGAGGGAAATTTAAGGCTTCCCCCCCAAACCCTACCCTACCCTTGTATCCCCTTCATCCTATAAAAATGGAGACGACTGCAAATAGAAGAAAAAAATGAGCATCAATGAAATCAATTGGAACGAAGAAATGAGAAACAATCGAAGCTCAAGAAATCAAGATAGATGGAGCATGAAGTGGTGTAGATGAGATATTTTGCAATGTTTGTGGAAGAAGAAGACTGATACACACAACATGGACTGACACAAATCCTGAGAGGAGATTTCTTAGTTGCCCTAACAGTGGTTGTAATCACTTTACCTGGAGAGACCCACCCATGTGCGATCGAGCAGTGTAGATCATTCCTGGGCTGTTGAAGAGGTTAAATAAAATGAAAGCATAACTGAAAAGAAGGACTCAAAGAGAGAGGAAACTATGGATTTACTTGGTTTTGTCATGGTTGGTTGTAGAAATATGGTTTATAATGTAAAGTTTGAAGTTGTATGGTAGTGTAAGAATGAATGGAGTCTATATCCTGTTTATGAATCATATGCAATGGGTGAAGTGTTGTTAGTAGAAAACATGTTTTAGAGATGAAAATTGTGTGTTTGGTGACTTATTAATGTTGTTCCCATTATTTTGTGTTTGGTAACTCCAACATAGACAAAGGAAACATACAGAAGTAGGTACACAATTTGTGACCATAATTATCACTCCAAATTCAATGAACAATGAACATCACCAATGAACAATGAATATCAACAATTGTGAACATAACCAATGAACATCATGACTTGGAAACAACAACAAATCAACAGTAAATTATCATTCAAACGTTGATCAATTACACACTTGCCATTCATGTTGTTCAAAACATATACTAAGAAAGGGGCAGCCAATACAAAAACCAGGCTTCAAATGTACAAAAAGCCCCTACCACTATAAAGGATATGGAATATGAACAAAAGTAGCAAAAACATTCACATCTATTACATTGTATTTCATGAACAAAAGTAGCAAAAACCTTCTCAACATTAAAAAAAAAAAAAAAAAAAAAAAAGAAAACCAGTGGTCCTTCATATCCATTACTTTGTGTCAGCTGCATTCTTGGTTTGACCCACAACAGATTTGACAGCACTAGCATTGTACACCACTCTTTCTCTCTATCTCATTTGAGCTTAAATAGGAATGTTAGTATTGGAAGTTACTGCAGACCCCTGCACATCCTGACTTGCATGCAATGGAGTTGAGTCACTTGTTCTCATAACCTTTCTCCTTGTTACCTGTAATAGCCATCATCATTGTTAAGACATATGCAAGGAAGACATCTGTAAATTAACAAATAGGGCCTTTGCAAAACTTACAGCCAGCTTATTCTTCCTAACTTGAGTTGCTTTTGTAACCTGACTCCCAACCCGGCTTTCTTTTACCTGACTTTAAGTTTGGCTCCTATTTAGTCTGGGCCTGACATTGGCTTCCTTCATGCTGGCACTGCAAAAACTAAAAAACAAAAGTTAGCAATATGTAAGTTAACAAAATCGAAAAAAAAAATAAATATGAATTACTTGACTGGAACTCACAGGGTCTTTCAGGTAAGTGAATTAGCCTTTGACTTTGCATGTCCTTTTGTTGTGTCCCAACTTGCCACAATTCTTGCATGTCATCTGAGTTCCCCTCTTTCCTAGCTTACTTGAATCAGTTGCATCAATTGGGACATCTATGTCCTTCATCTTTTTCAGTCTTGGCCTCCTAGCTCTCTTCTTTACATCAGGTGGTAGTACTTTACCATATTGACTTGTTGTCCACATTTGTCTACCATTGATTGGAGTCAACATGTTCTCATAAATCCTCAGGTAGGTTTCAACTTTATAGTAATGATGCACATACTTTTCTGGTTCTTCACTCATATAGTTTGCAGCAGCCACAACATGGACACAAGGAAGGCCTGACAGATCCCATTTCCTACATCCATAAGTCCATTCTTTCAAGTCCACCTTATATTGCTCACCATATGGGCCAACAACTTCATATTGGGAACCCTCATTCCATCTAGGAATCCATCCAGCTGCACTCACCTTGACCTTTTCCAAAATCTTCTAAATCTTAGGACATATATCACTTTTGTTGTACATTTTCATTGCTTCATTTCTTTTTTGAATTGTTTCCATCAACAGAACTCTTATCTTCTCTAATATGGACAGCACAGGTTGATCCCTAGCCTGCAATATGCTTGCATTGAAACACTCACAAAGATTATTCAACAAAATGTCATATTTAGGGAAATTGTGGAAGTGACTCCTACTCCAATGGATTGGTGCTCTTCTAGCCGACCAATTGTATGCTTTTTCATCAACTCCTTTCATTTCTTCCATAACTCTAGTGAATATACCAATAGTGGTTGCCCTGGCTGCCTTCCATAACAAATCCTTCAATACCCTACCCTTGAATTGACCCTTGAAATTGTTGTACAAATGCCTTACATAGAACCTGCGTGAGGCATTTGGAAAGAGCTCAGCCATTGCATTAATTAGGACCTTATGTTTGTCACTCATGAAATTGTAACAATGAGAATTCACAATATTCAAGTCTTGCCCTAACAAATTCAGAAACCACAATCATGTTTTCTTTTTCTCTTTCTCAACAATGGCATAGGCAAATGGGAATATACAATCATTTGCATCCGTCCCCATTGCAGTCAACAACACTCCACCATGTGGCCCCTTCAAATGACAACCATCCGCTCCAATGACTGGTTTACAAGCATTTTGGAAACTCTTCTTCAATGGACCCCAACACAAATACAATCTCTTAAACTTGGGCATTTGCTCATCCTCTTCATGAACTTTTGGAATTTCTTTCACCTTCATGGAAATTGTTGTTCCTGGATTACTACTTCTAATCTCTTTTACATAACCCCAAAGCATTGCAAATTGTTCAGATGTAGTACCCTCAATCATTGTGAGAGCCTTAATTTTTGCCTTTCTCACTTTCTGCAGGTCAACTTTGACATTGTGCTCTGTTGTAATGGTGTCTGCCAATGACTTAATTGGCCAGTTAGGGTTTAACCTAATCCTTTCCCAATACCTATTAACAATCATCTACTATTTACATGTGGCACATCAAATGTTCTGTTGCATATGTGTTCATCTACAAAAGTTTTGATTCTAAACACCCCTTCACCCTTCACAAAAGAAGCATAGCAAACCCAAGGACAACCAGATTTGCACTCTGCCCTAACCCTCTGTTTGTCACTCTTAGTAAATGTGATTTGTTTGCCCCATTTAATAGCATACTCCTTCACAGCATCTCTAAAAAAACACATTTGTTTTGAATTCCATGCCAAGTTAGAATGTAGGATTATGCATGTCACTCTCACTAAAAACAAGGTACTTAATCCTAGTGCACTGACTATCTTCATCAGAGGAGCTATGAAGGCTTCTTAGTTCATCAAATGAGTTGTCCATGCTTTGTAGGTCATCATTGTCAGCCACATCACCCATAACATCCTTACTACTTCCTAAACCACCAAATTCCACATCTTTGTCAACATGTTTATCATATAAAGCATCATCATCACCTTGCTCATAGTCACTGTCATTATATTTTTCAGACTCATCAGAGGATGAGTCTGACTGGTCAAGATCATAGACATCACTATCTTCATCTTCCTCTAATTCAACATCAGGCATTACCCCCTTACCCTTACTTGTTTCTACACTTGAGCCTATTTGACTACTTTGTGTACTTACATAATCATCCAAATTGTGTCCTATATAAACATTTATTACTCTGTTTTCATCCACATATGTGTCCAATATCAATACATCAGCATCAGATTTTAATAACTCCATCCCACCATAACCACCAGCCTTATTGTAATAGTTATTACTTGGCCTATGTCCTAATTCCTTAGCCATGCAACACAACTCTGTAATGGAAATTTGATCTGAATGACAAAAGTCAAAATGACTTACCATACCACCACTGTAAACCCTCTGTGGAATATACCTGACCACACCTCCATCATGGATTTTGATTGTCAAATACCCAGATCCATCTTCTGTATTTTGTATTTGAAATGTGTCATTAACACTACTCTTCAATGGAACTCACAATGATAAAATCCTATTACATTACAATAGAGATAGATAAATAATAAACAAGTAGTCATCTATGTGAAATACAAACATTTAAAAAAAACAAAGATTTCATATGTGTTCATCAATTTCAAACAAACGTAAACAAAGATTTTCTTAAAGTAAAACTGTTCAAACTGAAACAAATATAAACAAATTTCATTAACAAATCCATGTCACATACAAATAAATAAAGATTTTACCTTTCTAAAATAATATTAACATCAAACACATGCGATTTTCCAACAACAACAAAAAATAACTTAAAAAAAAAACATTAAAAAAAAAACAAAAAAACATACATACCATATACAGTTGTTTGTCTTCCTCCACCATTATTCTTTTCTCTTAGCACCCAACCCATCGATCAACCTTTGATTTGAATGTGATTTTACAGTCGTTGTTCACTCTCAACTTTGATTTTGGAATTTTGCTAGAAAATTAAAAGCCCTAATTGCGATTTTGAGAGTTCTAAGCAACCCTAATGTATGTAACTTGATTATGCTTAGCCAGGTCGTTCAATTTTCCCTCCATGTGAAAGTATAGGGGGCCACGTCACCCATTCCGTCCACTTCATTGACGGAAATAGACGGCAGGGGTAAATTTGAAAGGAATTCACATAGTATAGGGGTACGGTGAAAATAATAGTAGTCCGGGGGTATCTTTGAAAAACGTGACAAAGTATATGGGTAAAAATGAAATAATTGCTAAATTTTGATTATAACATCAATCAGTGTGTTTGGTTTGAGTTTTTTGAAAACTCAGTTTTTAGTTTTCGTGTTTTTTGTTTTTAGTAAATATTTTTAAAATTTTAAATATATATATTTTTTTACTTTTTTAGATGCACATTACTTAGATGTATTTAAAAAGTAAAAAATTTGTGAAAAAATATTTTAAAATTTTAATAAATACATAAAAATACAAAAAATGTATTGAATTCTCGTTTTTTTTTTTGTATTTTTGGTATTTAGTGAATTTTTAAAAGGTTTTTTTCACAATTTTTTTACTTTTTAGGTATATTTATGTTAGATATGTCTAAAAAGTAAAAAAATTGCTTAAACTATTAAAAAAATTCAATAAAAAAAAATACGAAAAAAAAAAATAAAATTTTTAAAAAAGAAAAATGTTTGGGGGCCCTAATTTTTGTGGCTCAAATGGCTCAAAATTATCAAAACGACGTCGTTTTGACAATTTTGATGTTATTTTGTACTCAAAACGACGTCGTTTTGACAAATTCGAACCACTTAAACCATAAAAATTAAGACCCTCTACCGTTACTGTTTAAAAAAACACAACCAAGCATGACTTTAAAGTCTAAATGTAATTACGTTCTCATCATAGGACTTGACGTATGGGATGTAGTTGGTGTAATTTTAGGGGTAGTTTAAACACATGTTTAACTGTTTTTTCAAGCAACCTTATTTCAATTTGAAAACTATTGTATAAGACTTATTTAATTAACTAAATGAAAAGTGTTTTAAAGTGTTTGGTACTATATAAGGACCATTAATGTAATTAATTTTTATGATTGTTATCAATTGGACCTGTTTAAACACAAAATGCACAATGAAAGAATAATGATATTGTAATTAGAACATCAATCGTGCTACGTCGCTCGAAAATAGGGCCCCCGAATCCCCCGAAAACGAAAAACGACGTCGTTTTTCGTTCAATCAAACCAGAAGCAGAAGAAGGAGGAGGAGGAGAAGAGAAGGAGGAGGGGCCCATAAACTAGGGAGGAGGGAGGAGGAGGGCGGAGGCGGGGCGGAGGAGGAGCCAGCGAGGCGAGGCCGGTGACGCCGAGCAGGAGCAGTGGGCCAGGAGGCGAGCTTGGTGGCGACGAGCTTCTTCCCCTCTCTTCTCTTCCTCCTCTTCCCCGATCTCTGTCTCTCTCTTTCTCCCTCTCTTCTTCTTCTCTCTCTCTCTCTCTCTCTCTCTTTTCTGAAAATCGGGGGATTCGCGGGGGCGCGGATTCGCGCTCCCAAGCATTATTCTAGAACATAGGGACTAAATTAATACATCAAAAAAAATAAAAATAAAACCATTACAAAAACTACCACTGTAATTTTCTTAATAATAATATTATATAAATTAGACATCTAAAACTCACCTTAAAAAATAATAAAGAATTTTGCCACATTTTAATGAGATTTCCCAATTCTTAATGTGGTGCAGACGAAGTGATGCAAAACTCCAAACTAACCAAACTTGACGAATTGAGAAGTTATAAAAATATTAAGATGATTTCTTCTTCTTTTTTATTTATTTAATTTTTATTTTTTAAAAAGAAATTATTAATTTTGTATGAAAGTGTGTAATAAAAATGAACAATTTTTTAAAGAGGAAATATTATTTTCCTTCCAAACTATCATAGCGTTTTTCACGTTGATTCATAAACTTCGATTAATATCAATTTTATTTCCAAACTTTCAAATTTTTGATCAATTTAGCCCTATGTTTACATTCCATCTACAATTAGACGAAATGTGCTGACATGACACCAAAGTTCATTTAAAATTTTATTTTACACCCCAAACTATATCTTAAAAATCAATTTACCCCCCAAATCAATTTGCCTCCCAAACTATATTTTAAAAATCAATTTGTCCCCTACATCAACACATTCCGTCCAATTGTGGATGGAATGTGACGGTAGGGATCTAATTGATCAATTTATGAAAAGTTCAAGTATTAAATTGAAATAAATCGAAGTATGGGCGTTAACGTAAAAAACGCATAATAGTTTAAGGAAAAAATGATATTTCCTCTTCTTAATATCTACCTTACAACACAGGTTAGCATGACCCTCTTCTATTTGAGATTAGCTAAAAAATACTTTCTTTTAAACTTTTAGACCTTATTTGGGATAAATTAAAAAAAGTCAAAAAATTAATAAAATTTTTTTTAAAAAAAAGTCTATACTATTCAAGGATAGTTTGTAGGAAAAGCCACTATGGTAAAATTATTATTTTGCCCTCACTACAATAAATTAAGATTTTAAAGACAAATTTTTAGGAACAAAAATAATTTTTTTTTGTAAAAATTATACTTTAAGGACAAAATAAAAAAAATTTAAAAAAATATATATTTAATCCTACTATTACATTTTGAAGACAAAGCTATTCGGTTGCAAAAAAAAATTACTGACTTTCTGCCTGCAACTTTCGTTGGTCCCTAATAAACTAACTCATACATTATTTTATTTTATTTTCATTGTTTGAGGTTCGACAATTGGGATTTCATTTCCTTCTCCACACCACTGTCTGTCTCGTTCTCTCTCTCCCTCCCCCCCTCTCTCTCTCGCTCTCTCTCTCGATCGATTCCCTAAATCTTGATCGATCAGATCGATGGTATATTAGCTTGATTCTTCGAAGCTGAAGCTAAAAAGGATTGAAAGAGGTAAAACCATACTGATTAATCATATACTTGAATCGCCATTGCAGAGAGATAGGTCAATTTTAAGGTAAAATATTTGTATCCATAGACTTGATTCGCCATTGAAAAGAGATAATTCACAGCTCATGAATGATTTTGATTTGATTTGATTGATTTTTTTTTTTTTTTTTGGCGAGACTAATGATTTGAAACAATTTTTGATTTTTGATTGTTTGTTTGCATTAGAAGTGTTTTCATAACAAATTCCTTACAAGCTGTTCATCTCTCTGTTATTGTTTTCTGATTTTTAATCGTAATTGCTCTGATAAATTCCTTACAAACTGTTCATCTCTCTCTCTCTCTCTCTCTCTCTCTCTCTCTCTCTCTCTCTCTTTCTGTGTGTTTTGTTTTGTGTTTTTCTCTTGTGACTGTGGCTATTGAGTTGGAAAAGAATAAATGCTCCATCTAGGAAAATTGCATTCTGTAAATGATATACTAATTTTCTATAAATAGGTAGGAGGGTGGACAGAGGTGTATGATGGACTAACCTTTGCCACAGTGAGAGGAGCTGGGCATGAAGTTCTTCTGTTTCAGCCTAAGAGAGCATTTATTCAGAATGTTTGAGTAATTGTTATTTGTTTCATTCAATAGATCTGATGAATCTTAGGATATTAATATGGTTGAATTGCAAAGCAATATCTTGCTATATCACCAAAAAAAAATAAAAAATAAAAAATTATTTTATTTTTTTTGCAGATTGTTAATATTGATAAACCACCTGAACCACTTGAACCACAGCAGCTAGCATCATCCAAATCATCCAAGTCTAAGTGCTTGAGCTGCTGCAATCTCAGCCACAGTTCCAACTGTCTACACAATCACAGTTGCAGCCCCGTACACGTGCAGTGTTGTAATTAGTTAGTTAGTTGTAGTTAGTTGTAGATAGTTTGTTAGAACTTAACTATAGTGTTGTAATTAGTTAGTTAGTTGTAGATAGTTTGTTAGAACTTAACTATAGTTAAGTTTAGTAGTTAGTTATGGTTAGGTTAGCTGATATAGTTTTTGTATAAATAAAGATTGTAAACTCTGTAATAATTCATTCAATTCATTTGAGTCTTAGCCTTCTTTATGGTATCAGAGCCCTAGGCTCTTCTGAGCTTCGATCTTTGAAGCAAGAAGCTTCAATGGCCGCTACTGATTCAACCACCATAGCTGCAATAGGTTCTTCTTCACACACCTCTGTTCTACCTCCAAATCTCACATTGCTGATTTCAAATCTCAATGCTTTTGTCTCTACAAAACTTGATTCCACAAATTATATAGTATGGAAGAGTCATATGCAGAACATATTAAAAGCAACAAAGCTTCTTGGATATGTTGATGGATCTGAGGTTTGTCCTCCACCAGTTGTATTAGATTCAAGTAATCATGAAATTCTAAATCTAAATCATACTCAATGGCTCACCATTGATGCACATCTTCTAAGCTGTTTAATAGTAACTTTGTCTCCATCTGTCTTTACGATTGTGATGCATTGTCAAACCAGTAATGAGGTTTGGAGTACTCATGTAAAAGATTCATCTCTGTCAAGGTCTCACATTCATCAGTTAAAGAACAAGCTTAGCATACTTGTTAAAAAAGGAGCAACAATGGAAGATTATCTGAGTCAATTTAAGAAAATTGCAGATTAGCTAGCTTTAGCTTCATCCCCAGTGGATGATGAGGATTTAGTTCTGTTAATTCTCAATGGTTTACCTGATGAGTATAATGTTTTGAAAACTATAATTTGTGCTAGATCTGCACCTATCACTATGGATACTCTGTGCTCTCTACTTTGCTCAGAAGCTATACATGTTGAAGCTGCTCTGAAACAAAATCAGGCTTCAGAAGTTCCATTTGCCTATGCTATTAACAGAGGCCATTATTCTTCTCGAGGAGGTCACAGAGATTCATATAGAGGCAAAAATTCATATAGATGCAGAGATGGGGGCAGATCTTGAGATTAATCTTCTCAGCTTTCTCAGACCAGTCACTCTCAGACTAGTCACTATCAGAGAGGAGGTCCAAATCAATTTTCTCGAGGTAGAACTAGTACTACTGCTGGTGCACAAGTGACTTGTCAAATCTGTGGAAAAGTAAATCATACTGCCCTAGAGTGCTGGCATAGACTTGATTTTGCCTTTCAACCTACTCAGCCTTTCTATTTCACTGCATTCTCACAATCTCAAGGTCACTCCAAGGCATATGTTGCATCTACACCAGTTACTAGCTCATCACAGCCTGATTCCCATTGGTTTCTTGATTCAGGTGCCACAAATCACATGACACATGATCTCAGTAATATGTCCCTCTGTCAGTCATATCAAGGTCATGATCAGGTTGCCATTGGTGATGGAACTACCTTACCAATTGCACATACTGGTAAAGGACTTCTTCCTACTCTCTCATTTCCTTTTCATCTCACGAAAATGCTTCATGCTCCCAATCTCTCTTCCAAGTTACTTTCAGTTCATCAGTTGGCTGTAGACAACCATTGTACCATTACTTTTGATGAGAATTCTTTTCTTTTTCAGGACAAGAGTACTCAGAAAGTGCTGTATGAAGGATGCTATACCAATGGTCTCTATCTTTTCCTTTCTTCTTCCTCCACCTCTACTGCAGCAACACCAGCATGCCTCAAATGTTTTGTATCTTCTCTTCAAGCTCCAAATTGGCATTTTCGACTTGGCCATCCTTCCTCTAAGAAACTTCATCATCTTCTTTCACATGGTCATTTAGTAGGTTCAGCTTCTGTTCTTTCCAATAAAGGTTCTAGTCTCTGTGAACATTGTTGTGTGTCAAAAAGTCATAGATTTCCATTTAGTTTGTCCAATTCTACTATCAATAAGCCATTGACACTTATTTACACTGATGTTTGGGGTCCTTTCTCCCCTTCCATTTCAGGTTTTAAATACTATGTGTTGTTCATAGATGATTTTGGCAAATTTACCTGGTTGTTCCCTCTTCATTACAAGAGTGAGGTTTTTACTAAATTTCTTGAGTTTAAAGCTTTTGTTGAAACTCAATTTACTACCAAACTTCAGATTTTGAGAAGTGACAATGGATGTGAATATCTTAGTAAAGAATTTCAATTGTTTCTCTGCCAAAAAGGCATTGAACATCAATTGAGTTGTCTTCATACACCTGCTCAAAATGGAGTAGTTGAAAGGAAACATAGGCATCTTATTGAGACTACAATCACTCTTATGCATCACTCATCTCTCCCTTTGTCTTACTGGGTGGATGCCCTTGTCATTGCTGTATTTCTTATTAATAGACATCCTACTCTCAAGCTTAATCATCTTACTCCTTATAAGGCTTTATTCAAACACAAACCTGATTGTTCTTTCTTAAAGACTTTTGGTTGCAGATGTTATCCATGGCTAAGACCCTATACTTCTTATAAGCTTCAGCTAAAGTCTGTTCCTTGTGTTTTTATAGGCTATCAACCTTCTACTAGAGGGTACCGATGTCTTGATACTCAAACAGGCAAAATATATACTTCTAGACATGCGATCTTTGATGAACACTTGTTTCCTTTTCAAACTGCATCTTCCTCATCATCTTCATCCTCCTCATCTGTTTCTCATTTGCATAATTTTTTCTGGGCATCTTCTCAGTCTCAGCAGCCTTGTTCAGCTCCTTTCTCCTCATCTGCTAGTCATTCTTCATCCTCAAACAGTTCTGCTGCAGCTCCTTCAATCAGTCCTGAAGTTCCTAGTTCTCTACCCAGTTCTACAATTCCTGTCAATCCAACTGTTCCTCCTCCTTCAGTTAGTCTTGCAGCTCCTCCAACCTGTCATGATTCTCATATTCCCATCTCTTCTGTTTTGTTGATCTTCCACCTCTTGCTTCTTCTAATGCTCACCCTATGCCGACCAGATCCAAGACTAGACTTCCCTCTTCTTGTTTGCTTGCTTCTGTAGACCTTGTTGAGCCACAAACTTATCGGCAGGCTCTCTCTTCTCCTGCTTGGCAAACTGCCATGGTTGATGAATATGGGGCACTTCAGAGGCAAGGCACTTGGACTCTAGTTCCTTTACCTTCTGGTAAGCAGGCTATTGGTTGTAAATGGGTCTTCGTACATAAGAAAAATTCAGATGGCTCCATAGCTAGGTGTATAAGGCTCGATTGGTGGCCAAGGGTTTTCTTCGAACTGAAGGGGTGGACTATCATGAAACCTTCAGTCCTGTAGCCAAACAACCTACCATTCGCGTTCTACTTTGCCTTGTTCTTCATTTTAATTGGCCAATCAAGCAAATGGACATTTCTAATGCTTTTCTACATAGTATTCTTGAAGAAGAGGTCTATATGCATCAACCACAACGTTTTGTTCAGTCCAATCAACCATCCTTTGTCTGCAAACTTAACAAGGCTCTTTATGGCTTGAAGCAAGCTCCAAGAGCTTAGTTCTCTACTTTCTCTATTTTTCTGCTCACTCAGGATTTCATTCCTAGCCAATGTGACTCCTCTCTATTTGTTAAGAAAACCTCCACATCCATTACCATCCTTCTCATATATGTGGATGATATTCTCCTCACAGTGAGTGATTCTCTGTATATTCAAACCCTTGTTCAAGCAATGGATTCTGCTTCATCAACTACTTTCTTGGCATTTCAGTTGTTCCTGCATCCACTGGCTATGTTCGTTCTCAGCATAAATATGCTTCAGATCTTTTAGTTAAAGCTGGTATGAGTTCTTGTAAGCCATACTCCTCTCCTATGGCTACTAAGAATTCTCATTCCTCTTCCACTGATGATCTACCCTTTTCTCAACCATCTCTTTATCACAGTTTAGTTGGTGCACTTCAATACATGACTATTACTAAACCTGATCTAGCCTTTGCAGTCAATCATGCCTATCAATTCATGCAAGCTCCTTCCAATAATCATTTTGCTGCTGTCAAGAGATTACTACGATATCTTAAGGGCACTTTGTCTTATGGTCTCCATTTTTCCAGTGGTCCTCTTATCCTTAATGCTTTCTCGGATTCTGATTGGGCTGGAGATCTAGTTGATAGACGGTCCACCACTGGTTACTGTGTTTATCTTGGACCTAACTTGATTGCTTGGACTACTAAGAAGCAGCCAACAGTGTCCAAGTTTTCCTCTGAAGAATACAGGGCTTTGGCTCAGACTTCCTCCAAGCTTAGTTGGCTTGGTATGCTCCTAGCGGAGCTTCATATTACTGTTCCTACACCTACTCTTTGGTGTGATAATCTATCTGCTATTGCCATGACTAAAAATCCTATTTTCCATGCCCGTACCAAGCATATAGAGATTGACTATCACTTTGTCAGAGAAAGGGTGGAAGCCAAGAAGCTCAACATTAGCTATATTTCACCACTGGCCAGATTGCTGATATTTTCACAAAGCCCTTGTCTATTCCTCAGTTTCAATATCTGCAAGCCAAACTCTCTATTCTTCCTAGCCCTGCTCGTTTGAGGGGGAATGATAAACCACCTGAACCACAGCAGCTAGCATCATCCAAATCATCCAAGTCTAAGTGCTTGAGCTGCTGCAATCTCAGCCACAGTTTCAACTGTCTACACAATCACAGCTGCAGCCCCATACACGAGCAGTGTTGTAATTAGTTAGTTAGTTGTAGTTAGTTTGTTAGAACTTAACTATAGTTAAGTTTAGTAGTTAGTTATGGTTTGGTTAGCTGATATAGTTTTTGTATAAATAGAGTTTGTAAACTCTGTAATAATTCATTCAATTCAATTGAGTCTTAATCTTTTTTAAATATGTGGTACAATGCTGAAAAGACTATTAGGATCAACTAATTACTAAAACTGCTTTATTATTGTATGCATATAAGTTGTTTGATGAAATGCTTATATGAGCAGTCCTTTTGGAGCTACAATTATTGGCCTTGTGGCGATTCAAAATTACTCACCTTATTTTTGGGAAATGCGCTTATGCACTCCCCTTATCCTAAGAAAAGTTATGAATTTTGTGGTCTTAGTTCACGAACAATTGTGTAGTTTAATTTGTATTAGTTGTGTTGCTTTGTTATTTGTTGGTGCTAGAAGATGACTTCTTGTTTTTTGTGTTGCTGAATGAGAAGTTTTGTTAATTGTACTGATTTCTTGTTTTTTTCTATTCTTGCAGTACAGGAAGCAACTTAATGACTTTTCGAACACTCCTATTGGAAAAAGTTTTGCTATGAGTATCACCCAATTTCATGTTGCATGCTGTGCACTTCTTGATTGAACTATGTGGCATGATGTTGTTCATCATGTCTAATGAACTTATGGTGGGTCAAAGTTAATAGAGAACAACAGGTCCATCCAATAGTTTGGATTAGATTTCTAATCTATTATGGCTGCTATATTGAGAATTTGAGTTTTGATTGAATCAGCAAGTGTGATGCATAATATTAATTATGTAAATATTAGTCAAAGGGAGCACCTATTCAATGATGAGTATATTAAGTTGGGAATAGACAAGGCAATGATTTTAATTTTGTTTTTGAAACTAATACTGGTAGACTAATATTCATGAATTACATTTAAGTATTTCAATTTTCATATATTGTAATAATTGTAGTCTCTGGCTGTGCAATTTTCTGTTAGCTCACTTTGTATTTATTTATGTGTAGACAATATTCTTCATCTGGTTTGCACTATCTGGATAGCTGTTTCGGTTCTTGATATTTGCAACATGGATACTGCCATTTGCAGGTCCTCTTCTTATTGGAACAGTTGCCAATAATTTAGTCATTAAGGTAAAACAGGCTGCCATTACTTTTCATAGACATTTGTGTTTTTGTATTGATAAATTATTGTTGTTCTTATTTTGTTAATTTGCAACTGTACTGGTAATAATGTAATGTACCATCTCATATTACACATGGGGCAAGTGGATATAAACTTAAGTCCTCTTTTAGCATTCAATAAATCAACTCTGGCTTGTCTTTGGTTTTGCCTCGTTACACATCCAAATATCCCTCCGTCCTTGGCTTCAGCTAGGATTCACTTTTTCATTAAGAACTGCGACATGCCCACTCTTCGTTAGAAATTTTCGTCAGACATTTTGATTGCATTTCTGCCCCTCTCCTATACTTCGTGTTAGTTGTTTTTTGTTGGTGATGGTCTCACATGTTTGTAGCCAGTTTAGTCAAATACATTATAAGTAGTCTCACAGGCAGCAGCTGGCTTGCTCTAAATTCACTGACAACTCTTCTACAATGCTTTGTATTAATATGGGTCCCTCAACACTTCCTCAATCAACACCTGCACCCCATGCATCTTTTAAATCAGTTCGATCGTCTACGCTGCACCCATTTACATCAGAATCAGTGCATGAAGTTATGTCACAAGTTTTACACATGAATATTTCATACATTTCAGTAGCTTGAATTAAAATAGGGCCATAAAAGCTACTGAAAGAGGAACATCACTACACCAAACTGATCCTGCTGCCAATTACTCTATAATTTTTGTATTGCCTGTGTGTGTCTATACATGCATGTAGCTTACACTTGGTGTTGTAGTAATAGGAATAGTTGTCTTGTTTGTGGGTTGAGACATTTGAACTGGTTACCCTAGCTGATGTTGGCTAATATTGGGGAAAGTTGTTGGGTACTTTGCTTTCACCATTGATGGTACTAGTCTTGAAAAATGATCATGTTTGAAGATGTGGGAGCTGGTCTGTTCTCTAAAGTCGTTGATACGAGAGATCTTTTTATGTAATTTTTCTCTTCTGATTTTTTATTATTATTTGTCTATTTACGCTCTGTTTACATGGATAGGTGTTGGAGTCTGACAGTGTTACACGTACACTGGGTAGTATCTGATAAGTTAAATGTGAAATAACTTGTTTCTTATATTCTTTTTGGTGAAAACAACTTGCTAGCTATTTAACCATTTGTTGCTATCTATATGCTAAATGAATGAGGTGTTTTCATTTCCAATATTAAGCCTTTGGACAGAATTCAAAGGAGTAACTAGTAGTTGTTAACTGTCCAGTGGTGAACTTGGGTAAATAGAGCCTCAAAAAGCTTTAACCACCAGTAATGTATTATATGTATATGCATATTTATTCCTCCGAAGTAGCTATAGTTAATTTTTTTACCATTTCCTTTGCTAATATACATGAATGTAATGTGCATTTTTTTTATAATAAACGGGTTGTTAAAACTTTCACAATTAGTTGCTAACAAGCCATTTTTTATACTGACATGTTTTTTTTTCTTCTCATTGTTAGGATCCTGAAAACAAGAAGGTCAAGGTCATAATCTGTGATGAAAACCTGAAGAAAATTTTTGTAGAGCGAGACCGAGTTGGGTTTCCTGGGATTGCGGGATTGATGAATCCACACTATCTTAAGTGAGCCCTTGCAGGAGAATGGATTTTGATTTTCAAAGTCATCGATGAATCTGTTCTTTTGTAAATGAGGGGTCTCAGTATTTTGTTGATGATACTACTTGTAGGATTTAGCAATGCTCTCTATATGCGACGTAGTAGTTTTTTTTTTTGGTACTTCTTCCAGTTGCCTACGCATGAGCCTCGCTCTGTTTTGGTTTTAACGAGTGTTTATGCTCATTTTGTGTTCTTGTTATATAGGCTATGGATCGGAATGCAATATTTGTAGTGACTGTCAATTTCTGGTTTATATATCATGTTAAGTTTTAGAGGAATCTGATATTCACAAGTTATAGTTCTCTATCCCTATGATATGCAAGCAAAGGCATCTTTTATGCAATGTTAAAAAAAGTTTAATGCTTTACCAACACACAAAATAGTCAAGAATTGTTTGTGGATATTTTCTGTTTGATTGTTGAGAAAAGTTGATGTTCAAACTAGTATCTTTATAATAATTGTTACAAAATAAAAAAGGCAAATATATATATATATCAAACTTTTAGAGACTAATTTTAGTTGTATCAAAAAATTATAACCTTTACAGATTACTTTTAATTGTCTCCAAAATTAAAATTTTTATCCACCACTTTCATTTGTCTCAAAAACTAAAACTTTTAGAAACTAATTTTTATTGTCTCAAAAATTAATTTTTTATCTCCATAATTGCTTCTTTTGACTTGAAATGTAATTAGACTTTTAGAGACAAATTTTGGTTGTCTCAAAATCAAAACTTTTTGTGACCACACATTTTTGTCTCTAAAAGTCTATTTATAGTGACAAATGCAAAATTTTATCTCTAAAAGTCAATTTTTGGCTTTTCTGGACAAGGCATTTGGGACAAATTTCGCGACGGAAGAAATTAGTTAACTAAAGTTTTTTCCAATAAATATTACATTTTAGGGATGAAATAAATTTATTCTTAAAAAGCTGATTTCTTGTAGTACTTTTGAATTCAACTACTTAAAAAGTCAAAAAGTTAAAAGTCAAAAGGGTAAAATTGTCATTTTGATTTTATTACAATATTTTATTATACATCTTTCGTAAAAAGTCAAAAATTTATCATAAATATACATTTTTTCTCTATTTTTTTAACTAAAAAGTCAAAAAGTATACTTATATAACTCATCTCAAACAACTACTTAGTGAACCTTTTCCAGTTTTTTTTTTTTTTTTTCTTCAAAGTAGTCTTGAGTAGAACTTAAAATTGTAAAAGAAAATTAATTCAAAAAATTCAAAAAAAAAAAAAAAAGTTTAAACAAAATTGCTAAAAGGCATTTTCAAGCTCCAATTGTATGTTTGTTGACGAGACTGATGCAAAATCCCATTGATGTTTGCAACCGTACGCTAACTAGCCAAAGCCTCAACATCATTATTATGGCTCCCTTTGAAAACTTGATTATTGTAGTTGGCTTTTTGATTATTGAATTATTTTAATTTGATTAAAAAAATTATATTTTAGATGATAATTGTTTTTGTTTTTATTTTTATAGTTGATTTGATAGTTAGAAGGAAAAAAAAAAATTATGAATTAAATATAATATTTTATTTTATTAATTATTTTAATCTATTTTATTTTAATTAATTATTTTAATCCAAACAAATTACAAATATAAATAAGGTACATCTAAAAAAACTAAAAAAATTATTTAAAATTTTAAAAATGTTCACTAAAAATAAAAAAAATATATAAAAAATAAGAAAATATAATTTTTAAAAAATTAATTTCAAAAAACTGAAATCAAACCCATTTAATAAGTTTCCAAACAGCTGGCAAGAACCAACGGTAACCTTGGGGGACACAAGAATACAACCCGACAAAGCAATGTGAGTGTTGAAGTTTTTTAAATGGCCGATCTTATTCTCTCATAACTTTGGACGCTATTATTTATTTATTTATTTAAAAAAAAATTACATCTCAAAAAGTGAACAAATATTTTTATTTTACGATAGTTTAAATCTCTTGATTTAGAATACGTTAGTTTAAATCTCTTGAATTAGAATACGTTTTTATGTGTATTTAGTATAAGTATTTTTTGTGAGTCAAATTTGTTAAAAAAAAGGATCTCACATCTAGTGTAATTATTTTAAGAATATATCACTTATTTGTAATGTTTTGTTTATTTATTTATTTACTTATTTTTGTGGTCTGCTATATGATGGTTCGTCACTGAATTTTTCTATCATTTCTTTATTTTTCTGTTTTAATGTGCTACTAAACAATGTATCATGTCTCAAGATTCAAATATGTTGATATTCGCACACATAATTTAATAATTGAAAATACATTGAGATCAGTAGCGCAACCAGAAAATCAAATTAGAGAGGACAGTTATTAATTACAATATCAAAAATTTTTAGAAAAATATTTCACGCAAGTTTTTACGATTGATTTCGAGAAACATAAAAAAAAATAATGTTATTTATAACTAGTGTAGCATGGACAATATAAAAAATATATAGATATAAGTAGTAAAATAAATTATATAATGATAAATTATTTTTTTTATACAAAATTTGATTAAAAATTCAATATAATGGTAATACCACGTCATCATTAGTATGCAATATCACTAACTAATAGTAAATAAATACATAGAGAGTGAAGCTCACATGTCAAATATAACTAACAATCTAATAAATTTCATATCTTTATAGTGAGATTACTTATAGTTACATGTCAATAATAATGATATCACCGTTACATTGAAAATTTTTCATAAAATTTTCATAGATAATATGATTTGTAATAATCTCTTCATTTTTCAATCAAAATAACTATTACTGTTCTCATCATTTTTAAAATGTCATCGACATTTCACTCTAATAATATTTTTATAATTTTTTTATTTAAAATATTTTCTTTATATTTATAAAAAAAAAAAAAAAAAAACCCCAAATCCAAGGGGCATGCGACTCCCTGATCCTCATTTCCTCCGATTGAGATAGAATGATAAAAAATAAAAATAAAAAATCGAGGACAAAAGATCAGTAGCCAATTGATACTGTTTGCATATAATTATAAAAAATATCATTCTTGCAAAATTTCTACATAAAAATGGCCAAAAGAACACACTTCGGCAAGTGTTGTCGGCAGTGCTAGGCTCGAATTTTCGAGATTGGAATGGCTCGACAATTCCTCTCTTTCTTTTTTATTTTTATTTTATTTTAGGAAACGACACTGCTACATAGCTCGAATATCACGGCTCGAATGGCTCAAAAATAATCTCTTACCGGTAAGAGATTATTTTCATAGGCAAAAAAATAATCTCTTACCGGTAAGAGATTATTTTCGAGCCATTCGTGCCACACTTTTTCGAGCTACAAGAAATTTCCCTTTAGGAAAATGAGCCGTAGCTCGAGTATATTGGCTCGAATTGGCTCGAAAGTCCTCGCTTCTTTTCTTTCTTCTTTTTTTCTCTTTTCCTTTTCTTGTTTTTCAATACAGACAGAGGCGAGAGAGAGAGAGAGAGAGAGAGGAGAGAAGAGAAGAGAAGATGAAGAGAAGATGGAGAGGAGGAAGAGGAGAGGAGGAAGAGAAGAAAACGGGTGATGGCGGTGATCGTCGATCACCATTTTCAGAAGATGTTGATGAAGATGTCGATGGCGCCTCCGATCTCCCCACAACCAGTCCGGTCGAACCGTCCCCTCTCTTTCTTCTCTCCCTTCTGGATCTGAAGATTTGTTTTTGTTTTTTTTTTTTGTTTTTTGTTTTTTTTTTTTTTTGTTGATCTGGATTTGGGTTTGATTTTGGTTTAATTTTTGATTTTGGATTTTGGTTTGATCTCTCTCTCTCTCTGCTCTACTCATTTTTGTTTGATGATGTTGATGAAGTGGTGTTGTTGATCATCTAGATTTGGGTTTGATTTTGGATTTTGGTTTGATCTCTTTCTCTCTGGTTTTGCTGGGTTTGTTTTTGTTTTGGGTTTCAAATTTTGATAAAGAAGGGAATAGATTTGGTTCACCACAATTATGCAGATTTGGTTCATCACAATTTTGGAATAGATTTGTTTTTGTTCTGCTTCCTCTTCTTCTACAGACGCTGCTCCCTCGCCTCTGCTTCTTTACCTTCATCTTCAAAAAAACGAAAAAAAAAAAAAAATTTTAAATCTCCAAAATGACGTCGTTTTCAATTCGAGCCAATTTCGAGCTCGACAATTTCGAGCTACATACCAGTTCCGTTTATTTTATTTTATTGTTGGGCATTGCTTTTATTATTATTATTATTATTATTATTATTATTATTTGTTGGGCTCGGTTGTTTTGGCTGTTTTTTTTTTTTTATAAATTTTTTGGAAGGATAGACATCTCGCATCAATTCAGCCTGAGTTAGACTGATTGGGTGATAAATTGACTGATCAGTTAGGCTACTTGTTAAAATTTGTTAATTTCATTTAATTTTGTACGAGTCCCTATTATATTTTTATTCCTAACTGATCAGCTAATTTTGTCATCTAACCAATCCAACTTAACTCACTCACCTTATCAAACCACCCAGGCTGAGTCGGTGTGGAATGTTTAGTTTTTTTGACACACCATTACACATAGTCACCCTTCAAAAAAAAAAAAAAAAAAAACAACCAAACCAACACAGCCTAACAAATAATAATAAATCCTAACAAATAATTTAAAAAAAAAGGAGAGGAATTCGAGACATTCGAGCCTCAACCATTCGAGGCCCCAAACATTTCTATATTAGCATAACTCAATAATTATTATATGGTGTTCCGGAAAAATGGTTAAAAACTAACTTTTGGCTTTTAATTAAACTTTATAGCTTTTTCAAAAAGTTATTTGCAAAGTTGGTTAGTTATTTATGCTGTCACATCATAATCAAATGATCAAAATATCCCTATTTATTTTAGATAGTAACCACTTTCACTCATGTGTCTCATTAAACAACATGGAGGGTGTAATTGTAATTTCACAAGTAACTTTTAAATACCTTCCCAAATGGTTTGATGGCAAAAAAGCCATTTGGCCCAAGCTACAAAACATAGCTTTTTTCTTTTGTTTCCAAATGGCACCTATACGAGACATTCATGTGTTGGTATCCACATTTTTTGGTGATTGAATGAATTGACATCAGCTCTAGTAGTTTCAAAATATGAATACGTGATATTTTATGATATTATGATTGATAAAAAAGATGAATAAGTGAGGTATTATATTAAATGATTAAAAAATATGAAAAAAGATAATAAATGATGGTTGATTAAAAAATATAAACACATAATACACCAAAAAATTTATGTAATTTTCTCTCATCATAAATGACACATTTCAAAATTTTCAATTAGTATTGATGTGACTTGGACTTAAGATTTTCAATCTTAAGACACTTAAAATAAATAAAATAAAAATAAAAAATTAAAGTTTTAGAGATCAAAATTTAGGAACAAAGTTAATTTTTAGGGACAAAATATTTTTTTTGCGAAAGTGTCGTTATTATATTTTTAGCAACGAAAATTAGACATTAGTGATGAATTATTATTCTTTTAAGGCCAAATTTTTTATCTAAAAAAGTAAATAATTTTGAGACCAAATTATTTTATTCCTAAAAGTCTATTTATTAGTGACATTTTCAAAATTCTGTCGCTAAAAGCCTTGTTTTTGACTTTTCGAGATGATCTTTTAGCCATTATTCTCAT
Source organism: Camellia lanceoleosa (assembly GCA_025200525.1). Classification (NCBI taxonomy): domain Eukaryota; kingdom Viridiplantae; phylum Streptophyta; class Magnoliopsida; order Ericales; family Theaceae; genus Camellia; species Camellia lanceoleosa. Next base: position 15,885,922 of record CM045761.1, read on the forward strand.
GACGATAGAAATTGATCCCTAAATGTCTTTTGTAACAAAATTTTCATTTTTAGAGATAAGAACATTTGATCTCTAAAGCTCTTATATGTTGTAGTGAGATTTTCAATCTTATCATTAAGCAAGGGTTCATTTATTCTTCTTTGGTACCAAACTAGTCATTAGCTAATATAGAATTGGGCAATGATTGATCCTCTAAAAATAGAGTTTTAAAGAAAGTTTTATATACTTTGAAATGAAAAAAAGAAAAAAAAATAAAATCAAAACATTACACCAATTGAGTCCTACCATTCTTAAAACTCTATTAGAACTTTTAATTTAGAATTCTAAAACATTTTAAATTTGGAGTTCTGAAATATATATATATATATATATATTTTTTTTATAGAATTAATGTTTGAGCATTTAATTTTTAATTTCAGTATCATTATCATTAGATTTGACTTTTCTATAGAATTGGACCAGTTTTCATAATTGTTGCAGTTGGACAACGGTTGCTTTTGAGATCTGTTCTTTCTCATTATTCCAATCAATCCAACCTTCCCTTCCTCAAAGAAAAATGAGTCTTTTTAACTTTTAAAGTGATTCATATTATTTATGTATATGTAAGATTTATTCATATATGTATAGAGCTCATATTATAAGTCGTGTGGATCACTCTGAAAGTTGTGGGAGTTTCCAAAAAAAGAAATATCTTGCTTCCTCTAATTATGATAATATTGACGATACTCCTTCGTCTTAAAATAATAATTTTGTTTAAAAAATTTAATTTTTTTTATAATACAATTATTATATTTTAAAATTATTTTTTAATAGTATTTTTTTTGAGAATATCAATTTCCATAATTATAGTTTTTGTGTTATTAATAAATTTGAAAGAAGGACAAAATAGTAAATTCATATTATTTTATTCTTTAATTTTTAAAAACAGACTAATATTTTGGGATAATGAAAAATACAATAAAAGACTAATACTTTGGGATGGAGGGAGTAGTAATAATAAGGATAAGTCTTAAATAAGGGTAAATTTCACTTACACTCCCTGGAATTTGAGTTTAATACATATCACTCCCTGACTTTTGAAAAATTACACTAACCCTCTATCATTGTAATTTTTTAGGTGGAATGAAGATATTGAATTCATGCACTATCTCTTTTCTTACTTTGCTATACTTTCTCTATTTTTTTTTTTCTTTCCTTTGCTTTACTTTTTTTTTATAATGTAATTTCCTATATTTTTCTACTAGGAGTTGTTATTTTTTATATAAGTAGGGGGAGTTTGTGAAATGAGACTATTAACTGTAGGAGTGGAAATGTAATTTCCAGAACGTCAGGGGGTAGAATGTAATTGGACCAAATCTCAAGAGGTGTCAGTGTAATTTACCCTTTAAATAAATTTTTTTTGATACTTACAATCTCAAGAGGGGGTTTAGGCGGCTTTTTTTAATGGCGTTTTTTTAAATGCCACTTTTATTAATATTTAACGGCGTTTTATAAAAACGTCGCATATTTCATTAATAAAACGATCCCGTTTTGGATTAGGAGGGGTTTAAAAATGCCTCCAAATGCGTTTTACCTTAGCACCTATTTTGAATTTGAGAATACTTGTTAAAGCTTTGTAAACCCTTATTTTGAATCCTCACGCCTTCACAATCCTTACGCCTCTCTCTTGCTCACACCCAATTGCTTCTAAACCCTTGAGAGCGATTTCGATTCAGAGCAATTTTTTTTTTAAGATTCATCTTTGAGATTCATACAGATTCATCAGAACGATTTCGATTTAAAGCTCCGAAGCTCTCTCTCTCTCTCTCTCTCTCTCTGTGTGTGTGTGTCTCGATTCATCCTTTGTTCTCTGTGATATCAATCTGAAGCTCTGGGAGATTGCGAAGAGAAAATAGAAGTTGGTTTCGATCGCAGAGGAAATGATCTCAGGAGAGGTTGTGCTTGATTTCTCAGATCGGTCTCAGAGCGATTTCGATTTTGAGATTCATCTCAGAGCAATTTTGATTTTGAAGTTCTCTCTTTCGATTTCGAAGCTTCACTGCGAGGTATTGATTTCTCTCTCTCTCTCTCTCTCTCTCTCTCTATCTCTCTCTCAAGCTTATCATTCCCGTCTCTCTGGATTTGGTTATTGAGATCTATTGCTTATTTGTGTTAAAACCTATAATCATTGACATACTACTATTGCTGCTTATAAAATATTTATATGAGCCTGTCTTGAAATTTTGTTGTTGTTGGGCCAGAATCTAGCAAACTATCTTGTTGAACGGTTATACATGAAACTTAATTCTTGATACAACAATATCAATTGAAATGCTAGATTTTTGTACAGTATCCACGATTGTTTCTATATCAAATGGCATTATATGATGCTGAGGCAACATAGCTTCTATCCACAATTATTCCCATATCAAATGGCATTATATTTTGAAATTTAAATGCGTTATGTTATCTCCTAAGCAATTCTCTAGCGTTGTCTTTCATCACTCATTTTACGTCCAGTCACAGATAGTTTTATGAATGAAGAAATGAATACTTTGTCTTTCAATAGATGGTTCCTTGATTCTAGTTGTTTATTGCATCACATAATGTTCATTGTAGCCAATTTGAACTTTTCTTAATGCACCATAATTGCTTTGGGGAATTAATATTATAATGAATCTGTCACGACCCAAACCCGCCCCTATAGATTTAGCGTCGTAACTGGCCAGTAATCCGTAGATTACCTATGGCCTCAACGACAAAATTTCAAAATATTTAATTTTATCGAGGCTTGAAGCCGAAGCAAAACAAAAATGATGATGTCCATCGAGCTGTGCGTATATGATCAACTGCAGTAATTAAAACATTCTTAACACACTTTCATATATATATGTACGAAGACATATTTTATATCATATCTCACACACTACGTGAAGGACTTCTAACCAAGTACAGAGATTATCCCAAGCTTGACAAAACAAAACAGAACAAAGCCTCTACATAGAGGCACTCTTGGGTGGCTTGACAAAGAGGCGGACTCCTCGGCAAACTTTACTGTTGATCCTCTATTTGCTCACCTACACCTACACCTACATATATATAAATAAAGAATGAGCTAATGCCCAGTGAATAATACCAAAGTAAATAGGTTATATGAATGAGATTCTTAATTAATTAATTCATATTTATGCGTAATACATGTGAATCCAAGTCAGAACGACTTTAAGTTCAATCCATCATGTTCAAGGTGTATCAGAGGGGCAAAACGACCTCGGGTCCAAAATACTTGTCCAATGATATTACAGAACGGCCTCGGGCCCAATCATAATATAGAACGACCTCAGGTTTATCATTTCCATATTCATATCTATACGTATATTTATACTGAATGGCCTCAAGTGTATCATTTCTATATTCATATCTATGTGCATATTTACACTCATGATCATGATTGTATTAGACAGCCTGGGGCTCATTTCTTATCAAACATATCCTTTGTCAAATATACAGAACGATCGTTTTGGCCCATTTTATATTCATTCAGAACGACCTTTGGTCCATGTCATCAAATATACAGAACGGCCTTTAGGCGCATGTCATATTCATTTAGAATGACCTTTGGTCTATGTAATCAAATGATTTCGTACTATTTAATATCATTATAGAGGCTAGCACAATCAGACGAATAGAATATTCATTCATAATTCAAATTCACCAATCCAAAAAACTTACACATGAGTAGTATTTAAAATAGCATATATGAACATATATTTACTAAAGCATTACTCACAGTGTTCAGATGCCTGGTTCGCCTTTGTAGTTGACCCTACACAATTCATTATACGCATAGAAACTGAGTCACAATACAATTTATTCCTCTCTTAACTTGTTTAATCCTCTTAGGCTTTTTTTCTACTCTATTAATTTATTTATAATGTTCAATGTATGCCTAAGAGTGCTTAGAAATAAAAGAGAACGGAAACAGGGACATGAAATAGCTTTTCAAACTTTTTATAAACAGGGTTCCTCGCTCGAGCGGACTCCTTGGTCTGCAAAAATACTAGTTGCTTGCATTTTACACTCGAGCAGCAACTTCTCCGCTTGAGCGATGAAGTCGATTTATGGGTTTTCTAAAATGTTGTTTGAGCTTCAAAACATAACTTTAAATGATACAACCTACATGTTTTGTCTTATATGTCAACCATACAACTTCTAACATGATATAATGCGAATTCTACAAGATTTGAAGCTCAAATCTCCAAGGATTCATCATACAAGCCCGAATTATTTCAAATTCATTTATATAACTTCAAAATTCATGCACTTAAATTTTATATTTTCATGGATTGTGCATACATGTGAAATGTAGACTCTAATTTCATCTCAAATGGTAGAAATGACACTCAAATTCATGAGATTCAACAAAATTATGTATGCATGTGTGATTTGGTGCCATATTCTCCATGTTTCAAAAATCATCTTTCTTTATTTTATGAAACATAAATTGAAGTTATAAGCCCCTTTCAAAAATATTTGCATGTATGAAATTTAATTCAAAATCAAACTAATTTTTTATTCTCAAATATAAATTAGAATTTATTTCCATATTTGTCCAAATTTAAATTTAATTCATGTTCTTCGTATCAAGCCCAATTCCAAACTCACAAATTCTAAAACATGAATTCGACTTTCAAAATAATTTCAAGACTTAGGTTCATACATGGCTTGACTAAAAACACACAAACTCTTAAATAATGAAGAAAATATGATCAATTTTAAATCATTTATATCAAAACTCCTTTGTTAGGTTTTTATTTTTGGCAATCCCGATTGATAAAACTCCTTTCAGTTGTACTTGCTTTCGCACTTTTTATTTCAGTGAGGCTATGAGTTTTTAGATGCGAATTCAACCCGAATTATGCCTTGCAGAGAAGTTTGTGATGTTAATGCTTTCAAGATTGCCACTTCAGATTATACCATTATCGGGATCGAGGCGGCGTCCCTTGGCGAAGTTTGGGACAATACCAAGCAAAATGCAAAATTGCATTCGAAGTTGCATGTTCGCTCTTGCTTGCTTAAGTTAAGGAGTTCTCGCTCAAGAAAAGGTTGTGTGGCTCGAGCGAAACCACTTATGGAAAAACACGCGATATTAGTTCCTCGCTCGAGCGAGAGAGTCTTCGCTCAAGCGAGCTTCGCAGTCCTAGATTTCTATAAGTATTTGTTTTAGTCCAAAACTAAGATTACTTCTTTAGATCTTCTTTTTGATTATTAAGATTTATATTTGGGGATATTTTGCTAGTTTTTTTTTATGTTTAATTGAGTATTCAACTCATGGGTTAAGAAGAATACATCAAAGGTTTGTTTGTTCATTCTATACAAAAGAGAGAGTTGTTCTTCGGTGGATTCTGAAGAATTTGAGCATGAAGCTTTGGTGGATTCTGGAGTGGTTCATCGTCAAGACAATTTCGAGGTGAAGACGGGATTGGAAGAGGCACATAGGGGTTGGTTCAATTCGGGTGTAGATTCGCTAGGTAATTGAGAGTATACCTATGTAATTCCTTTATATCTTCTTAGTGGATTGTTTTGTGACTGTTGCCTGTGATTTTTTTTTTATCACAATTGGAGGTGTCCAATTATGGTTTTTTCACGTAAAATCGTTGTATCAATTTGTCTTGATTGTTTGATTGGGATTGTTGTTTATTGCTTAAAATTGATACATAATCACAAATCAACATCTAGGGGATTTCTAGATTTTTCATCATTTAATTTAAAAATTAAACTCATTTGTTCACAAACTCATAATTTGCCAAAGCTTATTTCTTATTTGTTCAAAACATGAAATCAATTGTAAGAAATCTATGATGCATGTAAATATAGACTCAAATACTCATATAATTCCCTCATGCATGCAACAATGGAACTTGATTTTATGCAAGATTATAAAAATCAATCTCAAAATAATTACTTTCTCAATTAATTTCCATAATCATGAATCTAATTTAATTTTGTCATCTTCTTGCTAATTTCCTTTTAATTACATGAAATTGAACCCAATTATTTCTTAAATTAAATTTTTACATGAATTTCTTGCAAGAATTAAGCTTAGATTCCTTACCTAAAACTTTAATTTGTTGAATCTCTTGAGTTCTTTCTTCAATTTTCCAGCACAAACTTAGATGATTCTTCTTCCCTCCTTGTTCTCTCTTTCTCCCTCTTGGTTCTCCTCCTTTTTTGAGCTTCTCTAGCAGAAAGAAAATGAGTTCAACCTCACTCTCTCATTTACACATTACAGATATACACACCTCTCCCTTCAACACGTGCACACACACCTCACATATTGAGGCTCCAGCACAATGCTTCACTAGGCACTATAATAATGTGCGAGCACACTCCCACAAGAATTATAATCCCCTACTTACAACTTCACAGTTAATCACACCACATGGGTAAATTTAGCTTGTCTCTTGATCACACAATTAACGCAACAAAACTGTATTTTGTCTTAATTAACTTTGATTAGCACATAACTTAATTAATCATACTGATCACAACCCACATAATTTAATTAGTCTAATTGACTTCCATTAGAGCCCAATTAATTATATTTAATTTTTCTCAATTTGAATCAGATTTTTAATCAAGCTCCCAAAAGGCTCCAAATATCAAATTGAATTTATTACTATCCTCAATTTTACTTCCTCAAATCATATACGCCTTCAATTTTTTATCAGACTCAAAATTTCCATCAATAAATTACATTTTCAAATTGGATACCTCATAAATGGATTCAATCCATAATAATCATAATTTCTCAAACCTTATAACATAATTAATTTAATTAACTCCAATTTGGACCAAATTAATCAATTCTTGATTTTACTAAACTGAACCAAATATTGATTAAACTCCCAAATGGGTCCGTATTTAAAATTCAATTGATTCAATTCATTAATTTCACTTCCCTAAGCCATTTGGGCTCTTAATTTTTAATTCCAAAATAAATCATTATTAAAATCAAATACGAATCAGACTCCAGAATTCTCATAATTCCCAAATTACATTAGAGTGACAACCAATTAGAATTCAAATCTCCTTAATCAATTAAACATAAAATCATATACATGATGTGGTTGGCTTAATCTACAATTTATGCTAATTAAACTCGATTAATTCATTACGAATCGAACTTTTGCCAAATTTCACCACATGCTCTAAAAAAAAATGCTAAACACAGATGTAAAATCAACATTGGTTTCTGGCACCTTTAAGGCTATAAATTCTCAGTTCAAAGCCCCCAATTTAAATAGATTTTTCTACACTCAATAGATAAAATTCATAATCACATAATAACTCACATAATTAAACATACAAATTCATATCAAGCATATAATCATATGCATAATTAAGTATATTATGGGTTGGGTTATCACAGAACTGGTGAAATAGGAAAGTCAAAAAAAAAAAGTTTATCCCAAAAATGTCAAAGAAGCAAATCTCTGGAAATCCAAAAAAAAAAAAAAAAAAAAAAAAAAAAGAAGAAGAAGAAGAAAAAGAAAAGGAAATAAGCTCAATTGCCAATTTATCTCCACGTGATCATAAAGTAAGTATTGTCATTCAATAAATTAATTGTGGATCATTACATTTTTTATATTTAAAAAATCTATCATGAGTTTCAACTCATGTTCTTGAGACCTATATATTTAGGTCCAGCATTGTAGGTAAATTGAGACACAACTTACCATTTGATTAAACATTGTGTGGCCATATTATGGTTAGAACTTCACTTAAAAACAATATTAGATCTAATAACCAAGTTCTGAGTATTTTCTTCCAACTTTATACTAGTATAACTATCTTATTGAGAGAAAGATGTTGATATGGCACTCACAAGTGGACCAATTAAATGGAGAGCTTATTAGAAGGGGCATGAACTTTCTGCCATGATAGGCTTGCCTTTAAATTAAATGTGTATTTATCTATTCAATCATTTTAAACAATGATGTGAGTTTGTCATTTTAAATTTAATTTCATCTGGTCATTGCTCTTCAAAACTGCATAAATGAAGTTTATATTATTTTGTACAATTCACAAACTTTTTCTTTCTTTCCTTGGTGCAAAAATAGAAAGTCCTCGGCAATAGTCTATACAGTTACAATTCAATTTTAATTTAAATTTTCCCAGGTGATGTCCTTTCACCACGACTGTATATATATTGGCATTTGAGGCATTAGGACTTGGAACCTACCGAAGTTGTGTTTTGAAGCCTGAGCTTCACACTCAATTTGTGTCTCTTTGTGCGTGAGTGGGTGTCTTTCAGGGTTGTGGGATGCTTTTTATCTCCTTCTCTTGTCCTCTAATCAAAAACTTCAAAAAATCTAATCAAATAAGTTCTCGAAGAAAGGCTTCAATTCTCTTTAGTGCTTGCCAGGAATTTTTTTATTTTATTTTATTTTATAGGAAATAGTCTTCAAAGGCTGCTGAAAAGTTTAAATAAGTTCAACATACCAATCAGAGCTCATTTCAATGTCAAACTGATGAAAAAATTAACAAGGAAAACGATTTGCAATTCCCTTTTTTTGGCTTGATAGGCATGCTTTAGAATCTGATTTGACAATCTCATATTTTGGTACATAAGTTACACGGTCACTTCAATATTGTTAATATACTACAATGTCACTGTATATAAGATTAGTGATTGCTTGCTTTAGTTTTTTTTATCTTTAAGGGCCAAATAGTTTGCATTTTCTTCTAGATGAATGTCTTGGAGATGTTGTCACTATGTGCATTATTTTGACTCTAACACTACAGGAAATTCAATTTTTAGCGGCGTTTTTAAAATGCCGCGAAAAGCCTGAAAAATGCCGTAAAACGTAATAGCGACGTTTTAAATTTTCGTCATTGATACGGCTGCTGCAATAGGTTTGCAGCGTTTGTAAAACGTCGCTAAATATATAAAACGGCGTTTTTTAAAACGCCACAAAAACGTTGACGTCCGTTTCTCTTACCGTCACAAACTAACGTGTGACGTGAGCATGACGTCATTTAGTTGCATTTTTAAAAAAACGCCACTTTTTTTTCTCTCTCTCTCTCTGTTTCTGTCTCTGTCTCTGTCTCTCTTCTTCTTCTTCACATATTATTATTAATAGATATCAATATTTTGTCCAAAGCATACCATTTCAGAAAATATGCATTATAATGAATCTAAAAAAACAAATCTTCCACTAGACTAAGCCAAATACATTATAATGAAATCCAAAAAACAAAATTCAAATTCACACTCTAGATACTTCAAATACCACATGAAATTAGGCAACAATCTACACAAATCATCCAATTTCTTTTATTTTTTCAACCAAGAGCTATATATGCTTAACAATATAATGTGTCTAAATTTGGCAATTAAAAGGGTAATTGAGGAACAAAAAAGCTATGACAAAAACTATTCATACCAAGAGCTATATATGCTTAACAATAGGAAAACGTTTTAAAATATTCTAAATACAAGGCATATAGAATCTACATTTGTATTCCCCCCAAAAAAAAAAACTTTTAAGAGTTTGCTCCATGAATTTCTATCTTAAAATGTCAGATCTTGTACACAGGTACAATACCGAGTAGATGAAAGCATTTTTGCATGACCACTGCAGTCACTTCACACAGCAAGAGCCTGCTTGTCTCCTCTGCTGACCCAACAACCTGTACAATTTTAACAATCATGCAGTTGATTCAAAAGTATGTTGTTAATAGTGTGTAAACCAAAAACATCTTCAATTACAAGATGAGTGTGCTTAATAGTGCATCATTTCATCCATCTCAAAAAACTCGAGCAAAACCCATATACCTACCTCAAACTTAAACAGGCAAAAAAAGAAAAAAAAAAGGCTTTTATAGAAAATAAAAAGTATGTACACTCAGATGAGTGTGCTTAAAATCGAGAATTACAGATTGGCCATAGCAGAAAGACCCATGAGTGAGTTTGAATTCATTCGGCAGTTACAGAAGGGTAATTTAGGAATAAGAAAAGTTATGACAAAAGCGTTCATACCAAACCCTATACAATTTATATAATAGTATAGCATAGATCACCCCGTGGTGGTGTCAAATTCTTGCATAGATAAACCTAACAAATTCAAAATTAAAAGAGAGGCCCTGCTTTATGACTTCTAACACTACAGAAAAGGAGAGAGAGAAATAAACAGATATACCATTTAATATATCACTAGTTCTAAATTTAACAATATCAACCACTTGGTTCCAATCTGGCTTCATGTCATTAAAGACTAAAAATCATTCCGAACCTTCCAAACTATCCACAACACCGCCATTGGAAGGATAATCCAAATATGCAAAGCTAAATTATTGAATTTAAACAAAAAATATGAACTTTGAAAGGAGCCGCACCACACCACACAGAAGAAACTATGTCTCTACCACAATGAACAATTTTCTTTCTTAGGCCTTAATATTTGACCAAGAACTCCTCACTACAATGAAAGTCCCAGTTAAGTTTGTCCTCATGAGTCACCACCAAAATGAAAATCCCTATAATAACTTGAGTAAAACTCCGTAAACAAGAGATAAAAAGTCAAACACGTCTAAACTTATTAAGGAAACGTACAATAGAGCCCTCATCAGCTCTTTTAATGGTGCATCGCCCATCCATTTGTCCAACCAGAACCTAGTCACTCTGCCATTCCCAACTGAAATGAAACTGAAATTCCTCTTTTCAAACACTTGAAACAGAATGCTAGCTATTAAACTTCTGAATGGAGCTTGAAACAGAAAGCTATTTATATTTATTTATTCTATAAATAAAACATACAGCTGAGTTGGTGTAAACGTTGTCAAATTTTATATCATTTTTCAATATTGCCCTTTCTATTAAGCGTCACATCCAATATGTTAAATATATATATATATATATATATTTTCATTTATCAATCTGCCAAAAGCTGTTATTAGTTTTTCTCAATCATCATACTATCCAAAAATTTAAACGTAATCTATTTGCACTTGCTGCAGAATTCACTTGATGTGAACACCTGTGTGACAGTGTGCCACATTTTTTCATGTCCAAATTGACCTATGTAACTGCCTAAGATTTTTATTTTAAATTTTGATTTTTTTCAACTTTTTCTCCTCCATATACATTCATCTAACTTCCTTTCTACATGGACACACACACACACACACACAATACTAAGGATAATTGGAACTAATCGTGATGGATGTTGTGTTCAGTTTAGTGTAGGGAGAACTAATGGCAAAAAGAGCAGTGAACTCTGTTATTCAATATTTGGGATCATTGTTAGCTATGCACGTCCTATTGTGATGACAGATTTTAAAAACCAAAAGTATTCTTCACTTTCGACCCATAAAAGTCATTTCGAAATAGCAAAAATATTAAAGAGAAGATACAAGATAAGATAAGATTAGGAACATGAGGTTGAAAATTTAGAGCTAGAATAATCAATAGAAGAAAAGATTATGAACAATTTTAACCTTGAATTCAGTAGACTCCAATGGCCTTCTTTCATTGAATTTGTCATATCTACTTCTTTTTCTTCTTCTTTCCTTTCTTTGATATGTGAACCTACATTTGATAAGAACAAATAACATGAATAAAATGTCATATTGAAAATTTCATAATTAAGTATTTACTCACCTCCTCAGACGAACGATGACAATTAAACGATGAAGTGTATGCATGAGATTGTTGTTGTGAATGCACATGTGTAGAAGCTGGTGCAACAAGCCCATCCATGGCCTGTTGAGACTCCAATTGCTCTATTCGTGCTTGTTGAGCTTGGATTATGCTTTGCATATCCATTTGTACTTTCTGTTGATTAAGCATAGCATCCATTATCTCCTTCATTTGCATCTCCATTTGTGCTTTATATTGGTTAAGTTGCTCTTGGAATTGTGTTTGGATGAGACAAGTTTGTTCTTGTGATTGCCTATATCCACCTCTAAAGACATCTGTCGGAGAAGGACCCAATCCATATGTTCGAACTCGACCAGGCCTCTCAGGCCCTAGAACTTGTGTGATAATCTCTTCATTTGTAGCATTGGATTGTGCCCCAAGCTCCTTCATTTGTGTCTCCAATTATTAATTAGTTAATTAGCCACCAATAAAATTTAGCCTACAAGTAAGACATAATAACGACCACTTAACTACCATGACAACATCTAAGACTAAAACGGAGTAGCATAGAAATGAAAACCATAAAATCATTGCAAAAATACAAACAGCAGCAGCCATACGTTTTTCCAGTAATATGCAGCCACACATCTTTCCAGTAATAGGCAGCCACACATCAAGAGTACATGGCAAAAGTTAGCATCAGCAGCCACACGTCTTTCTAGTAATATGCAGCCATTTAAACAAACAATCTATCATGATAAACAATCTATCACATGACTAAGCAATCTCACTTCCAGGTACACAACCAAGACCAGCAGGGCAAGTTCACCCAGCAGCAGACACAGCAGCATCAGTAAAATCTCAACCCATGTTCTGCTTCTCCTCTATCACAATAGGGAGTTTGGGGTTTTTATGAATTTTTATCTCAGTAGCATACACACAACATCATACACAGCAATGATTATAACATTAACATTAATTAATTAAGCTAAACAAATAGTAGCAAAAGCTCATAGATGGTCCTTAGTGATTTCATCACTAAATTTTTATTTCTAAAACTTTAAAAACTACACAAAGACATTATAAAAAATAATAATAATCCTTTCCTCTTATCTCATCATATATCCTATCCAAATCAAACATTTACATTGACAATTACTCCCATGAAATCTAATTTTACATTTAAAAAATAAATAAAGAAACAAATATGAGACAATTATCTAATACATTCCATACATGCAAAGTATATAATAATGGTGCTACATACCATGACCGCAGCAACTTTATCAGTACTTGGTTTGTTATCCTTCGAGTACCCAGCCATCCACACCTCTAAGCGAGTTGCAGGAACTCCATTCTTCTTATTAGTTTCCTACAATTACACTTAAAATTAAGTAACGAAATCAAAATATACAATTTCAATTTGAAATATAAAGAAACTATATACCTCTACTTGAACAACTGAGAATGGTTTTCTGCCGGTTATGTGATTTAATGTCTTCTTCTTCCGAATTTCTTTGTTTTTTGTACTTTTTTTTTCTGTTACATATGAACACAAACACAAGATAATTTATTAATTAATAAACTCATCTTATGAGATTACGATAGAGATCAATAAACAATTTAAATGATACCTGTGCCTTCTGAGTGCCCCAATAATAGACTAAGCTTCGCCATTGATGCTCATGTACTCTTTTGAGTCGATGAGTTAACCTATCAGCATCGTTGTCGAATGGCGTATACCCCAGTTGTTTAACTCTAGCCTTCCACTCTCTCTATTTTTTTCCAATAGATGCCAAAACAAATTTCTTCATTGACTCGTCAGCATTTGTATTGACCTGCAAATAATTGGCAATTTTGTGACTATTGCATACACACAGCAGCAAGCCCACAGCAGTAGCTAACAGACCAGTATTTTTTTAAGTCACTTTACAACAACATACACACAGCAGCAACCTGGCCAGCAAAATAAAGCTTCTCAATCCTGTGGAATGCAAGCAACCAAGGAAAATAAGGCTCCATATGTGTCTATATATGCATATGAATCTATATATATATAGACCTAGGCATCTCATATATGTGCCTATATATGCATATTAATCTATATACACTTGTGTGACTGTAAAGAATGGTTCAATAAAAAATAAACAATTCTTTTATCCTTTTTGTAACCATCTACTACATCACCAAACAAAGCTTTTATCCCTCTGAATATATCTACCATGTTTAGGGCTCACGGAATAGTTAATCATGCATTTGAAAATTTCAGTCATTCAACAAGTGGAAAACTTAAAGTGAAACCATGTCCTACAATGATCCTATTTTATCTACTGCAACAAACCAATTTGTCTATTTCAATTCTTATGCCTAAGTTTCTAAGGTAAAAGATAAATGCACACTCTAACTAGAATTTAAGAAGCAGAAGATGATGAGAGCTACAGATTTCCTATATATTTGCATGACAAAAGATAATGTGAATTTTACAGAGATTATGTGATTGTATGATGCAGACCATGTTTTCATGCGACACTTTGGTAAAGTTATGGAAATTGTGTTTGACATGCCTAGCACCCAACAAGTAAATCTGATAAATTTAGCTTACTAGCTAATGTATGTAAATCCCATGTTATGTTACTTATATGAATGGGTGCTTCAAATCAAGTGAAAAATCTGTTTCACTCAATGTTGTAGGGAAAAACACTATTCAACCCTAGTAATGAAATAATTGATATGTAAAATGAAATAATTGATATGTAAAATGAAATAATTCTTTTACCTTTACTTCTCTCCAAATTCTCTCTTTGTTTTCCTTCGGTACATGGCTCTGAGTTCTATAAGTGAGGGGCATAAGGTTCCCATCTCGGGCTAAAACACTTAAACGAGAAGCCAAGGGTGTATACCCGTCAACCACTTGGTTCAACTCATTAGGCACAATATGTAAAATGCCACCACTTGGGTTCCAATCACTACCATGCATGAGTGTTGGGCCTCTCGAACTATGACCTACTCATCCAAATATCAATATCAAGTTAGAAGATACTAGAAAGAATGATAAAAAGCATGAGAAACTTGCACTAACCCGCACGAGAAAGCAATTTGGAATTTCAGGGTAGCCATTGTGAGCAAATAAAGTTGGAGGTTAGGTCTGTACATGGACTACCATTTAGCCCCCAAAGTGATTGGCTGCCATTTTTAATGGCATCTGTAAAGTATAGACTATAGTTAAGTGTGATATTTTCTCGGATCATTTTAATATGGGAATCACCATCCTGCTAGATAATTGAGGTAGGTTAGGACAAAATACAAAAGTCTGTTCCTATTATTGCAACATAAATGAGGGTAATTTTCAGTCTCTTTTTCTTAAGGAAAGATTTGAGGAGTACAAAATGAATGTCTGGGATGATTTCTAGCTAGAATGGCATCAAGCAGAACACTGTTTGACTATTGTGTTGTCTCAATATGATTCATTTAGATGTTTAAGTGTGAGTGATACTCGATTCCTCTTTACTTGCTGAAAATCCCAAGATATCTTAATGTGCTTTGATTTAGTTAAATAGTCTCATTTACTGGAATTGAGAGATCCTACTTGAAAAAGAAGAAGAAGATAAAAGCAGAAAAAAGAACATTAACAGAGAAATCTAATGGAGTAATTTAATTGAATAAAATAATTTATACCAGAAGTAGTGTCATGTGTTGAACCAGTACTCGATGATGTACTAGGCAAGCTACTTGGAGGATATCATGACATGGGTGGATCAGGTATGATGCTTGTACTCTTCTCTGAACTCTCATCTGAACTCCCACTATAAGAACTCTCACCTGCACTCCCACTATAAGAACTCCCAGAATTTGCAGAGGCTGAATGTTGCCTCTGCCTAGAGCATCGTCGATCTGTCATGCTAGTTTACAGAAGACCACAAGCATACGTGTAGAATTTTATGGGTTAGCAATGAATATAAAGTACAATAGATACGATAGTGAATACAAAACAACCGAATTTTTATATCTAACAGAATATGATATTGTAATTTTAACCAGTTCAACACCATTTTTGGCACAAAAGAATCTACTACATTAAAACACAATCTTAAAATAATAGGTATGATCATTCTCAAGGACATAAAAGGATGTCTCAAGGATAGTCACGTTGAAAAGAAAACAAATGATGCATTTTAAAAGCAAAGGTTTCATTAACATGAATATCCATGTGAAAAGCACAAATGTAACAATGAATATGAAACAAAATTACAATATCATATCATTTCTTCATCATCTTCATATTGTGTCTGTGTCGATATCCCAAGAGGTCCAATAGTTTCATCAATAGTTGTTCCAACTTCACCTTCTCTAACCCAATTTATGTCCTCTTCACAAGCAAACGAAGTTGCATCTAACTCTTGGTCACCAAATCCTTCCACTTTATTGTGATGTTCTCCATCATTAATTGGTTGTTCTCCACACACCTCATGCAAGTCTCTAGGTTTCATCTTGACTACAACATCCCAATCAGTTCCAACGGGATCATTAACATAGAAAACTTGTTGTGCCTGAGATGCTAGGATGAATGGCTCATTGCTATTTTGTTTCTTTGTATATAACAAATGATTGAAATTAACAAGTGTGAAACTAAACCCATCCTGCTTCAGTCCTTTGTTGTTGTCAATCCAGTCGCACATGAATAGCACATATCTACGGTCGTATTAGTAATACAATTCAATAATATCTGTCAAATATCCATAGTATGCTACTTCACCTTCCACGGGATTCATGTCTCTGGTACTTGCATAGCTACAAGTCTTTGCTTTCACCATAACCCCACTATTTTGAGTTTTTCTTCTCCACTCACTACTCCTCGTATGATACCTAGTGCCATTAATTATATACCCACTGAATCTCGTGGCCTTTTTACTAGGTCCCAATGCCAAAGTTTTAATCTCATCTGACAACATAGCATTTTCAATAGCTAGAAGCTCTTCAACCTATTTTTAAAAAGTCAACAAAATTAAACATCAACTAACAGAGAATTAAAAATTGAAAACATGAGAATTGAAAATTAGAAACATGTAAGTTATTAGTACTTACATGAGAATTAAACCATCTGGGAAACTCATCATTGTGACGGCGATCCACATCAAAATCTTTAAGACGACGATGTGACCGCTTAATAAAATCACGATGTTCCCTATACATTTAAAGTACTTATAAAATGCAAGATACTTATTAATGGTATTAATAAAATTTTAGAACAAAGATTGTATCTTACTCTCGATATGGGACAACCGCAGCAGTGTTAAATAACACATACCGATGAGCTTGTACCCATGATGTGTTATCAAGCGCAAACCTTTTTCCTTTTCCTAAAGCATGACCCAGTAATATCCCAGGATTGTCGCTAACATCGTAATTCCTTATTGGTCGATTCAATTTTGACTCGACATCATCCAAGTACCTTGAGCAAAAGGTCATACACTCTTCAACTAAATATCCCTCTGCAATTGAACCTTCTGGATGACTTCGATTACGCATATATGACTTAAGTGTCATAAGATACCTATAAACAAACAAATGCACACGACTTTCAATTATAAACAAACAAATGAATACAACTGTAAATTGGAGTAGAATTGCACACCTTTCTATAAAGTACATCGGCAATGATATTGCCTTTGGACCGGCAACCTTGGCCTCCTCTGCTAGGTGAATAGGCAAGTGCTCCATTATATCGAAAAATGATGGAGGAAAAATTCTCTCAAGATGGTAAAGTGTAAGAGCAATTTGGGATTGAAGACGATCTAACCCATCTGGCTCTAGAGTTTTGGAGCACAACTGCCTGAAGAAATTGCTTAACTCAATCAATGGTTCAATAACTTTCTTCGGTAACAAATTTCTCACTGCTATTGGAAGTATTTGTTGCATCAATATATGGTTGTCATGACTTTTCAGTCCAGATATGCTATGTTGTTTGAGGTTAACATGACGAGAAATATTGGATGCATACCCATCTGGAACTTTGATATTCTTTAGGAGTGTACAAAACAAACCTCTCTCTCTATTGTTCATAGAGAAACATGCAGGCGGCAAATAATACCTGTTCCCAACCCCTTTTTTAGGATGTAATGCCTTTCAAATTCCCATATCTTGCAAGTCTCGACGAGCATTTAAATTATCCTTTCCTTTCCCATCAACATTTAATATCGTCCACAATACATTATCACACACGTTCTTCTCAATGTGCATTACATCAAGATTGTGGCGAATCAAATTATGCTCCCAATATGGAAGCTCAAAGAAAATACTCCTCTTCTTCCAATTATGATCCTCCTCGTTGTCCTCTTTTTCCTTTCCTTTCCTAGTTCTTTTTTGTCTGTTAGTTGGTTGATGCTTAGGCCCTAGTTGTCGTAACACATTAGCCCTCGATAACCGAGTTGAACATGGTTCAAATTCAAAAGTTCCATCAAAAGACGCACCATCTTTTCGAAATTTGTGACTCGCATTCAACCAGCGACGATGCCCCATGTAACAAATTTTCCTTCAATTCTTCAAATACCGATGTCGAGTATGTATGTTACAACAAGGGCAAGCTAAAGCACCTTTCGTGCTCCATCCAGACAAATTTGCATATTTAGGAAAATCATTTATTGTCCACAATAAGACCGCGTGCAATTGGAACATTTGATTAGTTTTTGCATCGTACGTCTGAACACCATTTTCCCACAATTCATTCAGTTCATCCACTAACAAGCGCAAGTAGACATCAATGTTATTTCCAGGTGAAGAAGGACCATCAATGAGCAGTATCATCATCATATGAGGTTGTTTCATACACAACCACGGTGGCAAATTATAAGGCATCACAATAACTGGCCAACTGCTGTGAGGAACATTCATTGCCTTGAATAGATTAAATCCATCCGTTGCTAAACCTAGTCTGACATTGCGAGGCTCACTCGCAAACTTGGGATACAAAGTATCAAAATTTTTCCAAACAGGAGAGTCAGCAGGATGTCTCATTTTGCCGTCATCAATTCGGCCCTCTGCATGCCATCTCAGTAATGAAGCAGTTTTGGATGACATGAACAATCTTTGAAGCCTTGGAATCAAAGGAAAGTATCTCACAATCTTCTGGGGAATTCTTTGTTGCTTCTTTTTATAATCATTCTTCTCACCCTCAAACTGTTTGTATCTAGGCGTCTGACACACTATACAATCATCCCTACTAGCTGTCTCCTTCCAATACAGTGAGCAATCTCTTGGGCATGCATGTACTTTGTGATAATCGAGGCCTAATTCCCTAAGGAGTGCCCTCGTTGCATAGAACGACTTTGGCAAAGTTTCACCTTTTGGGAATGCATCCTTCAAAAGTTTAAGCAACATCGTGAAAGACTTGTCGCTCCATCCACTAAGGCACTTGATATGCAATAATCAACCAATAAATGAGAGCGTTGAAAACTTGTGACACTCTGGATACAACTCTCTTTCAGCCTCATTCAATAAACTGAAAAATCTTTCAGTTTTCTTATCCGGGCCTAGTTCGATATTAGAACTTCTTGTCTCATTACTAGCAAGATGAACCAAGCTTGGTAGAGGAAGTTTGAACCCCTCATATATCATTTCATTGACTTCATCGCCATCATTCGAATCACTGACATTCTTATTCAATGGCACAGACGCCGGTAAATCTTCCTCGTGAAAAATCCATCTGGTGTAGCTTGGAAGAAACCCATTGACCATTAAATGTTCCCCCAAAAGGTCTTTCTTTACTAGTTTGACATTCCGACACCGTTTACGTGGACATGTGACTTCAGTTGATAGAGGATTATTTTGGCATGCAAGTTTAACAAATTCCTTAACCCCTTCTATATATTCTGGATGCAACCTATGCTGATTTATCCAACTTTTATCCATCTGACTTTGTCTAACACTACAAATGTCACTGCCAAATCAACAAGGTTCAAAATTATCATTTCATTTTAATTATTCTTAACCTCAATTAAGTACCTTATAATGCATGCGACATGACACCATTCACCTCTAACTCTTTTCTAATAGGTTGGTTCATCCTACTTTCCCATTCAGGAATGCACAGTCTATATTGTAAAAAGTAGCTCATACCGCTCTATCCATCTCTAACGAAATTTCGGCAGCATCTCCCCATGGTTCTCCAAGTACATCACATAGACTGGGTGTACTGCTACACCTTGTCTAGTATGCACTCAGAGAACATGAGGAGCTACTACACGAAATCTTTACAAGATGGACTACATTTAAGCGGTAGAACTACTAATTACAACATAGACTTGTGCTCCTGAACTGTCCCAATTGGACAATCCAAGAAGAGCTTCATCAAAGATGACTAGGTATCTCTAATGAAGATTCTTGGACGGGTCTAAGGCTATTTATGTATGCATGGATAATTACTGGCTAAATTAACAACTGTCATGATTATTGCATCCCGATGGTGCAACCTGAATCAAAACTATCAAGCATACTAGAAGCATTTCTAGCATGAAGCATATTAATGAAGAAACTAAAAGTTTCTACAATGCTCTTGATAGATTATGATATAGAGATTCATAAAAAATGATTAGGTATCTCTAATGAAGATTCTACAAGAACAACCAGATTATCCTAATTGATCACAATCACAAAGTAAAAAATTCCATGATTGTAGTTGATAGCACATTATAATGGCAAGTATAAGATATTAGGATTCTGAGTTCAAGCATGAAATGCTTCCACGGTTTTTATTTATCTGAGTTATGCAGTTTTACAATTGACAAAATAACAAAAAACAAAAACCAAAAGGACAGACCAAGTAGAAATTGCTCGTATTGAAGCAGAGATGTGCAAGTGCAATACAAGGTTACATGCTGCTTTAAAGGATAGGCTTTTAATTATAAGAAGAAACAAAGTTAGAAAAAGTTGGAAACTAATGGCAAATAACACAAGGGATAAAGGACCAACGCAGGCACGCATGGTGGGCTCTTTAGTATATAATCATGTAAAAGCATGTATGCCTTGGGGCATGATTGTTTCTACATTTGTTTTGTTTTGCAGTAATCTAGATGTTTCTTCCTCCTATGTCCCATTCAAATATAGCACTAAATTCCATGCAGTGAATGAATTTTGCCAATGAACAGTAATACTGTCGAGATCATGGGTTAAAGCTCACCAATACCAAACTTTAAGAGATCACCTTGTACAACAAAATTAACAAGAAATACCGGTAAATGTTCACAGCTGATAAAGAACATTCTAGATGAGATTCAACAGGCATATGGGGCTAAACTAGCAATGATGTACATATACATAGAAGCTAAATCAGGATGCAATGCTGCAAGATATATTTGAATTATAAGCACGTAAAGTGCTCCGAGGCAAAATCACAAGGGTGTAAAATTAAATTTGCCTACAATTGCTGAAATCCATTTTCCTAAGTAGTAATACCCTTTCTTCTCCTCTGTTATATTAACACTTCCAGAATTGAGCTAGTCGATGCCTACTTCAGTCAAAATCAGGAAGTGGTATTCCCAACCAAATAACAGTAGGGACACAGTGGATATTGATCACACCATCCAATAACTAAATAGCAACAATGACTCTTGAACTTGACCAATAATTTTTTTAAAAAAAAAAAAAAAAAACCCTTAAGAAAATTGATTCTTGTAGGAGAATTTCTCAGTGTCTACTACACCACAAGGTAAAAGGCAACAAGACATGTAAACAGTAAAGTTAATTCAACCGATGTCATTTTCTTGGTAATTTTCATCAGTATATGTAATGGACCAACAGGTACTTGAGACAAACAAGCACGTCATTGCTTTAAATATAACAACTTGAGTTCTCTTATATGACAGCTGTTGCTATTTGAAATTCACTTCTCTATCCTCCAGTATTATTACCAATATTCATACCACCAACATACAAAACCTTCTTCATGTGATATACAACATCTCTCTCCATTTCGGGAGAGAACATATGGTAACCTCTCCTCTTATGCCTAACTCTTTCCATGTATACCTAAAGTAAGGCAAAATTTCCATCACCGATCTATTTGCCCTAAACCTAGAATGATTTTAGCTGTTGTAAAGTGCTTATATTAGTTCAAGATCCTCAGACCTCCACTCTAAAAAAATAGTGCAAGACTACTTCACTGCTAAAATTGGACTGCAGACCAACCAAAAGACTGGAAGTGCACCTAGGAGACAGTATAGAACACATGTCACATCCTTTTTTCACTAATTCGTTTTCGTATAATACTTTCCAAAAGTATGATGCAAAAAGAGATATCTATCATCACTACTAAAATAAAAAAATAAAAAATAAATAAAACACATTTCCCCTTATAAATGTCTTATGAACTTCTAAATCTAACTCCACAGCCAACATCATGGCAGGTATACACCTTTATAGATAGTAAAAGAAAACAAATTTTATACCTGAAGATTTAAGTTGAGGGTGTTGAGTACAGGGTTCACAATTCAGGTCCGGATCAGATCCAAACGCCTCATGCCATCATCGTAGTCTAAACAATACCAGATATATCTCAATTCTCTTAATGAGGCACAAATATGCTACATCAAGACAATGAAAATGGGAAATAGAGTCAACATTTGAAGGAGAACTCGAGCATAAAGGTTAATCACTAATCTGAGGCACAACGAATGGCCATAGACTAAACAGGGGAACCATACAAAGTAAGAGAAACAACAAGTTTAACAAAATTATCAAGTTTAAATGCATGGAGCCATCATCATAACATCATTGAACAGAGATATGTGTTATAAAACGAATCAAAGATATGAGTATGAATGTATACACTTTTCAACCAAAAAAATTGAAACTCACAAAATCGAGAACCAAGCTTCAAAATCTGCAATCCAAGTGGTGGCCAGATTTGAAATCGAGCAAGAGAGAGAGTTTTCGAAATCGAGACAGAGAGCGTGTTTGAAATCGAGCGAGAGAGTAGACTGAGAACTTTAATCGCTCAGATTCAAATCTCCAAATTGTAAATCGCAAATCTGGAGCGAGAAATAGAGAGAAATCGCAAATCAATTTTGCTCAGAATGAATTCGAGCTCGATAGAGAGAGAGAGAGAGAGAGAGAAAGAGAAATCGCAGCTTTAGGGCTTTAGGATGTGGGTAACAGCGTTAGGAAATTAACACGCGGAGATTAAGTTTAAAAGAAATCTAATACAGCATTTTAAAAACGTTGTTTTAATTGAAAAATAGTGGCGTTTTTATAAACGTCGTAAATAAAACGTTGTTATTTTCCCTTTTTCCTATAGTGTAATATGGGAATGCATTCTAGCTTTCCATTTGCGTAAATGTGTATAGCTCTTCTATTTGAAAGAAATGGCTAGATTCAAATGTAGTAGTGGCAACCAAAGAACCTAATGCTCAAACTCCCTAGGTTTGGGTATTTCAAATTCATAGGAAACAACTAAAGCAAAAGAAAATAGAACCTTATCTCTTAGAAGAATGATATGCAAATTAATTGGAAAAGTTCAATAACGAAAATCTTAGATGGCCCTTTGCTAGTAGATGAAAGGGGATAAGTGGGCTAAAGCTGTATATATTCCATTTAGTTAATTTGTTGTGCCTGTTTTCTGTTACTTGGGGTTTTACAGAGCACAATGTTTCAATTTGTGTATATATATATAGATCCTTGTGTTCTTTTTTTAACCTTTTTGATTGATGATGAGATCAAATCTTTGCAATTTAAGACTTTAAAGAATTGAGATTTCTCTTATCTGTTTTGGGTTTGTCTGCTGTGCAGTTTTTCACCCTTATGTTATATGTAAATTCAATTGAAGTTTTCTTAGAAAAGTGAAGTATTGACTAGGACTTGATTCCTATCTAAAAAAAAAGAAGAAAGAAGTCTATCATAATCTATCAAGAGCATTGTATAAACTTTTGGTTTCTTCATTAATATGCTTCATACTAGATATGCTTTTAGTATGCTTGATAGTACTAATTTAGATTGCACCACCAGGATGCAGTCATTAATGGTGCATGCGTGCATAAATAGTCTTAGACCCATCTAGGAATCTTCATTGGAGATTCCTAGTCATTTTTGATGAAGCTCTTTTTGGATTGCCAGTTTGGATAGTTCAGTAGCATAAGTCTATATTGTAATTAGTAGTTCTACTGCTTATAGTCCATCTCGTAGAGATTTCGTGTAGCAGCTCCTTATGTTCTCCGGGTGCATACTAGACAAGGTGTTGTAATACACCTAGTCTATGTCGTGTAATTGGAGAACCATGGGGAGATGCTGCTGAAATTTCGATAGAAATGAACATAGCGGTATGAGCTACTTTTTACATTATAGACTATGCATTCCTGGATGGGAAAGTAGGATGAACCAACATATTAGAGACCAGTTAGAGGTGAATGGTGTCATGTTGCATGCATTATAAAGTACTTAATTGAGGTTAAGATTAATTAAAATGGAATGGTAATTTTGAACTTTGTTGATTTGGCAGTGACATTGGTAACGTAAGACGGAGTCAAATGGATAAAAGTTGGATAAATCAACATAGGTTCCACCCGAAATACATACAAGGGGTTAAGGAATTTATTAAATTTGTATGCGAAAATAAGCCGTTGTTGAATGAAGTCACATGCCCATGTGAACGTTGTCGTAATGTCAAATTGGTGGAGAAAGGCCTACTAGGGAACATTTAATGATCAATGAGTTTCTTCCAAGTTACACCAGTTGGATTTTTTTATGGTGAAAATTTGTTGTCGCATGTGCCATACAATGTGAATGTTGGGCGAACTGATTCAAATATTAGTGATGAAACTTATGAAATGCTATAAGAAGGATTTGGACTTCCTCCACCAGGCTTTATTCATGAGGTAGCAAGTTCTGGTATTAAACAAGGTCTAGATGAAAAAATCAAAAAATTCTTCAATTTATTGAAGGAGTCCGAAAGAGAGTTGTATCCTGAGTGTCGGAAGTTTTCAACGCTCTCAATTGTTGTTCAGTTATTGCACATCAAATGCCTTAGTGGATGGAGTGACAAGTCGTTCATGATGTTACTTGAGCTTTTGAAGGATGTGTTCATAGAGGGTGAAACTTTGCCAAAGTCATTTTATGCAACTAGGAAACTCCTTAGGGACTTGGGTCTTGATTAGCATAAGGTACATGCATGCCCAAGAGATTGCTCACTATATTGGAAGGAAATGGCTAGTATGGATAATTGCATAGTGTGTCATATGCCTAGATACAAACAGTTTGAAGGGGAAGAGAATGATATTAAGAAGAAGCAACAAAGAATTCCATAGAAGATTGTCAGATACTTTCCTTTGATTCCAAGACTTCAAAGATTATTTATGTCATCCAAAACATCTTCTTTAATGAGACGGCATGTAGAGGGCCAAATTGATGACGGCAAAATGAGGCATCCTGCTAACTCTCCTGTCTGGAAATTTTTTGATAATTTGTATCCCAAGTTTGTAAGTGAGCCTTGCAATGATAGACTAGATTTAGCAGCGGATGGATTCAATCCATCCAAGGCAATGAATGTCTCTTATAGAAGTTGGCTAGTTATTGTGATGCCATACAATTTGCCACTATGGTTGTGCATGAAGTAGCCTCATATGATGATGACATTGTTCATCGATGGTCCTTCTTCACCTGTAAATAACATTGACGTCTACTTACGCCTTGTAGTGGATGAATTGAAAGAATTGTGGGAAAATGGTGTTGACACGTACGATGCAAAAACTAATAAGATGTTCTGAATGCATGCTGTGTTATTATGGACTATAAATGATTTTTTCTTGTCTATGTAATTTTGTCTGGATGGAGCATGACAGGTGCTTTAGCTTTTCCTTGTTGTAACACACATACTTGTTCTCGATATTTGAAGAACTTCAAGAAATTTTGTTATATGGGGCATCGTCGCTGGTTGAATGCGGGTCACAAATTTCGAAAAGCTGGTGCGTCTTTTGTTGGCACTAC
Source organism: Camellia lanceoleosa (assembly GCA_025200525.1). NCBI lineage: Eukaryota > Viridiplantae > Streptophyta > Magnoliopsida > Ericales > Theaceae > Camellia > Camellia lanceoleosa. The sequence goes on from CM045761.1 coordinate 15,911,513, forward strand.
TGAATTTGAACGATGTCCAACTCGGTTATTAGGGGCTAATGTGCTACGACAACTAAGGTCTAAGCCTAAGTTCAAATTGAATTCTAAGTGTCAACAATCTAGCAAACGAAATAGAAAGGGGAAGGAAAATGAGGAGGAATCGGGTCATAATTGGAAAAAGAAAAGTATTTTCTTTGAGCTGTTATATTGGGAGCATAATTTGATTCGCCACAATCTTGATGTGATGCACATTAAGAAGAACGTGTGTGATAATGTATTGTGGACAATATTAAATGTTGATGGGAAAGGGAAGAACAATTTAAATACTCATCGAGATTTGCAAGATATGGGAATTCGGAAGGCACTACATCCTCAGAAAAGGGTTGTGTAATAACCCTCATCACTGATCACTGATAACGCTACTGATTACTGCTAAATTGAGACTGATTATGATTAGTAACCGAATCGACTGAAATACTGAACTGACTGACTGAACTGAATTGATTGAGTATATCTGTTTAATTGTGTCTATCTGTTGTTAAATTATCTGTCCATGTTTCATGCTTTAAACTGCAAATTGAAGGCCTTATCGGTGGCCGAATCCGAAATTGATCGATGTTTTATGATCATTAGAATTTATGTGATTTTATGGCATATTTATCTAAAATGTGATTCGGTATGATTAAATTAGATTAAATATTGATAAATTACACTAATTGGGTTTATTTACCTTATTACCATCCTTAGTGGCCCACTACCTAAATATGTTGAGCTCCATTACACCTAAACACAACATTTGCTCTGTCCATTTGAGAGACAAATCGACTGAGAGAGAGAGAGAGAGAGAGAGAGTTAGGAGATTGAATTGTTCTTGAGGGTTTTGCTTGAAAACTTGGGGGAATTGTAGAAGACTTGTAACATTGAGCCTCCATACCTCTAATTCAAGACTTAGGTAAGGAAATTCAACCTTTTATTGTTGTATTCAAGTTAGTTCATGCATGTCTCATGCTAATTGAGGAGTTGAGTCTAGATTTAGTACTAAATTGTTGAATTGAAGCTTAAGGCTTGCATGCATGTATGTACTTGGAAGTTTTTAGGTTGTAAGTTCATAATTCCTTACATGCATGTCCATCTTTTGATCATAATCCATGAATTCACCATGTTTTTGTAAGAATTGGCTCATTAGAACATGTATTTGAGGCTTGGAAGTTGTTTAAGTGCATACATGTTCAAATGAAGTCTTGTTCATGAATTTGGTTTGAAATTGAGTTTACTTGAACTACCCTTGGGCTTTGATTTCCTAAATTGATCTTTGAAACATGTAATGTTTTGGATTTTGAAGTGTTTTCCAGAAAAATAGCCTAAGATGATCAAAATCTATGCATTAAAACTTGGTTTTGAACTTGGAGTTCAAATCTAGAAATTCTATATTTTTGACTCACTCGGCCGAATTCAATTCGACATCTTACCAAAGATTCTGATCCGCTCGGCCGGAGTAATGTACGCTCGAGCGGATCCCCTGTCTTTTGAAAATTCTGAAAATACTTTTAAAGTGCATCTTTGTATCCTCTTTTCATCATAGGCATTCCTAGGGCATGTTTAAGGCATCTTAAAGAGGATATAGATGTAGAACCGCACCGAGTCTAAGTAGGGACTAAGTCTTTGATTCCCGAATGTGAACTTAGTGTGTGTTCGTTTTGTCACTATATAGGGTTGGCCTTCGGAGACGCGCTCCAGCTGCTTATAGCCCGGAACTCTGTGAGTAACGATGTCGTAAAGATATGTTCAAAAATGAATATTTTCTGACTGTTACCTGAACTGCCTTCTGAATTGTTACTGTTAACTGAATGAATGTATGTCCTCTATTCTGAACTGTATTGTGGCATCCTTAGCAACCATCTTTATCGCATTACTACTCACATAGAGATCTCTGTTAGTTCTTATCTTGGAACTTCTGTTTACTGTTATGATGGCCATCATTGACTGTTCGGTCTCTTAAGACCTACTGTTTACTGTACTGCTATGCTAATGGATGTACCACATATGACTATTATGACTAAATGACTGAAATATTGAATCAATGAACTGTTTTCATTACTGTAAGGACATTCATTCTACCTTTTTACGCATTATGTTATTCACTGGGCTTTAGCTCATCGTTTATATATATATGTAGGTGTTCAGGCACCAGACCGGAGCTAGGAGCGTGGGTTGGACTCCCATTTTTGTTAAGCCAACCATCGTGCCTCACTGCAAGGTTTCGAGCCTACCAAGCTATAGCTCAGGGGTGTTTTTATTTCCCCTGTCTGTCTCTGCACCTGTTTTGTAATAACTATTTGGACTGTTACTGTACTGTTTAGTAGGGATTAAGTCCCTGTCCCGAATGATTGTAAATGTTGTACATACTGTTTTACACTGATTGTACATATGTATGAAAAGTCTTTTTTTGCATACTGGTATCCTGACTCATTGGACATTGTTTATTTCTTGTTTTGGCTTCCGCCATGCCCTATACTGCTTTTCTTGTTCTCTTTGTTAGCGTGCCTTGAGAATCATGGATTCTTGACGATTCTGATGCTAAACCCATAGGGGCGGGTCTGGGTCATGACAGGTTGGGAACAAGTATTATTTGCCTCATGCATGTTTTTCCATGAACAACACAGAGAAAAGTCTATTTTGTGTACTTCTGAAGAAAATCAAAGTTCCAGATGATTATGCATCCAATATCTCTCGTGGGGTTAACCTCAAACAGCGTAGCGTATCTGGACTAAAATGTCATGATAACCATATACTCATGCAACAGATACTTCCAATAGCAATAAGAAATTTGTTACCAAAGAAATTGATTGAATCATTCATTGAATTAAGCAATTTCTTCAGGCAGTTATGCTCCAAAACCCTAGAGGTAGATGGTCTAGATCATCTTCAGTCCCAAATTGCTCATACACTTTGCCATCTTGAGAGAATTTTTCCTCTATCATTTTTCGATATAATGGAGCACTTGCCCATTCACCTAGAAGAGGAAGCGAAGATTGTCGGTTTGGTGCAATATTGATTGATGTACCTTGTAGAAAGGTATGCAATTCTACTCCAATGTCTATTTTGTAGATATTTGCTTGTTTATACTTGGAAGTCATGTATGCATTTTTTTCTTTATAGGTATCTTATGACGCTTAAATCATACATGCATAATCAAAGTCATCCTGAAGGTTCAATTGCACAGGGATACTTAGTCGAAGAATGTATGACATTTTGCTCAAGGTACGTACATGATGTCGAGTCAAAATTGCATTGACCGTTAAGGAATTGTGATGTTAGCGACAATCCTGAGATATTAATGGGGTGGGCTTTAGGAAAAGGAAAAGGAAAAGGGGTTGTGCTTGATAACACAACATGGGTACAGGCTCATCAGTATGTATTATTTAACATTGTTGCGGTTGTCCCATATCGAGAGCAAGATAGACGCAACCTTTGTCTCATCGTGAATGTATTTATACCAACCATAATTATCTTGCATTTTACAAATAGTTTAATTGTGTAGAGAACATCATGAATTTATTAAGCAGTCACATCGTCGTCTTAGAGATTATGATGTGGATCGTCGTCACAATAATGAGTTTTCCAAATGGTTCAATTCTCATGTAAGTGCATGTGTTTTTATGTTTTTGAAGTTGTTAATTGATGTTTAATATTGATAACTTTCTTTTAAAAATAGGTTGCAGAGCTGTTAGCTACTGAAAATGTAGCATTGTTAGATGAGATTAAAATTTTTGCTTTGGGACCTAGCCAAAAGGCCACCAGATGTAATGAGTATATAATTAATGGTACTAGGTATCATACTAGAATTCGTGAGTTAAGAAGAAAAACTCAGAATAGTGGGGTTATGGTGAAGGCAAAGACTTCTAACTATGCAAGTGCCAAAGACATTAATCCAGTGGAAAGTGATGTAGTGTACTATGGATATGTGACATATATTATTGAATTGTATTACTCACACTACCATAGATACATGTTATTCATGTGCAGCTGGATTGATAACAATGAGGGACTCAGGCAAGATGATTTTGGTTTTACACTTGTTAATTTCAATCACTTGTTATATACGAAGAAACAAGACAGTGATGAGCCATTCATCCTAACATCTCAAGCACAACAAGTCTTTTATGTTAATGATTTTGTTGAAGAAGATTAGAATGTTATACTCAAGATAAAACCTAGAGACTTATATGAAGCATGTGGAGAACAACCAACTATTGATAAAGGACCACATCACAACGAAATGGAAGGATTTGGTGATCAAGAGTTAGATATAGCTTCCTTCACTTGTGAAGAGGACATAAATTGGGTTAGGCAAGGTATTGATAGAACAACTGTTGATGAAATTATTGGATCTCTTGAAACATCGACAGAGCAATTTGAAGATGAAGAAGAAATGATATGATATTGTAATTGATTGCATATTCACTTTTAAATTTGTGTTTTCTGTATGGGTATTCATGTTAATAAAATCTTTGCTTTCATACCGTTGTACTCTTATTCTGTTTTGAATGCAGTTTCTTTATAGATTAGCATGTCCTTACTCTTATGTTTGTAGTTTCTTTATAGATATTATCTATAAGTTCTAGCTCCAACTGTTCTTCTAGTGAAAGTAAGCAATCAAGCTCTAGTAGTTCTAGTTCAGATGAGACTTAGGCGACACTCAAGATGAGAGTCATACCTGATCCGTCGACATCATGGCATCCACCAGGCACTCTTTCTACCATATCACGTAGCGATAATACATCACATGGCTCTGTTTCAACTGGTACGTATAAACTTTGGGGTTGCTTGATATTTTCTTGTGATGTTTTTGGGTTAGATCTGTAGTCCTATCTACCATAATGCATGGTTATTTTTTAAAAAATGGAGTTTGGGTAATTAAAAGCATAATGTGTGGTTATAGCAAAGGATAGCAGAATTTTAAAATTCTCATATATATTCACTTTGTTTCCTTATTCTGAAGTGTCAATCATGGAGTAGTTTGGTCTAATATAGCCTTTGATTCTATGATCTAGATTAATCCGTTATTGTACATTTTGAATTTGAATTCCTTATTTTTCTTTTCTTGATTCTCTGATGTGATCTTGATTAATATTTTCTGATTTTTCAATATAATTTTTGATTTTTCTATCTTGAAGACTAAAATTTGGCCTCTTTACAACTAGAAACATTGTTTTTATTTCTTCTTCTTCTATTGAATTGTTTTAGCAACAGCTTTTTGTTTTTTGACATTAGGCTATTTACACACTTGGTGGCAACTAAGTCCCAAACTCTTTTTGTTTTATAAAATGTCTATTTACTTCAATGCGCTTCTTGACACATTACATCTAACTGATATGTCTGATTACATGAATAACCTACCACACATCACAGCTAGACTCATGGACCACTGTATGATGGCCTCTCCTATTGATGGAAATTCTCTACCTCAAATCCCACAATTGTGGTCAAAGTCATAGGATTGGTTGCTAACGAGGGAACCTCAAATTTGATTCGCTCACATTGCAGTATTGGCAATACGTAAAGCCATGTTATACAAAATGCTAAAGAATTATAAAAAAAATATATGAAAAAATTCTAAAAATGTGAACAACTTAATGAACTCATAAGGTAAATAAAACAAAACATCAATAATGTTGTTCATATTGCTTAAAGTATCAGTCTTCACAATGATCAATACGATTTTGCAACGCAATACAATTTATTTTGTATGTGTGTTGCGGGCGCCCATAATCTCCTAATATGTCCATCTTGTCTGATATCACAGTTTGTCATGGAATGTTTGACGATGTTGTGGCATAAAAAATGTCACTATGAGATATTAATAAGACTTGTTGGGAATTCTAAGGATAATGATTTTAATTAATTACATATTTTCCGTATTAGGTGTGTTATATGTAATTGTGTGTTCAATTGTGTCTTATTAAACTATTGCGTAAATTTGTAGTATACTAACCTCGGTATCCAAGTCATCGCAGTCACAACAGCGACTTTGCACCACGCCCATAATAACTGTAGCCTAGCTTTAAGGCCAACATCACTAAACTTGTCATGACTCCGAAACCACTAGTATGATCCACCACCACCACCACCACCACCACCACCATCAACACCAACACCAACACAAACACCAACAGTGATGGTGGACTTGCTTTTCACTTTATCATCATACACAGGATGAAGACATTATTTCAATACCCAAATGTGTGTGTATGATAATATTTGCTATAAAAAATGAAAGTATTTGTTTCTTTTTTACAATACTTGTGTAAAGAATAATTAGACGGTTGCCTTTTTTTTGCAGCTTCTTGACAGTACTTTCACGAAGAGTATTTAGATGGTGCATGTAGACACCCCATTTTTGACCGCTTTTAAGACTTGGACGCCGCTACTAACGGTTTACTTGGTGGTGAAAGTTGTGCAATGCAAGGGTTCGATTTCTTCTGCAAGGAGAGGGTCAAATCCCAACTTCATACCCCTTTTTGGACCAAAACTATCTTGATCAAAAGATTTTGAGACCTTGAAACCCTCTCTTTCAAAATATTTTTGAAATAAAGTTTCTACGATGTTCTGACGCTCGTATTTTGTTAAATGTTGCGTTTTTCGGCAAACCGAGCGAGGACAAAGTGGAAATGAATGAAAGAGAGATGAACTCTTTGAAAAAATCTTTCAAAACACCTTGTTTAGGGGTTTGGAGTTGAAGAAAATAGGAGAGGAGAGAAGAAACCAAGTTGGGGAAGAAGTTGGGCATGAACCGTTAAGAAAGAGACGAGAAGTCCTCGCCAAATCAGGCCTACCGTTTTGAATACTTGGATTTCAGCTATGAGGCCACCACCGTTGGAAAGCTTACTTCCGGGGTTTCAATTTTCATTCAAGAATCTCCTCGAACCGAGTCCGGATGGGAGAGATATGGTTGTTGGAAGTTGGGCATCAATCCGGTTGGACCGAAACTGAGCAGTCTTCACTAAAAGACGGATATCTCTTAGCACACATGGAATTTTGAGGCGAGGCTGCCATATTTGGAAAGAAAACTTTTGGGGATACATTTTAGGCTCCAGAATGACCTGAAAAGGCATCCAGATGAAGGATTTAGGCTTTCTCAAAACGGGGACTAGGACTGATTTTTGTTGCCGGCCTCTATGGGAGTGTGCCGGCCATGATTGGCCAATGACGGCCAAAAGTGACCCCTGCTAGCCATCAATGAGCCACTGCCTGCCATCACTAATGGCCGGCAGCACCCATCTCTCAGCAGGTTTCACGACAGATCTTTTGAGCCAACTGGAATCCTTTAATTTCCCCTCCATACACGTGTATGGAGGGATGAAGCTCTTGCCAAGCTTGTTCAAGAAGCTTTGAATTGATTTTCCTCTATATAAGGAGAGGCCCTCTCTCCTTAACAGAGGTTCAGCTATTTTGAACAGAAAAAAGCTCTCTTTCTCTCTATATTGTTTGTATTTTGTGCTTAGAAGTTGGATTTTCTTGCACTTTTACACTACAACACATAGAGATACCCCACCACCATTGGACCAAGCTTCTTGGGAGGTCTTCTTGAGGTTTGAAAACTGGTTTCCACCCCCTGAAGTTGCTAGTTTCGAAGAGGGTCTTCAAGGATGAGTATTTTTCCCATTTTTGCACCTTCTTGTACCTCACTTTAGCCCTCCTTGCATATTGATTTGGGCTTTGCTTATAACTAAAAAAAGTCTTGTATTTAAGTGCTTTTGAAGTTTATTTAAGGTCTTTTTGCTGCTAGGGGTGTGTAACCCCCTTGCATGCTTTGTTTGGCTTTGTTTTAAGCCATTCCTTGAAGTCTCCGAGCTAGCCTTGGTTTGGCCTTCTTACCACTGAAATCCAGTGGATTTTTAGTGGTAAAGGTGTGGTTTTGAGGTCCTTAATCAGAGGGGGTGGCCCCCTCTCTTTTGGTTCCTCTTTGCTTGCATTTTTGGCCTTCCAAAGGACCATCCCTCCATGCATTTTTGAGGCTTGGTTCAGGCCTATTTTTGTGACTTTTAGGACCTGCCTTGACCCTGTCCATGGCTGGTTTGGTCATATTTTACACGCATCTAGTATGTGTTGTGTAACTCCATTCATAGCTCATCAAAGTAGCATGTGTGCTTAGCTTGTGTTGAGCCCATTTCAGTGGATTTTTGGTGATGTTTTACCATGCCATAAATCTGTTTTGGGTTGGTTTTTTCACTCCATGCTTGCATGATACACTTGTAGTGTAAATCCCCTAAACTAGCTTCATATGCTCCATGCTTAGCCATATCATGTTAGCTTGTTTGGTTTACATTGCAGCATGTATTTGGTCATCGTTTGGCATGTCATGACCCTATCCATAGTTGGTTTGATCATCCTTTGCATGCTCCATATAGGTGTAGAACAAATCTTGTTTACTAGCTGTTTGTACATGATGTTTTGACTCATCACACTAGCATATTTTGGCTTTGCTCTAACATGATTATATGCTTATTTTGGGCTGTCCTAGGGCTTTTTTGGGCTTTCATGGCCATATCACTCGTGCTTTGTATAGTTATAGTGTAAATGCTTAGGCTAGTCTTGGGTTTTGAGGCCCCTACCATGCCATACATGTGATGTTTGCATGCTTTGCCCTCATTTCATATGCTATTTCAGCCCATGAAATGTTGTCACACACTTGCATTTGACATGCCTTGAATGCTTTATAGAGCTTGTGCTTTATGCCTCAAGAATTGACTTTTGTACATGCCATTAAGCCTAAGTCTTTGGCTCATCATTTCAGTGCATTTTGGGTCTTATTATACCATGATGTAACTCTATTTTATGTTGTCCAAGTCTTGCCATGATTGGTTTCAATAGGTGTAGTGCATTGCCTCTTTAAAGCCTTGCATGCTCCATGTTTTTGGCTTTGTGTTTTAGCCTATGTTGGCTTGCTTTGAGCTTAGTTTTGGTCTTGTTTGGACCTACCCTAGGACTTTTTTAGGTTCCCTCAGCCCCTTGGGGTTTGCCTTGTATGGCCATGGCTTAAGTCCCTTTGCTCACTTTAAGCTTTGAGCATCATAATATGCTATGCTTGCATTGTTCATTTGATTTGGCATCACTTTACATGAGATTTTAGAGCTTACCTCATTGTCATACATCCATGTTTGTTGCTTCTTAAGTGTGCTTAAGAGTTGTCCTCTTGTGCCTTAATACTTGAGCCACTTGGCATACATGTTTGCCTTGCCATTTCATGCTTTTCATGCCATCAATTCATCACTTTTGGCCACTGATTTGGGCTTAGTTGAGAGCTGCCCACATTAGTTGAAGTCCATCCCTTTGCATGTTGTCGTATGCCTGTCTTGCATATTGTTGTATGCTTACTACATCTTTACACATTGACGCATGCTAGCCCCATTACATGTTGTTGCATGTTCATGTTGCATTTTGTCATGTTGTCCAAGGTTGTCACCTCACATCATGCCTTTGTGCTTGTTGCATGTCATTAGCCTTGTTAGGTTATTCATATTGCATGTTTACCATCCTTACGTGTTGCATTGTTTGGATTAAGTGTTAATCCGAGCACAAGGAACGAGGGGTGTTTCATACTCCGAGTGATGGAACGTGTCTCAATTCTTGGTCGCCGAAGCTCTTGATGATTCATGATAGAGTTCTAGGCTTTACTTGCTATATTTGTGCATTCATTTTCATATTGATTTGCACAAGTTGGATCTTTGGCCATCATGCATCGGGATGCGTGATTGATGGTCATGGATCCGACTGGGCCTCTCCCTTGATGTTTTGAGGCGATATGGGGTGACATAGTGCATACATGCCCTTGGGAGACCCTCCATTCTCTCTATTTTGTGCTTTGTTGCAGTTGGGTGTCACAGCACACCAGTGGCCGGCAGTGCACCACTAATGGCCGGCAGTGTCACACCCTTGGCCGGCAGTGCCATGTTGTTGGCCGGCATCTCTCCTTTCATGGCCGGCAGGCCACTGGTGAATTCCCCAGTAGTGTTTTGGTAAGTTCCAACAACAAACATTGGAAGACACCCTGCAAACAGAGCCTCTAAAGAGCAACCGAAAGGTGTTTTGAGGCGAAGAACCGAAGCGAGCATGCATACCTTCCTCTTTTCCAAACAGAGCTGGAATAGCATTCATTTACTGCTTACTTGTTAGTTAGTAGTTGTGTAATAATTTGCTGTAGCAAGTTATTAATTCGGTTTTGTAATAATTAATTAGCTCATGAGTTAGTTAATTAGGCGGCTTGTATTATTTATTCGGACCCTCCGAGCAAGGGCACAATTCTAATAAGTGTGCGTGCGTGTGATGTATGTCTTCCAACCCCACGTTTTTCTCCCTTTTATTTACCAGCTTATGATGGTTAGTTTAGGGCACGTTTCAATTAGCATACTTATGCTTGCATGTTTGCATCATTTATCTGTCTTGCATGTACCGAGCTCGGCGCATCATATTAACTGCATTGTATTTCAATTCCGAGTTGAATACGTGTTAGCTGTAGCATTTCATATGCCATTTTAGAATAGCCGAGCCTATCTTAGTTGCATTTTGCATGTGTTGCATTAGCCATCTTAACATGAGCTAGGATCATGCATTGATTACAAACTAGTTTCTGTTTTGGCTCGGAGTACTCGGTAAGTATTTATGCTTTAGCATCCTTGCATGCGTGTGAGTGACTGCCATGATATCATGCTTACCATGAGGCTATGTATTTATATGATATAACTGCCTGAATGCCTATGGGTGAAGGTTGGGTTATTTGGATTGGAACAATTCATTGACTGTAAGTTTTAAGCCCACTAGATAGTGGCAAACCATCTTTTCTAAGCCTACCCGAGGGTGACAAATCCACATTTTAGCCTACTTGCGAGTAGCAAACTGTTTTCAAAACAAACATGAGATGTTTCGTTCCAATTCAGGCAATCCAGTCTATACTTGTATGCTGTGCGCACCACATAGTAAAATCTGGGCTAATAACCGGAATAAGAATGCATAATGTTTTCAAAACTAGATATCATGGTTAGTAGAGGCCGATCTTTGATCGGGCGAGCGGGGGTGCTCACGAAGTGACCTTCCCCAATCGTACCCAAGTTCCCGAGCCAAGGTAACTTTGATGATAATGGACACGTGGCCTTAGGCAATGAATCAGGGTTTCCTAAATTTCCCCAAAAATAAAATATTTAGGTGGCGACTCTGTAGCTGGCAAAGCAGTCCATGTTTGGCACTTCTTTCAAAAAATCTGTTTTCAAAAATGATTTGCTGGATTTGGACTCTTTGATGATTCATCGGTCTTGCATTGCACTCTGCGAGATTAGATACAGGACCGTGACATTGAGTCCTGAACTGTAGTGAGCCCAATGAACAAAACGGGATTTCCTCCTAGGACATTCGGGGACGTCTACAGTGCATTTGTGGGTAATTTAATTCATATGCTTTTAAGGATCACAAAAATATTTGCTTGCTTGCTTGCTTATTGTTCTGTATCACTCTTGATTTTTTTTTTTCCTTTCTTTCTTGATGCTTTCCTCTGGTGCAATATGATGGAAATTTTTCTTGCTAAAATAACTCTATAACTAATCTTTCTTTCTTTTCTTTTTTTCTCTCCATGTTTTTGCTTTGCCAGCTTTGATTTGTATTCGCATTTCATTTTGGAGTTTGGTCCCAACAGTTTTTATGTTTAGTTTCAAAAATCTCTTTTGTGAAAAAAAAATAATTAAAAACTAGTTTGGCAAAATAAAATGAACTACAATTATGAATAATTTTCCTTATTTATATATTTGATAACCTGCTGGGTACTCGAGGACACATGGTGGTTGCTGGTTTTATTTTCAAAAATATTTTTTATTTTGATGAATCAAGAGGGTACACTTGCAGTTGAATGATGATTACGCTTTGATTTGTTGTGTTTAGTAGTTAGCTAAATGAAATTATTTAGTGCTACATCAGTTGTAGCCCCATGGTGTTTCTCTTAGTTTCACAGGTTATTTTTGTACCTGTATTATTATTATTATTATTATTATTATTATTATTATTATTATTATTATCAAAAAGTCTAGAAGCACAGAGAATGGAACACAAATTAGAGAACAGGGCTGTAATTAAGTCAAGTTTCCTTATTATCAAAAATTATTATTATTACTTTTGTACCTGAATGATGATTACGCTTTGATTTGTTGTGTTTAGTAGTTAAGAATTTATAGAAACCCAGGGCAGTAATTAAGTCAAGTGGCAGTGGATTTTCTTAAATTTATTTTTATTCTTTTTGGTTATGAGGAAAGCAAAAAGAAGGAAATGTAATGGAAAACAAGGACACTTTGTACTGTTCATCTGTGTTGCCATGTTCAGTTGCTATGACATTGTTATCTAGCTTTGTTTAGGAGATCTTATGAGATTTAGATCAACCCTCTCCTACTACATGCTGCTTTTTTCCATAGATCTGTCACTCTGCTTCATTTCTCTCTGCAAACAAATCTTGATCTAATTTTTAGTGGTTTGGTTAACCTAACAGGTTATCACCAAGGCTTGTTGTATGTATGTAGTCTTGTTTTAAAAGATATTTGGATTGCAAATGACTAATTTTGTTTCTAGTTCTCTTTGAAGACTAATTCCTCGATTGATTGACTTTTTAAGTCATTAAAATGATTACAAAACTTGGAACTGAAAATACACTCTGTTGTCATATAAAATTCTTGATCCACGACCTCAAAAAATTGACTTACATGATTTGGTTAGGTTTTGTAGGTCTTAGCTCAAGTCAAGCCACACAAAAGCAGACAAGGGGTCCCATATATGTGTGCATGGTCAATGGGGTACTAGTGAAGATGGCGTTTTAAAAGTTGTTTTAAATGAGTTGACTCAAGTAGTTGAAGGATACACATCCCTTGCTTCACATTTGGACGTTTGGCATGAGATAAGAGTCTTGCACCACTCACTTTTACGACTTGGCATTATGTCCCAAAACAAAACAAAGATAACATATGGAGGGAGATAAAGGTATATACAGATATTTAATATGAAATAAGTTGAAAAGGTGCAGTGTTAGTTACAATTGTATTCCATATGAAATGCATATTACAAGTGTAGTTAACATTGCATATTGCAAGTGTATATAATTATAATGCAGGCTCATACGGATGCAGATGAATCCATTAAGAGAACAATAATGGCTTCATTTGGGAAGAAATTGAGAGATTGAAAAAGTCAAGTGAAAAAAATGGGATACAAACCCTTCAAGAATGATGTAGAAAGGTTGGCTTATTGACCAGATAGAGTACATGAGGATCAGTGGTGGGCTTTGGTCTACTATTTGGGCACTCAGAGTGCATCGGTATAATTTTATTTATGTAAAATTTTTTTTATATATGATAAGTTTTTATAACATCTTAAATAAATTTCATATTTGGCAAAAATCAAGCAAGAAGAATAGAAAAATCCGGAAGAAGAAGACATTACATCATAGAACATGCCGAAAGCCTTTCTCAGTAGTTTGACTGGAGGTATAATTATTCTCACATCAATTAAAAATCTTTTACCAATAGATGACTTTGTTTTGAGTTGAGTGAAATCAAGACTCAAAGTTTGCTGGGCTTCCTATAGTTAACCTGAAACTGTCTTGGCCATATTGTTGTTCTTTTGTGGATAACTCAGCTGGCACAGTTAGTTTATTTAAAACCGCAGTTAGTTTATTTAATCAAATCTTATTGATTGGGACATGATGATGTATTTAATCAAATCTTATTGATTGGGACATGATGATGTAGATGAAGTTTAACCCTCTTAATCTTCTTTTTCTTTTGTGTTTCTACTTTTAGCTCATTTGGGGGGGAGGGGGGGGTTTATTCTATTTTTGTAGGGAAACTTCTCCACTAATTGCACTATTTAATTCCAATTTGGCTCCCTAAAATAAATCCCATTAGGGAGTGGTGTTCCTTGGATGTTTAAATTCCTTTGGGATTTTTGTTGTTGTTGTTGTTGTTGTTGTTAAATTCTTGACTTGTTAACTGTTTAAATAAGCTTTTGCTTTATGTTTATCTTTGTTGTAGAAAATGTTCAAGCATGCTTAGTGCATAACTTTGTGGAAGTTTTCGTTCAACTTGTTGTATATCTCATGAGATATGTTTTAATGATAAATTTGTGCTACATAAATTACATACCCATACCCAACTCATTAACAAGTTGGGGCCCAACTTCATGTTGGCACTTCTAGAAATAAAGTCTATTAGAGATTTTGTGAATAATGCTAGACATCATATATCTATATAAAATGATGTTGCTAGCTATTCATATATTTATGGGCAATGCTCTTATAATGAACTATGGCATACATTTGCCTTTTTGTTTTTTCTTCCATGTCTGATCAACTCTTATTTATCTTAAGATTTTGGTTGTCTTTTATTTACAGAAGACAAAAAAGAACAATGGGGTTCCTGCTATCCGGCCACAGGTGTGGATGGCCGCACACATGAAAGATGGGATGTCAAATAGTGATTCATTTAATGAGGTTATGGTATGTGATACTACATTATTTCTAGAATTTTAATATGATATATATATATATATATATTAGAGGCTAATTATTGAATTCAAATCTACAGACTCAAATGAAAGAGTTAACGGAGTACATGGAGGGATCTTCTACTGATCCTGCAGCATTACATGAGCAAATCTTCACACAAGTTATGGGCCCAGAGAGACCTAGTCGTGTTTGGACATTTGGATTGGGACCGTCTTCCACTGATTTTTTGGAGGTGGATATAGGCAGTCACAAAAGCAGAATCATATCTTCGAAACTTAAGTTTAGGAACAAGTTCAAGAGCAACTTCAACGGTATCAAATGCAGTTTGAGTTGGAGATGAATGACGTAATGGAGAAACAAATTCAGGCTATATGCACAAATTGTCAGTCACGAAATGAGTTTTTGGAATCTCAATTGCAAGTTGCAGGCGTGCCTGTTGATCCAGCTATTGCACTCTCAAACCCATTACATAGGCAGCAGGTGTTTTAACTATTTTTACTAGTTATTACTTTAAATTGCCTAGAGCTAATATACAACTTAAGCCTCTTATTGAATGATAGGTTGTGGATTAACTTAGTAGTCATCCCACTGTTCGGCCAATGTCACATCAATAACAATCTCATGCATTTTCATCCCAGGAGGTGAGAAATCATTTAATCAAAGCTTTTTTTTTTTGAAAATACAATACCTTATTAATTAAAATACTTGTTCTTATTAAATGTAGGTTCACATTTCAAAGAAAGAGAAGAACAAGAACAAGAACAAGAAGAACTAACAAGGTAAAAGTACCTACATTGCTAGTTTTTAATTTCTCAACTTTCTAAATCTATTAAGACATGATGTGATTTGGTGTTGAATTTTTAAAATATTATGAGATGTTATCTTCAATGCTAATTAAAAAAGTTTATGTGCATGTCAAAACTATTATACATGTGCATTGGGAAATTTTGTACATGAGCATATTTTCCATGCAACAAGTATTGGTTTTCTAGGATTTTTTTTTTTTTTTTTTTTTCATTCCATTCCATTTTTGTACTTAAATCTTATTCCTTTATAATGCCAAGCCTTTTTATTACATACTCTCAGAGTACATGTGACATATAGGCAATGCTACATGGAATTCAGGATTGTTTAGATTGTAGAAAATAGTTTCAAAACCTCTCTTATTGTAGTAGTATTAGTTTATAATATTTTCAAATTGGAAAATAATATTAATAACATTGTAGACCTTAGTTTATAAAATTTCATATACATTAGTGTATAAATTTTTTTGGTTGCATATACATTAGTGTATATATATATAAATTACATATACATTCATCCATAAATTTAGAGTGCAAATTTCAGTTTGCCTCCCATGGTTCAATTCAAGCTTCATGAACTTTAATGGCCAACAATAAAACCAATACACAGAGTGCTACACTAGCATATGGTTAGCTCATAGATTGGTTGTCCAAATCTAGAACCTTTTTTATGCTTATATATGTATTTTCTCAATTATTTTGCTGGATTTTTGATCAATTGAGTGGTTGGGTCACTGGGACATTGGTTAAAGTTTGGATTTGTGATAAATTTTTGGTCAGCTATATATGGTATCTATATTTATAATATAATAGACAGATAATAATTCTTTAGGTTGTGTGCATAATCATATTTGGACAAAGAAACATATTTGTGTAGGGATTGACCGAAGCATATGGTGCCCACCCATCAATGTCAAACCAACCGTTGTTGGGGTTCCTTGTTATAATACTTGCTTTAAACCTACTTCAAACCTAACCCTAAGTTAGCTTAAAACTTGCTTCAAACCCGCGCGTGCTGCATCACACCATGATGATTGATAATAGCAATAGTAATGACTACCAATGTAGGCTCTACTTTATTGATCTCTCAATTACATCCAAATTTCAATTACATCCTCTCGTTGAATAAGAGTTTGTCTCACATTTACTTCTTCGATGTTAGGTGTTGAAATCCGATTTACCCATTAATGTTGTTACTTGTACAGTTATACGTATGTTGTTTCCTATGATTATTATCTTGTTTCTTATAACACTTTGAAAGTAGAAACTTTAAGTAATGCATAGTTAAATTTGAATATTCAAATTTTTTTAAGAAATATTGAAGTTTAATGATTTAACTTTGAAGTAAATTAATTTAAAAATTAAATGGAAATAAATTTTGGTGTGTTTAATTATGCTTTTAACCTTGTGAAATCAACTTTACAGGTTAAATTGACTTCCCTTGAGAAGTTGTCTGTCAACACAAAATGGATAACTTGATAGAGACATGGCTTGGCGAACTTCAAGAACTATGAGAGATGAGAATTCAATATTCTGCACCCTTATTTTTGTGCTTTTACAGATTCTTAACATGAAATTCTGTTTATTTTTAATGGAACAAGTGATATTTGAGAAATTGTTGTCCTAATTTTTTTGTGAAAACTGATGCGTCCTACTGGATCGAAAGCTGGTGGTTCTCCATGAAAACAATATCAGTTACTGTGTAATACATTGGCATGAAATTTTGTTTGTTCTTCTTGAATAGCTATGAGATGTATTGAGATGTGTCACAACCAGAATTTACTTGGCACCATATTTATGTATGTTCTCTTGAAACAAATACATTTGATTTTTTGTATTTGTATTTGTATTTGTATTTGTGTTTGTAGTTGAAGGCCTGTTTTCCTTTTGCTACTGTACTTGACAAAGTGTTTTTGAGGGCTTATGCATCTCACAATTAGCACAATTTAAAAAAAAAAAAAAATTGAAGCTATAACGGCGTTTTTCAAATGCCACTATCGTGTTACATTTTTAAAATAGAAAAAAGCTATCACAACGTTTTAAAAACATCATTAAATACTTCCGTGACGTCATGTTACCGTTATATAACACATTTAGCGGTGTTCTATACTAATATAACGACCCTTTTAAAACGCCATAAAGATATAGCGACGGCCGCATCTTCGACGTTTGGTATTAAGTGTCACAAAAAGAATTAACGGCCTTTTTTTATAATTATAACGGCATTTTTTAAACGCCTCATTTCTAGCAGTGTAATGAGAGAGATTGGAGCAAAGATAATGCTTTAAATGGTCCAAGTTAAGCAAATGGAGTAAAAATATTTGCTATTTTTAAAAGCTGTGTTGGTTTAAAAATTTGTCAAAGAAAAAGAAATAGAAGAAAAAAGTGAAGAAAATTAACTTATATTTCTTTATTTTATTTTTTCACTTTACTAATCTGTCGTTAATTTTTTTGGTCCAACACTACAACAAATAAGAATTTTAGAGACTATGTTTTGATCTCTAAAAATGAAAATTTTGTTGCAAAAGACATTTGGAGACCAATTTTTATTGTCATGAAGATAGTCGCTAAAAGGTCGTCCCGAAAAGTCCAAAACAAGGCTTTTAATGACAAAATTTTAAAATGTCACTAATAAATATTCTTTTAAGGACAAAATAATTTGGTTTCAAAATGTTTTATTTTTTTAGATAAAAAATTTAGTCCCAAAAGGATAATAATTCATCACTAATATTTAATTTTTGTTGCTAAAAATATAATAACGACACTTTTCGTAATAAAAATATTTGCTCCTTAAAAAATAAATTTGTTCTTAAATTTTGGTGCCTAAAACTTTAATTTTTCGTAGTGCAAACACAAATCCTTGACCCAAAAAGAATGAAAGAAGAGTCTATATTGAAAGGCTGGGCCGGGTTTATGTTGGAAATATACTGAGCTGGACCCGGAATATTCTAAGGATTCATTGTCTCTATCTTTTATGGGTTCAAAGGGCAATCAGCTCACAACATTATTTACATAAGGCCCATGTCATCAGGATGCTAACGACCTCTTTTCTTTTGCCTAAAAAAGTCACTTAAAAAAAAGAAGCCGATTTAAGTTTAATTTAGGATTTGACTCACAAGACCGTGTCATGAACGAAAGCAACTCAAACACCATTTTGATCAATTGGTACATAACAAAGCGTGCAATTCTTTTTGCAACGAACATAGGCCCAAAAATTCTAATCCATTTTTTTCCATTTTATTGATTTTGTGACGAGAAGCATAGGGTTTTGTCAACTCTCCAACTATCTCGATTTTATATATGGTGGCATACTAGATGTTCTTTGAGTATAGTTTGCAAGAAATGCTCATTTATATTTTTTTGTGGATACTCTTTTCTTCATAATAAGATAGACTTTTAGAGTTTGAGTAAGAGCTCAAAAAGGGGAAAATAATTTATTCCTCATCTTTTCAAATGCAACCAAATTTCTTGGGTAATGGAGAAAGTTACTCAATATTGGATGGATAATTGTTCACTTATCTATCAAGGTATCTCAATTAGATGCCAAAACTAGAAAATGACAGTAAGGCCTCATTTGGAACCAGTTCTTAAAAATAAAAAATTAAAAAAATTAAAATAAAAAAAAATTAAATTAAATTAAATTAAATTAAATCAAAATTTGTTTTCTTTTTCCTTTTTGGTTTCAAGAGGTTAATGAGTAACTTCACTTGTTAAGAACTATGAAGATTTTAAGTACTCAAAATATTATTTCACTCCAAAGAGTACAAACTTAATACAAAGTTGAAAGAATAAATCCTTGGCTACCTTTATTAGACATTTGTTGTAATGGACGAAAGCATGAAAACAAAAAATATAGTGAAAATGAAAGCAATCATAAAAATAAAAACAAAAACAAGAGTATTGCAAAACATCTTAGAACAACTCCTAACAGTGGGGTAGATCTGCAGGAGGTGGAGGTAACGTAGTTGATGGTGTTGGACCATTCTCAACGACAAATGCTGTCGCCAGTCCCCATGGCAAGTGCACATCCAAGTGACAATGCATCAACCATACACCTATATCCACCAAATTTTTCAAAAAACATAAATTAGTTGCTTATACAATATATATGTACATTATATATAAAATTAAATATCTACATGAATATTGTTAAAATTGTATCCACAAATTTTGTGAAACACATGGAGCATCCTTACCTTGAAAAGTGTGTCAAAAAGGAGAATTGATTAGTAATTAAGCTACCATATTAAGATGATAGAATCATGATAGAACATAATTTACCTGGATTGTTTGCCTGAAATCTGATGACAGCCCAACCTCCGACTGGTACACCAATAGTGTTACGTATTTGCGGATTGATAAGGTTGAACTTTTTGGGATCTTTTATTGGGTCATAGTTTCCAAACCCTTGAGCCAACACATGGAAGTTGAATCCATGCAGGTGAATAGGGTGGTTCTCTATACCCACAAAGGCTGTGTTCTGCATCACAATCTGAATAGTCGAATTGAACTTGACTTTTTTTACTTTCGTTGACTTTGTTGTCATTATGATGGACCTGTTGAAGCTATTATTGGAATTTGTGTAGTCAAACACCAATGGTGGTTGATTTGGAAAGTCAGTGGTGTAGATCCCATCAACATTGTTGAAGAAGGCTTGCAACATCGATAACTTGGTAGGGAATTGAAAGGATGCATTGTTCATGCTTGCACCTAATCGTTGCCTTAATGGGCCTGCACAAGTGGCATTCGCAGTCCCTCCGCATGCTACCAAGCCCAAGCCTACTGTCACAAACATCTGTTCATCAATTTCAAGTGGGACTGGGGTCCAGTGAGGCCCATTCACAAGCCCAGTTAGATTGCTAGAAAACTTGTGGGCCGTTGGTGTATCATTGAAAGCCGGTAGAACTGGCATCTGTGGGGTTGATGGAGTGGCATCCTCATAGATGATGATCCCAGTGGTGGTTGTATTATCAAATGGTGCACCTGCTGCACTAGCATAGGCAAGTGCCGCCATGTAGTAAGAGGCTGGTGGTTGGTTGGCGGTAAAGAGAACATCGGTGGTTTGGCCGGGTGCAATAACAACAACGTCAGTGACTATTGGAACAGTATAACTAGCATCAACGGCAACAACTGTCATGTTGTGGTTTGCTATCTTGAAAAAGAACTGGTTATTGAGTGCAGCGTTGATGATACGCAAGAGATATGTTTTCCCTTTTACCACCTTGATCTTGTACGTTCCTAATAATGGAAAAATCACCATATGTTAAAAGTTAGGGATTGGTTAAGTAAAAACTGAGACTTGACATATAGCCAACTAACTTAGAAACTCAACATGCACAGTTGAAGCATGAAGTGTTACTTTTTACTTATTACTCACTATTTGAAGAGCATGGATATAGATCGCCAGGCCGGCCGTTTATGGTGAAAGCATCGGAAATGTTGGGTGCGCCACCACTTGCAAGTCCTTGGTTCTCAACATCAATAACATTAGCATTCCACCACTCTCCTGCAATCACAATTTAATGGATAGGACTAGTGTTAGCTCTTGAATAATCTAGCCACATTAAAATCAATATAACTAACAATTGGTGTTTCTCATTTGAGATGTGCATCCATGTCAAATATTTTTCTTTTCTGGTCCTCTATAAATTACAAATGTGTTTTTTCTTTCTTTCTTTAATGTAAAGAGAAGAGTACATAGCTCTTAAAACATCAAAAAGAAACCAAGTACCAACATATGTGTTTTCCTTAATCTTCTAGAAGTCAAACCAGCCAAATATTAATTCCAAAAGTTTCGAACCTCAAGATTACAAATTTTACATTCATTAGTAAAAATTCTATTTATTTTTAGTGAATTGTTTTAAATATTTTAACTAAATCTTTTACTTTTTAGATACACCTAACTTAGATGTACTTAAAAAAATAAAATATTTGTAAAAAAATATTTTAAAAAAAATTAATAAATACACAAGAATACGAAAATATATTGAGTTTTTGTATTTTTGTTGATATTTTTGGTATTTAGTGAAATTTGTAAAGATTTTTTTACAAATATTATAATTTGTAAGTGTATTTTTATTAGGTATGTCTAAAAACTAAATTTTTTTCTTAAAATATTAAAAAATTCAATGAATAAAAAAAAAACTAATAAATTTTCAGAAAAGAGGAATAAATCAAACAAGGTTGGTTGTACACAAGAAAAGAATAAAATATTAATGTATATAAAATATGTAATTTTGAGGTACGAATAAAGCTTCTGTAGTTAATATTTGGTTGGATTGACTTTTAGAGGATTAGAAAAATATTTGAAATTCTAATGATTAGCAATAGTCCAACTGTCCATTACCATTAAGAATTTTTTAAATTAAAAAGCATCTTATTTGTTTTCTTAAAAAACTATATAATGGAATTTTAATTCTCATGTAACAAGTTTATTATATTGGCCACCTTTGGTCATGTTACCTGTTAAATTATTAATTATTTAACTTATTTAAAAGAGGTCACCTTGCTTGTTTTCACTTTTCAAAAAATATTTTTCAAAAAATTCTACTTTCTTATTTTTCGTATTTTTTTGTTTTTACTGAATTTTTTAATATTTTAAGCAATTTGTTTACTTTTTATACACACCTAACATAAATACACCTAAAAAGTAAAAAAAAAAAAAATGTAAAAAAAAAATCTTTTAAAAATTCACTAAATACCAAAAATACAAAAAAATACAAGAATTCAATATATTTTTTTTGTATTTTTATGTATTTATTAATTTTTTAAAATATTTTTTCACAAATTTTTTACTTTTTAGATACATCTAAGTAAGGTGCATCTAAAAAAGTAAAAAAAAATGTTTAAAATTTAAAAAATATTCACTAAAAACAAAAAAATACGAAAACAAAAAAAAGTCAATTTTCAAAAAACTTAATCCAGAAATCTCAAACCAAACACACTGTTTTTTTTTTTTTTTTTTTTTTTGGGTATTCTTTAAAAGAGCATTGTTATTCAGGTATAAAAGTTAGATTTACTTTCTAGACCTAGTAATGTATCAAGAAATGAATTAGTTGATAATTAAATATTCTGTAATTATCCACCAATCATCTTCTTAATGCATCACTAAGTTTAGAAAGTGAGTCTAAAAAGTGAATTTTTATATCATTTTCCTATTTAAAAATTTAAACATAGAGAGAGAGAGAGAGAGAGAGAGAGAAATTGAAAAATGATTCATCCACACAATTTCTCTCTCAAATCTCCCCGAATGACGTAGCAAGTAAAATTTGAAAAGTTGACCCACACTCGAATATTCTCTCATAACTCTCCTTGCATACATTTTATCTTGTCAGCTCATTCGAGCGATTTTTTTTTTTTTTGGAGGAAGAAATTGTGTGAATTTAACACTACTGTAATTTTATTATTTATATTATATTCTCAACATGTCCTTCCATGTATGATCGGGTTTTCCTTCATTAACAAGCCAAACATGTGAAAGTATTACAATTACCAAGTAGACGAGGTTCTCCTTCATTAGCAAACCAAACACGTGCAAGCATTTTAATTATCAAGTAGACTGTAAGCTTCGAATAGGGGCAGCTTCATAATGTAAATTATATTATCTATTGGCGGGTAAAACACGTGTAAATATTTTATTTATGACATAGATGATGAGGTTTGAACAGGGACAACTTTATTATTAATATTAGAGAAAATATTATTTCGTCTCCCAAACTTTCACTCATTTTTCAATTTGATCTTCAAACTTTGATTAGTATCAATTTTACACCCAAACCTTTAAAATTTTGATCAATTTGGCATTGCCGTCACATTCCATCTACAATTGGATGAAATGTGCTGATATGAGAGGGGGGGAAATTAATTTTTAAGGTATAGTTTGGAAGGTAAATTGATTTTTAACATTTGTTTGGGGGTAAAATGAAATTTCAAATGAATTTAGCCCCCACGTCAGCACATTCCTCAATTGTAGAGGGAATGTGACGGTAAGGGCCAAATTGTCCAAAATTTCTAAAGTTTGGGTATAAAATTGATATTAATTGCAGTATGAGGGTCAAATTGAAAAATGCATAAAAGTTTGGGAGGCAAAATGATATTTCCTCTTAATATTATATTCTCAATACTCATCTTTATGTGTGCCCGAATTCTCCTCCATAAACTGGCTAGACACATTCAAGTATTTTAATTATCAAGTAAATGATAAGCTTTGAATCTATGTTCTATTGCTTGCTCTAATAGTACATTAAATTGTTGACCACCAATATATTTAGAAATGTAACTTGTTAGAGAGATAATTTTATTATTTATGTTATATTCTTAACAATGAAGCATGAGAAAATTTCAAGCAGAGTCAACAAAGGGGTTGGTATGTACCTAAAAGAATTGGAAATTCTTTTTGCGGTTTTGGGAATGGGTACGAATGACCAACTCTTGGGCGGATGATTAATGCTCCGTGAACAGTTGCACGAAGCCACTGGACGTGTGCATGCCACCAAAGTGTTCCTTCTTGGCCAGTGATGGTGAATCGATAAGTGTAGCTATTTCCAGGAAGTATCGGACATTGAGTTGCATATTCAGGTCCATCTGCCCAACCACTAAGTAACTGAAAAATCCCATGCCTGCATACATATATGAAGACACTACTTTAAGGATCAATAACAATAGTTGTAATAATAATTATGGTAATAATAACACAAATCCATACCCTTGTTAATAATTAGGGCTGCAAATGAACAGTTCGAGCTTGGCTCATTTACTAAATGAACGAACTCGAGCTCAATTTTTATGCTCAATTGTTAATCGAGCCAAATTTGAGTAGGCCTAAGCTCAGTTCAACTTGATAAGGCTTGTGACCATACTAAAAGTAATTAATTTAATATTTATTTTTAATAATATATCAAATAAATTTTCAATAATCTATTTTATTTTTCTATTAATGTTTGGTAATTGTGGAAATTTACATATTTGATTGATGAATATAAGTATTCTTGTATATTTTGCTCATAATTTTATATTTTTTTTTATCTTAATAAGTAAATTAATTTAAGTTTTTTTTTTTTTTGAACTTCAGCTCGAACTCGGCTCGTTTATGTAATCAAGCGAGCTTGAATTTATTAAATATGTGATGAGCTGAGCTCAAGGGCAATTATTTAAGCTCGACTTGAACTCGAGTTTGACTAATTCTTAATAAACAAGTTCGAACACTCAAAAACTTGGTTCGCATGTTTCCAACCCTAGTAATAACAAAGATTAGAATATATAATATTACAATTAACTTTGATAAAATAATATATGTTCAAGTTGTCGATGTTGTTGGGACTAGAAAAATAATGTTATAAAAGACTTTGACAAAATTATCAGAGAACAAATAGCATCCAATAAATGAAAAGTCAAGGTACCTTCAAAGGGGTGGGTGATAATGAAAAAGATCTAGATATAAATTATTTGGTGTAACATTTCATTAACTATCATACTCAGTCGCAATAAATTAACAAAATACTATCACACTTTGTCTAATTTGTAAAAAGCTATATTACCAGTGAATGGTAAGATTGTAAGGAGACTTGTTAAAAACATGAACAACGAGCGTGTCACCCTCGTGAACTTGTATTATTGGGCCGGGAAGTCTTCCATTTACTGCAGTAATGACATGCTGGTGGCACAACCGTTGAACAGTCAAGTTTTGCACCTGAAACAACGTAAACGAAATCAATATGTAGCCAAATTTAACATTACAAGTTTGAAAAAACATGCAAATATGTAAGACGGGATAGATTACATGAAAAGTATGCTCCACAACTGCAGCAGAGGAGAGTGAAGAAGCTAGGAAAGCTAAAGCGCAAGCTAGCAAGAACAAAGGACGAGCCATCGCCATTGCCAAACCAAAACAATAGATGAAGAGACAAAAGAGACAAAGATGAGAATAAGCTCTCTCTCTTTTTATATGAGAAGTGCTTTAGTTTCTCCTTAGAATGTTGGTTTTTTTTTTTTAATGTTTTATAAAACAGTCTGTTGCTTTGTGTTTGTTATGCAATTCCTTTCCATAAGGTCTTATATATATAAAAAAATCCTCGCCTTTCGCACGATTGCGTGAGAATAAGAACCAAAATGTTTTGACAAGTAATTTGAGTTAGGGTTTGAATATATTAATCAAAGCATAGTTGTCTAACAGCTAGAGTTAGCCAACAAAAAAAATAAATGGAACACAAAAGTCATCATAGAACTTTTGGTGGTTCAAGCAAAATATAGAAGCAATTTGATCCAATTAGGTAAATTTTGATTGCAACATCAATGGCTTTAAAGTCCAAATGTAATTACGTTCTCATCATAGGACTTGACGTATGGGATGTAGTTGGTGTAATTTTAGGGGTAGTTTAAACACATGTTTTACTGTTTTTTCAAGCAACCTGATTTCAATTTGAAAACTATTGTCCAAGACTTTATTTTAGAGTGTTTGGTATTACGATTGTTATCAATTGGACCTGTTTAGACACAAAATGCAAAATGAAAGAATAATAATATTGTAATTAGAATTATAGGGACAAAAAAAAAAAAAAAAAAACCATTACAAAAACTACCACTGTAATTTTCTTAATAATAATATTATATAAATTAGACATCCAAAACTCACCTTAAAAAAAGAATAAAGAATTTTGCCACATTCCAATGAGATTTCCCAATTCTTAATGTGGTGCAGACAAAGTGATGCAAAACTCCAAACTAACCAAACTTGAGGATTTGAGAAGTTATAAAAATATTAAAAAGTGGGTTGACTTTTAGCTATTTTAGCCTAGAGCTAAGATGATTTCTTCTTCTTCTTCTTCTTCTTTTTTATTTATTTAATTTTTAAAAAAAAAAGAAATTATTCATTTTGTATGAAAGTGTGTAATAAAAAATGAACAAATTTTTTAAACTTTCTTAATATCTACCTGAAACCCTCTTCTGTTTGAGATTAGCTAAAAAATACCTTTTTTCTAGTGAACCTTTTCCAGTTTTTTCTTTTTTTCTCAAGGAAGTCTTGAGTAGAACTTAAAATTGTAAAAAAATTTAATTAAAAAAATACAAAAAAAAAAAGTTTAAACAAAATTGCTAAAAAGGCATTTTCAAACTCCAATTGTATGTTTGTTGACGAGGCTGATACAAAATCCCATTGATGTTTGCAACCGTACGCTAACTAGCCAAAGCCTCAACATCATTATTATGGCTCTCTTTGGAAACTTTGATTATTGTAGTTGGCCTTTTGATTATTGAACTATTTTAATTTGATTAAAAAAATTATGTTTTAGATGACAGTTGTTTTTATTTTTATTTTTATAGTTGATTTGATAGTTATAAGAGAAAAAAAAAATAATTTTGATTTAAATATGATATTTTATTTTATTAATTATTTTAATCTATTTTATTTTTATTAATTGTTTTAATCCAAACAAATCACAAACCTAAGTAAGGTACATTTTAAAAAAGTTTAAAAATTGTTTAAAATTTTAAAAATATTCAGTAAAAAAAAAAATACAATTTTCAAAAAATTGAATTAAAAAAAGCTAAAGCCAAAGCCACTGGGCCTATTTTGGAAAGTTGGTAATAATCAGCTTTTTGGTAAAAAGCTGCTTATAAGCAGCTTATAAGCAGCTTTTTTGTGAGAGAGGGAGTTGATAATAATCTGAAAAGCAGATTATTACCATGTTCCCAAAGTTTCCAAACAGCTGGCAAGAACCAATGGTGACCTTGGGGGACACAAGATTACAACCCGACAAAGCAATGTGAGTGTTGAAATTTTTTAAGAAAAATGTTTGGGGTCCTAATTTTTGTGGTTCAAATGGCTCAAATGGTTTAAAATTGCCAAAACGATATCGTTTTGGCAATTTTGATGTTGTTTTGTACTCAAAACGACGTCGTTTTGGTAATTTTGATGTTGTTTTGTACACAAAACGATGTCATTTTGGCAAATTCGAGCCATTTGAGTCACAAAAATTAGAGCCCTCTACCATTGCTGAGTTTTTAAATGGCCGATCTTATTCTCTCATATGTTTGGACACTATTATTTATTTATTTAAAAAATATTTTATATCTCAATTAAAAAGTGAACAAATATTTTTATTTTTATGATAGTGTAAATCTCTTGTATTTATTATATGTTTTTGTGTGTATTTAGTATAAGTATTTTTTGTGAGTCAAATTTGTAAAAAAAAGGATTTCACATCTAGTGTAATTATTTTAAGAATATATCACTTATTTATAATTTTTTGTTTTTGTTTTTGTGGTCAGCTATACGATGGTTCTGCACAGAATTTTCTATCATTTCTTTATTTTTCTGTTCTAATGTGCTTCTAAACAATGGATCATGTCTCAAGATTCAAATATGTTGATATTCTCATTCAACCAGTCTAACTCAACTCACTCATCTTATCAAACCACATAAGCTAAATGAGTGTAGAATGTTTAATTTTTTGTCATAGCTTTCTGCATAACCACTCTTCCAAAAAAAACTAATACATAAATAAAAAACCAACACAACCCAACAAATAATAATAAATAATTTTTTAAAAAAAAAGAGGAATTCGAGACATTTGAGCCTCGAGCCTCAACCATTCAAGGCCCTATACATTTTCCATTATTTATATAGCATAGTAGCATAACTCAATAATTATTATGTAATGTTTTGAGTAAATGATTAAAAGCTGGCTTTTAGTTTTTATCAAACTTTTTAACTTTTTCAAAAAGTCATTTGAAAAGTTGGTTATTTGTTTATACTGTCACAGTATAATCAAATGACCAAAATACTCTCATCTATTTTGAAAAATAACCACTTTCACCCATGTGTCTCATTTAAACATGAAAAGTATAATTATAATTTTACAGGTAGCTTTTAGCTACCTTCACAAATGGTTTGATGGCAAAAAAGTCATTTTGGCCAAAGTTGCAAAACACAGCTTTTTTTCTTTTGTTTCCAAATGGCACTTATATGAGACAGTCATGTGTTGGCATTCGTGTTTTTTTGGTGATTGAAAGAATTGGCATTGGCTTTAGAAGTTTCGAAATACGAATACGTAATATTTTATGATATTGTAATGGATAGAAAAGATGAATAGGTAAAATATTATATTAAATAATTAAGAAATATAAAAAAAAATATAATAAATGATAATTGATTAAAAAATATAAATATGTAATATATCAAAAAAATTATATAATCTTCTCCCATCATAAATGACACATTTCAAAATTTTCAATTAGTATTGATGTGACTTCAACTCAAGATTTTCAGGAGTGTTTTGAAAAATGATTAAAAGTTATTTTTTAATTTTTTTTGACTTTTTTATGAGAGAGAGAAGTGGGTTAAAAATTAAGAAGTGACTTTTATCTCACTTTTCAAAATAATGCTCAATCTTATTGCTGAGTAAGGGTTCGTTTCTTCTTCTTTGGTACCGAACTAGCCATTGGCTTAATATAGAATTAGATAATGATTCATTCTCTAAAAATAAAATTTTAAAGAAGGCTTTATATATTGGTGATAACAAAAAAAAATAAATCAATCAAAATATCATATCAATTGAGTCCCATCATCCCTAAAACTTCATTAAAATTCTTAATTTAGAGCTTTAAAATATTTTTAATTTAAAATTTTCAAACATTTTTGTGTAGAATTAATGTTTGAGCATTTAATTTTTAATTTCACGATCATTATCGTTAGATTTGACTTTTCTATAGAATTGGACCAGTCTTCATAGTTGTTGCAGTTGGACAACGGTTGCTTTCGTGATCTGTACTTCCTCATTTTTCAATCAATCCAGCCTTCCCTTCCTCATTATTCAATCAATCCAACCTTCCCTTTCTCTAATTATGATAATATTGACGATACTCCTTCGTCTTAAAATAATAAATTTTTTTTAGAGAATTTTTTTTTATAATACAATTATTGTATTTAAAAAATATTAATTTTTAAAATTTTTTTTAATAGTATATTTTTTTTAAAATATCAATTATCATAATTGTACTTTTATGTTATTAATAAATTTGAAAGGAGGACAAAATAATAAATTCATATTATTTTATTATTTAATTTTTAAAAAGAGACTAATATTTTGAAATAATAAAAAATAAAATAATGAGCTAATATTTTGAGACGGAAAGCACTAATAATAAGGATAAGTCTTAAATAAGAGTAAATTTTACTTACACTTTATGAAATTTGGGTTTAATACATATCACTCTCTGACGTTTGAAAAATTATACTAATTCTCTATCATTGTAATTTTTTAAACAGAATAAAGATATTAAATTCATGCACTCTCTCTTTTCTTGTTTTGCTTTACTTTCTCTACTTTTTTTTTTTCTTTTCTTTGCTTTATTTATTTATTTATTTATTTTTCCAGTGTCATTTCCTATAAGAAGTTGTGTTTTATATAAGTAGGGGAGTTTATGAAATGAGACTATTAATTGCAAGAGTGGAAATGCAATTTTCAGAATGTCAAGGGGTGGAATGTAATTGGACCAAATCTCAAGAGATGTTAATGTAATTTACCATTTAAATAAATAAAAAATTTGATACTTATAATCAAATAATTTTTGAGTTTATAATTTTATTAATTTAAATCTTAATTTTTTAAAATTTGTTTTCAATTTAAATTATGTCTATTTTTATTAAATAAAACTGATAGAAAAATGATATGAAAAATGGTACTTTAGACATTTTATGTACATCTACATTAAGTTTAATGATCAAATATTATTTTTTTGTCAATTTTACTTAACAAAAATAAACAAATAATTTAGTTTGAAAACAAATTAAAAAATTAAGATTTAAATTTATAAAATTAAAAATTCATTTTGTTACAAAGGTCAGATGTTGAAGTTTTTAAATAATTTTTTCTAATGATAATAATGATAATAATGATAATAATAATAATAATTAAACAATGGTTGTAGTAATGTAATTAATTGCATATATTAACGCAGAGAAGAAAATTAAATGAAAATTTGTAATAATTAAACGACTACTACACAATTAAAAAAGAAAAAAGAAAAAGTCTTCTTGAAAATCTCATTCCCATATCGCTCTTCATTCCAGAGAATATTAGAGAGAGAGAGAGAGGACTAGCGGAAGATCTGCTATCATGTCATCGTAGCTGTTAAACTCCAATGAAGAAAAAGTGTTGTGGATTTGACCCATTAAAACTGGGGGGGAGGCTAAACCTTTTGTAACATGCAACACATGATGGTATAATTGTGATTTATTTGATGACTATGCCTCATCTCAGGATAAATTATTTTAATATTTTTTATTTTTTTATAAAAAAAATAAAAAAATTAATATAATAATTTATAATGATTTTTTTAATTCAAATTGAACATGGTCAAGCGAAACCTAATTTCTTAAGTTAAACGCCAATGAAGAAAAAGTCTTGTGGATTTGACCCATTAAAACTGGGGAAAAAAAAAACTACACAAATTTTTTTAGCAAATTACACTCCTAATTTCTGTAGTTTTAATTACACTAATATTATTCTTAATTTTTTATATTTTATTAATTTAATTCAATTGATAACTATCTTTTAGAAATTAGACAAGAATCAAAAGATAAAATAATTCATCACTTTTCCCAAAGTGATTGAAAGGTTAGGAATTAATTTGAAATCGTCAATTCCATTTGAATGAATTTGATTTTTATCAAATTTCTTAATAGATACTATCAATTAGGGTAAATTGACATTTTGTACAAAATTAAATAATAAAATTGATACAATTGAAACAATACGAATCAAATTATGACATAGAAAACAAATTACACGAACCGCTTGTATAATTTATCCTAATTTTTTTTTTTTACTAATAGACGTGGCACACATATGAATACAACATTTTGATTTGAAATATAACCCGTCAGGATAATATGATTGGAACAACTAAGAAAAAATTGTAAAATTTGTTAACTTGTATATTATTAGTGAAATAGTCACTGTGCCTAAAGGCACTTCATTATTTTAATATTTTTTGATTTTTTTATTAAAAAAAGGAAAAATTATTTATAAGTCCTATTAAAGAGACTTATATTACATATGGTCCTACTAAAAAACTTATGTTCCCATAAGTCCTGTGGGAAGTTTGTTGACACATTTACCTTCAATATTAGTTGTTAATATCATAAATAATAGTAAAATCATACATAGGAAATTGATATAAACGTAACGTAACGTGACACCTACATAAACGCAACGTGACACCTATACGTAACGTGACATCTACATAAATGTAACGTGACATCAAAATAAAAAATATTATAAATTATTACATTAAAAATAAAAAATTAACTAAAGTAGTCAATTGGACAACCACGCCTGGATCATGCCATGATGCCAACCCATAAAACAAAGCATAGCCGGGGACCACAGTACTCTCTTTCAGCTTTAGACCATTAAACTTTGCAAAAGCTATGCACATAATATCTTTGAAACCAACTAATTGGAAAACAGAGTCTTTGTGAGGAAACAGTGCCGTGACAGGCAAGAGAAGATGCATGGAAAAAATATGCAAAAGTTAAAAAATGACGAGATTCATGAAAATATTCATGATTACGACTGCAAAAGGCCAATTAGCTTTTGAATAAAAATAAAATAAAATTCATATATGCGTGAATGAACAATGAAATTCACTGCGATTTTGAGAGAATTTTGTCATGTATCAACTGAGGAGCGACAAAGAGTTCTAGAGAGAGAAACCGAGAAAGAGGGGGGTTAATATACGAGTAATTCACTGTGATGATGATCAAATTTGGAACTTGCATGGTGGAGATTGTTGCGATCTGTGAGAATTTCTGAGCAAACAGCGTAAATTTGAAAGAAATTGAAGGATATAACCGTCAAACAGAACTTCAAAATCTACCAAACTAATGAAAATCTACGCCAAAATTCAATTATCTCCGCCATGAAGAAAGCACAAAACTCTACGGTCACCTAACATTTTCACATTCAATTTAAAAAAATAAAAATTTATTAAGTTTGCGAAACGTAACGTGACACGTTACGTTACGTTTATGTAAGTGTCACGTTACGTTTATATAGGTGTCACATTACGTGTATATATGTGTCACGTTACGTTACGTTTATGTAGGTGTCTCGTTACGTTTATATTGGTATCACGTTACGTTACGTTTATATAGGTGTCACCTTACGTTACGTATATATAAGTGTCACGTTACGTTCATATTGGTGTCACGTTACGTTACGTATATATAAGTGTCACGTTACGTTACATTTATGTAAGTGTCACGTCGCGTTACGTTTATGTAAGATCTTGTGAAATACATTCTTATGAAAATAGGACTTGAGACTCTATAAGAAATTACACAGGACTTAACCTAGCATAAGTGTCTGAAAAAAGACTTATAAATAAGTCTCCCTAAAAAAAAACATAAAAAAATAAAAAGTGTAATGTGGTAATTTATAGTAATTTTTTTTATTTATTAAAATTGAACGTCGTCAAAGGAAGCCTGATTTCTTACATTAAACCCCAGTGAAGAAAAAGTGTTGTGGATTTGACCCATTAAAACTGGGGTAAAAAAAACTACCTGTTGCAACATGCAGTGCAACACATGATTGTATGTAATTGTGACTTATTTTTTTTTTGATCAGCAAAGAAAAATTTCATTTAATAGCATGAAATTAAAAGTACAGGAAGATGACATGTATTGAGAGAGATTCGGAAGTATAAAAATACCCCTACTACTGCTACTCGCACCCATACAACCAACCCCTAAGCCTCTCGATTTTTTTTTTTTTTTTTTTTTTTTTTTTTTTTTTTTTGTAATTGTGACTTATTTGATGACTAGATTTCTTATAGTAGTTGAATAAAAAATTAAAAATTTAAAAAAAACTACACAAACTAATTTTTTTTAAAGCAAATTACATTCCTAATTTCTGTAGTTTTAATTACGCTAATTATTCTTAATTTTTTATATTTTATTAATTTAATTAAATTGATAACTACCTTTTAAAAATTAGACTAAAATCAAAGGATAAAATAATTCATTACTTTTCCCAAAGTGATGGAGAGGTTAGTAACTAATTTGAAAGCGTCAATTCCGTTTTGAATGAATTTGATTTTTATCAAATTTATTAATGGGTATTATTAATTAGACTGAATTGACATAATGCACAAAATTAAATAATAAAATTGATACAATTGAAGCTATACAAACCAAATTATAACACGTAAAACAAATTACACGAACCACTTGTATAATTTATCCTAATTCTTTTTACTAATAGACGTGGCACACATGAATAAAACATTTAGATTTAAAATATAGGGTTTGACTTTGGTCCAGTCCACCATCGGACTGGACCGTGCTGTTGGGCCTGTGGGGGCTCACCACGGGTCCCGTTTTGAAAATCTGAACTGTTCAATGTGTAGAACTCTTCTAGTATTATATACCTGTAAAAAATCACGTTGATCGGATATCAATAGCTATGTAATCAAATCAGTTTTTTGTCAACTGTTAATTTATTCAGCTTTCATTTTTTTTTTATACAAAACTGATTTGATCACATAGCTATCGATATCCGATCAATGCGATTTTTTATAGGCATATACTACTTGAAGAGTTATACACATTGAACGGTTTAGATTTTTAAAACGGAACCAGTGGTGGAACCCCACGGGCCCAACAGCACGGTCTAGTCCGATGGTGGACTGGACCAAGGCTAGACCCTAAAATATAACTCGTTCGGATAATATGATTGGAACAACTAAGAAAAAATTGTAAAATTTGTTAACTTGTATATCATTAGTGAAATAGTCACTGTGCCTAATGGCACTTCATTATTTTAGGATTCGTTTGGGAAGTGTATTAGTTTTTTTGACTTTTTTAGCTTAAGGTTAAAAAATTTCGTTTGTGATGGATTTTTTAACTTTTTTAACTTTTGTAAGAAAAAAGAATGTAATGATTATGGGTTAGATGTGATGTTTTGTCTTATTAAGATAAAAAACTTATTTTATTTTTTTGTGGCTAAAATAGCCCCAAATCCAACCTAACCCAACCCAACCATACCCAAGTTGCTAAACGAAGGCTCTAATATTTTTTTGATTTTTTAATTAAAAAATATTTAAAAAAATAAAGAAAATAATATGATACCTTATAATGATTTTTTTTTATTAAAATTGAACATCGTCAAATGAATCATGATTTCTTGCGTTAAATCCTAATGAAAAAAAAGTGTTGTGGATTTGACCCATTACCTGTTGCAACATGCAATGCAACACATGACTGTATATAATTGTGATTTATTTGATGACTAGATTTCTTATAGTAGTTGAATAAGGAAAAAAAAAAAAAAAACACAAACTAATTTTTTTTTTAGCAAATTACACTCCTAATTTCTGTAGTTTTAATTACGCTAATATTATTCTTATTTTTTATATTTTATTAATTTAATTCAATTAATAACTATCTTTTAGAAATTAGACTAAAATCAAAAGGCAAAATAATTCATTACTTTCTCCAAAGTGATTGAGAGTTTAGTAACTAATTTGAAATCGTCAATTCCCTTTTGAATGAATTTGATTTTTATCAAAATTCTTAACGGATACTATCAATTAGACTGAATTGGCATAATGTACAAAATTAAATAATAAAATTGATACAGTTGAAATTATATGAACCAAATTATAACTCAGAACACAAATTACACGAACCACTTGTATAATTTATCCTAATTGTTTTTACTAATAGACGTGGCACACATATGGATAAAACATTTAGATTTGAAATATAACCTGTCAGAATGATATGATTGGAACAACTAAGAAAAAATTGTAAACTTTATTAACCTGTATATTATTAGTGAAATAGTCACTGTGCCTAAAGGCACTTCAATATTTTAATATTTTTTTGATTTTTTTATAAAAATATATAAAAAAAAATAAAAAGAATGATATTATAAATTATAGTAATTTTTTTAATTAAAATTGAACATTGTCAAACGAAGCCTGATTTCTTATGTTAAACCCCAATGACGAATAAGTGTTGTGGATTTGACCCATTAAAACTGGGGGAAAAAACAACTACCTGTTGCAACATGCAATGCAACACACGACTGTATGTAATTGTGATTTATTTGATTAGTGTTGTGGATTTGACCCATTAAAACTGGGGGAAAAAAAACTACCAGTTGCAACATGCAGTGCAACACATGATTGTATGTAATTGTGATTTATTTGATAAGTGTTGTGGATTTGACCCATTAAAACTGGGGGAAAAAAAACCACCTGTTGCAACATGCAGTGCAACACATGATTGTATGTAATTGTGATTTATTTGATAAGTGTTGCGGATTTGACCCATTAAAACTGGGGAAAAATAACTACCTGTTGCAACATGCAGTGCAACACATGATTGTATGTAATTGTGATTTATTTGATGACTATATTTTTTATAGTCGTTGAATAAATAAAAAAAATAAATAAATAAAACATAAACAAACTAATTTTTTTAAGCAAATTACACTCTTAATTTCTGTACTTTTAATTATGCTAATATTATTCTTAATTTTTTTTTATATTTTATTAATTTAATTCAATTAATAACTATATCTTTTAGAAATTAAACTAAAATCAAAGGACAAAATAATTCATTACTTTCCCCAAAGTGATTGAGCAGTTAATAACTAATTTGAAATTGTCAATTCCCTTTTGAATGAATTTGATTTTTATCAAATTTCCTAACGGATACTACCAATTAGACTGAATTGACATAATGTACAAAATTAAATAATAAAATTGATACAATTAAAACTATACGAACCAAATTATAACACATAAAACAAATTACACGGACCACTTGTATAATTTATCCTTGTTAGGACCTTTTGTTGTCAAATTCTATGGATCAAAACCAAGGTTGTAACAAGAGTTCTTTAAGAAGTTGGTTTCCAAGAAATTGGTTTCCTTCAAAAACAGGATTACTTTGGAGTTCTGCAAGAAGTTGGTTTTCTACAAACAAGAAGTTGGTTTTCCTTCCCAACTAGGATTGCTTTGGATTTTCTATAAGTAGTTGGTTTTCTCCCAAAACTAGACTAACTCAATTATTCCTCCAGATCTTCTTTTTGGATCTTAAAGGTTTATATCTGGGGATTATTTTTTGTTATTTTCTTTGATGTCTTATTGAGTATTCAAACTCATGGTTTAAAGAGTGTACATCAAAGGTTTGTTTGTTTGATCTACAAAAGAGAATGTTGTACTTCTGTTGTGAATTCAAGAATTGAGCACAAGCTTTGGAGGGAATCCGGAGTGGCTCATCAGAAAGACAATTACGTGCTGAAGATGGGGTTGGAAGAGGCACATAAAGGTTGGTTCAATTAGGCGTTGTGGATTCGCTAGATAATTGAGAGTGATACCTGTGTAATTCCTTTATATCTTCTTAGTGGATTGTTCTTGTGGCTGTTGCCCGTGGTTTTTTTATCACAATTGGAAGGTGTCCAATTGTGATTTTTCCACGTAAAATCTTTGTGTCTCTTTCTCTTGATTGTTTGATTGGGATTGTTATTTTTTTATATTCTGCTTAAAATTGATACATAATCACAAATCAACATCTAGGGGGTTTCTAGATTTTTCAATCCTAATTTTTTTTACTTATAGATGCGGCACACATACAGATAAAACATTTAGATTTGAAATATAACCCGTTAGGATAATATGATTGGAACAACTAAGAAAAAATTGTAAAATTTATTAATTTGTATATATTAGTGAAATAGTCACTGTGCCTAAAGGCACTTCATTATTGGAAAAACAACCGTTAAATTTATTTATTCTTAATCCTCAATTATATTGCATAGTATATTTTTTAAACTGATTTGTTTTATTACATAGTGAGGTTGATTACTAGTTATAGTGATTTGGTTTCTAATATGGCCACGTCAGCCCATAATCTTTTCTTCTTTTTTTTTTTTTTGGTTAAAAATATGATATAAAAATGCCACAATTATATTTTTAAATCGGCAAATATCATCTTGAGGAAACGTTTTGGGGTTGTCTTGGTGGTTATGTGTTAGGTAGGTAGTAGCTCTATCGTTTGCTGGCAAAAAATTTCTGAAATGGGATAGATGAGAGCTGCTGACTTGCCTTGGCCTGTAAGACAACTAGCTTCAAATTCTCTCGTTTTGTGGGAGAGAGAGGTCATTGTTGGAAAATTTGTTACATTGGGAGAGAGGTCTTTGTTGGAAAATTTGTTATATTAGGTAGTCCCAAGTAAAATTATAATATTACTTTGATAATTGAGTAATAGTAATTGAGTAATAGTAAAACACCTTAGTGAATCATTTTTTTTATTATTTTAATTTCTCAATCACCTAATAAAAGTTAGTCAGTATTATCCCACTTATAAAATTGTTTCACATTTATTTATATATTATATAAGGAAAAAATGTTTTTTAACCCATAAATTTTGTGGAAGTTTCAATATTTCAATCTTAATTTTCTAATTTTATAATTAAAAAAAAAATCTCAATATTTATTAACTTCCCGACCCACAAACTTTTTTGGGATATTTGGTCAAAACTCTCCCATAATAAAACTTTAATGCATTATAAAAAAAATTCTTAAAAAGTCCAACACATATCATTATTATCAAAAAATTAAATTTTAAAATAATATAACTTTTGATGTAAATGTTGATTTTTAATAAAATTAATATTTTTAGAATTCTCTCATCAAGATCTATCAAATAAGATCCATTCTTATTATAAAAAAAAAAAAAAATTTATTACCATTGAAATTTGTCAGGTTTTTATTCTTGACAATCCCGTTTGACAAAACTCCTTTCAGCTGTATTTTTATTTGCTCTTTTATTTCAGTGAAGTTATGAGTTTTAAATGCTAATCCAACTTGAATTGTGCATTGCAGAAAAGTTTGTGATGTTAATTCTATCATATTTGCCACTTCGCTGACTATAACGGAGATCGAGCTGAGGCGTGTTTTTACGCTCGAGCGTCCATTTCCCCGTTCGAGCGGACCTCGCGATTTCAGATTCTATAAGACCTCAAGTTGTTCCAAATCTAGGGTTACGCTTCCAGATCTTCTTCTTAAATATTAAGGTTTATATCTGGGATTATTTTGCTAGTTTTCTTTGATATTTTTGAGTATTCAACTCATGGTTTAAGAGGTGTACATCAAGGGATTGTTTGTTTATTCAATACAAAAGAGAGAGTTGTTCTTCGGTGGATTCTGGAGAATTTGAGCGTAAAACTTTGGTGGATTCCGGAGTAGCTCATCGTTGTGATTTGACATCGGCGTTGTGGATTCAACGTTGGGTAAGACAATTTCGATGTGAAGACCGTGGTGGAAGAGGCATATAGGGGTTGGTTCAATTTGGGCGTGGATTCACTAGGTAATTAAGAGTACATTTGTGTAATTCATTTTGTCTTCTTAGTGGATTAATTTGTGGCTTTGGCCCGTGATATTTTTTTTTTTATCACAATTGAAGGCGCTCCAATTTTGATTTTTCCATGTTAAAATCGTTGTGTTGATTTGTCTTGATTGTTTGATTATGATTGTTATTTATTGCTTAAAATTGATACATAATCACAAATCAATATCTAGGGGATTTCTAAATTTTTCAAAATTGATGTTAACAGTAATAGTAACATGTTACTCTATTTGACAGTTATTCTGTTTGACAGTAACATGTTATTTTGTCTCACAGTAACATGTTACTTTGTTTGACAATAATATGTTACTCTGGCAATATTGTCTAAGAGGAAGAAAAAAAAAATAAAAAAATAAAAAAAAAAGATATTTTACATTGTCCTTGCTCAATTATGTGTTTTCTTTTTAGAGGGTTTATGAAGCAAAATAAATTAGGCTGTCATTTTTACCAAATAAGGATTCAATTGAGGGGTTTTGGCTAAAATTTTCAAGCCTTTTTGATTTCTCCTATACCTACTGCCGCACTATTTTCAATTTTTTCTATACAATATGGTTAGTGATGAGATTGTTAAATTATTTTTATAAAAAAATCTAAAAAAAATAATTTGTATATTAAAAAAAATCTAAAACAAATATAAATTTTTATTAAAAAATAACAGGTTGCAATTGCGAAAAAGAAAGAGAAAAAAATTACATTTTGCATCAAAAAATGTGCCAAGTGTTTGTGTAAAGGCTTTACACATGTCCACTCTCAAATTATCAAGTGAATATAGATGAAATCAAATAACTCAGCTTTAATAGTTAACAAATATTAGAAGCCGGACTATTGAAGCCTAATAACTATTAATTAATAGAATTCAATGATTGAAAGGTCTCAAACCACTTCTCTTTGTCTTCTGAAATGTTTTCTTTTTTTGGTTCATGCATTTAATAGTAATAGAGAATTGGACATGTGAAAGAGTGAGAGACATTAAAATTGTATATTGAGTTATATAATTATTGTGATGAAAAATAAAGATTATCTTCCGCTTTTATGGCGATTTATCTGATTATACCTCTAATTAAAACGTCAGATGTGCTTCTACATCATCATTAAACGTTACTTTTATTTTTTTTAAAATATTTTGTCTTACAATTGTTTGTATTTTGCATTATGAAATTTATTATATATGTGTTTACTAAAGCTATTAGGTGGACTTAATGCTATTAGATGGACTTAATGCAAGAAGTGTAGACTATTTTAATGTCATTCTCGAGATTAGAAGTACAAAAAACATACACAAAAAGTATATGAATAGACAATATTTTACAAAATTTATTTGTGAGTCTCACTTCTTGAAAATCTTATAATTCATTTATTTTTTACAGTATATTTTATGTTTAGTTTTGTACCTTTTTTTATATAATTTTCTTTGTTTTCTTTAAAAGTTCATTTTAAAAAATTAATAAATAAATAAGTAAATCATTTTTAATTTCAAACAATTTCGTTTTTGTTTTTATTTTTTATTTTTTATTTTTTCTT
Source organism: Camellia lanceoleosa (assembly GCA_025200525.1). Taxonomy (NCBI): domain Eukaryota; kingdom Viridiplantae; phylum Streptophyta; class Magnoliopsida; order Ericales; family Theaceae; genus Camellia; species Camellia lanceoleosa. The sequence continues at coordinate 15,951,768 of CM045761.1, forward strand.
AAAGTAGTTTTAGTTTTGGGAAATTACTTACTCTTTTTCTATATATTGTAATTTTGTGCATTTTAAGTGTATGATGTTTTTACTGATACACTCGAAGATATACTATAAAAGAAGTATTATGCGAAAATCAAGCAAGAAAAAGAAAAATAAACAAAATAATACGATGAATGTGGAGCAAATATCAAAGATCAAAACTCCCAAAACAAGCAAACAAACAAACAAGCAAGTGGAATAAAATGTTTAACAATAGACATTTGAAAATTTGCAACAAAATTTTATAACTTTCCTTTTTGCTAAGAAAATTCTATTTGGTACTAGCTAAATAAAATACTTTTAAAATAGTTTTTTTTTTTTTTTTTTAAAAAAAATTGAAATTAAAACTATAGTAAATTTATGTAAGCATAATTGCTAATCATATTTTTTTACTTAATGTATAATATTTTATTGATTACCTTTTTCAAGTTTATTTTTTTATGTATTTGTATAGAAGTAAAAAAATATCGTTAGGAATAAATTTTTCCTTAATTTAGTTATAAATTTTGCCCGTACATTATTTTTAAATTTTAAATAAAAGCAAACATAAAATAATTGATTGAAGATATGTTGTATTTATTATATTCTTTTTTTTGTATGCAAAAAAAACAAAATTTAAAATAAACGCAACCCGTGCGTAGTACGAGTGAAGCACTAGTATATTATATAAGAAAAAAGAGATTTCTAACCCACTATAAACACCTCCTTTTTGACCGCCCTTAAGACTTGGGCGCTTCATTCCGAAAACTCAATGATGAAAGTTACATTATGCAAATCGTTCAGATATTCAGCAAAAGAATTTGGTTTCGAGCTCTTATTCCAAACCATACGCCCCATTTTGACCAAACTATTTAAGACCTTAAAAACTCTCTTTTCAAAATATTTTTCCAAATGTTTCTACAATATATCGAGGCTCGCATTTCGATTAAAATATTATATTTTTTAGTAAACCGAGTAAGGACAAAGTGGAAATAAATGGAAGAGAGGTAAATTCTTTGAAAAATATTTAAAAACATCTTATTCATAGGTTTGAAGTTGAAGGAAATAGGAGGGGATGAAAGAAAACTAGTTGGGAAAAAGGTTGAGTATCAAACCATTAAGAAAGAAATGAACAGCATTCACTAAATTAGGCATATCTCTTTGTATACTAAGAATTTATATGTGAGACTACCACCATTGGAAAATAGATTTCTGGGGCTTCAATTTAGACTAAAAAAAATCACCTAAAATTGAGTCCGGATGAGGGAGATATACTCGTTTGAAGTCCAACTTGAAAACAGATTTTTTTTTGCAAGTAGTTGGCCGGCCAATTAAAGTGGCTGGCCGGCCAATTGATGAGAAATCTGGCCAATTAAAGTGGACGGCCGGCCATGTTTAGCACAGGAAGATATTTTTCAACTACCAGCTGTTTTCATGCATGGGATGCTACCCAGTTGTCTTTTTCTTGATATCTCCGATTGGAGAAACTCATTTTCTATAAATAGAGGGCCTTTCCTTTGGTTTTAAGGTTGCAAAATCAATTTCCAAGAGCTTTTGAAAAAAACCAAAAATCTTCTGTACCCTCTCAAATATAGATACAAGTTAGATATACCACTGGAGCTTAGAACTTGACTCTTTTGCTGAAATTTCAACTTCATTTCAAATGCTTGAGGGTGTTTTGGATCAAGTTTGCTTAACTAAGAACATTCTCTCTTCAAGAGGTATAACCTTTGCCATCTTTCTTTTTGTTTACATCACTCTTTTCTTCACTTTTTCTTGCTATTTGTACACTATTTTGGACTGGTTCTAAGTGCTGGAACTTGTGATTTAAGAGCTACCAAAGGTGAAGGGGTTAACCACCCTTGCTTGAACCTTATCCAATAACTCATATTCTTGTTCTTCCCACTTATTTCTCTGATTTTAGCCACTATTTTTGGGCTGTTTTTTGACTATTTTTGGAAGTAGAAATATGTGATTTGAAGTTGTAAAAAGTGGAGGGGTTAACCACCCTTCCTTAGGCTTGCTTACTAGCTTTGTTCTCTTCTAGTTTTGCTTACTTTTTCTGGCCTTTCAAAATGATTTCAGCACTGTTTTCTTAGTTTTTGGGGCTGTTTTAATTGTTTATTTAGTTTATGCTTTGAATATTATACTTGTGATGTTGTAAGTTCTCATGGATTTTTGTGTTTAGGCTATAGACACCAATCTATTTGAGTTGATAGTTTTATTTATCTAGTTTTCATGTAAATAGTATCACTTTTGTAATAATCAACTTTGTATAATCATCTCTGCAACCTCCCTTATTTCTTTGTTTCTTTTGATTAGGAGTGGTATTTGACACTATATTACCATTTAAAGCATAAGAAAGAGACCCCTCATGTGCTAAATGGTTTAATCTCTTCGGAGATTCATTACCAGGGCACTACATCTCTCTTATGTTGAGAACGATCTCTTGTTCAACACCTCTCTTAATCGCCGATGCATTACTTCTAAAGGACTAGTTTTCTAACTTAGACCCTTGGAAATCACAAAGAAAGGCTTCATTATAGCTTGTTATCGAGTTTGGATTTGAGGTCATTATCGCCCTTTTTGGATTTGGCCTCAAGTTCATTATCGCTCGTAAACAGGTTTGATTCGTTCTTTGTAGTTTCCCCTGAAGAACATGACTCAAAGAGTTCATTTCTCAAGTTAAGTTATGCTTGCTTATCTCTATTGTTTTTGGGCATAGTGGACGTAGCTATCACTTTTGAACAAAATGGAATAAAAGATAAGAAATGGAAAGGTAACATGGAAAAGGTAATAAAATGAGTAATAAAATTGGTTGAAAATGTTGGAACAATCTTCTGTGTATATAAAATAACTTGAAATAAATTCAAACAAAATAAATAAATAACATACCGAATTTATTTATCGAACCGAATTAAAATTAAGACCAAGTCAAGTGTGTGACACTCTATCCTTAAGACAGATTCGCCCCGCTACGGTGCTTACGGTTGAGTAGCGTCTATCTCCCAAGATACAATGATCTTCACAAATTATAGTAGCACTCCAAACAATTTGTTCAGCGAACCAAACTTGTGTTCTAACTCTCTGAATTTTATTCTAAATCTAATATGAAGAATAATGCATAAGTGCAGAATTTAGGATAGGAAAACTGAATTTACAGACTGTTTTTTCCAGGGTCCCGATTGCTGGATTTACGGCTGTATATATAGGCAAAATCTCTGCCCGAACAGGTACCAAAAATAAGTGAAAATGTGCACAACAAATATAACCGTTGTTTTATTTTTATTTTTTCAAAAGTTTGAGAAAGTACCGTTGGAAGAACAAATTTCAAACAATTTGAAAAATAGTACCATTGGTCCAAAGTCAAAGGAATTGATGGGATAAAAAATTAAACAATTTGAATAATTTATTCAAAAATGCTAAAGGTGGAAAAGATCTAAACATGCGGAATACTAATATTTAAACTATTTGAATAGTTTAATCATTTTTGAGGAAATCACTTTAGGAGACCAAAAAATAAATTTACATTTAAATTAAAGTTCCACATTAAAGTTAGACCCGAAAACGACGTCAACTTCATATTCACTCATAAATGGTTTTGACGTTCTGTCTTCACCATGTGACTTGCCACGTGGCAAGGAACACTTCACCTCTTCGGACCCACCCCAAAAGACGTTTGGGGCCCACTCAAATTTGAGCTAAAAAATATGTCTATATTAAACCACTTTTTCCAACAAAAAATCGGCGTAAAGAAATAATAAAATTGGTTGGGTTTAATCGGATGTTATACTTAATCCATCGCTTCTCGAATCATCACATACTATCTTGTGATGTTTGGTGGTTTTATGAAGTAAGTCGACCCACTTTCTTCAGTTAACTCTATGATATAGAAAAGGGCATGTTTGTTTGTTTTATTGCTTTCATTGAATTGTTGTCTCATCGCCTCTTAGATTGTCATGCAATAGCTTTGCATCGTTAACGATTTAAGAAACAAACCGGTTCTCTCCTTGAGTATTTACATGATAGAAGGAAGCATGGTGGATGAACATTCCCTGGAAACCCTCCGTTTTGCTCTGTTTATGTTCTGTCTCAGGTCTACTGCAGCAAGCTTTGTTCAACAAACAATGGTTGGCCGGCCAACCATTCTGTACGGCTGACCAACTATTCTGTACGGCCGGCCATTTCATTTGTATGGCCAGGGCACTTTTTCAATAAAACAAAGCAGGTCCGGAGGTCCAAAATAGCGCCATTTTCAGACTATAAACAGAACAGTCTCTGGTAACAAGTAGAGGGGGTTTCCGGAGGGTGTTCTCGTCTACGCGCACGTGATTTCTCGCTTTCCTTTCGAAGTCCTTTAATTTAATTGCCTCGAATTAATTAGTTAGTTTATTTAGTCATAATTCATTCATTCGGACTTGTAATGTTCTAATTAGCTAGTTTATTCGAATTTATAATAATTACTTTAATTTGGACATTCGTACCCTCTCGTGCGAGGGCAAATTTGTAATAATTTGTGTATGTCTTCCAACCCCCATTTCTTTCTCCCTTTTATTTACATTCTTACCGTAATTGTATAGCATCATATTTTCCTTAGCATTTTCTATAATTTGCATCCATTCGTTTTGCATGCATTAGGGTTTGGTTCATCATACTAATCATTGTCACTTTCAAGTTCCTTATTCAAATACGTGTTTCATCGCATGCCTTGAATTGATTCACATGTCACAATTAGTAGTCGAACTGAATAGATGCATTTTTGTATGTGTTGCATTAGTTATATTGCATTGTTAGAATCATGCATTTTTCCTAACTATTTTTATCTTCTTTTCTTTGGCTCGCCTAAGATATTTGGGTGAGTGTTTTCTTCTTTAGCATATTACATACATGTGATTGTTTCCATGTCAAGCATATTACCATCAGGCTAAGTGCTTATTTGATATACTTGTTTGAATATCGGTGGATGAAGGCTATTCGCTTAAATTGGGATGATTTTGATTCATGTACATATGAGCTCACTTTTTCAAGTAGCACATATTTAAAAAAAAATTCAAACAAATATAAAATCAAAGCATTTTGAAGTGGGAGAAATAGTCTAAACTTGTGTGCCTCACATAGTAATATTAGCATAATAAATCAGAACAAGAGCATATAATGTATATAAAAAATACATCACGATTAGTAAAGGCCGATCTTTAATCAGGTGAGTGGGGTGCCCAACTCATGACCTTCTTCTCTCATACCTAAGTTTCCGAACTAAGACACTTTGGTTATGACGAACGAGTGACTTTTGGCATGAGTCACGGATTTCCTAAATTTTTCAAAAATATTTAGGTGGCGACTTTGAAATTTGGCAATGTAGTCCATTTTGGCATCTTTGATGATAAATGGATTTTCTAAAGATTTGTCAGATTTGGACTCTCATTTGTGTTTTGCACTTGTGAAACCAGATTCAGAACCACGGGAGTCCGAATTGTAGGGCTATCGTATCTGAGGAGACTAAAACCCTCCGAGGAGCACGAAAAGCAAGCTACACCCACAAGTCTTGTAGGAGTTCCAATATCTCAATATTAATTTCCTAATTTTTTGATTAAAATAAAAATAAAAAAGCCTCAACACTTATTAACTTTTTCCAAATCTTTTTGGCTTCTCTCATACACACCATTTTCAACTTCTCCCATACCTATTGCAGCTTTTTCACTTCTATCACATAATTTTTCACTTTCAACTTCTCCCATACCTATTGCAGCCTTTTCCACTTCTATCGGCAACACATCTATCTCTCTATAACACATAATTCTTCACTTATTTTTTATACCAGAAGGACAAACTAAGTCAAGACAAATCAAGATAAAGAGAAGTTTCAAAACCTGTAAGTAATCTTTTGATTTATTTTTCAATGGTTCTTTTTTTTTCATTTATTTTTTTTATTATGAGAAAAATAAAAAATTTCAAAGCATGTAAGTAATCTTTTATTTTATTTTTCAATGGTTCTTTTTTTTCATTTATTTTTTTTATTATAAAGAAAATGTGATTGTAGTTAGATAAACATGAACTGTCACAAAAATAGCATAACAACTGTAAAACAATCCAACTTAAACCCAAATATTCAACTATTCTTTCCAAGTGTTCGTAATATCTATAGCCAAAATAATATTTGTGATTCGTATTTTGTCTAGCAAAAAAAAATATAATTTAATTTTTTAATGTGATTATAGTTCGATAAACATGAACAATCACAAACAGAAAAATGTGATTGTAATTAGTTCAATGGTTATTTTTTTAATGTGATGGTTTTGTAGTTAGTGTAATTTTTCATTTATTTTTTTATTATGAGAAAAATGTAATTGTAGTTAGATAATTATGAACAGTCACAAATATATCATAACAACTGTAAAACAATCAAACTTAAACCCAAATATTCAACCATTCTTTCCAAGTGTTCAGCATATCTACACCAAAAAAAAAAAAAAAAAATTTGTGATTTGTATTTTGTCTAGAAAAAAAAAATTATAATTTGATTTTTTTTAACTCATTGTGTTTTTTTAAGAAGAAAATTATTGTGTTTTTTAACTATCAATTAAGTTAATTTGTGATTTGATTTTTAACTCACTATGTTTTTTGAAAAAAAAATAAAAATAGATTATATTCATTAGGTTCACATAAAGTACCCATTATTGAAGATGAATAGATTGTATTTTGTAATAAAAAATTGTAATTGATTTTTTTAACTTATTGTGTTTTTTGAAATAAATTTGATTGTGTTTCTTAACTATCAATTGACTAAAGGGTTGTTTGAGATGTTCTAAATAAGTGTAATTTTTGACTTTTTGGACGAAAAAGTGAAGGGAAAAAATATGGTTGTTTGGAATAATGTTTTGACTTTTAAAGGAAAAATGTGTATTAAAATATTATATAAAATAGCAAAATTACCATTTTACCCTCATCGTCTAAATGCCTACTCACTTGGATTGTCCAAGAAACCAGATAGTGGGCAGCAAACATGTATAGGAGTAGATTGCCTATAGTCCGACATCGGACTGGACGATACTGTTCGGCTCGTGGGGCCCATCAAAGATCTCGTTTTGATAATCGGAACCGTTCAATGTGTAGAACTCGTCAAGTATTATATGCCTGTAAAAAATCATGTTGATCGGATATCGATAGCTATCTAATCAAATTAGTTTTTTTTTTCAACCGTTAATTTCTTCACCGTCTAATTTTTTTTTTTACAAAACTGATTTGATCATATAGTTATCCATATCCAATCAACGTGATTTTTTCACAGACATATAGTACTTGACGAGTTCTACACATTGAACGGTTCAAATTATCAAAACGAGACCCATGAAGGGCTCTCATGGACCAAACAACATTGTCCTGTGTATCTTGAGAAGTGCATCCGACTGTCTAATGTGTACCAACAGCACTACAGACAACACATTACTTCAATACACTTTTTGACTTGTACTTTTTTTGTAATTTTTTTTTTTTGTGAATAGTGATAACTTTTTGACTTTTTTCCTTTTTTCATGGATGCCAAACCAACTCTTAATTTGTGATTTGATTTTTAAATCACTGTGTCTTTTGAAAAAAAAAAATGGGATTATATTCATTATGTTCACATCAAGTACCCATTATTGATGATGATTAGTTTGTATTTTATTTATTTATTTATTTTTGTAATTGATCTTTTTTATTTTTTGAAAAATAAATTATTGTGTTTTTTAATTATCAATTAACTTAATTTGTGATTGGATTTTTAACTCACTGTGTTTTTTTTATTATGAGCGAAAATGTGATTGTATTTTTAACTACCAATTAACTTAATTTGTGATTGAGTTTTAATTCATTGTGTCTTTTAAAAAAAATGATTATATTTTAACTATCAATTAAATTAAATTGTGATTGAGTTTTTAACTCATAGTGTTTTTTTTTTTTTTAAATGATTAAAAAAATGATTGTAAATGATTGTGTTTTTTAAATATCAATTAAAAAAATTTTGTATTTTGACTTGAAAAAAAAATTTATATTTTGATTTTTTAAATTATTCTGTTTTTTGGAAAAAAGAATGATTGTGTTTTTTGACTATCAATTGACTTGATTGCTTTTTTTTTTTAAGTTATGTTTTATTATGAGCAAAAATGTTATTGTGTTTTTACACTCCGTTTTGATCACATTTTTAACTGATTGTGTTTTTTTTACCCTCCATTTCGATCACATGATGAGAATATATTTTTTGTTTGGGTTGTGACAATCTCTGTGTTTCAATTATCAATTGACTTAATTCCCTTTTTAATTTGATTTTTAACTCACTGTAATGAGTTGAATCAAATTGAATTTATACTTTAATCTCAGTTGAGGATTTATATTAAATCATTAAACTTCATTCATTTTGGACCCAATTCATTGAATCGTAACCCGTTAGTAACTGTGTATGCTGTTTTCTGATCACACTGCCAAACTAGTACTCAGTTGGAGAACACCGGCAGAATAGATTGCGCCCAAACGACCTGTCATAGAAAGAAAAAGACTCCGGCGGTGGTTCGTCCATCCGGGGGCACTCCGAAAATCAAGTCAGTTATCTCTCAAAGATAGCAAAAGTGCTTAACTCACTATTCAGAATACAAAAAGCGTACCTTAAACCCACGAAGGTGCCTTACTTTTATATCCAATACTGACCTGATCCTTGTAGAAGCCTAGCTTCAATGGACTCTGACTTAATGCTTATCCAGGACTCTCAAATAGATAAAGATAAACTCCCTAAGAGCTTTATCTTTATCCAAGCTGAAGTCCTCCCTCATTCTAGGACTCTTATAACTTATCTACTCATCTCGGATTCCGATATCTCCGCAGATAACCTCGGCCTAGCTGAGATTACCTTGGCGTCAAGTCAAGGACACATGGCACCTCGGCTGGCACTTCGGTGCCATCCTGGCCACGTGTTGTTATCCAAAAAATATGTCCCCACAACTGCCCCCTAGGTTCTATTACCTCGGCATCTTGAGGTGATGGAACCTATATCATTTGAACCCATAGCACGTTGGCTAAACTTGTTCTATCTTTCATTACCGAGGTTATCACACATCGGCTTCCATATGATAAACACTTTAGTGTGTTTGCATCAATGCTTTAGAACCAATTACTAAGTTTGTTCAAGTTCATTTAGCCGAGATCGTCCTCCTAGCCGAGGTCTTTGCTTCATTAAATTAAGAACTCTAAGAGTTTCATCACGCGTATGAGCTGTCACGCACAATAATTCAACTGTTTTTGCCACGCGTCTCTTCTCCATTGAACCGTACCTGACACGCGCCATTAAGTCGCATCGCACTTGCGTGTGCCGTCTGACAAGCACGTCGTCCTGGGCACACTAATTGTGTTTTGCCGCCTTTTCGTGTTTTGACAAAAGCACTTCCCTCTCTCTTCGCCATTTCACTTTTGCATCTTTGTCTTCTTCAAAATTTCTCTCTCTAATATTTATCTCCCAAATCCTCCATTTTCGTTTCTTGAAGCTTTCTGCAATTACTTCATTCTTCCCTTCCAGTGAGGCTTTCGCTGCACTTCTTTGCTCATTGCCACCGTCTGACACTGGCGTACTTTACATCGGCTTTATTTTCCTCGGTAAGCCACTGTTCCTTTTATTTCAATTCCTTGCTTCGCTCAAAAAACTATTATGCTCGTATACTGTTATTGCAAATCTGTTCATGCTCTTAAATAGTTTACTTTGTATGTTGAATTTCCATCATGTATTTGAGTATGTTTGCTTCATGATTTTGCTTCTGGGTATACACATACACACATATGCACTTGACGTTCTTGCTTCGCGTTCTTGATAGCTTAACACTGTTCTTGATTTTTCTGCTACCTTCTTGGATCTGAATCGTGCTATTTGCCTTGTTTTCTTGTTGCTTTTTTCCAGATTCTTGCTCCTTAGTTCTGTTTCAATAGCTCTAGGTTTTGGGATTTGTTTTAGAACTCTTATCCTTAGGAAAAAACTGAAACAAATTCCTCTTAGATCCTGAAATCCCTTGGCGTAGTTTCTATTTTGAGTTCAAGCCGAGGTCTTTAAAACCCTTACAAACCACTTCCTTCTTAAATCAACACCCTCTCCACTTAGCCGACGTCATGGGTATGTTCAGGTTGAAGGTAAACAGCCTAACTAAGTTAGAGTACTTTAGGTAGGAATTTGTCATCCCTGTTGACATTCATCTCAAGTAAGCAGGGGAGGAAGACTCTATCATGCCCAAAGACGACTCCATGCCCTTCCCAGTGGTTGCCTTCATAGAGTGTGGTCTTAGGCTCCCTCTCGATATTCTCTTCTGAGAAGTCCTTCACTATTATAAATTGAACCCAATGTAGCTAGCCATTAACTCATACCGAGTTATCAGTGGTATAATTGCCTTAGCCAAAAGAGAGAATGCTAGGGTTACCCTCGCCGACATCCAATATTGTTACACCATGTGCGGCCTGAAGTCGAAAAAGGGTTATGTCTATTACCTTAAGCCGAGGTCCACAGAATACAAACTTGTTGCTGACCTCCCTGACTCCAACAAGGGTGCTGGAGATGATTAATTCATCGTCTCGGGCAACTGGGAGTTTCAACCAGATGATGACCTTCACCTCTATCCCCTAAGCCGAACAGTTTTCAGAGAGAGAGATGGTAAGAACCAAGTGTCACATTTTCTTGCTTTCAAGTCTTTCTTACTTTGATATTTTTGTATGTGCTAACGTTCATTTGTTTTGTCTTTGCAGCTCTTCCTCAGCCCTAAAGAACTTCCGCAAAAACTTCTACCCCAACAAGGACTTCAAGAAGCTGTTGGACTTGCCTGTTAACCAGCGCAAGGCTCCTCTGCTTCTGAATTTTATCCCAACATACAGATCGACTTTGCCCGACGTCCCCAAAAAGAGCAAGTCCCCTCATTCTGCTACAACTCCTGTAACAACCTCTTCACCTCGGCTAGATCAGGGATCCACCTCTAATCCAGCAGAACATCCATCAACTTCAGCTCCACAGCTGATTCCACCTTCTCAACACCAGCGCCGACGTCGAGCTCCACTTCAAGCACTAGTAGGCAGGACTCGAAGCCGAAGACACCGAAGTGCTGAGGCGTCATCTTTCGACCCAACAAATCTACCAACAGCTCTACTTGCAATTCACTTTGGCACAAGGGTCATAATCGCCGCCACTACCGATGAGATAGGCCGAGAACCTGCAGTTGTTGAAGACTTGCTCGCCAACCTTCCCGGCGTTGTCAACTTTCAATTTTCTTCCTCCCCTTAGCCAACCCTAAGCCAAAACGCATGAAGAAGGCCAAGGTGAAGGCTACAGTGACTCAGATTGATTCTGAGGACACTGTTCCTATCTCCAAGTTAGCCGAGGCTGAGAAGAGCGCCCTCTCTGTCAAAAAGCGTCCCGCCAAGGACCCACAATCCGAGGCCCCACCTGCGAAGAAGCCAAGGTCAAACCCTCAAGAGGGCTGCAGCTATCCCCGAGGTATGGTCTGGGTGCCCGAGATTATGCTTGACGATAGACCCCTTACCACTGGTGACAGTGCTGCCAATCTCGAGGTTGGCGCGGCCCTATCCACGGCAGTTCTTTTGCTCGAGGACATGAACCATATGGCCGAGCTTCATGAATATGAAGACTTTGCCTTCACGATGCAGCATTCAGTTCTGGTAAGTATTTTGCCTTCCATTTTGACAATCTTTCAACACTTAGTGAAATTTTGCTAACTTTATGTTACTTCGTTGCAGGCCATCCAACATGCTCACTCCTATGCCACAAAGACCAAGATGATGAGGAAGGACTTAGCGAAAAAAACAACAAAAGCAGCCAAGCTCCTGTCCTTCCTTAATAAAGTCAAGGCCAGCAACCGCGCCCTCATGGACAAGGCCAAGGACGCCAAGACTACTCAAAGTCTAGCTGAGGAAAGGGTCAAGGATGCAAACGATGAAGCCAAGAAAGCAAAGGCCGACCTCGAAGCTGTTAAGGCCAAAGTAGCTGATCTGGAGACCAAGCTATAGGAGGCCAAACTGTAGGAGGCTATTACAAACAAAGAGGCCGAGGTTAAGGCGGCCGATGAAAAGGCCTTTAAAGAGGGGCAGGCAGCCATTCGTGAGCAATGAAGAGAGCAAGTCAACTTAGGTTGCAACCGAGGTTACTACCTCGGCTGGACGGCGACCCTTAACAAGCTGGATGTTGCTATGGACTCCGACCTTCATGACATCAGCAAGCTCCAAGTGCCATTCCCCCTAGAGAATCAAAAGGCCGATATTGATGATGAAGATGATGATGACGACGTCGAGGCCAACGAAAAAGATGGGGAGGCTGCCACTGATAACAAGTCTCCTACCCTCAACAAGCAAATTGACTTAACTCAGGATGGGGAGGATGACTTGGCCTCAAGGACGCCTCCCCAAGCCAACCATTTCAGAGGCTGAGGTCCAGTGCTCCGAGAAGAGTCTGGATAAGACTTTGCAAGAGATAGATGCTGAGATTCAAGCCGACAAAAGTGTATCAACCCCAGCCGATGAAGCCAATCCTAACACTTAGGATATTTCTATTTTTCTTGTATTCTTTCTATGTTTTCTTCTTAGTTGTGATACTTTTGTCTTTGAACAATGTTAGTTCTCAGATTTGGCCAACGTGCCTTTTTGTAATCCGAACAAGTAATCCCTTTGTAGGTCAAGTGCCCTTTTTTATTTTTGAATGCAAGTTCAACTTCTCCTTTCAAATGTTTGTATGTTTGTCTTTCCTTTACTGTCTTATATGATTCCATACTTAGAATATTTTACATGTCTTCAAGGTACACCTTAACTGTGTAATCTCTTCGGGGTAAAATACCTCGGATATATCCACTAACTTGTTTATCTTGGACTTGGTTTAACACTTGAAAACATTTTGTAGAAATATTTTCACAAGTGTTTATTTAAGACTTGGTACTTCACTTTTAGTTAACAAGACTTCTGTCTTCCATGGTAATCTCGGCAAGTAGGTAGATACTTCTTTCAACATAACCTCGGCTTAACTTCAACTTGTAAATTCTCCTCAAAATTTCAACAAGTGTTAAACCAACTTTCTTTCAACATGATTTCAGCTTAACTTCAACTTGTAAATTCTTCTCAAAATTTCAACAAGTGTTACACCAACTTTCTTTTATAAATTCCAACTTCCAAGCATATTATTCTCCAAGTCTCTGCCTCCTAATGTGAATTTAAGTTTCATTTATGTTCACATTAAGTATAGACCTATGATCTTGTCGTCGAGATCTGATTCGAACAGAGATCCGAGCTTATCAACCTCGGTCTCTGTTAGTCTAATGCCATTCAAATTTTAATTTTGCCGGTATATCAAATCTAGGTGAATCCAACTTAGTTCAACTCTATTATATGCAAGTATAGTTCAATTCTGCCATATAATAAGTCTAAGTTATTCATCATTTTTCAATTAGAAACATCGCCAACTTAGTTCAACTCTATTATATACAAGTATAATTCAAATTTGTCATAAATAAGTCTAAGTTATTCATCATGTTTCAATCAGAAACATCACTAAGTGACTGGTCAATCCTTTTACACAAGTTTGAAATAAAAAATCAAGCTAAAACTTTATTAATTACTTCGGCTAAAATCAAAAATAAAAAACCTTAAGAACAAAAGGAAATCTTAATGATAGAAAAACTTCAGGTTGCAAGTATTCCAAGGTCTTGGCAACTCTTTGCCTTCACTATCCTCAAGTCGATATGCCTCATTGCCCAAGACTGAGATGATTCTATAAGGTCCTTTCCAATTTGGGCCAAGCTTGCCCTCACTAGGATCCTTCTTGTTTTCTTAGGACGAGGTCCCCAACTTGAAACTCTTGTGGGTTGACTTTTTTGTTGTAAGCCTTGGCAAGCTGCTGCTGGTATGCCCTCAGCTGAATTGTTGTTTTCTCCCTTCTTTCTTCCAATAAGTCCAGATCTCGGGCTAAAAAAGCATCATTAGTTCCATTCTCTACTCCCTGGGTTCTGATCCCTGGGATGCCGACCTCCAGTGGAATTATTGCCTCTGTGCCATAAGCCATGGCAAATGGAGATTCCCCAGTTGATCTTCTCGGCGTAGTCCGATATGCCTAGAGTACACTGGGCAGCTCATTCACTCACTTTCCCTTTGTTGCTTCCAGCCTCTTCTTGATCCCATCCAAGATAACTTTGTTGGATGCTTCTGCATGTCCATTGCTTTGAAGAAAACTTGGGGTGGAATAGTAATTCTTGATCTTGTACTTTGCACAAAAGCTTTTGGTTAGTTTATTGTCAAACTGCGTTCCATTGTCTGTTATTATTGCTCTTGGGATCCCAAACCTAGTGATGATGTTCTTCCATATGAAGTTCTTCACATCAATGTTCCGAATCTTTGCAAGGGGTTCAGCTTCAACCCACTTGGTGAAGTAATCTGTTGCCACTAGTAGGAACTTCCTCTGTCCAGTTGCTTGAGGCAGATGTCCAACAAGATCAATGCCCCATTGGGCAAATGGCCAAGGGTTAGACACTGGGTTCAAGTTTGCTGCTAGTTGGTGTATCAAAGGTGCAAACCTCTAACACTTCTCACACTTTCTGACATAGGCTTCAGCATCTTTCTGCATATAGGGCCACCAGTATCCCTAACTAATGGCCCTATGAGCAAGTGACCTGCCCCCCATGTGGCTTCCACATGCACCTTCATGTATCTCATACAAGAAGTCTTGCACTTGTGAAGGATTGACACATCTCAGGAAGGGACCAGTGAAAGATCTTCTGTAGAGATGCCCCTCTGCTGTGAGTCTGAATCTTACCAACTTCACCGATCTTGTGTGCTTCTTTATGATCGCTGGCGCTTCTCTTTAAGGAATACTATTATTGCATCTATCCAACTTAGTCCCATCTCCACACACATTGCTTCATACTGTGGTTCAATGGTTCTACACTTGGACTTGATAAGTAGTCAACCATTATTGTCCTTGCCTCTCATAGTTTCATTACACTAGTCGTTGGCCAAAGCATCAAGATGGTTGTCATCTCGTCTAACTTGCTGTAACCGTCAATTTTGGAACAATGCTATCACTCTGTCCACCTCCTCTGCATAGGTCACTAACCTTTCATCTCAGCAACAGATTCGTCAAGGTTCGGTTGACGATAAGCTGGGAGTCACAAAAGACTATTACCTCGTCGGCTTCTATTGTTGCAGGCAACCTTAATCCTAATATCAATGCTTCATACTCTGCTTTGCTGGTTGAGGCCTTAAGACCCAAATGTCTGGATTGTTCCAAAGATCTGCCTATCTGGCGATACCAAAGACTACTCCTACTCCTACTTCTTGTCGATTTGAACTTCCGTCAACAAAGAGACGGAAGGAGTCGTCGACGTAAATACTACAGGGCCTGAGTTTCTCTTCTTTTCTCCGTTTAGCTATCCCCAACTGGGTTTCTTCTTGTTCATTTGGACGTTGTATACCTCGCCTCAACAGAGCCCGATGTATGATGGCGCTTGGTGTGAACTCGGCCACGAAGTCGGCCAAGACTTGGCCTTTGATTGTTGTTCTGGGCTTGAGTTCCAGGTCAAATTGGCCCAACACCATTGCCTATCTGGCTATCCTACTTGTTAGATCTCTTTGTTGCAACAGGGACTTCAAAGGATGCTCAGTTAACACCATAATCTTGTGGGCTTGAAAGTAGTGATTTAGCTTCTTGGAGGCCATTACTAAAGCCAATGTCAATTTCTCCAAAGGTAGGTATCTGGTCTCTGCATCTGCCAGGGTTTTACTCACGTAGTAGACTGCCCTCTGTTCTCCCTTATCTTCCTCGATTATCAGATTTCTGCATGCTCTGAAACCGCCAAGTATAAAACAATTTCTCTTGGTACTAGATTTGAGAGAACTAGAGTGGTCAAGTATTTCTTCAAGTTAGCCAAGGTGACTTCGCATTCCTCTGTCCATAAAAAGTCTGTGGCTTTCTTTACTAAACTGAAGAAAGGTTTGCATTTGTCAAAACTTCTGCTTATGAATCTTAGGTGCAGCTCTTCCAATAACATTTCAGAGCAATACAACCCTTTTGGGGTAATAAATGCGATCTTCTCCTCATCTTGGAGGTATATAGCTATCCGATGGTACCTCTATAAGCATTCAAAAGCTTATCCTTCCATGTCCTCAAGTGGCATCCACCAATTGATCAATTTTGGGCGGGGAAACTATCCTTGGGACAAGCTTTGTTCAGCCGGTGAATCGACACGCATCCTCCATTTCCCATTTTTTTTTCTTTACAACCACCGTGTTTGATAACCATGTTGGGTAATTTACCTCTCGAATGGCTCTGGCCTCCAGAAATTTATCCACTTCCTCTTCTATTGCCTCAACATGCATTAACGTCTCTCTTTGCTCGTTAGATGATAGGTTTGGTTGACATGTCCACATTCGGCCTATAGCAAGTGACCTCGGGGTCAATGCCAGATATCTTGTATGGTGTCCATGTAAACACCTCAAGGTTTGCTCTAAAAAATGCCTCTAACTCATTTTCCTCTTGCTCAGCTAATCTTGAGCCGAGAAGGAAGAAGCGCTCCTCATCCCCTTGCTGGACTAAGATCTTCTTCAGGGCTTCTTCACTTTTCTCGGTTGGTTCTTTGCCGACGTCCTCAAGGACCTCTATGTCCTTGTCTTTAACATCCACTGCTTCTGCTTTTCGAATGTTGCTGGTGGATTTCATTGCTGTCATGGAACAATTCTTTGCCTGCACTTGATCCCCTCTGACCTCCTTAATTCCATGCTCTGTTGGGAATCGCAACAGTTGGTGCAATGTTGAGGGAACAACCCTTAATACATGCAGCCATAGTCTTTCCAGGATAGCATTGTAAGGGAAGGGAGTGTCAATTATTGTGAACTTAGTTTTTACCTTCTTGGTGCCAGTCTGCACCTCCAAACTCACTGCTCCCAGGGGCCACGTCAGAGTTCCATTGAACCCGACCATTAGGCCATTAGATTGTTCTAGATCATCTTGGTGAAGGCTAAGCTCCTTGTAACACCTAACATACATGATGTCATATGAGCTACCCTAGTCTATTAGAATTCACTTTACCCTACACTCTCCAATCTGGAGGGATATCACCAAGGCATCGTTGTATGGATATTGCACCATCTCTAGGTCATCTTCAGTAAAGGACACCACTCGTCCCTGGCACTTGTTTGTCCTAGGTCTCTTTTGTCAGACCTGATACACATGTTAGAGGTGTTTCGCCTTCTGAGTTTCCCGCCGTATCTCGTTCTCATTCACCTTCGAGTGAATCACATTGATCACTCGAGGTCCGCCTGCCTGTGGTTGTGGTGCTGGCGGGGTGGTGCTCCTAGTGCTTGAGGTAGTCTCGCTTGCTCTTCCCTTGTTCTGGTCTCATCTATCAGGTCTTTTAAATGACCCTGTCTGACCAGGTCTTCCAGATGTGCCTTTAGGGCTCTACACCCTTGAATTAGATGCCCATCCTCATTGTGGTAGGTATAATGTTTCCCCAGACTTCTTCCCATAAATTCACTAGGAAGCTTTTTTGGTGCTCTGTAATAGGGCTGATTCCGAATTCTTTCCAAAACTTTGTAGACTGGAATTCAAAATACGATTATGACTGCATGTGTAGCTCTTAGTCCTGTTTTTGGTTTATTGTATCCACCATTACCTCAAATTTCACTTTGAGCCGTTTTTCTTCTCTTGTTTCGACGCCTTTGTTCCCGGCGTATCCTTCTCAGCCCTGGCATACTTTTCTATCCTAACCATAAGTTCCTCCATACTTTTTGGCAATGTTTTTGCCAGTGATTTTCGAAGCAAGCAATCATCTTTCAAGCCGTTCTTAAAAGATACGACCGCCACCTCTTGGTTGCATCCTAGTATCCGGTTAAACACCTCATAATATCTTTTGGCATAGGCCCTAAGGCTTTCATCCTCACCAATTCTCAGAGCCATCAAGGCGTCCACCCTCAATGGCTATAGTTTATGTGTCACAAACCTAGCCACAAACATCTCGGCCAGGCCTTTTCAATTTTTCACAATTTTTTTCGGCAACTTATGAAACCAGTCTGATGCAATTTCCCCAAAGGATAAGAGGAACACTTTGCAGAGTAACGGCTCGTTCTCGATGTACAGTGCCATTGAGTTTAGGTACAAGCCGACGTGAAAGTTAGGGTCCGACTTATCGTCGCATATCTGGAACCTCGGCATATGGAACCTTTTCGGGGCCTCAAATTTGTCCAACTCTACCGAGAACGGCGTTCTTGACTTTACCGAAGAGGTTACCTCGGCATCTTGTCGCTTCCTCTGAAGGCAATCCCTCAGATCCTCCTTGGTTCGTCCAAGAGCTCGACTATCAACGGATTTCAGCCTTTTCGGTGCGTTGCTCCCAGTATGATTATGAGTCATCTTTGATCTTTCTCCATTACTTGTGTTGAAACACAGTTCCTTCCCTTGAACATGCCGATGCTCTTTGGGGTCAACTTCCTTAGTATGATGCATCCTCCAAGAATCTCCCCTTCTTGACTCTTCTCGCCCGACCTCCCTTGAAGGCCGGTGAGAGTGTTCCTCGGTCTTGGTGTGCTGGGGGACTGTAGGGACTATTCGCTGCCCCCCTTTTTGGGTATTATTTTTGGCCGCTGGAATCGACGTGTCTTGTAACGGAAACGATGGCTACATGACGTTGTTCTGCATCATGAAATTGACGACTGATTGCAGGTTTACCAATTTGTTCACCATTCATTTCATCTCGGCGTCTCTACACAGGCATCTATCTTTCTATACCTGGAGGTCTTCTTCGTTATAATACCTGCCTTGGTCTAACTTCCTTGGTACGTCGCCCTCCTTGCCGACGTCTTTCTCTTTGGGATTCTGATCCCGAGTTTCTTCATTATAGTTATCTTCCTCCACACTGGGGTCAATGTGCTTACCACTACCAGTAAGGATGTCATCCCTAACCTTTTCTTTCTATCCGTCGTTGGCCATTTATTCTCCTTTTGTTCCCACAAACGGCGCCAAAATATGTGTGATGTTTTCTGACCACACTGCCAAACAAGTACTCAACTGGAGAACACTGGCAGAATAGATTGCGCCCAAACGACTTGTCACAGAAAGAAAAAGACTCCAGCGGTGGTTCGTCCACCCGGGGCCACTTCGACGATCAAATCAGTTATCTCTCAAAGATAGCAAAAGTGCTTAACTCACTATTCAGAATACAAAAAGCGTACCTTAAACCCACGAGGGTGTCTTACTTTTATATCCAATACTAACCAGATCCCTGTACAAGCCTAGCTTCAATGGACTTTGGCTTAATGCCTATCTAGGACTCTCAAATAGATAAAGATAAACTCCCTAAGAGCTTTATCCTTATCCAGACTGAAGTCCTCCCTCATTCTAGGACTCTTATAACTTATCCGCTCATCTCGGATTCCGATATCTCCGCAGATAACCTCGGCCTAGCTGAGATTACCTCGGCGTCAAGTCAAGGACACGTGGCACCTCGACTGGCACTTTGGTGCCACCCTGGCTACGTGTTGTTATCCAAAAAATATGTCCCCACAGTAACCATGATTTGTGGTGAGAAAATATTATATTTACTTTTTTCATTAAGGATGTTGAAATGTACTTTTAGTTGATATGTATATATAGGTGTATATGTATAGGTAGATATTTGTTTGAAAAAAAAAAAAAAAAAAAAAAAAAAAAAAAAAAAAAAAAGAGAGAGGAAAACAGCATAGTAGCAGCCACATGGGCTTTTTCCCTCCTTATCCATTGCCTTACATTCTTTTTTTCTTTGTGATTGAGCATCTTTCGGTTATCTCTCTCTCTCTCTCTCTCTCTCTCTGAAATTTTTTCTTTGGTTATTTTTATTATAAAAAATCCTTGATTTATCAAAACTTATTAGCTTTTAGACCCTAGTTCCATAAATCAAATTGTAAAGGGTTCTGAAGGCTTTGATTTAATCTGAACGAATCGAATTTTTGTCGCCGAAAATTTTTATTTTCTTGGAAGCCCTTGGATCGAGGTAGGGATTTTTCCTACACTTCTTTATGTACTTTTACTTGATTATATGGAGCTTAGAGTTGTATATAATTTAATTAGAATTTTTGAAAAATTTGTGATTTATTTGTTTAAAAGGGAAATTTTGAGAAAAAATAAAGAGTTGATCCCCAAATTGCGAAAGTGCAAACTTGGAATATGTTTGTAAGGTTATGAAAGAGCTATTTGAACAAAAATGGACTTTGATTCGATCGGTTTTGAAATTTTTACCAGTTTGCGACCAAAAGAGCATTTTTAAAGAAAACAAAGGAATTATGTTTAACTTTTGGGGCTTTTGATCAAAATAGGATGTCATAGTTGAATAATGATTGGAGAATGAGTTTGGAAGGAAAATGATGTTTTCTTTAGGGGTGCAACTCGGGCGGGCTCAACCCGAGCAACCCGAGCCCAGCCCGAGTTTTTTTAGGGCTTGGGCAACTATATCTTATAATTTAGACGGGCCTGGGCAGATTTTTTATGCCCGAATTGTAATTCGGGCCGAGCTTGGGCAGAATCAATGGCCAACCCGAGCAACCCGAACCCGAATTGAATTTAATATATTATATAAATTATTTAATATATATAAATTAAATAAAAGAGTTATTCTTAATTTTTAAATAAAAGAGATAAAGCAACAGCTGAGCTAGCCAATGCTGCTAAATTCATTGATAAACTGCCTCAGGTTTGAATTTTTTTTGCCCTTTTGATTACATTCTTTCTTATGTATTCTATCTATTCACTTTCATAAGCTTGTTAATTCTTTATTTTACCTTTGTATTTTAAATATTGGATTTAGGGACTGGACACCATGGTAAGTGAGCGTGGGACTCAATTGTCTGGTGGACAGCAATGCTCAGGCAATTCGGGCAACCCGAGTTCAAAATACAAAGCTTGGTCCGAGCTTGGGCAGCAATGCTCGGGTTGATGGCGGGCTTGGGCAGGCTTGGGCACTGCCAAATACAATTCGGGCTGGGCTTGGGCAAACCTCCAACCCGACCGAACCCGCCCGAGTTGCACCCCTAGTTTTCTTGGGAATTAACGGTATTATTTTGCTTAATGTATTTGTTGGAATAAAACCAACATGGTTAGAAATGGACCTTGAGAGGTTACCGGACGTGATTGTGATATGAAAACTAGTGTAGTTGTTCATATTTAATGAGTTGTGGAATAGATATTATTTATCGGAATTTTTGGAATTTAATTGTTTAAATATCTGTTTAGAAATATCTATTTGGGCTATCGGTGGAGGATAGCCATGATTGTTGTAGAAAGGCATGAGACTTAGGTAAATTGAATCACATTTCTCATTGTTGCATTGGAAATTGTATTACATTCATTTCATTGGAAATGTATCTGTTTTTGAGAAATGCTTGCAAATGTATCTGTTTACGAAAAGATGAATACTTGGTGAATCTGGATAGGGGGTGTGGAACCGCGCGGTTTGGTGTCGAGCCTTCCAGTTTACTGGTAAAAATGACAGTGATAGTGCATTAGGGCCTACTTACAAACACTCACATAAAGATTCACAGAGCCTGTATTCATGTAACAAATATGGTTTAAAATGGAAATGATTTTAAATCTGTTGTTGCATCTCAGCATTGTATGCTTTATAAAAAGAGAGATAAACTATTTTATCATGAGCATGGCATGAGCATACTCCTCTTTAGTCTTGTCATAGTCCATATGTTGTGTAGTATATCTCTATTGGGTTGTGGCTCACCTTATAAGGGAAACCATTTTAGGTACAGGTGCTATGCTTCCGCCAAGGCATTGACTTGGGAGGACTCGGAACTAAGGCTTCATTTTTTTTTTTTTTTTTTTTATGGTTATTCGTTGAATGTAAGCTCAAGGTTGTATTTGCATTGAGTTGAAACTCCATTTTGTGTAATTAAGAATGTTTTTGGATAAATTTGTAAGCTTGTAGGGCACTTATTATCTGTTTGGCTTCCATTTTATACTTGTTGTAAAATACATGCTTGGGATTGGAACTGGGACATTGAGATGTGAACAACATGTATTTGACATTTGGGATTTAATGGAAATGGATGTATGGAATAGTCAGCTATATATATGCGTTTGTCTATCAAGTGAGTTTTGTTGCATAAATAGATATACTCTGCCCAATTTTCAGGGCGTTACAATCATTGTGTTTTTTGAAAAAAAAAAAAAAAAGATTGTATTCATTAGGTTCACATAAACTAACCATTATTGATGATGATTAGATTGTATTTTGAAGAAAAAAAAATTGTGTTTAATTTTTTTAACTCACTGTGTTTTTTGAAAAAACATTATTAATTTTAACTATTAATTGACTTAATTTGTATTTGATTTTTAATTCACTGTATTTTTTGATGAAAAAAAAAAGGATTGTATTCATTAGGTTCACATAAAATACCGATTATTGATGATGATTAGATTGCATTTTGAAAAAAAAAAAAATGATTTTGTTTTTTAACTATCAATTGGCATGAGAGAAGTCAATGTGTTTTTAACCCACAAGCCATGTAGGAGTTTCAATATTTCAATCTTAATTTCTTAATTTTTTGATTTAAAAAAAGAAAAGAAAACCTCAGTACTTATTGACTTCTTCTAAGCCTTTTTGACTTCTCTCATACACAGCTTTTTCAACTTCTTCTATATTTATTGCAGCCGTTTCCACTTCTACCGGCAATACATCTATCTATAACAATAATTTTCACTTATTTTTTATACTAGAAGGACAAACCAATTCAAGACGCATCAAAATAAAAAGAAAGTTTCAAAACTTGTAAGTAATTTTTTCATTTATTTTTCAATGATTTTTTTTTTCTATTTATTTTTTTTATTATGAGAAAAATGTGATTATAGTTAGATAAATATGAACAATCATGAAAGAAAGTTTCAAAGCTTGTAACTAATCTTTTTATTTATTTTTTAATGGTTTTTTTTTTTCATTTATTTATTTATTATGAGAAAAATGTTATTGTAATTAAATAAACATGAATAGTTATAAAGATAGCCTAATAACTGTAAAACAACTATATTTAAACACAAATACTAAACTATTTTTTCCAATTGTTTGGCATATCTACACGAAATAATAATAATAATAATAATAATAATAATAATAATAATAATAATAATAATAATAATTGTGATTTTTTTTTTTGTCTAACAAAAAAAATTATAATTTGATTTTTTAACTTACTGTGTTTTTCTAAAAGAATATTATTATATTTTTTTTAACTATTAATTGACTTAATTTGTGATTTGATTTTAACTCACTGTGTTTTTTGAAAAAAAAAAATGGATTGTATTCATTAGGTTCACATAAAGTATCCATTATAAAAAAAAAAAAATTGTAATTGATTTTTTTAACTCACTGTGCTTTTTGAAAAAAAATTATTGTGTTTTATAACTATCAATTGGCTTAATTTGTTATTTGATTTTTAACTCACTGTGTTTTTTGAAAAAATAAATGGATTGTATTCATTAGGGCCTTGTTTGTTTGGGAATATAGAGAAGAGATTGAGATTGATAGTGAAGTGAAACTCGCTATATGTCATGTTTGTTTTGAGAGATGGGGAGAGGACTCTTAATCTCTTGGTATTAGGATAAACCTTGGAAAGGGGATTGGGATGGAGGAGGCAAAGGTGATATTACAATTTTAGTCTGCCGAACTATTTTTATTTTTTGTTTTTTTACATGTTGGGCATTTTTTTTGAGCATTAATGTTTAATTTTTTTATATTTTTTGTTAAGTAAAAACCATTGATTTATTTGTTTTATTTTTTTCTGAAAATTTTTTATTTTTTATATTTTTTTTCTTACATGTGGGGCATTTTTTTTTTAATATTAATGTTTAATGTTTTTTATTTTTTATTTGTTTTATTATTTTATATAAAAATAATTTAACAATTTCTACACTAACAACTATCATCCAAAACAAACACAATTTTACTTAATCCCTATAGTGATCCCGGTTTTCCTCTCATGTTTACTGTATTTCGGACTCGGTTTTGTTGATAGTTGTTGTTGTCTGTATTTCATTTCCGTCCTTTAACTCTTTGTATTTGAGTTTAGATTTGTCTTGGATGTGTTTCGAACAGATTGGTTAAGATTTTGTCCCAACTCTTGTTGCCCAGATTTTTAGTGATCCGCTCGAGCGGGTCTTTTTGCGCTCGAGCGGAGTTTGCATACCTTCAGTAGTTGTCCATCTGCAAAAAAAATACTGTAGGTGTGTTTTTCACGCTCGAGCGGGTATCTGACGCTCAAGCGGGTGTTCGAAGCCTGTAAAAGTACTGGAGGAGTGTAATCTACGCTCGAGCGGGTTCCTTTACGCTCGAACAGGTAGTGTTTTGCTGTTGTGCCTTGGCGCTTGAGGGGGTTCTTTTGCACTCGAGCGGGTTAAGTTTTTGTGTTTGACGCTCGAGCGTCCTATTCTCCGCTCGAGTAGGTTATACGTATATCAAATCGTAGCTGGGTTTTTTTTATCACTTTTTCATCTTCCTCTCTCTCTCTCTCTCTAACTTTTCAAAAACCCTCATTTGAGAGTTCCTCTCTCTAGAATACAACTTCTCTCTAAGGAATCATCTAGTTTGAGTGATCTTCTACCATAATTCCTTTGTAAAGAGTATGGAGCTTGGTGAGAGCTACATTTTGATCCGAAAATCTTGAAGTTTGGAGCATTTTCGATTTTCTTCATCATTCCTTTGGGTCTCTCCATTTGAGGTAGGGATATCCTACTTCATCTTATGGGTTTTGACATAAATGTTATTCATTTTGATTAGTTGGTGTTCTTGGGTAATTTTGGGTGTTAGGGTTTCAATTGTATAAAGAGGGGTTTTGTTCTTTGGGCCAATACATATGTATTTTGGGTCTCAAATGAGGTTATTGTTGTTGGTTGTTGATGTCTGAGCCTTTGGGTCAATGTTGAGAAGGAGGGAGAAAAACCCTAATTTTTGTTATGAATTAATTTATATAGTTAATTTGGGAATGTTATGGGAATATGAAATTAAGTTGGAAATGATGAAATTAGCTTAATCAGAGATGGAACGGTGGAGTTGGATTTATTAATCGCTCACTTTTGAAATTGTTGATAAATTGTCTGTAAATGCATTTATTATCTGTTCAGAAATAATTGCTTTGGGCTATCGGTGGAGGATAGTCATGATTGTTATAGATACTGCATGATGATTAGGTGAATTAAAACTAATCGGTTGAATATGTCATTGAATAGGACGGTTGGAATAATACAACAAATATGTGTATTGATTGATCATTGTATGAGATAAAGTGCTTAAATACATTATATATGTATATTTGTTTGGGAGAAGATAGGGGATGTACTCCAGTGTATGCGAGGAGATAGGGGATGTACTCCACACACATATGTGTTCATATACTTTAATACATTATTTATGTATCTTTGTTTGGAAGGAGATATGGAATGTACCCTAGTGTGTGCGAGGAGATAGGGGATATACTCCACACACATATGTGTTCATATACTTTAACACATTATTTATGTATCTTTGTTTGGGAGAAGTTAGGAAATGTACTCCATAGACAATTAAGTTGGTCGGAGTGTCCAGGGTAAAAGTCCCGTAACCTTATAATTGAAAAGCAAGAATGAAGTTGTTAGTTGAAATAGTAATTACGTGAGACGTAGTCTCATTTTGGATTGAGGGAAACGGAGGTGTTACTAAGTCAATTTGTAGTCTCACTTAAATTGTTTGGTTTAGATAATGAACCATATCTAGGAATTGAATTGGATAAATAAGGGAGGTGGAGGGAAACATGGATGTAATTGTTGTTGGGCTATGAGTAGGGTGTGAATTGGTTTACACGTGTTAATCATTTGTCGAATGTTAATGTTTTAGTTATTTCTCATATTGGGTTTAGTATATCTCTACTGGGTTTTAGCTCACCCTACTCGGGACATCATTTTCAGGTACCGGAGGCGTGTCAAGTTCAAGATCTTTGCTTAGGAGGTTTTCGGAATTGAAGACTCGGTTTTGTTATTTGTTTTATTGATTTTATGTAAATGCAAGTCGAGGGCTTTACTTGTTAGAGAGTTAGAACTCTTCTTTTGTGTAACCAAGTAACAACTAGAAAAGATATAAGCCCGTAGGGCATTCTATTATTTTTGTCAACATTGTAACTTATATAAAATACTCTTTTGTAATATTAACTCTGATGTATGTATGGAAATGTAATCTACCTATCATGTACATAGAACTGTTGGGTGTTGGAATTATGTATTATTTTGAGGATGTGACAATCCCTTTACTATCAATCCCCTCACTGTTAATCCCTTTCATTTTACCTCTAAAAACAAACGAGGCCTAGGTTTACATAAAGTACAAATTATTGATAATGATTAGATTGTATTTGTAAAAAAAAAAATTTGTAATGAATTTTTTTATCTCACTGTATTTTTTGAAAAAAAATTAATTGTGGTTTTTAACTATGAATTGACTTAATTTGTGATTTGATTTTTAACTCACGATGTTTTTTGAAAAAAAAAAAAAAGATTATATTCATTAGATTCACATAAAGTATGATTAGATTGCATTTTGAAAAAATAAAAATAAAAATTTGTAATTGATTTTTTTAACCCACTGTGTTTTTTTATTTTTATATTTATTATGAGCAAAAATGTGATTATATTTTTGTATTTTGTCTAGTAAAAAAAATTTATAATTTGGTTTTTTAACTCACTGTATTTTTTGAAAAAAATAATTGTGTTTTTTAACTCTCAATTAACTTCATTGCTTTTTAAATTTTTTTTTATTATGAGCAAAATTTTTATTGTATTTTTTTACACTCCGTTTCGATCACGTTTTTTATTTGATTGTGTTTTTTTACACTCTATTTTGATCACATGGTGAGAAAAAAATTTTTGTTTGGATTGTGACAATCTCTGTGTTTTTTGAAACAGAAATGGATTGTATTCATTATTATTGATGATGATTAGATTATTTATTGTCTTAAAAAAAAATGATGAGAAATTTATTTATTTTTATTTATTATTATTATTTTTTTGTGACAAGGTTAATTTGTATTTATTACACTCTATTTTGATCACAAGGTGAATTTTTTTAACTGATTATGTTTTTTTACATTCCATTTCGATCATATGATGAGAAAAAAAAAATTGTTTGTGTTGTGACAATCTCTGTGTTTTTATAGGATGGAAAATGTGATACAGTTACTACTAAAATCATTCGACCATGTCGAAAAAGAAAATTACTCATTTCATGCCAAACTGATCATGATGATCCCATATTTAATGATAAATTGAAACAATTTCAAAAAGAAGCACGTCGATTAAAAACATTTGTTTTACGTGGCAAACAGTTGCATTATAGAACAAATGTTTGTAATGTCACAAGTAAGCTTTGAAGTATATGAGATCAAAGGTAAATGAGCAAAGTTTATCTTGCGATGTCAACCATCATATTTGAAGAATATGAGATCAAAGATAGGAAATTATAAAATTTATTATAAATAACTTATTCTTACCTTTTCAAATACAATGCTATAATTCCAAAATCTTATAAGATAATGAAATTATAATGATTAAAGATTATATTGCGTTATGCCAAGATCGTGTGTATACATTTATCATACCTGTACCAACAATGCTACGTCAACTAGATTGTGCACCGTGCGTTGCCTTTGTTTTAAATATAAATTGATTTGAAGAATGTCTATACTTTTTAGAAGGTAAAAAAAAATAATAATAATGTAAGTATAACATTTTTACTTTATAACATTTTATAAATACATAATATATGCGTTTTTTTATTAATTATAATACTAATTATCATGTTGACAATGCAGGAATGTAGATAGAAGGCTCACAACAATTTAGATTTTAGTTATAATATTTTTTATTTATTCAGTGAATTTCAAACAAATGTAATAAATTTTTATTTTTATTACTTCGATTATAAAATGTCTACATTTTCTTTCAAAATTATGTATATTTTATACTAACAATTTAAAAATATGTTCAACATAATCATAAATAATTTATTTTTTTTTAAATAAAATAAAATTCAATCTCGTACATAACACAGGTGATATGCTAGTTGTTGGTTAATGCTACTTGGTGTTCTAAGTTATTGTGTCCCTTGATAGAGTTCATCTTGGATCCATATCCATGATTTGAATCATTTCTCTTGTAAGAACCGCCGTGAAGATCATTCATTAAAATAAAATAAAAAAATCAAATTAATTCAATATTAATATATGTGTTATAAGTAATAAATGATTTATTATCAACTCATATTTTCCATCCTATTAATTTGATTCGGTTATATGATTATCGATATCCGATCAATTTAATTAATTTATTTTTTTGTTAAATAATCTACTTGAACAGTTATAAGTTCTAGAGACATAATTTGTAGACCTTTCAACCTGTTCTAAAGGATTGAGTATACAAGTTGTACACAAGGTTGAATAATCTCAACTAGAATTTTAATTTTTTATTTTTATTTTTATGGGTAAATTATAAATATACCCCTGAAGTTTGCTAAATTACAAATATCTCATTGTTATAATTTTTTATTTAACAGAATTAACTAAAAAAAAAATTCATAATTGCTCTCCTATGCAATAATAAAATTACCTAAATTATTAATTGAAACATATTTATAACATTATTAAAAACTGTTAATTAACTTGATTTATTAATAAAATGAGCGATTTATTATGAAATTAGAAACGTCGGGGGATGGAATGTAATTTCCAGAATTACATAGGGTGATTCGTATTTTAATAAAATCTCAAGAGGTGTATTTGTAATTTATCCTTTTTATTTTTATTTTTATTTTTTATTTTGGAGGTAAGCAGTTAATTTTATAGTAAAAATATATAGATATTGTAGTGACACTTAATACACGACCTGGAGGGTTAACATAACTTTAAAAAAAATAGCACCCAAGCTAAAGGTTTTGACAAAATATTACACCCTCCTAATACGATTAATCTCTCAAAATTCAAGAGGTTAGGCGAAGGTAACTCGCCTTTGGGCAAAACTAGCTGAAACACAAGGTAGAAAAGAACTATCTATCACCCAAGACAAATATGCCGCCACAGATCAAATTAGATATGCAATTATAAAACGAGGTTCACACTACAATAACACAAGCATACTATAAAAAAGAAATTAAATAATCATACAATTAGAAAGACCCAAAACCAATATAAAAGAGAAAAGACATGAGAAGAGTCAAAACTCTTAACCTTCAGTTGTGAAGGAGGGGTTCTTCACCAATAGGCTAATTCAATTGGTTAGGAAAGGTCATTTAATTGCGAGAAGATGAAAATAAATCAAAATTGAAACTAAAAATAAGTAGCATAATTTTAAATTTGAAAAAAAAAAAAAAAAACTCTTGGGAATTGGGAAAATGGGCTAAATGGTGTGTGATCATGTCATAAGTGGACTTGGCTTCCCATTATGGTGTTAATATATTGAAATTAATTTACATACAAAATATATGTTGAGTACTACTTCCTAGCAGTAAGAAAATTGACCGTTCAACTTACACATTTAAAATTCTTAAAAAAAAAA
Source organism: Camellia lanceoleosa (assembly GCA_025200525.1). Lineage (NCBI taxonomy): Eukaryota > Viridiplantae > Streptophyta > Magnoliopsida > Ericales > Theaceae > Camellia > Camellia lanceoleosa. Next base: position 15,981,376 of record CM045761.1, read on the forward strand.
AAAAAAAAAAAAAAAAAGCTTACATATTTGGAAAGTGATGGAAAATTTTGTACAAATTAAAAGATTAAAGAAGAGTTCACTTTTAAAAGATTAAAGAAAAGGTAAATGTGTCTCTCTTATTATTATTCTTGTCACCATCCCATTTATGTAACTAGCATTATGTGGTTGATGGTATTGGTGGTTTACACCTTATTTTAAGAGAAAAACAGTAAGGCTGAAAAGTATATTATTAATTTTCAAATTTCACACGCGAAAGGCATATCAAAGTAAATAATAGTTGGTGAAAAGTTAGTCTCCCAAAATATTCAACACATGACTGAATTTTGATGGATTAACTCATCTTTGCCTAACTCTTTAAGAAAAAGTCATTTTTATTACCTCCCCCTTTATTTTGACCAAAAGCATGTTTCATATTGGAAAACATTTTCTATATTAGTGTTAGGGCTGCAAATGAATCGAGCTATTCATGAACAAGCTCGGCTCGTTAAGGGCTCGGTTAAACGAGCCGAGCTCTGTAATGCCCTCACAATAAACCCATAAATCATACATTCTTGACATGCTTAGACATAAAGGAATAAATCATAATTACATATCGTCAGAGTATTCATTATAAAATGTATTACATATTGACAACAAAAATAAATGCCCTACGTGCTTACAATTTCCCAAGCCAACACTTGGTTACAAGAAGAGTGAGTACTAACTCAAAACAGATAATAAGCCCTTGGCTTGATATACATGTAATACAAAAATGTAATCACAAAAGCCTCTCAAGCTACGTCCTTGGAGGTGACATGCTACCTGTACTTGAAAATGATGTCCTATATAGGGTGAGTCAACGCCCAATAGAGATATGTTAAACATGATATGAGCAATAACTAAAACATTGGCAGTTGATAAATATTTAACTCACACTAATCAATTCGTAATCCGATTCAATTACATGACAAAAGTAATCATGTTTCATTCCATTTTTCATTTCTTATCCAATTTCTCAATTTATAATCTTGACTCAGAACCTGGCCATATACTCTAAATGAGATTATATCTCATATCAACAGTACTTCCATTTCAATTGAGATAACAACTCAAATTAAACAATTCATACTTCACAATAGATACACATAATTGCTGTATCAATCTCAAATAAAACACTTCCATACTTCATATATGATACACAGATTTGCTGTATCAATACTTCAATAGATACACATATTAGTGCTGTATCAATGGAGTCCATCCCCTATCTCATCCCAAACAATATCCGATTTAGAGGTCCATCCCCTATCTTCTCTTAAATCGTGGAGTACATCCCATCTCCTCCCACACAACACAATGTATACAAACGCATATCATATACATAATCAAATAAATATATAAAATTCACGTATTATCTCAACCGCCATATTCGATGGCATACTCAATTGATTGGTTTTAGTTTTTCAAATCATCATGTATTGTCTACAACAATCAAGACTACCCTCCACCGGTAGCCCAAAACAATTATTTCTAAACAGATAGTAATTTCTTCCAACAGATAAATTATCAACAATTTCCAAGGTGAGTGATTAATAGTTCCAACATCACCATTCTATCTCATAATGAGTCAATTTCATATTCTACAACTCAATTTCATACTTCCATAACATCTCCAAATTAATTGTATAAATTAATTTATAACAAAAATTAGGATTTTTTTCCCTCTTTCTCAACTTTGGCCCAAAGGCACAAATATCAACAACCAACAACAATACCATCATTTTAAGACCCAAATTACATATTTATGAGTCAAAATAATAAAACCCCTTTTTCATACCTTTGAAACCCTAACACCCAAAATTACCCAAATCAAACCATTTATACAAAAAGCTCAATATCTATGTTAAAGCACATAAGAATGAGTAGGAATCCCTACCTCAAATTCGGAGCTCAAAGGAGGAAGATGAAGAAATTCGAAATGCTCCAAACCTCAATATTTTTGGATCAAAATGTACCCCTCAACGATCCTCGTATTTTTTACAAAGGCCCAAGGATAGAAAATCACTCCTACTAGATCAAACCCTAGAGAGAAGTTGTGTTTTTAGAGTGAGGTGCTCTCAAATGGAGGTTTAGAAAAGTAAGAGAGAGAAAGGAAATGTGAAAAGTGATTCAAAATCACCCAGCTGCCCTCTGATATACGACTAGTCCGCTCGAGCGGAGAATAGGACGCTCGAGCGTCAAGCACAAAAACTGGACTTGCTCAAGCGCAAAATGGCCCGCTCGAGCGCTAAGACACAACTGCAAAACACACCCACTCGAACGTAGATTTTCCCCTCCCAGTACTTTTACAGAAAATGAACTACCTGCTTGAGCGCGAAGATACCCGCTCAAGCGTAAGAAAATCTACTCGAGCGTGAAAAACACACCTGCAGAAGTTGTGCAGAGGCACGAAATGCTGAGAGTATGTAAACCCCGCTCGAGCGCAAGAAGACCCGCTCGAGCGAACAACCAAAAATCAAACTCCGCTCGAGCGCAAAGGGACCCGCTCGAGCGTACCACCAAAATTCTGGACAACAAGGAATGAGACTAAAGCTCAACGAACCTGTTCGAAACACGCCCAATACATCCTAAAACTCAAACACACGGAATTAAAGGATAACAATAAGATATACAACCACAAACTCCACGGAACTTAAGTCCGGAATATGACAATCAAAAGAAGGGAAACCGGGATTGCTATAAGCTCGAGCTCACATGAGCTCGACTCGTTAAGCTCGGCTCGTTTATCTTTATTTAAATTATATAATAAATATATTATTTATATATTAAATATTATATAAATATATATGAATACATTATTTATATATTAAAAATATATAAATATATATAAATAATAATATAAATACATTTTTTATATATTAAATAATATAAATAATATTTTTTATTTAATTATTTATATTTAAATAATATAAATAATATTAAAAAAAATTATCGAGTCGAGCTGAGCTGAGCTCGAGTTTCATTAAAATTAACGAGTCGAGCCGCGCTCGAGCCTAGTTCCTTATCGAGCTGAGCTCGAGCTTAATAAATGAGCTCGATAACTAAACGAGCCGAGCTCGAGCTCAACAAAGCTCGGCTCGGCTCGGTTCGTTTGCAGCCCTAATTAGTGTTGTATTAGTGGTAGTATTAGTGATGGCATTGAGATGGTGGAAGTGGTGGCAGTGTGTAGTGGTTATGATGGTACGTGGTAGTATGGTGGATTTCGTAAAACTTTAATTTGAAAAATATTTTTGTGAAATAATTAGTGAAATATTTGTCTCTAACTTTTGGTAGTAGGTGAAGTCCAATATGTTAAGTCTCTCAAAAATATTAGGATAAATTAAACATACACTCCCTGAGATTTGATTAAAATACGAATCATCCCTTATGTTTTTAGAAATTGCATTCCACCACTTCAGGTTTCTAATTTCATAACAAATTGTATTTTTTACTAATAAATCATGAAGTCAATTAACAGTTTTTAATGATATTAAAAATATATTTTAATTAATAATTTAGGTAATTTTATTATTGTACAGGAGAGCAATTATGAATTTAATTTTTTTACTTAATTCTGTTAAATAAAAAATTCTAATAAGGAGATATTTATAATTTTACAAATCATAGGGCAATCATACTTTAAGCAAATCTCGGGGATGTATTTGTAAATTACATAACGTTATTAGAGAAATTTTAATTAAATCATCGAAAAATTTTAGCTCAAATTTCAGAATTTGAAATTTCTCTTTGAATAGCTGAAATTTCTCTGTGTCAAAATTTTTCTATGAAAATGTTAAGAGATACCAACTATTATAAAAATATTACATGTTCTTTATCTTTTAAAATTTTAATGTTAGGAATCTTAAACTAAAAACCCCATTTTTTATCTTTCGAAAGTGAAATATTTTTCGTTCAAATAATTTTTTTTTGTTGATCATTTAAAACATTTTCTAATGACTTTGGCTTTTATTGTATCATATACAAGAAAATATTTTTCATTTGAATAAATGGTGCGTTAGTTCAAAAAGTAAATTTGCATATGTGAAATCACCCACTTAAGACAACTCAAAAGAGGGATGAATTAGGTTAATATTTTTCTAACAAAAAAACTTAATACAATAGATGCAACTAAAAATGCCACAAAATGAGATGAGATCAATTGATAAAGTGTGTTTGAATGATGAATGCAATATAATATAAAGAGTCAATGAAAAAAACATGCACAACAATATTATACTGGTTCTATTTAACTCAAATTTATTTACGTGTACTTTTGAAGGCTTTACACGCAAAATATTTACTCTAGTCTTTAGTTAAACGATTAGGTTGAGCAACCAATGAACGCCCCATTTGGGTCAACTGTACCCATATTCTGACATAAGTGATCAGGAGGTTTTGAAGTATATTTTGCAAACATTATCTAGAGGCTAATGATGATAACTACATAATTAGCTAGAGAAGACTCATCAAAAAGCAATCAATGGACTTGCTTGAATCAATCATAGATATCAATGAAATAAACAATTAAGAGATTCAAGATTATTTATGTAACTTATTTGGATTTAGACCTTGTGTATATAATTATTGTTAGGGAAAATCGATGATTCTCCATAAGTAAATCAATTAATGGGAATAAAAACTAATGCGAAAAAATTAAATCAAAAGCAACACAAGAATTTTTACGTGGTTCCTTCAATGTGAGGTACGTCCATGAGATCGAAATCCGATTCCACTATCAACTAAATAAGTTCCAAACGATTACAAACGAGACACGAATAGTCTCACAAAACCACCCTTAGGTGAATTCCAAATAATCACAAATAAACAAGAGGAAAAACCTCACAAAATAGATGAACCAAAATCTTCAGAACCAAAGTTGAAGAAGACCCAAAATAACGAACCAAACACCAACCGAAGATGCCCCAAAAACTAAGCTTCAAAAAACCAAAATTGAACCAATGTATAAAACTTTCGGCACTGTTCCCGAAGTAGTCAGCCGCCGCACCTTTTCTTCTGGGTGTATGGGACCAAAATAATATATATATATATTAGATATATATATTATTAATTCTTGGGTTTTGTAATCAAACCCTAATTGTATTCAAATTGAATTGGGCCTCCACAAATATAATATATAAAAATATATTATACTAAACCAAGCCAAATTAAAACTCTTTTTCAAAACCCATTGGGTCTCACACTCCAATAAGGAGGTATACCCAACAATTCTCCCCCTACCGACTTAGGTGGAGACATCAAGCATACCCGCCAAAGTTCGACACTTTAAATGTTTGTCCCTCGACAAAGTCTTAGTCAACATATCCGAAATATTATCATCCGTGTGAACCTTTTCGAGTTGTAACAATTTCGAATCTAACACATCACGAATCCAATGGTATCTCATATCAATGTGTTTCGATCTCGAGTAAAAGGTAGAATTTTTACTCAAGTGAATAGCACTTTGACTATCACAATAAAGCACATACCTTTCTTGCTTCAAACCCAACTCTTGCAAAAATTTCTTCAACCATAACTCTTCTTTGCAAGCTTCTGTAATGGCAATAAATTCAGCTTCGGTAGTTGAGAGAGCAACACATTTTTGTAATTTAGATTGCCATGCCACAGCTCCCCCTTCAAAAGTCATCAAATACCCCGAAGTAGATTTCCTAGAATCAACATCACCAGCCATGTCAGAATCTGTGAACCCATCAAGCATCGGCTTACCATCCCCAAAACACAAACACACTTTCGAAGTCCCTCGAAGATATCTTAGAATCCATTTTACCGCTGCCCAATGTACTTTACCCGGATTAGAGAGAAAACGACTCACCACACCAACTGCGTGAGCAATATCCGACCTTGTACAAACCATGGCGTACATCAAAGAACCAACTGCTGAAGCATATGGAACTTTCAACATCTCTTCTTTGTCTTTCTCACTTGTAAGACATTGATTCGAACTAAGTTTGAAGTGACCTGCAAGTGGACAACCAACCGGCTTTGCTTTATCCATGTTGAATCTCTCAAGAACTTTCTCAATGTAGCTCTCTTGAGACAACCAAATCAGCCCCTCTTTGCGATCACGAACAATTTTCATACCAAGTATTTGCTTTGCCGGCCCCAAATCTTTCATAGCAAAGGACTTGCTCAACTCTAACTTCAACTTGTTAATCATGGTAGAATCTTGACCCACAATTAACATGTCATCAACATAAAGCAAAAGAATAATAAATTTACCATCTGAAAATTTTTTCACAAACACACAATGGTCCGAAGTGGTTTTAGAAAAACCATTATTCATCATGAAAGAGTCAAATTTTTTGTACCATTGCCGCGGGGCTTGCTTGAGGCCATACAAACTTTTCTTCAATTTGCAAACAAATTTCTCTTTCCCTTTCTCTACAAACCCTTCCGGTTGCTCCATGTAAATTTCTTCTTCAAGATCACCATGAAGAAATGCGGTCTTCACATCAAGTTGCTCAACTTCAAGGTTCATACTTGCAGCCATGCCAAGTACAACCCGAATAGAAGACATCTTTACAACCGGTGAGAAAATCTCATCAAAGTCAATACCTTTCTTTTGCCCAAAGCCTTTCACTACAAGACGCGCTTTGTACCTCAAATTCTTCCTATCATTCTTCAATTTGAAGACCCACTTATTTTTCAGAATTTTCCTCCCTTTAGGAAACTTCACCAAATCATAAGTCTGGTTTTCAAGCAAGGAATTCATCTCCTCTTCCATGGCCTTTTTCCAATCACCTTTCTTTGCATGTTCAATTGCTTCTTGGTAGCTCTCCGGCTCCCCTTGATCAGAAATCAACACAAATTCATTGGGAGGATACTTTCTTGAAGGTTGTCGGTCCCTTGTAGATTTCCTCAACTCAAGTTGTGGTGGCGGTTCTTGAGTTGGATGCTCTTCCTCAATTTCTGGCTCAACTTCATTAGGATTAGCATCATTCTCTATATCTTCAATAGGTGGCTGCACATCTCCCCAATTTTCATCATCAACTGGAGATGAAGGAGATGGATCCATGTCAATGAGATCACTAGTTTTTGGCTCCGGTTGATCACCTTTACCAAAGTCTTCAATTGTTTGGTCTTCAAGAAACACAACATCACGGCTTCGAATGACTTTCTTGTCGACCGGATCCCATAATCTATACCCGAATTCATCACGCCTATAGCCAAGAAAAATACATTGTCTTGACTTACTATCAAGCTTGGACCTTTCATCCTTTGGAATGTGAACAAAAGCTCGGCAACCAAACACTCTCAAGTGCTTATAAGACACATCTTTGCCAGTCCAAACTCTTTCAGGAACATCACCATTCAAAGGATAGCAAGGAGACAAATTGATCACGTCAACTGCTGTACTCATTGCCTCACCCCAAAAGGATCTTAGCAATTTAGCTTGTGAAAGCAAACACCTTGTTCTTTCTACAATGGTGCGGTTCATCCTCTCGGCAACGCCATTTTGTTGAGGAGTCTTCTTAACTGTCTTTTGATGCCGAATACCTTGGCTACGACAATACTCATCAAATGGCCCAATGTATTCACCACCATTGTCTGTTCGGATGCAATTCAATTTCTGTCATGTTTCTCTTTCAACCATGGCCTGAAAATGCTTAAATACTTCTAGAACTTGATCTTTAGTTTTTAGTAGATAAGCCCAGACTTTCCTTGAATAATCATCAATGAAAGTAACAAAATAAAGTGCACCACCATGTGTTCTAACTTTTAAAGGACCACAAACATCCGAATGAATCAACTCTAAAACCTTTTCTTTTCTAGAAGCAACATTTTTATGAAAAGAAACTCTATGTTGTTTACCCGCCAAACAATGAACACAAGTTTTAAGATGTGTACCTTTCAAACCGGGTAGAAGCTCTTTCTTGAACAAAACTTGTAGTCCCTTTTCACTCATGTGGCCAAGCCGCTTGTGCCACAATTCGGTAGAAGTTTCATCTTCAAGTGCATTGACAACACCTTTACAAATTTTTCCTTGCATCGAATAAAGTGTATGAGTCTTCTTGCACTTAGCCACCACCAAAGAACCCTTTGTGAGCTTCCATATTCCATCACCAAATTTGTTGTTGAAGCCTTCATCATCTAGCTTCCCAATAGAGATCAAATTGAGGCGAATGTCGGGAACATGCCTTACATCTTTAAGCAACAATTTGCAGCCCAAATTTGTTTCCAAGCAAACATCACCCATGCCGATAATCTTGGACAAACCTTCATTACCCATTCGAACAGAATCATAATCTCCTTCGGTGTAGGTAGTGAAGAAATCAACTCGAGAAGTCACATGAAAAGAAGCACCAGAATCAATCACCCAATGACTCTCTTGGCCCACAAAATTGATACAATCATCTTCACAAACGACCATGATATCATCGGTAGTAACTGCTATTGTGTCTTCTTACTTCTTATCCACACTTTTGTCACGCCTTTTCTCTATATTCTTGAGCTTTCGACATTCTCGCTTCATGTGCCCTTTCTCATGGCAATAATAACACTCAACGTCTTTCTTTGAAAAAGAACTATCTCTTGACTTGTCACGGCTTTGATCACGACCATGAGGAGTCTTACTCCTCCCCCTTGTTTTACTTCGGCCTCTCACAACAAATGCTTCCGAATGAGAGGTACCGGCTGATTTTCTTCTAGTTTCTTCATTCAACAAGCTACTAGTGACTTGACTCATAGTGACAACTCCATCGGGCGAATTACTAATCGTCACAACCAAAGTCTCCCAACTTTCGTAAGGAACTAAGTAGCATCAAAGCACGCAACTCATCATCAAAAATAATTTTCATAGAAGCAAGTTGGTTAACGATACTCTTTGTTTCATTCAGATGTTTAATAGGGCTGCCCTCTTTTTATTTTAAATTAACCAACTTACGAAGCGAAGGCTTTATTTGTGGCTGATTTTCTATCATAAAGACTCTCTAATTTTTTCCATAAATCATGTGCTGAAGTTTCAGTAGCAACATGATGAAACACACTGTCATCAATCCATTGACGGATAACACCAACAGCTTTCCGATTAAGCCTCTTCCACTCATCATCTTTCATATCAGCAGGTTTGCCACTATCACCCTCAATGGGTCCATACAAGTCTTTACAAAATAATAGGTCCTCCATTTTAGTTTTCCAAGTTACCCAATTGCTTCCATTGAAGCTAGACATGCGATCCACATCCCCCTCCATTGATTTACACAAATAAATAGATCCAAATAAACCATAAGCTCTGATACCAGTTGTTAGGGAAAATCGATGATTTCCCACAAGTAAATCAATCAATGGGAATAAAAACTAATGCGGAAAAATTAAATCAAAAGCAACACAAGAATTTTTACGTGGTTCCCTCAATGTGAGGTACGTCCACGGGATCAAAATCCGATTCCACTATCAACCAAATAAGTTCCAAACGATTACAAACGAGACACGAATAGTCTCACAAAACCGCCCTTAGGTGAATTCCAAATAATCACAAATAAACAAGAGGAAAGGCCTCACCAAATAGATGAACCAAAATCTTCAGAACCAAAGTTGAAGAAGACCCAAAATAACGAACCAAACACCAACCGAAGATGCCCCAAAAACTAAGCTTCAAAAAACCAAAATTGAACCAATGTATAAAACTTTTGGCATTGTTCCCGAAGTAGTCAGCCGCCGCACCTTTTCTTCTGGGTGTATGGGACCAAAATAATATATATATATATATATATATTAGATATATATATTATTAATTCTTGGGTTTTGTAATTAAACCCTAATTGTATTCAAATTGGATTGGGCCTTCACAAATATAATATATAAAAATATATTATACTAAACCAAGCCAAATTAAAACTCTTTTTCAAAACCCATTGGGTCTCACACTCCAATAAGGAGGTATACCCAACAACTATATGAGGGCCAAATATCCGACGTTATCCATACTCCTCGTATTCAAGTTGCGCTTCGCTCCGATTGACCTGAGAACATAATAATGGTGAGCTACCTGGCGGTGTGCTGCCGGAAAATCCCTCGGACGGTCAAGTTAGCACACTTAGAGAGAGAGAGAGAGAGAGAGAGAGAGAGAAAAGAGAGGAGACAAAGTGGTAGGTGAGCTCTGATCAGAAGATGTTCCAGACCTGAGTATAGAGGCGCAACGTCGTTTATATAGTTTTGCACATGCTTCTGCGCCCATTTCCCTTTGGACGCATGGACCTGCTCTCCTCTCACGTTCCCCTACGTGTCAGCACTAATATAGCTAAACGCCACCTACCGAAATTGCCAAACGGTATTGATACATACAGATAGCGGAATCTTCTTCCTGCTCTCCCACCATGTCGCTTAGCACTGGTCGTCGAGTTGTGTCCATCGCGGCAACACGTCTTCACTGTAATACCGCGCTACCAATCTGGCCTCCTTGGTCAATCTTGGGGATGGCTTAGCCAAAATACCCAACCACGATCGGGCTTTTGCTCGGTAGTCTTGGCTTGAGGATAAAAGTCCATCCGACCGAGTAGAGAGCACATTGTCACCGGAATAATACCTTGAAGTTGTCTCAACTAGACCAGACTAATCCCTTGCTCCAGTGCGTAACCAACGTTTGACCGAGCAAAGACCAAGACTCTGCCCAAGACTAGCTCGGCTGGCTACCACGCCATACATTTCCCTCTCAATAACATTGACCATTCCTATGATTGATTATCAATCTTGTAGGGCTCCAGTGCGTAACCAACGTTTGACCGAGCAAAGACCAAGACTCTGCCCAAGACTAGCTCGGCTGGCTACCACGCCATACATTTCCCTCTCAATAACATTGACCATTCCTATGATTGATTATCAATCTTGTAGGGCAAATGGTATGCGATTGGTTTCTCAATCTTTGACATAAAGCGTTCAGTTTCTTAATTATCTTTCAACCCAAAATTAAAAATTAAAGCATCAATGCAATTGAAAATTTATATTAAAACAAATGTTATTTCAATATTTCTATTTTTTAGGAATAACCCCAACAAAAAAGAATTATGATTTTTTAATTTGTTTTTATTTTTTAGTTTGTATATTAATCTTGTTCTAACATGAGGGCCGGCCCAACTTTCAATGAGACTTGTGGCGAAATCTCATTTAGAGACTTTTGTTTTTTTAATATTTAGTAATAATTTAAATAACATTTATTAATTTTTTATATTGTGAATTTTTTATGTAAGAACTTCTTTTCTTCTTCAATTATTGTAATTAAAATTTTAAGAGTTTATTTACATCCTTTAATATTGGGGCGTGCACCTTTAGATAATGACTTTTATTTTATGTGTTTTAATTTTGGGCCTTTGAATATGAAAATTTTATGGAAATTTTTAATTCCGTGCATGTTTTAAAAAATATTACATTTTTATTTATAATTTTTTTTTATGAATGTGTAAACATTTTTTAAAAGCGGTATTGATGTGAAATTTTCTCAAATTTTATCTATTGGTCCTTTAGATGAGGATTTATTTATTTAAAATTTTCTTTCAGAATGGGTGTCCAAATAGCTCAACTATATATATATCTTTTTGCCATTTTTAACAAGGAAAATTAAAAAGAATTTAGCTATGTCTAGTCTTTTACAGTCCAATTTCAGCTGGTGAAACTACAATAAACCCTATTTTAATTATCTAATCTTCTAATTTTTTAGGCTTTAGTGTGTAGAACATTTACCAAAAAAAAAAAAAAAAAATGAGAATGTTCTGATAATTGTAATCACTTGTTTTAATAACATTTATTTTCTAAAAAAAGAAATGGTCAATTTTAAAAATTATATTTGTCATTCATTTGTTTATAAACAAATGTGATTAAATCACGAATTACAATTATTAGATCAATATAATTTTTTTATATCTATACACTAAAACTTAAAAAATAATTTGATCAAATTATCAAAATATGGCCCATTGTAGTCCTAAGGGCCAAACTGGACTGATTAAATACAAGTGGAGTCAATTTAAAATGGTACCATGCAGTTGGCTTGACTGGACAATCCAATTTGGGCTTGTGGGCCGATTGCCAGTATTACTTTGATGATTTGAATTATACATTTTTGAGGAGTAATATTGCAAATTTGGACTTAATTGCTCAAAAATTATCCAGAATTATTATTTTGTGGTTCAAATTCATTCTATATATGGATCCCACATTATATAAATTCAATCTCAATCACACAATCACTTTTGGGATAAACTTGGGATAGTTAAGGTGGGGTATATAGAATTATTTTTTCCATATTATTTGTTTCTAAAAAAAATAGAAGCTATATTTTTTAAGTTATATTTATCATCAATATTTTAAAGGAAAATATGCTACAATTACATAACTCATCGAATGCTTTTCTTTTCAAGAATGATATATAAAAAAAGACTTAAAAATTGAATAATTCACATTATCGGATTAAAATTCGTGATGGGTCAGTAGCCCCAAACTCAACTATCCAATCCTATGGAGGCAAATCGACTATCCAATCCTATATAGGCAAATCGAATTTTTATTTTTTGGGTTTTCTCTTCCATTGCATGTTTCATTTTCATTTTATGGGTATCAAGGGAAGAAAACTCAAAACACTGAAGTTGTTATAATTGGGTTGTTCAAAAATCCACTTGGGCCTGGACCTTTTTTTTTTATTTTTTATTTTTTAAAATATTTTTTTTCTAATTGTTTAAGAGGTTTATTTGGAGACGTTAATTAAGATTGTTGGACTGTATTTTACTAATTATTTTCTCTCTTTTTTAATTGTTTTTTTTTTTCTTATATATTTTATACCAGGCTTTTAGTTTTACATTTGGTAAAATTATTTAAAAATAATAAAGGGAACTTACTAATAAGTCCCATAAACCCATCTAATTTCGAAACAAAACACTTGTACCAATTAATCCTATATATTTTTAATTGTTACCATATATATATATATATATAAATTTACAGACGCTGTTATATCTCATTACCGTTGGACTTCCATCAGACAGTCATTGGAGACTTGCCAGAATATTTAACGTCACTGGGAAGTCGCTAGAGTATCGTCAGGAAGCTGCTGGAGTATCATTGGAAGTTCACCGAAGTGTTATGAATATCAATGCAAGTCGCCGAAATGTCCAGAACGTTTGCTGAACATTAAGAACATCATTGGATATTGTGAAAACCCATATTTTATTATTCTTAAAAGAAAATAAATAAATAAATAAATTAATTTTATCTAGAGTCTATCTCAAAAATGTATTAGTGTAAAAGGTAGTCCATATTGTTCACAGAAATTTCCCAATTCATATTTAGCTTTATGTTTATCTTTTGTAGCTTTTTGACTAAGTTTTAAATCAATACACATTTTTAAGCCTTCTTTTTGAATAGTGCTAATTATATCACCATATGTTAAATTATCATATTCAATAACACCAGTAGGTTGACTAAGAACATCTCTAATTTTGTGAGCAAATAAACTAGGTAATCCATTAATAAATTTTTCTTTCCAGAATGATTTAGTACAGTCTTCTCTCAACATAACTCTAGAGGTAAAAACATCTTTATACCATCTAAAATCACTTAAGGTTGGACAAGTAAGATTACTGAGTTGGTCATGTATGCGAGAATATATATTAGTTGGGGTACCAATAAAATGTCTAATTATTGTATAAATTAATTGGTTAATACCATCAGGTTGGCAACATCCTAAATTTTCATCAAATATAGGTAATCCTTGATCATCAGTTTGGTTAGCATAGATGATAGAGTCTCGTTGGGTGTCAGTTAAATATTTTTCCCACCAAGATTTGAGCCGATAAGAAAGCCGAGTAATTAAATTTACAATTTCGGGTTGAGTATATTGGGGATAATTAGAGAGATAACTGTTGAGACCATAGATAAATGATTTAATTTTTGGAGGAGTTGATTTTCACTAAGACCATCAATATTCCATTCAGATAATTTTTAGCAGAGATGTAAAATTGATTATTAACATTATTTTCTTCAAATTGTAAATCGAGTGAGTAGGCTTAGTATACCAATTCTTGGTAGTTTGAGGATTAATTTTAGGATAGTGTATTTTCGCAACTTGGAATTGTTGAGCTAAGTTATTAATTTCATTGTCAGTATCAGAGGAAGTAGAATTTGGGTTAATATCAAATTGTTGATTTAGGACAGTAATACCTTTATCTTTAGAAGGTGAGGGAGTATCGGGTACTGCTAATTTGGTAAATAATTTTTCAATGGCTTGGACCGTAGATGATTGATCATTTGTAACTAGGCTAGTTCGGGTAAAACGTTTACTAGGTAGGTTAAGTAAAGGTGCATCTAAAGGTTGTTTAGATGATGAAGTGTGAACAGATTCTAAATTAGTTTTTATTTTATCTAATTGTTTACCAATTGTATTTAAACATTGGTTAGTATAATTATTTTGTTCAATAACTTTTTTGAGTTCATTATCATCGCCAGGTAATTTAAAAGGAGAGGCAGCAATTTCAGAACCTTGTTGATTAAGAATAATTTTCTCTAAGGGAGGATGACTAGAACTAATTGTAGTGGTAGCAGAAGTTTTCCATTTATGTTTAGTAATTGTAGTAAGTGTTTTATAATATTTTTCTTCATATTCTAGTAAGGGTAATTCAAAACCATATCGAATCATAAAATTATACCATTCTTGGGAGATTTGAGACATTTGAGCAGAAGTATATTTAGCATAATAAGCATGGTATTTGGGTGCAATTAGCTTTAGATTTAAAATCAATAAGTAATTTATCAAGATTGGGAGTAAATTCCTTTTAATTGTCAATAATTGTGGATTGACAGGTGGTGTAAATTCTTCCATATCAGTTTGAGTCGGAGAGTTAGTTGAATGAACTTCTTCATCAAGGAAATGAGTATGTGTAGAATAAACAGGTTTACTAATTTGAGAAGTTGAGGAATTATCAATTCCTTTTAATTTTGGATTGATTGTAGGACCTATGGTTGGACCGATATTAAGTTGACTATTTTTTCTAAATAGAGATGTGGTAAATATTTCATCTTCAGTTTCTATTTCGCTAGGGACACTAGATGTACTATGTCTAGAGGATTGACTACGGTTAAATTTAATATGAACAGAACCATCATTAAATTGTCTGATCTCTTTAATATCTTGTTCTGAGGATTGTTGCTGATTATGTTTGTAATTTTCATTAACAGTAATCCATTCATCAGGTAAATCAATATCTTTCCATTCAATCATTTTAGGAATATTAATATGGGATTCATTATGACTACTACTTTGAATAAGTAAAGTTTTATCTTTAGGTGATTTATGCAGAGCATGAACATTTAAATTAGTTTGCATACATTTATAGTGAACACGATAAATTAAAGCAATATTATGTGTCTTAGCCATCATATTAGTGAATGAACCATGTAGTTGAATATTTAATGTTAAAGCATGTAAAATATTTGGATCACTTAAACGGCGTAAAATCGGAAAACAATTAAAATGTCTTGGAACTTTATGAAGACCGGTTTCCATCATTCCCATTAAACTATCATTATAATTAAGAAAACGAGCATCTCTTAAGCATAATAAAAGCAGTATTTTTTCCAACAGTGTAAGTGGATTAAGACCAACTTGAATTAGACCAATGTGAATAAAATTGTAACCATTATCTTTGTGTCTTTTAATTAATTTAGTATCAAATAACCGACAAGTTTCGAGGTTTTTCTAAAGCATAAACTTGTTCAATTGTTTTAACATGTAATGCAACTTTAAAAACATTCTGTAGAAATGTGGTTCTATAAATTTCTTTGATTTGTAATTTGGGTATATTCCAATCTCTATTAAATTGATCATTTTGTATTTCAACATCTTCTTCATTAATGACTAATCCTTGATTAGGTATGGAAGGTAAAGTTGTTGACCTAGAACTGACTGATGAGTTACTTCGAAATAATCGACTCATTGTTCTTTCTAATTAATCAGTTTTACAGATATCTTAATACATACCCTATTCTTGTCAAGTTACCACAGACCATAATGGTTTAGCACAGACCCTATCCTAAATGTCCACACTGCCTAACTCTAAGGACTTACTCCCGACAAGAAATGGAAGTGGGCGACTGAAACCCGGTGGATAACAGACTGATCTCGTGGGTGATTAAGATGGAACCGAAAACTAGATTAATTGAATAAACAATGGAAACGATTAATTGGAAGAAACTAAACAGTTAGAAACAGGATACAACATAACCGGGCTCTGATACCAAGACAAGGAATTGTTCAAACTGAGAACTCTTCCTTGTCTTGGTATTCCTACTGAGAACTCATTCAAAATTATTCAAACTGATGCTTCTGATATTGGTTATGGTGGCATTCTCCTTCAGAAAGTCACTCCCCAGTCATCTGAACAAATTGTTCGTTTTCATTCTGGTGTCTGGAATAAAGCACAATTAAATTATAGTACTATTAAAAAAGAAATTTTATCTACTATTTTATGTATTCAAAAATTTCAAGATGATATTTTAAATCAAAAATTTTTACTTCGTGTCGATTGCAAATCTGCTAAATATGTTTTGGAAAAAGATGTTCAAAATCTTGCTAGTAAATGATTTTTTGCCCGTTGGCAATCTATTTTAAGTATTTTTGATTTTGATATTACCTATATACCTGGTTGTCAAAATTCCCTACCTGATTTTCTTACCCGAGAATTTTTACAGGGAGGTAAGGGATGAGTGCTACTCCACATATTTCCTATGTTAAAACCCAAATTACCCATTCCCAAACCCTGATCAAACAAGTTAACCGTCGGATTAACCGTCATAAGTCAGCTAGGCCAACTACTAAAAGAGCCCAATACATCAATCACCAACAGTTACAAGCTCGCCGTGTTTTACGACATAATTATTACAATGATTTACATTACTACCAGAATTACTTAGATCTTCTTTCTGGTTGCTAATCTTTGTTTCCTATTCAACAGATGTCTCGCCCAAGGCCTCCTTCTAAGGCTTTGGTCCCCTCCTCCAGTAAACCTAATCAACTCATAGTTCCTCCTCATCTAGAGTCAATTAAACCATCCTCTTCCATTGACATAATTAATAGATACCATACTCTTGGTACTATTCACCGTCCTGATTACTCATCTGCATTGGCTAATGATCCCTTTGCCTCTAGCCAATCAGTTTCAGTTACTCCACTTCCAATTAACCAAGTTCGACCCTCTCGAACTGAGTACACCAAATCACATGTTGCTAACTTGTTCTACAAAGAACCTAGTCACCCCAGAAGTCAAACCATTAATGAAATTGCTCAATTCCATTTTGGCTCTAGATGTCATTTCATTTCTTCACCTCCAGAGAAAAATCTCTCTTATTACAAAGATATTATGCTCAACCATCATTCCATTTTGATCAAACCAATTCAGGATCGTGTCTATGCTTACAAGATCCTATACCATTCACTTTACATTCACAACATTGTCTCTCTTGCGAATGGGGCAATCCTAATCGCCGAGATTTGCTCGGTCATTCTATTCAATATAATTATCATGATTATATTGATGCTTGGTTCAAATTGTTCTTGTACCAAAATGAGTCATTTAGTCACTCTGGTTCATCTCCTTTGATCAAAAATTCAAATCAATTACCCACTGGTTTCTTCGATGGTGGACTCATTATGGCCCCATTTCGATATTCTTCCCGATTCACTCAATGAAACAATTGCCTATTTTGTCATTGCTTACCCATTTACTACTCATCAAAAACAATTTCCTATCTTGCTCAATTTTATATCCAAGTACAAAATCCCATGGATATTCAAATGGCATTATGGGATTGATAACAACATCATTATTCGCCAACACTCTGTTAAATGATGGGCTAAGTTCAATGTGCCCAGAATTATTGAAATTGTTTATGAGGAATTTCCTCCTGATTCATGTGCTCTAACACCTGCAATAGTCAAAGCCCAAAGCCCAAAGAGACCCCAATCACAGAATCAGCCAAGGAAGTTAGCTCAGTCTTCCTCCAGTCAATCTTGGCAGTCCCTCATCTAGTGGCTCCAAGCCCAAATCATCAAAGATCAAATCCAAGGGAAAGTCCAAAGTCCCAAGGGTTCCGGACCAACCCAAGTCAAAGTCCAAATCACAGGCTCAGTCCAATATTCAACCTCCTGCTCAGCCCATTGTTCAACCTGGATCCACCAGTGATCAATTGCTTCAAATGGCCCGTCTCCTAGTAGATCAAGCCTAAGCCCAATTAAAAAATGAACAATCTCCTTCACCGGCCCAACAGTCTAGTTCAGAAGATAGTTCAGACAGTTCAGAAGGATCCACCAATCAACCTGGTTATGATCGTCCTGAGTTTCATGATGCTCAGGACCCATTTGCTTGAAATAATCAACATAGGATTCTTTATAAATATAAAATTGACTTCAATCACTACTCTTTTGAGAAAAGCTGTCAATTTATATTTATTCTGATTCCTTTACTCACATGCTGCATAGTTAATTTCAATCAATCAGCCGAAAGTAACCGACAGTCTTGCTCAGTCCTCAATGCTGCCAGCTGCTTTCATCATTTAGCCGACTCACATGCTGCATAGTTAATCAATCAGCCGAAAGTAACCGACAGCCTTGCTCAGTCCTCAATGCTGCCAGCTGCTTTCATCATTTAGCCAACTCACATGCTGCATAGTTAATTTGGTTTTCTATATATTTGCAATCTATTGTAATTGTTCGGCAGATTCCAATTTTCTTGAACCTTTTAGTTTGTAAAGAAAAGAGTGTTCTGCTGAGTGAGGTTTACCTTATTCTTCTATTCAGGATCCTTGCAGATTACAACAATTGTAAGTGCAAGTTATTTTCTGTAATGAATTAAAATTGTGTTTTAATTAAATATTTTGATTTGAATTATATTTTGTTTTGTGCATTCCAATTCTATGTTTAAATTTTTTCATCTTTGATTTCGTAATCCATAGTTCTTCATTCTTGTTGCTGCTTCCGCGGCATTAAATTATTGAAATAGTTAAATAAATAAATGAAGAGGTACAAATTTTAGGAAACGTTTAAGGAACCTAAAATTTAAATTTAGAATTAAATTAAATTCTAAAATTACAAACTTTAAGAAACCACTTAGGAATCCAAAATTTGAATTTAGAATTAAATTAAATTTCCACATTAATTATTATTGAAAAAATTCAAAAGAATTTTATCTAAAAAATTAATGTTAGATCCGAAAACGACGTCATCTTCCCATTCACTCATAAATGGTTTTGACGTTCCGTCTTCACCGTGTGACTTGCCACGCAGCAAGGAACACTTCACCTCTTCGGACCCACCCCAAAAGACGTTTGGAGTCCACCCAAAATGGGCTAAAAATATGCCTATAAAAAATCATTTTTCCAACAATCCCCCACATGAATGGAATTTGACGGAGAGAAAATGCAACAACATGATCTAATCAGAGAGTACAGAAATTGATAATATTCTGCAAAGGATAGGTAGCTTTTGGCTTTGAACCTTCCCTTGTGAGACACTATCGGATTTACTAGCTAAACAGTGAACATGATGTCTTAAACTGTTCAGCCGTTTGTGTAAACCAAGACAATAGAACTCACACAGATTATCTCCAGACACAGTTTAGTTCTCACTATTGTGTTTATTTTGGCCCTGAACAACCTGGTCTTCATGAGTGCTTTAGAGAATTGTAGCCCTTCACAAATCTCACATAACCGGCCCAGTTCACACTCACATAGGTGATTCTTATGAAAAGTATCCTGCCATACTCCACTAGGTTTACCTAAATATAAGAATCATTAAAAGTATTACGTAACCTAAATCGCTGCAGACATCACTTATCTCATCATAGAAATGGGTAGGAGTTGGACTCCACAGTGATCCTTCTGAGTCAATCACAACTCGGTTGTTCCTTTGAACCTAGATCTTAGGATCTCCAGTCAACTAGGTTGGGTTGCCGTTGTGGTAACTCTTCTTTAATAGGCTTTAGTCCCATTCCCCTCGATGAATTCTCAACTAACTCTCTTGCTAACCCTTTGGTTAGTGGATCCGCTATGTTGTCTTTAGACTTAACATATTCTATGGAAATAATTCCATTAGAGAGTAATTGTCTTACGGTATTATGTCGACGACGAATGTGTCATGACTTACCGTTATACATATGACTCTGTGCTCTACCAATTGCTGATTGACTATCACAATGTATGTATATAGCAGGCACCGGTTTTGGCCATATTGGAATATCTTCAAGGAAGTGGCGAAGCCATTCTGCCTCTTCCCCAGCTTTATCTAAGGCTATGAATTCTGATTCCATAGTAGACCTAGCAATGCAAGTCTGTTTGGAAGATTTCCAAGATACAGCCGCCCCACCAAGAGTAAAGACATACCCACTGGTGGACTTTGAGTCTCTAGTATCCGATATCCAATTTGCATCACAGTATCCTTCAAGTACTGCTGGATATCTAGTATAATTCAGCCCAATGTTACGAGTAAATCGGAGATATCTAAGAACCCTTATAATTGCTTTCCAGTGTTCTACTCCCAGATTACTCGTATATCTACTTAATTTACTAACTACATAAGCTATATCTGGGCGAGTGCAGTTCATCAAGTACATTAAGCTTCCAATAATTTGGGCATACTCTAATTGAGAAATACTTTCCTGTATATTCTTAGAAAGATACAAATTAACATCTACAGGAGTTCTAGCAAGATGATCATCATCTTTGCTGAATTTGTCAAGTATTTTCTCAATGTAATGAGATTGTGACAAAGTATAACCTTCTGATGTTTTGGTAATTTTCATACCAAGAATTACATCAGCAATGCCCATGTCCCTCATGTCAAAATGTTTATTCAACATTTTCTTGGTAGTTTTAATCATGTCATTATTACTACCTATGATGAGCATATCATCTACATAAAGACATACAATGACATAACATTTGTTTGTGTTTTTAATATAAACACATTTGTCACACTCATTAATTTTAAAACCATTTGACATCATTGCCTTGTCAAATTTCTCATGCCATTGCTTTGGCGCTTGTTTTAAACCATATAATGATTTAACCAATTTACACACTTTCTTTCCTTTTCTTGGAACAGAAAAACCTTCTGGTTGTTCCATGTAAATTTCTTTATTTAACTCATCATTTAAGAAAAGCGGTTTTCACATCCATTTGATGAATTTCTAAATTGTATAGAGATGCAATGGCAATTAGCATTCTGATGGATGTTATTCTAGTAACCGGTGAGTATGTGTCAAAGTAATCTAGACCTTCTTTTTGTCTAAAACCTTTGACTACAAGTCTTGCCTTGTATTTGTCTATTGATCCATCCGCTTTCAATTTTCTTTTGAAAATCCACTTGTACCCAAGAGGTTTACAACCTGGTGGCAAGTCCACTAATTCCCAAGTATGATTTTGCAAGATGGATTCAACTTCACTGTTGATAGCTTCTTTCCATAAAGGAGCTTCAGGACTGGACATAGCTTCTTTAAAAGTTAAAGGCTCATTTTCTAACAAATATGTTAGAAAATCTAGACCAAACGATTTTGAGGTTCTAGCACGTTTACTACGCCTAAGTTCCTCTTCCTCATTTTGATCTAACTCTTGTTCTTGATCATATTCTTGATCTTGACTAGTAATAGCATCAAAAGATCTTTTATTAGTACTAGTCTCTTGTCCAGACTTATTTGAAAATACATGTTCAAAGAAAGATGCATTCCGAGATTCAATAATAGTATTTACATGCATTTCGGAATGTTCTGATTTATGAATCAAAAACCGATATGCACTACTATTCTTGGCATAACCAATGAAAATGCAATCAATGGTCTTAGGACCTATCTTAGTCTTTTTAGGACTAGGAATAGCCACTTTAGCCAAACACCCCCACACTTTTAAGTATTTGTAGGATGGTACTCTTCCATGCCATAATTCATAAGGTGTTTGATTCACTTTCTTTCGGGATACTTTATTTAAAATATAATTAGCAGAAAGTATTGCTTCCCCCCACAAGTTCTGAGGTAATCCAGAACTGATTAACATGGCATTCATCATTTCTTTTAAAGTCCTATTTTTCCTTTCAGCAATTCCATTTTGCTGAGGTGAGTAAGGAGCCGTGGTTTGATGAATTATTCCATGTTCTTTACAAAATTCACCAAAAGGTGATTCATATTCACCACCTCTATCACTTCTAAGTTTCCTGATTTTCTTACCAAGTTGATTTTCAGCTTCATTCTTATATTGAATGAAAGTTTCCAAAGCTTCATCATTGGTTTGAATTAAATAAATATAACTATATCTAGTATAGTCATCTATAAAAGTGATTACATACTTTTTTCCACCTCTAGTTTGAATTGATTTAAAATCACAAATGTCACTATGAATTAATTCAAGCGGTTCCGTACTTCTTTCAATTGAATGAAAAGGAGTTTTAGATAATTTTGCCTCAACACAAATTTCACATTTATGATTTGAATCAATATCAAATTTAGGTAAATATTCCATATTAATTAATCTACGTATAGATCCATAATTAAAATGTCCTAGTCTACCATGCCATAAATTTGAAGACTCAAGCAAGTAAGAAGAAGATGTATTATTATTAATAACTGAAGGTACAATAGTCATTACATTTAACTTGAAAAGGCCATCAAACATGTAACCTTTTCCTACATACATCCCGTTTTTGGTAAGTACAAACTTGTCACTTTCAAAAACTAGCTTAAACCCATTCTTACTCAACAAAGATCCGGAAACTAAATTCTTGCGAATGTCCGGTACATGCAGCACATTATTGAGAGTGAGTTCCTTTCCTGATGTCATCTTGAGTACAATATTTCCTTGTCCTTCAACTTTGGAAGTTGAGGAGTTGCCCATAAAGAGTTGTTCACCATTGTCCACTGAAGAATAAGATGTGAACATCTTTTTGTCGGCACAAATATGACGAGTAGCACCAGTGTCCACCCACCATTCTTTTGGATTTCCAACAAGATTTGCCTCGGAAACAACTGCAGAAAGATTTATGACATCTATACCATTGGAAATTATATCCATTTCGGTTATATCAGCTTTAGGAACCTTCTTACATGTTCTTCCTTTGCCTTTGCAAAAATCAGTTCTTGAGAACTTTTTTGGTTTTCCACCATGAGTTACTGGCACTGTCCCAACATAAGGAGATGTTGGCGTAATGGCAATCACCATACCAGTACTGGTTTGAACATTAGATTGACCAATTTTAGTAGCCATAAATTCTAAATTATAAATTATAATTAGAACTTTATACTACACAGAAAACTAAAACCAAAAACCACAGAATTTTAAATTCTGTAAAAATAAAAGAAACAAGAATTGTAACTTTATTTCCAATTAATTTGAAAATAAAATAAAATTTTATTTAAACAAATTAAACCAAAACTACAGAAATAAATTCTGTTAAAATAAAAGAAACAAAACAAAATGTAACTTTTATTTTCAATTAATTTGGAAATAAAATAAAATAAAATTTTATATAACCAAATTAATTCCACACAGAAAACTAATCCAAATTCACAGAATTAAATTCTGTAAAAATAAAATAAACAAGAATGTAACTTTTATTTTCCAATTAATTTGAAAATAAAATAAAATTTTATTTAAACAAATTAATTCCACACAAAAAAAAAAAAATAAAAGAAATAAAAACTATAACTTTTATTTTTTCAATTAATTTGGAAATAAAATACAATTTTATTTAACCAAAATAATTCCACACAGAAAATAAAATTCTGTAAAATAAAAGAAATAAGAATATAACTTTTATTTTTCCAATTAATTTGAAAATAAAATAAAATTTTATTTAACCAAATTAATTCCACACAAGAAATTAAATTCTGTAAAATAAAAGAAATAAAAATATAACTTTTATTTTTCAATTAATTTGGAAATAAAATAAAATTTTATTTAACCAAATTAATTTCACACATAAATTTAAATCTCTTGTTACACTCCAATAATTAAAATACTGAAAAAAAAAATTTTAATTAATGAAAACTCAGAAAATAATTTCTAAAACCCAAAATTAATTTACGAAAAATTCACAAAATATATTCTACGAATTGTTAATGACACCAGTATCGTACTACTAGTTGTTGTCAAAGAAAAGAGACAGTATATTACTACTATCTGTCAAATAGCATATAATCACTATTTGTTTTTCCAACCAGAATATTATTTTGTAAATCCACAGAAAATAATTTTCTTTCGAAATTATTTACGAAGAATGAAAAAGAGAAACAAATGAAAAATTCTATAAACAGAATAATTCAAATCTGTCTTAAGATTGTTGGAACAATCTTCTGTGTATAAAAATAACTTGAAATAAAATCAAACAAAATAAATAAATTACATACCGGATTTATTTATTGAACCAAATAAATAATTCAAGACCAAGTCGAGTGTGTGACACTCTGTCCTTAAGACAGATTCGCCCCGCTACGGTACTTACGGTTGAATGGCGTCTATCTCCCAGGATACAATGATCTTCACAAATTGTAGTAGTACTCCAAACAATTTGTTCGGCAAACCAAACCTGTGTTCTAACTCTCTGAAATTTATACTAAAACTAATATGAAGAATAATGAAAAAATGCAAAATTTAGGACAATCAAAGACCAAAATCAAACTGATTTTTTCGGGGGCCTAAACTGCTGGAAGAAATGTGTTTTTAAAGGCAAAAACAATATACCCGAAAAGGTATAAACAATGGTTCAACAGGCGCCACTTGGTTTGAAAACAATTAAACAATGCAAAAAGAAAATCCCTTAGAGACAAAACACTTTCTTTTTCAAATTGTTTACCGTTAGAGACCAAGTCAAACCGGTTGGACAAGACTGAAGGAAATTTATTAATTAAACTATTTCAAATATATATATATATATATATTAAACTAATTATATATATATATATATATTAAATTATTGAAATAGTTAAATAAATAAATAAATAAATGAAGACGTACAAATTTTAGGAAACGTTTAAGGAACCTAAAATTTAAATTTAGAATTAAATTAAATTCTAAAATTACAAACTTTAAGAAACCACTTAGGAATCTAAAATTTGAATTTAAAATTAAATTAAATTTCCACACTAATTATTATTGAAAAAATTCAAAAGAATTTTATCTAAAAAATTAATGTTAGATCCGAAAACGACGTCATCTTTCCATTCACTCATAAATGGTTTTGACGTTCCGTCTTCACCGTGTGACTTGCCATGCGGCAAGGAACACTTCACCTCTTCGGACCCACCCCAAAAGACGTTTGGGATCCACCCAAAATGGGCTAAAAATATGCCTATAAAAAATCATTTTTCCAACATTACAGGCACCACCAACGAGCTTCGAGACCGGTAAAAGGTGTTGAAAGTGTGGGTCTGCCCGACTCGTGCTCCCTTGTATATACAACATCATCATCAGAAGTGCTCAAGATATCTTCTTAGGATGTGGCTTTATGTATATTTCATACAAAGATCTTGTTTGTGCTTGTTATGAATTTCATTTCCATAAGGTGTAGATATATATAGTGGTTGTTGCTAGAGACTTAACCTTCCATGATCGCGTGAGTAAGAAGTATCCATGTTTTTCATAGGTAAATGAATTTATACTTTTGAACGTGTCAATGAGAACTTTAGTTATTTAACCATAAAAATTAAAGAAAATTTTTTTTAAAAAAAATGAAAGAGCAATGTCATAGAATCTTCATCGTTGAAGCAAACATAAGCATTTTTAATTAAAAAATTTTAGATTTGGCCATGTGACCGCTCCACAAGGACGAAACAATTCACTATTTGGATATCTTTCTTACCTACTATTGGTCTGGATTTTACGCGTATTCATGCCAATAAATGTTATTAGATAATGTTAATATAAAACTAAAAAATTAAAAAAAGTACCTAAAAATTTATTTTCTAAATTCATTTTTAAAATCTAGTGAGGTGTAAAATAGATTATTGACGGATGATAAGAGAAAATAAGAGATACAAAGAGAATTGTTCTAAATATTCTAACAGACTACCGTATAATTAGATTTGAAAAGTAATTATAACTTTTAGATTAAGTAACACTACTAAAAAAAATAATATGAGATTCATTTGTAGTATTGTACGTCCTCTATTGTAAAAAAATAGGTTGGAGAGAAACTAGGTCTTCTATCATCATGTATACTTTTTTCAATAAATGTTTGAGTGTGCAAGGTACATACTATATACACTTACGCAAGTTCTTACAAATATACATAAGTTACCTTGCAAAATAAGCTAAGTTCTCATAAATATACGTAAGTTATGATTTCTCAAATTTTTATGAATTAACTTACGCATATTTGTGAGAACTTACGTAAGTGCATATAATATGCATTTGCACACTTTAGGATTGCCCATATATTAGACCTCATATATGTATCATGAATAAGGCTATCAAACCTTATTTCAATGATCTGTATTATTTATTTTATCATTTTTATGTGTAGATCAATAATAAAAATTTTAGATTGATCCTACAATTACTATAGCCATATGATTTTATAATATTTGTTTACAAAAATGATTGGTTAGCGTGTAACTAAGTTATATGTCTATAATTATTGTATCAATTTGATTTTTTTTTTTTTTTAAAATAGATAATCTACACACAAGATTTGACATGATGTACAATTGGATTAGCAAAGTGTGATTCATAATGAGCTCCACAAATCCAATTCTACAATAAGCCTAGCCTTATTTTATATGTCACCGTTACATTGATAACAAGTAGCAATAATGAAAAGAACACAAAATAATAAACAAAATTAGTAAATCTAAATGAACATTTAATATTTATAAATGGAATATAGATATAAATTTACTGTTTATGCCACATCTCTATCTTATTATGGTGGTGCTACATGCACCAATTAATGTACACACTAGTGTATCAACTAGTGTTATACCATTATTACTAACTCCACCTATTATATAAATTACAAATATCTAAAACTTCTAAAATTATACCACATTATTGGTTAGTATACTAATTAATACATTAATTAATACATATAACATTACTCATCTTATTATGTGAAAATCAAATATATTCATATAACTACTAAAACAAAATACATAAGAAAATATGAATGTGTTTGTGCAATGTGAAGGGCATTGAAAAGTCCTCTGTTGGTGTCCGTGTTTTTGCTTAGGTCAAGTTTGACATCTATTAAATAATATAAAAAGTTAAAAAGTTAAAAAGTTACTATTCTATTTAAGTCATATCATTTTATTTAAATCACATCACCTCTCTAACACATCACATCAAACTCAACTCAAACCCAATCTATATAAACCAATAAATTAAAAAATATATTTTTTTAAAACATTCCAAGCCAACCCTTAATCGCCCAAAAGTAGAACGGAGCTCTTCATTTACTTCTTTAATATGAGGCCGAATCAACTACACTCCCATAGATGTGCAACCCACGTGTGTGGTGGGTCTCACACTATATCAAAAGTTTGAGAATTTATTTTGTAATTTATTTAAGTTTTATAACATTTTCCTTTTCCTATTCTAGAAACTTTTAAACTTGTAATTTTAATTTCATCATTACTGTCTCTACTTTAATACTAATTCAAATCAGCTACTCTCAAATTAACTATTAGCCAATCTTGACTATTTTTCAACTTCTAATTTTTTTTTTTTTTTTGAATGATTCAACTTCTAATTTTAATTGGATCATTAATGTTTGATTTGACAATTCCTTTTTTTTTTTTTTTTTTAAGGTCTCCCATGATATTCCTAGATTTTTTAGACTCGGAACTAATACGTCGAGGAAGTTGCCAGGCACATATGTGGAGTCCTCTTTCAAGAGAGTTTACTGCATCTACAAAGACTCGAACTCGAAACATTTATTTAAACGACCCAAGTTGCTTTCCACTTGGACCAACCCCATTGATAATTTGACAATTGAAACACGGGGATCAGTTCTTATGACATTTGTCCTTTTAAATTAATGATTTCTTCTATGTGCAGTTATTAGCAAATGTACATTTTTTAAATCAATTTTAATACTATTCTCATCAAGCTGTTTGGGGATGGAATTAAAATAGTCAAAACTCATTGTTGGTTGTTAAATTATTTTCTTTATTTTTCTATATATTTTTTTATAAAAATTTAAAATATTATTAAAAAAAACCAATTTTTTTTTTTTTAAAAAAAATTCACATTTTCCTCTAGTCTCATATCTACACTGGCGAATATTGTCTAAGCCCATCAAACCTGTGTTCTGTTTTAATAATCTGAACTATTTATTTTGTAGAGTATTTTGTGTATATCA
Source organism: Camellia lanceoleosa (assembly GCA_025200525.1). NCBI lineage: Eukaryota > Viridiplantae > Streptophyta > Magnoliopsida > Ericales > Theaceae > Camellia > Camellia lanceoleosa. The sequence continues at coordinate 16,009,730 of CM045761.1, forward strand.
TCCAAAATATAAAAATAAATCTATCTGATAATTGTAATTTAAAAAAATTGATTACAAATATATTTTTAAAAATAGACTAATAATTTTTCTGGTAACAAATGCGATAAAGTAAAAATGTTAGGATTATCAAATTAATTTGATTTTTTTTTTCATGAGTGATATATATACATATATATATATATATATATAAACTTTACAAAATGACTTATTTGAATGATTACAACGAGACTTGTGATGAGTTCTATAAACCAAGACAACATCCTCCATCTAAACAAGGGAAGAATCCAACAATTTAAAATATCAATTGAATTCTCTTTATTTGCTCACCTAATTTTGGTTGCCATTGTTGAATCTTTTATGTTCAAATTGACCATTCTTGCAAATAATATCACACTTAACACTAACAGATAAGAAAATATGTAGTCTGGTCCCAACCATCTTAGAGCATCTCCAACCCATCCTTCATATCTTCAAATATGAAGGATGGTCTCCTCCAACCCACCCTTCAAATTCATCTTCATTTAGGAGGACAATGAGTTCATCCTTCATATTTGAAGGGAGGATGAAAAAATGAAGGATGCCTCTAAAACACTATTTATTTTGTATTTCTTATTACATTACAAATAATTTTTAATTTGTAAATTTAATTTTTATAAAATTGACATCATTAAAAAGTATAAAATCATACCTTTAAAATGAGTATAATATTAAATATATTTTACAAAAATTTTTAAATTAAATATTTATTAATGAATAAAAATTACTTTTTGAATAGAGTTTAAATGAAGGAAATAAAGGTTTGTGATTGGAACTTGAATGAATAGTGACCTCCTCTATATTTACTTTTTGAATAAAAAATATTATTTTCATCCTCTTAGTGAGAGTATTTGCATTGGAGATGCTCTTACAAGTGCTTGACTTCTGGTTCCACACTTTAATTGTAGACATTTCGAAACAACTTTTTTTATGAGTTGTTCAAACACTCAGACCCATCTCATTCATTCCAACAAGATGTTGATTTAAAATTTGTTGGTGATAATATCAGAAAAAATTATATTTTATTAATAAATAATGTAAAGAAAATGAGATATAAATAAATTAGGTTGATGTACGGATATCTCGTTTTCTTTAAGGAGATTAAGCCCACTGTGGTAGGAAGAACCTAAATACTGATGCAGCAGTCACAAAATTATGACTTGTCCCCTCTAAGATACAACAGCCTGACCACTTGTCATATAGTTGAGGCCAACTCTGTACAAGATGGTGAACCCAAAGCTCCACCAAGAAAAACACCCTTCTTTACTAGTAATCTATCTTGTATAGAAAATAGTTAGTGTGTGTTGGTGTAGAAAAGAGTAGATGAGAGGGACCATTTATAGGCCACTAGGACTTTACAAGTTGCACCAAAAAATAAAGATGATCATTAAACTAAAGAGAATGGAGTAACTCCAAAAACTAACTAACTACCAAGTTCATGAATTTTAATTACTCTCAATTCAGGAACAAGATAAGAGGTTACCAAAGTAATGAAATTCCATTCATAAACAAGATATATCAATAAATTAATAAATAAATAAAAGATAACAAGACGTTGGATGGTGATATATATGCAATCGAAATTACAACTGGTCATGCGCCTCATCGAGGTTTTTTTTTATTTATACTATTTTCTTTATATATGAAGTTTATGTCTTATTTGTCTTTTATAAAATTATAATAGTACATTTTCTTAAATTATGTAAAATTCTTTTGTATTTTAAATTTTTTAAAAGTGCTTTATTATATTATTTTTGTTCATTCTTTCATATTCTATACTGGAAAGTTAATGATAATAATTGAATTAATGGAACAATTCCTTTTTATAATGGGATTTGTTTAGTTTTTTTTTTTTTTTGTGTGTTTTTTATTGAGTTGATAGTGTTGAATTTATTAATCATAAATTCAGTTGGATTGTTGATTGTGGATTTCTATACTATATTGTAGGGGTGGGCGCAGATCGGTTGCGGCCACGAAACTTCAAATCCGCCATCCGTCCGCCAAATTGGCAGATTGGAAAAAATCAATCTGCATCCGTCTGCCAATCCGGCGGATGCGGATTTGGCGGATTGGTGGATGGATGCGAATCGGTTTGGCGGTTTGAAATTTTACAAATTTTCAACATACAAAAAAAAAAAAAAAAAAAAAAAAAAATTTGTCTTCATGCATCACACATTGTTTTAATCATAATGTTTTTCTCTTTTCTTTTACTTGCTAAAGGGTGAGGTCTTTGCAAGCCCTTAGAATTTTTACTTCTTGGCACAATAAATCAGCTGCCTTGACAACAAGAAAAATACATGAAAAAGCATTTAACTCAAACCTCAAAAAGGCTAAATTCTATATGGCATTGACCAAAATCAAAAGCAAAACCATCATATATGTAATTAAACTCTTACTAGTAAAAGAAAGGAACCTCATCTATATCCTCGCAGACAGCAAGCTCTTCATGACCATATGGGTAACTGTTTCACACAATTAAATCATTATCAAAATGAAACTAAAAAATGTCTATAACATCAAAAGTTGGAATAGAAATAAGCTTGAGCAGAAGCTTACAGCAAGCCAAAACTAGAGTACTACTTCTTACAATCATCTCTAGTAAGTTCGGTGCCAATGCTGTAACACAAAAATGACACAAAAAGAATATGATTCTGAAATGAACTAAAAGACCACCATCATTAAAATAACCGAAATCTTTTGGTAATATTATTAAATCTTTCGATCCCTACACAAGGGCTTCATAAAGAAAGAAAGCCATTGATGAAGCAGTTTTTGCATAACCCCGACTTGCTATCTGGTTCTATTGAAGTATAGTTGACAATGATATCAAAATGGGGGAAAATCATCCCTCTTTAAATTGTTTGCTTAAGCATTAATAATCTAAAAATGACAAATAATATACCAACAGAAGATACATGTTTTTTTTGCTTTTTGCAATCAACAGAATACATAGATATTCACTTGGCTCATTTTACCAATAGATTCAAGCTCCAAAACCTGGATTCAAATAGATAAGATTACGTTTTTGTCCTGGAAGTAGACGTTAATTTAATGAAGGCAAGCTTGCAAGATAAGAATCTGAGAATGAAAGCATTCACCGCTGGAAATTAGGCTTGAAAAAGCTTGAAAGAAAATAAACCCAATCAAACAGAATCAAACAGAATTATAAAATTCAATTAACCAATTAACCACTTATCAGTGATGTTCATTTTCAATTAACCGATTATAAAATTCAACACAATCAAACAGAATTACGCCATAATTTTAACAGAGTCAAATACTCAGAAATTTAACACAGTCAATTATCAATCAACCATTATCTGTTTTCAGACATTTCACTCATTTTTGTTTTTATAATCTCTCACATAATTGAGAATGGGTTATTCAAAGTTACTAGCTTGAAAAAACAAAATAGAAATTAACATAGAAAGATATCAGAGCTAGACAAGTTCACTACCACCAAACAAGGTCCTTTGAAGAGATGGCCTATTTCTAGTTTGAAGATATCAGTCAAATACTCAGGAAAAAAAAAAAACCCAATACATACATCAAACCCTCAATCAAACACTAGTCTTAAAAAAAAACTCAATATGATCAAACCCTCAAACCTTCAATCAATAACATACATCAGAATTCAATATATACATCAAACCCTCAATATATACATCAAACCCTCAATCAAAGGGGGAAAAAAACGGAGAGAGGTATCTATAAATTATATACAGAGACAGGTATCTGTATACGAAGATGTACGGAGATTTTCATACGAATACTCAATATACGAAGATTTTCATACGATCAATCAACTCAATATATATTATATATACAGAGAGAGGTACTGTAAATCTTCTATCTAGAGAGAGAGGGAGAGAGATACCTCAGTGTAGTAGATCGATCATCGTTCAGTGCAAGCAAATCGATCGTTGTTCAGTGCAAGCAAATCGTCGTTCAGAAGTGTAGATCGTCGGTCGTTCAGTGTAGATCGTCGGCCGGAGGTTACCGTCGGATGATAGGGGAGAGAGAGAGAGAGAAACAGAGAGAGAGAGAGAGACAGTCTCACTGTCTCAGCGTGTTGGTCTGTGAAGAAAGAAATTAGGGCTTCTAAGCAAAAGGGGCCTGATCGTGTATAAAATTGGGGGAGAAAATGAAGGGGGAAAAAAGGACGGGCGGGTCGGGTTTGCGGGGTGAAATGGCGAATCACCCACCACCCAACCCAAACCCGAGAAACATGAATTATTGGGCCCACATCCGTCCGCTACACACCAGGCATCCACTCATTTGGCTTCGGGTCGGGTCGGGTCGGGTCGGGTCGGGTCGGGCGGTTATGGCGGGTCGGTTGATCCGCTGCACTACCCTACTATATTGATGTAATTCTCACCAAAATTGTAATGTTGAATCTCAACAATGGACTAAAAAAAAATGTATAAATTTAGTGACATCTCATTGTTGTTTATTGTGAGTGTTTTTATTTTCTTTTTAATGATATGAGTAATATGTGTTTTCTCTGCCTTAAATTTTGGCTCCACCACTAAGCCTCTGTTTGGCAAGTTGGGTTAGGTTAGGTTTGGTGTTATTTTAGTCATAAAAAGACAAAATAGTTTTTTAGTCTAATAAGATAAAATATCACATCTAACTTATAATCATTACATTCTTTCTCTCAGAAAAGTCAAAAAAACCAAAATAGCCAAAAAGTTAAAAAAATCAACCCAATTTTCAAACGTACCCTAAGTGATGTATTCAAAACTTAATTATAAAATCATGGAAAAGTTTATGATTTTACATATTAATATTTATAAAACATACCACTAATTTGAAAATATCTTTTTATGAATACACTACCGTGATATTTCCCCGTAAATAAATGTTGCAATGATCATCTTAGATATACTTTAGTAATGTTGATAGATAAAACATAAGGAACAGGTAACGCTGACCTTTCAAAAGTGGAGATAAAATAAATTGTCTATAATAAAGGGAAAATTTTAATTTATACTCTATTAAAAAGAAGTGTATCACATGCATATTTAATTATATATATATTTTTTAGTTATGACTAATTTTATTCTTTAGACATGACATTATTTTAGTTATGACTCATTAATTTTTTAGTTATGACTCATGTTGGGTTTAATTATGAATTTTTTTTTTCCTTTTTTTTTTAATTATGACTCAAAAAATTAAAATTATGATATTTTTCTTTTTTAGTTATAAAATGCATACCTTTCGCCTAATAAAGATAATTAACAATTGATTTTTCGCTGATAAAAAAAATGATATAAAAATAGATAAATTATATTTTGTCCCATTTATGTTTGATTATTTTTCTATTTAACCGTGCACATTTTCTTTTCTTTTCTTTTTTTTTTTGTGTGAAAAATATCACATCAATGGGGTTTTTAAAAAATAATTGCAAATTAATAAGAAATTTTATAAATATTAATAATTAAATATGTGAATTTTTTTTCATGAATATGTATTTTTTTTTTTTGACATCCACTGGGATATAATTAGCTTCTTTTTATTTTTTTTATTTTTTATTTGTCTCTTCATATTTCAAATTAAAATTATAACCCCTCTTTAAACTTTTTGCACAATTTTCAATCACTTTCAAAATGTTTAACTGTCCCTTTTTTTTCTTCTTCTTATGAATAGGAAGTCGTTATATTTTTATATGAGTGAATTATATTTTATACCCTTTATATTTGTCTATTTTCTCATTTTACCCTTAATTTTTTTTTATTTTATATTTTATATTTTTTTTTCATTTGGTCTTTTATGTTTTAAGTTTTTTCAAATTTACGCTTAAAGTTAATTTTTGTTCAAAATTAGACCAAAAATGCCACACTAGCTGTCACATTACATAAAAAATATATTATCATATTGATATTTGTATTTTAAAATTGTATCAGAGATTTTTTAAATAAATTAAAAAAAACTTAAAATATGAAGAGTCAACGTGAAAAAAAATTTTAAGGATCAAGCACAATTATTGTAATTCATATAAACGAATAATGCAAACAGAAATTTATTATATAAAACACAATTATTGTGGTTCATATAAACGAAGTGGCTACACTTGCCAAAGATTATGAACATTGGAATATTCATAATATTATTTTATACCAAAGAAAGCGAACTTAGTACAATTGAAAGAATAAATTATTGGCCACCTTTATTACACTGAAAAAAATTATAGAAAATAACAAAAATGTAGAACAACTCTTAACATTTGGGTAAATCTCCGAGAGGCGGAGGCAACATAGTTGAAGGTGTTGGCATGTTCTCAACTGCAAAAGCCATCGATAGGCCCCACGGGACGTGTATATCCATGTGACAATTCATCAACCATACACCTATAAACATCAATTTTTTCAAAAGCATAAATTAGTATACATGTACAACACACATTAAAATGATAGAGCCATGCCAATAAAACAATATATTTACCAGGATTGTTTGCTTGAAATCTGACAACAATCCATCCTCCGGCCGGCACAACAATGGTGTTACGTGCTTGTGGATTGACTAGATTGAACTTTTTGGGATCATTTATTGGGTCATAGTTTCCAAACCCTTGAGCCAACACATGGAAGTCGAATCCATGCAAATGCATAGGGTGGCTCTCTACACCCAGTGAGGCTGTGTTCTGTAACACCATCTCAACAGTTGAATTGAACTTAAGTTTCTTCACTTTGGTAGACTTTGATGTCATTATGATCTTTCTGTTGAAGTTGTTGATTGAATTCGTGTAGTCAAATACCAATGGTGGTTGGTCAGGGAAATCAGTCGTGTAGATTCCATCGACATTATTGACAAAGGCTTCTGTGTGAGTGATTTTTTGATCACATTGCCCTCCTTAGTGATTCAGCTGTAGAACACAGGCAGAATAGATGGCACCCTACTGTCCTGCACAGAAAGAAAAGGCTCCGGCGGTGGTTCTTCCACCCAGGGGCACTCCGACGATCAAGTCAGTACATCTCTCAAAGATAATCAAGTATTCAACTCACAAGCTTGAGTATATAAAAACATACCTTAGACCTATGGAGGTGCCTCCCTTTTATAGGCAACACAATCCTAGTCCCAAATAAAAGCCTAGCTTTAATGGACTTAGGATTACTGCTAATCTTGGACTCCTAGTGGGATTAGGATAAACCCTCTAAGAGTTTCATCTTTACCCAAGCTGAAATCTTTTCTCAATCTAGGACTCTTGTCCTTTATTCGCTTATCTCGGATTCTGATATCTTCGAAGATAACCTCGGCAACTCCGAGATCACCTCGGCGTAACTACCACGATACGTGGCACCTCGGTTGACACGTCGGCATCACCTTGCCACGTGTTGGTACTCAGAAAATATATCCCCACAAATGCCCCCTAGGTTCCATTACCTTGGCATTCTGAGGTGATGGAACCTATATTGTTCCTCTTTCCAGTACTTCGGCACAAGAACTCTTCAGCCGAGGTCATTTATCTCAGGCCGACATGCCTTCTTTCAAGAACAAGAATTCAAATGAACTCTCCTACGCGTATGAGCTGTCATGCATCACTCCTCAACCGTTATACTTACGCGTTATATCTTCATTGGCCCGTGGCCCGTGACGCTACCAAAATCGCTTTTCAAGGCGCTGCTTGACATGTGCGTTGCTCCAGGCGCAATAAATGCCCTGTTTGCCTGCCGCTTCAAGTTTTTGATAAAACTTTTCTTTCTTTCTTCCTTTCTTTACTTTTGCACTCGATTTACTTACTCTTTCTCTCTCTAAACTTTCTCAAATCCGTTATTGCTCTAGCTCTAAGCTCTGCAACCGTCTTCATTCTTCCATTCCAGCGAAGCTTTCACCATTCTGTCGTGTCTACATCCGTCATCTGACCTCGGCAATCTTCATACTGGCTCTAGTCATCTTGGTAAGCCTCTGTTCCTTTCATTCTTAATTCCTCTATGCTCGTTTACTTTCTTGCTGCCATTACTGCTTTGTTCAGACCTTTGATTTACTGAACCATTTATCTGGATGCGTCTATTCCATGATTTCGTTTATGTTTTGAACACTTGCACTGTTTCACCACTCTTTTGCCACTGTTCTTGAGCCGGTATTTCTTGTATTCTTTATGCTTTTGAGAACCCCACCTATGTTCTTTATTCTGAAACTTCATTCTTATTTCTGTATTTTTTCCAAATTTGTGCCTTCAATCGTTGCTTTCGTAGATTTAGGTTTGGGATTTGTCTGTAGAACCTACCAATTCTTAGGAAAAACTGAAACAATCGTAACCAGTGTTTACCTAGGTTTTTGCTGAGGTTCCTATAACCCTTTAAGAACATCTTTTCTCTGTAACCAAATTCCTTTACATCGAAATCATGGGTATGTGGAGACATAGGGTAGATACCCCTACCAAACTTGAACACTTTAGGAAAGAGTTCGCCATTCCTGCCGACGTCCATCTGAGGCTGGCTGGGGATGACGACTCTGTCATGCCCACAGATAATACGATGCCATTCCCTATTGTTGCTTTTACTGAATGTGGACTCTGGTTTCCACTTGATCCCCTTTTTCGTGAAGTTTTCCACTATTACAAGTTGAACCTCATGCAACTTACCATCAACTCCTACCGAGTGATTAATGGTATTATAGCCGTAGTTAGGCAGGAAAACGTTAGGATTACCCTTGCCGACATTCAATTTTGTTATACCATGTGTGCCCTTAACTTCAAAGAAAAAGGCTACGTTTATTACCTCAAGCCGAGGTCCACCGAATTTAAAATCGTAGCCGACCTCCCAAACTCCAACAAAGGGGCTAGAGATGATTACGTTATTGCTTCTGGAAATTGGGAGTTTGGCGCAGACGAGGACGCTTATCTGTACCCTCTTCCTCGATCAATTAAGGAGGGCAAGGGTAAGAGCCCAGTGTCAATACGTAGTTGTTTCTTTCCAAGTGTTTCAATATTTTACCTGTTTCTAATGTCTGTTTTCTTCTTGCAGACGTTCGCAAGCCACCGAAAAATTTTCGTCAATCTTACGTTCCCAGCAAGGATCTGAAAAAGCTCCTGGACTTGCTAGTTCATAAAAGAAAAGCCCCTCTTCTTCTCAACTTTATCCCTACATACAAATCAATTTTGCCTGACGTCCTCAGAAGAAAGAAGAAAAGCCTGTCTCCACCTTCTGCCACAACTCTAACCGCTTCTATATCCCGAACAGATCAAGGATCAATATCGGATCCAGCCGATCAACCATCAACTTTAGCTCCATACTTGATCCTCATACCTGAACGAAAACATCGGCGAAGACTTGTCAAAACTGCCGAGATGGGTCGCCCAAAGCCTATTGACGTAGATCTCCTAGTCGACCTCCCTACCGATGTTGATGCTACCCCGACTCAATCCATGCCCCCACCAAAGCCAAAAAGAACCAAGAAGGCCCAGCCAAAGGCCAAAGTACCTTAGGTTGAATCTGAGGATACTTTGCCTATTTCTAAGCTGGCTGAGAGTGAAAAGTCTCAACCCTCTGCTGGGAAGAGGCGTTTTGAAGCTCAGCCATCAGAGTCCCAGAAATCAAAAAAGCCGAGGTCTTTCTCTGCAACGACTCCGAAGTCCAAAGTACCAAATGTCCCCTGGACGCCTGAGATTACCCTGGAGAATAAGCCTGTTTTGGCAAGTGATAGCGCCGATGACATTAATGTCGGCGTTGCACTCAGTACAGCCCTTCTTCTCCCAGGCGATCTGGAAAAGAACGCCGAAATAAGTGAGTACGAAAATTACGCTTTCATACTTCAACGCTGTATTCAAGTAAGCATCTTCACTTGGTAACTTGTCTTTTCCTCATCTTTTCATACTTGTAAAACTTTGTAATAACTTTTTGCTTTACACTCTTTTCAGGCTGTTCAACATGCTCATTCCTTCTCCATGCAATCTTTTGAGAATAGGGAGAAGTTGACTGACATGAAGAAGGAGTATTCTGCCCTTCAAAAGATCAACAAAAGTCTTCAAGCAAAAATTAAGAATTTAGAGGATCGCCGTGGTACTAAGGCCCAAGAGCAGCGTAAGAAAAAATTTGAATCTCTCGAGGCTATCGGAAGGTCAAGCCGAGAAAAAAGAGGTCGAGGGTAAAAGGCCCAGAAAAAGGAGCTCCAGAGGCCCTGCTACCAAAGATGCCGAGAGTCGGCAATACATACGGCCGGTCGTTCTCTATATCGCCGATCGGCAAATAATTCCCCGCAGAAGACAATAAAGAGTATCAAGAAGTGCATGGTATGGAATTTTGAGCAAATGTGTGCACGGACATACTCCCTATCATGCAATGGACTCAAGGGAGCATGACCCTTGGTTCTTGGGCCATCAATTATGCATCTTGGTGCATGATAGCCTAAGGAACCAAGAGTGCATTTCAATGTAAAAAAAAAATGCAAACACATAAATGAAACCAAGACCTTATCATGTATTGGTCAAGGGCCTTGGGGACCAAGGGTTGAAACAAGTTGCACCACTTGTAGTGTGAACTTCCCTCAACCCTTATGCTTGGTTTGATAACCCCAAACCAAGCCATGAAGTGCATGTATGCAACATAGCTCAAATGATGCAACATGGGAATTAGGATGCAAGCACACCAAATGTCATGCAACTACTATGTTAAGCATGCAAAATGCTAGAGTGTACAAGATGCAATTGTCATGCAAACATGGACCAATTCAAGCAATAAAACCAACATACTACAACACTTAATGAATCAATTAAGCAATAGACATGAGGCAAGCATGTGATGGTGGCCTAAACCACAATGGGGCAGCCCTCAAACCTCCCCAAAACAGTGGCAAAATGTGCCCAAAATGGTAGATCACTACTCATGCAAACAAATGGGCCTAAAATCAAGGCATAAACAAGGGGTATTCCACCACTACCAACATGACCACTCATGGCACATATTAGGCATATGAAAACAGAGTCCTAGCATAAAAAATACACCCAAATCCCTTGATATGGCAGCCCCAAAATGCTTTAAACATACAAGCATGTACAAGGCCTAATCTTAGGCATAAAAGGGCAACATTTCAAAGCATGAATAAGATGGTAAATGGAAATATATGGGCATGATATAGGGACTGAAACAGCGTATGAAAGGACTCCGAATCACTTAAATGGCCTAACCGATGCATGTTCATGGATCATATGCTCAAGACTAACAAGCCATCATACAAAACAAACATGTCAAGCATGCCAAAGGTGACTAAATCAGTGGCCCACAGCCTCTAATCATGGAAAAATGATGCTAAAACCATCATGGAATTAGGCTAAGACATGCAAAGAACATGGCCTAGATGCATGACACACTTCTAAGCATAAGAGAGCATTACAAAGCAAGTATGAGAAGCATGCTAAAGGCAACAAAACCAACCAAAAACAGAGATGATATATGATCCAAAACACCCAAAAAAACTCTGAAATGAGGCCAAATGCAAGTATGCATACATGCTACTTTGTGAGCCAAGGACAAAGACAAGAAAGAGGCCAAGGGGAGAGGGGTGTCCCTCCCCTATTTATGACTTCAAAATACCTCCCTCACCACTGAAAACCCACTGGTTTTCAGACCAAGAACACCAAGCAAATAAAACCTTAAGAAAATGCAACAAAATGGCCAAAACAAAGGCCTAAGAGGGTGAGCTTTCACTCAAACCACAAAATACCCTTAATGAATGTTCTTAAGCATGAAAATATAAGCCCTTTTTATGTTGGACACAAAGCCAAAATCACAAAGCAAGATAGGAAAAAACTAGTTGCAAAAATGGGGAAACTAAAGTAACTAGCTCACCCTTGAAGACTCCTTGAAGAACAAGTGATGTAGCCCTCCTCTAATGATCAAATCCAGTCCAAAACCACCACAAACAAACCTCCAAGTCCCTCAATCTCGGAGCTAGGTGTAATAGTGTGTGTAATGGTGTAAAAGTAAGGCAAAACACACTATATAGATCCAAAACACACACACAAGGATGAGAGAGATGGGAGATATAGAGAGAGGAAGTGTATAGAGATATATGAGCTCTGGTTTTTTTGTCTCTCCAATGGCCAACCCTCAGCCAAGAAGACAAAGCATCCTCTTATAGAGAAGACAATTTTATAAGCTTAGCCACTAAGCAAACAAGAGGCTCATCCCTCCATTTGTATAGAGGGGAAGCAAGTGTTACACAGCTGTTTTAAAATATCTCAAAAAGCAACAGAACAGTGGTCGGCTGGGCAAAAATGTCATTTTGCCATAATTTACTGTCGACCGGCACAAAAGAGTGCCGACCGGCACAATATAGTGCCGATGGCAACGCCAACCAGCCGGTGGCCTCTAGCCACTGCCGGTGGTGTGTGGGGATGCCTCACAAGGCATTCCTCGCCTCCAAGGCAAAGCACAAGTGTTTGTGCGAAACCGACACAAACGGTCGAAGTTCGGAGATCCCGAGGCAAGGCGCCAGAGCCGAGAACTCCGAACTCCAAACGAACATGAACATGGATAATCACCGAGTGTTCAAAGTGGTGACGCCCGTTTGAGGAGGGTCAAAAATGGGGTGTCTAGATTGCCCTCTTGACAGAACTCGAAAGTCATAACAATGACCGGAGTGAATGTCAAAGCCCAGAGACGACCCATTTTTGACAAGGCTGAAGACTTGGACAAACATACAACACCAACAAGATATGCGCCAAGGCGGGGCAAATGCAACTGAAAATGCAAGAAGCCAAGCATAACTTAAAATCATGCAAAGAAAGCTGTAATGAAGCACGCATGCAACAGTGATAAGCTAGCATACGCCAATCTACACTACAATGCAGAAAGGATGTAAGAGAATTATGCAATTCTCTGTGCGTCTCACTCGGAGGATACAATACCTGTGCGGCTCGTCCGGTTGCACCGGCCTCAAATGAGCCATACATACAATATCGTGCCTGCAAAGAAAGCAAACTTAACAGGTACAATATGGTTAGCAATATGCATGATAATGCAGTCAAAAGTGCGTGACGATGCATGCAAAGTGTATAGCGTATAGCAAGATAGTAGGATTGAACACATGTGAGTAAAGCAATGCACGTATGCACGTAATGTGTAAGGAAAGAGAACTCGAACACATGTGAATAAAGTAATGCACACGTGCATGCAATGTGTATATAAAGGAACTTGAACACATATCAATAAAGCAATGCACACATGCACGCAATGTGTATAAAAAGGAACTTGAACACAAATCAGTAAAGCAATGCACGCATACAATGCAATGTGTATAAAAGGAACTTGAACACATATCAGTAAAGTAATGCACGCATACAATGCAATGTGTATAAAAGGGGACTTGAACATATATCAGTAAAGCAAAGCACGCATACAATGCAATGTGTATATAGGGGAAATCGAACACATATCAGTAAAGCAAAGCACGCATACAATGCAATGTGTATATAGGGGAAATCGAACACATATCAGTAAAGCAAAGCACGCATACAATGCAATGTATATAAAAGGAACTTGAGCACATGTGTGTAAAGCAATGCACGCATACAATGCAATGTGTATAAAAGGGAACTTGAACACATATCAGTAAAGCAAAGCACGCATACAATGCAATGTGTATAAAAAGGAACTTGAACACATATCAGTAAAGCAATGCACACATGCAATGCAATGTGTATAAAGGGGAATTGAACACATATCAGTAAAGCAAAGCACGCATACAATGCAATGTGTATAAAAGGGAACTTGAACACATGTGAGTAAAGCAATGCACGCATACAATGCAATGTGTATAAAACGGAACTTGAACACATATCAGTAAAGCAAAGCACGCATACAATGCAATGTGGATATAGGGGAATTTGAACACATATCAGTAAAGCAAAGCACGCATACAATGCAATGTGTATAGAGGGGAATTTGAACACATATCAGTAAAGCAAAGCACGCATACAATGCAATGTGTATATAGGGGAACTTGAAATTGATCCTGGTAAACATGATGCTGGAATGCAATGTATTGCAACACAGTATGATTGAAATGATTTAGAGAATTCACAAGATATAAAAGGATACGGGAAGGGACGTCATTCGCATGTCCCGAGCATCGCTCACAAAAGTTGTGGTACGAGGTCAACTCGAAGCTCCACTTATGTTCTGAAGGCGTAGTTTCTTGGACTACCTTAAGTGATGAATGTGCCAAATCACATGACTGACCCGAACAAGGGCGCAAAAGGTACGATGACTGAAAGGGGGGAGGTTACCGGTGTCAAACCCAGCACTCTGCTACCCTGCTATTCTTCTGCTTTACTTTCCTTTTTACTAGGAGTTTAAGCACATTGCACTGCCTCGGGTAGGTTTTATTTCTCAAAAGCGTGTGTTTTTTTTTTTGCAAAACATATGATGGAAATGAAACAGCTGTTTGTTCAAAAGGTGTTACATTTGCGTGTTCTATGCATCGCATCGCAAGGCATCACACAACAATGTGACTGAAATTGAAACTGCGTTTTGAAAACAAAGCATCGCATCGTAATAATCAGGTAGTAAACCAATTACAACTCGATAAGCAAAACAGGGGGACTCAGCAAACTAGCCAAATGCGAGTACACCTCGATAAACATTACAAAGACTTAAAGAGAGTGAAATACAACTCGATAAGCAAATATGCAACAACTCGATAAGCAAATGGGCGCGCCCTCATAAGAATTGATCACTGGAGGGTATTGGAAGTGGTGGGATTTTCCAAATTCCTATCATAAACAGCTCATAGGACAAGGGAGAGAACCACCGGCCGAGCAAAAAGGCTACCGGCCTTGAGGAATGGCCATCGGCCGAAAGGGTGATCCACCGGCCAAAACAGATGGCCGGTCGGCACTAAACTGTCAGCACCAGCAGAATGTTGACATCTGTCCTTTATTCAACCTTATCTTCTTCAAAAGGGTCTCAACTTCGTGGTTGTCTTCATTTCCACACTGATTTGCTCCAAATGGAAGAATTTCTTGCCCAAAATCTCGCAACTTGGATTAACAACTTGGATGGCTCAGAAAAGCTGAATTTCCGGGCTTTCGGCATAAACGCACTATTCACTTTGCGCTGTACCCCGCTGCATTCTCCATTCCTCCATGCCGCGGCAAGGTTTTGGAGCCCGGTAACACATGTCTTTAGCTTTAGCGGGCAAGAGGTGTGTCGCACTTTTGAAGATTTCCAAGCTCTAATGGAATTTGGGCGCAATGAGGAGATCCTGCCCCAACTTCGTTTTGGCCATGCTCAAGCCTTAGGACAAATGTGTGGGCTCTCAATGCCTGATGCTCGTTCTCTGATTTGTGACGGGACATTAGATGTTCCGAGCTTGGTTTGTCATTTTTTTGAGATTGGTGATCGCAGCGACCATCACTGGCAAGGCTTTCGACGACACGCCCTCTGTCTATGCATGCTATCTCATTTTCTGTTCGTCTCCGCTTCCGGAGGGCCTAGTGTCCGGTTGATTGAGGTTGCCCAAGGCTTGAAGGAGGGCAAAAGCTGCATCGCCATGATCCTGGCTGAGACATTGCTGGGCTTAGACGCCTTTTATCGTCGAGAGACGATCAGATTAGTAGGGAGTCCACTTTTACTGCAGGTAATATTTCCCACCCAATCTCACATTTATGTTTGCTCACATCACTCGGCCCTCAGGCTCGGTTTTTCTCACAAAAACCCTTTTCTCACTTTTCCTCTCATCGTACATCTCTCTATTCTTTATTCTCTCATTTTTCATCCCTCCCCAGGTGTGGTTAATGGATAAACTGAAGGTTGTGGACTCCTGCCCAGCATATTCAGCTCGTGGCTACTTCTTCAGACAACGCCTAGTTGACGCCCTTGATGAGGGTTGGTGGTTTGAATGGATGTGCAGTTTGTCCGCAGACCGCATTGCTTGGCGGTGCCCTTGGCTCAATCTCCCAATGATGAGTTACAGCATGACCCGTCAACCCGGGATCCAATTGATTGGCTTGACTCACTGCGTCTTCTACTTCCCATTTCGTATCCTGCGCCAGTTTGGTCATAATCAGACTTGTCTGCCGGAAGGGATAGAGTACTCGGTTACATTCCCGATTCGAGGCGACAATGTCTTAGATGCCACAAAGATGGAGGACGAGAACTCTGCCCCGCCTCCTACTTTCTGGGCACTTTGTCGATGAGTGCTTGGATTGGCTTAATGAAGAGGCACAGAGGGGCCCACTTTGGCATCGAGGCTCGACCAGCCGGAGGGGGCGCAGGGATATTTGACTTGACCATGCCCCGGATTTATTGCTTTATTAGTACTTTCAAGTTTTCTTTATGAATGTAATAAAAAACAACTTCAATTGTATGCAAGAGCAAGAGAACTCTATTTGAAATCAATGAAATTGAAGGTTGTGGTACTGAAAATTTTCCGTTTTGGTCCAGAAATGGTCTTAGTTGTAAAAAGATTTATTTGAACAAAGTCATCTTCATTAAAACTTTTCAAAACTATTTTCGATATGGATCAGAACTGGACACGCCTGAGATCTGTCACTGAGATGCACAAACCCGGATCCTGGCAACCGAAAGTTGCCCTTGTTTGAATGGTACCACAAGATCAGACGGCAACGGAAAGTTGCCCCTAGTCCGAAAAGCATCAGACGAGATTGCGATAAATGCCGATGGGCAAAATGACCAAGATGATCAAATGGACAAAGTTGATCGAGGAAAAGTTTATGGTCAACTTCGTGATCTAAGTCGCCTCGTATCCCAAAGATGGGAATCAAGCCTTACGTAGTTCAGCTTGGGTTCACTCAAGTATTTTCACTCTCCTTTTGCGCCTAACTTTTGCCAAGGCCGCCTTTATGGTTTTCAACCTTATGAGCTCGCTTTTACATTTTTCTAATTTTTTGTGCTCTGAATTTTGCCTAGGTCGCCTTTTCGGTTTTCGGCCTAGCGAGCCTCTCAGGGGTAATATTTCTTCAACTTGTCCATGTTGATCGGTTGGGAGAACTCTAGGCCATCTAGGTCCATCAGAACCACAGCTCCACCTGACCAGATAGACTTGATGATATAGGGACCCGTCCAATTAGGTCTGAACTTGCCCCTTGGGTCGTGGATGGGAGCTCGGTTGTCTTTGAGCACCAAATCTCCTTCCTTCAAATTCCTAGACTTAACTTTCTTGTTAAAAGCCCGGGCGATTCTGCGTTGATATCCTTGGACATGGTACAGTGCTTTTAATCTCCTTTCATCGAAGAGCATGAGTTCCTCGAATCTGCTTCACGCTAATCTCGGCTATCCGACACTCACCAATACTGTGAGAGACGGAACCTCAACCTCTATAAGTAGACCGGCTTCCATCCCGTATACCAAGGAATACGGAGTCGCCTCGGTAGAAGTTCTAATTGAAGTTCGGTAGCCCCACAAGGCAAACCGCAACTTATCTGGGCAGTCCCCATAGGGTTTCACCATCTTCGCAAAGATGTGTTTGATGTTTTTGTTGGCGCCTCAATCGCTCCATTGGTCTGCGTATACATGGACGACTTATGAAAAGCCACATTGTACTTCTCCAACAAATCAATCACCTCCTTCTTGAAGTGAGAACCATTGTCCGAAATGATCTCATTCGGGACTCCATAACGGCAGATAATGTTGTTTCTGATAAACTTTGCAACATGCGAAGCCTTTAACACGGCATAAGATTGGGCCTCGACCCACTTCGTAAAGTAATCTATTGCTACCAAGATATACTCATGCCCATTCGACCCCTTCGGAGTAACAGCTCCAATCACATCGATTCCCCAAACTGAGAACGGCCATGGCGATGTCATGTTGTATAACTTTGATGGCGGGATGTTCATACGGTTCGCATGGATCTGGCACTTGTGGCATCGCCGAACAAAGCCGATACAATCTTCCTCCATGGTAGACCAGTAGTAACCCTGTCTAAGGATCTTTCGCGCCAGCATTACCCCATTCATATGGGCCCTACATTCTCCTCCATGGATGGCCTCCATCAGGCGCTTCGACTCTTCAGCTTCTACACATAACTTCTACATTCCCAAGTGACCTCTTTTGTACAATTTACCTCCGCAGATGATAAACTAAACAGCCATTCTTCTGATTGCCCTTTTGTCCTTGGCATTTGCCCCTGGCGGATATGCCTCCTTTTCCAAGAAGTTCCATATATCGTGATACCAAGGGTTGTTATCCTGCACTTCATCTATGGCAGAGATTGACTCGTAGGCAGGTGCAAATTTCTAGTCAATAATGACTGGATGCATTCGGACCCCAGATGGGATGTCTATCATGGAAGATAGAGTTGCTAGCGAATCCGCAAACCTGTTATTCTCTCTTACTAGGTGAGTGAAATTTAGCTTTTCAAACCGAGGAATTAACAAATCCAAGGTCTGGTGGTAAATTATCATCTTTTCCTCTTTTACTTTCCAATCTCTTTTAGCTTGAGACACAACTAGGTTCGAATCCCCAATGACGTCCAATCGCCTTGCCCCTAGTTTTAGGGCAGCTTCTAGACCGGCAATACATGCCTCATACTCTGCCTCATTGTTTGAGACTTTGAATCGAAGCTTGAATGCTAAAGGGATACGGGAATCGTCAGGCGCTATCAGCAACACCCCTATCCCATACCCGTATTGATTTGACGCTCCGTCAAAGTACATCGTCCAGGTTTCATCTTCGATGTGCAGAATAGCTTCATCTGGGAATAGGTACTCAACTGCTTCATCCTCTTCAACCGGGTGGTCGGTAAGGAACTCTGCTACCGCTCTTCCTTTTACTGACTTACGCGTCACGTACTTGAGATCAAATTCGGAGAGCAACAGCAACCAACGAGCTAGCCTACCCGTAAGCGCTGGTTTCTCGAAAAGATATTTGATGGGATCAAGTCGTGAAACCAACATTACAGAGTGAGCTAACAGGTAGCGCCGCAGCTTCCTGGTAGCCCATACCAAGGCCAAACAAGCCTTCTCCAGCGGAGTATAGCGGGTCTCGTAATCCAGCATCTTCTTGCTCAGATAGTAGATGGCCTTTTCCACTTTATCTTCCGACTCTTGTGCGAGCATGCAGCCCATTGTAGTCTCGGTTCTTGACAGATACAATATCAACGGTCTTCCCTTTGGTGGTGACAACACGCGGATTCTCAGAGATCCTCTTTAATCTGTTCAAATGCAGCTTGGCATCGGCCATCCCAATGGAACTTCTTTTCTTTCTTCAGAAGACCAAAAAGTGGTTCACAAGTTAAGGTTAGTTTTGAGATAAACCGCCTTATGAATTGCACTTTACCCAGAAAGCCTCGCACCTCCTTTTCAGTCATTGGTGGTGGCATTTCTAAGATGGCCTTGATTTTGGAAGGGTCGACTTCGATGCCCCTTTGTGTAATCAGAAATCCCAGTATTTTTCCCGCTGTAACACCAAACGTACATTTTTGAGGATTCAGCCGCAGCCTAAATTCCCTGATCCTTTGGAAGAACTTTTGCAAGGTGGTGTAGTGGCCCTCTCTTTCTTTGGACTTGACAATCATGTCGTCCACGTACACCTCAACCTCTTTATGGATCATGTCATGTAATATTGTGGTTGCAGCCCGTTGATATGTAGCCCCAGCATCCTTCAACCCAAATGGCATCACTCAGAGTAATATGTACCCCACGGTGGTAAAAGCGATCTTCTCCTCTTGGTGCCATTACTATCTCGATTATAGCCAAAAGCCATCCATGAACGAGAGCAAAGCATGCCCTATTGTGAAATCTACCAACTCGTCGATATCACGGCAAGGGAAAGTCATCCTTCTGACCGGCTCGCTCAAATCCCTGAAGTCCACACATACCCGGATTCTGCCATCCTTCTTCGGCACTGGAACAATGTTGGCCAACCAAGTCGGGTATTCGGATACCAGCAGGAAGCCTGCGTCAATCTGCTTGGTGACCTCTTCTTTGATTTTAATGGCCCAATCAGGGCGGATCCTTCTGAGCTTCTGTTTGATGGGTCGGGCCTCGGGGTCAAGAGGGATCCGGTGCTGTACAATCTCAGGATCGATTCCAGGCATGTCTTCGTAGGACCACGCGAAAACATCTTTGAAATCTTTTAATAAAGCGACTAAGCGCTCGCGTTCCTCCGAAGACAACGTGGACCCGATCTGGACCAGCCGCGGGTCCTTCTCAGTACCAATGTTCACGGTAGTGATTTCATCCATTAAGGGTTTAACAAACCTCTCCTGCTCTTGTTCAATTAGTCGTTGCAAAACCGGAGGAATTTCGTCCTCGCTGCTTTCATCAAAATTTTGAAAGTCCCGATTTAAGTAATAAACCAAAGGCACAAAAAGTACTGAAACCACGGTCACCTCATTCTCGTTAGATACTTCCGAACCGGCCCAATTCTTCATATAACAGACTCAAAAGAGAAAGAAAAACGACTTGGACAGATCAGGCATCCGGTTATCACCCCCAGAATACCGGACTCGAGACTTCAGACGAAGCCGAACCCGATTCCGACTCACAAGACTCAGTGGAATCAGATTCTGGCTCACTACCTGACCCGGTGTCGCTTGACAAAAATCCTCCTCAGATCGCCAGTGAGGAGGGCGATGGATGGATCCAAAATAGCTGATGGTAGGCCCGCAGCCGTTTCATCTCCGATCATGGACACCGAGGAGTCATCCTCTAAGCACACCTGGTTGATCAAAGGATCTGAAAGTAGACATGCCAGTGCTACCCCCATTTCAAACTCTGTGCCCGCAGATTCCACTTCCTTGCTATGCTCGTCTCAATCATGTCTGCTTGCTTTTCAACAACATCATCCCCAGATAAGCAGAGGTCAAAGAAAATTTTGAACCCCAAAGATGCGCTTCTTTTCTTCATTCACCATGGCTCAGAAAACCACATAATGGAAAGTCTTCTCCCTGACGGTCTGCTCGTTCAGGTACTGGATGGGCCGATGCATCAATTCAAAAGGTTTCCCCATCTGTTTTGCTTTGGCTCTTCCTGCCATCTCTTTTCCTTTTCTTACCCAATCTTCCTTGGTGGGCAGATAACCCAAGCCGAAGGTATGGGGGTTGTGCGGCACTTCAGCCAACGCTGCAATGCCCTTACGGTCGCTCCTCCCTAATCCCATCCCAGGGATGTATTGGAGCTTGTTCATGAGGTGTACTGCTTGAGCACTGACGTATATTCCTTCGTTAGCGGCCATGATATGCTGTACAACCTGAGCCTCGGCCAAGGTAAATCCTGATATGAACACATCTTCCATGCCATGCTCGATTTCTAGAACAGGCGTGGATACCTCTGGTGGTGGGTGGATTGATGAATTCCCAAAGACAATGGCTACTCCCTTCCCATAGGGGTATTTCACCATTTGATGCAAAGTAGATGACACTGCTTTCACTTGATGCAGCCACGGCCGCCCCAAAAGCAAATTAAAAGTTGCGGGAACTTCTAGGACGTGGAAATCTATCTCGTGTCGTCCCGACCCGACCTTTGTCTGAACTTTAACTGTTCCCATTACTTCTCTACTTGTGTTGTCATATGCCCGGATGACTTGGGCTGTTGGTATGAAATCTGCAGTTTTCAAGCCAATTGCATACGCGCCCTCACGGGCGACGTTGATAAGAACGATATCAACAAGTACCACCCAGATCCACTTATCTCTACATTCCACGGAGATGTAGAGGGTTTATTGTGATTTGTGCCCTCGGCGGGAGTTCTTTATCCAAAAGGTCAATGCCGGGACCTCCTCCCTGAAGACCACCCAACCAAATGCTTCGGTGTAGTCTCTATGGAGAGTTTGGCCTTATCCATGGTCAAAACAAATTACTGTACTCATGAGGCCATGAGCAGTCCCCAAATGGAGATGTCTGCTTGTATCTTTTTCAGCTGTTTGAGTATAGCTTCTTCCTCAAGTTGCTTCTCCTTTTTCTTCTCGGCTTCCCTATCCTTCCCTGAGGCCTCTAGTTGATCCAAGTGTGGGGGGTTGAAATATCGCCCACTCCGTCATGTGGTCGACCTCTAAGGTACCAAGTGTTATCAGTTGGTTATTCCCCCATTCTCCATCCGTGTCGGCAAGACATAGGTCCTCATCTTTCCACCACATTCCATCACGCCCGGCAGACCGTCTGCGACTATTCTTGCGCTCGCAGCACCTTCCACCCACATGCCCGCAGCATTCTCGGTTCCTGTGCACACAGCGGTTTCAACTTCCACATGGGCCTTCGCCTTCCTGATTCTCTCGGAATCTTCAAAACTTGCTTGTTCTGACACGACTGACTGTTTAATCATCTCCGTACTCAAAATGTTCCAATCTCGGGCAAAATTCTTGACACCGGCGCCCCCCGGCGATGTGTTCTGCTCTTCGACCCTTCTGGCCGTCGCTGATATTCTCATTCCTGCTGAACTTTGCTCTGCCTGAAATTCTCCTACCATATCGGGCTGATCGTCCAACCACCCGGTAACTTCTGCTAAGTCCTCATAATCGAACCACGCAACTGCCGCGCCCTCTGGGTATTGGTCACTGTAAAATCGGAGATTGGCCAGTCCTCCCTCATACCGTTACATCATCTGCCTCGTCCTGCACTATCTCCTTGGATAACACACAACTCTCCCCCTGTCGGCAATTCTACTCCGGGCCCATCTTGGCCTTTTGATAAAATATAGTCACTCGGACTATACGTCTTCCCAACGTAACTCCCAGATTTCGCAGACTCTGACTCGACAACTTGTTTCTCTTTTGGAATCTCCCTTCCCCTGTTCTCGGCGGTCACCGCCGCTGGCTTAGATTGGGTCATGGAGATGTCCATCATGCACAAGTCGGTGCAATCGGGGAGGAACACCTCTGGTTTAGGCAGGTGGGTAGGTGTGATATAGATACTAGGGTCGTAGGACACGGTCCCAGTATGGATGAAATTGAGTCTTTTGGGTGGTGGAGCTTGGTTATGTGCGGGGAGGGGATTTGTAGTAACATTGGGTTTTTCGGGAGGCAAAATCACCCCACTGTCGATGAGATCTTGGATCTCATGACGCAACCGGAAGCACAGATCGGTGTCGTGACCGTGCTGTTGGTGAAATGCACAATATTTGGCCGGGTTATGGGTAGGAGGGAGTTTTTCTGGTAAGGGCCGCGGCTCCAGGGGCTTCAGGTGCCCTTTTTTGATCAAAACCCCCAGAGCTTTGGATAGGGGCATATATAGTGGGGCGAAGGTTCTGGTGTTTCTGGGTGGGTATTTGGTTGTTTGCAGGTTGCTTCCGGACGCGCCGGAGAATGATGCAGCTGCCGTATTTCTTGGAGGGGGGGTGGCGGAGACCATGCTTACTTCGGTGACTCTCGTAGTAGTAGTGCCACTCGGGCCTACATTGCTACCACGATTGAAAGTTCGTCGGGGTTGCTCCCAGTCATTATCAATCAAGCCTTGCTTCAAGGCATCTTCAATCTGCACTCCCATTTCATGTAGGTCAGAAAAAGTGGGAAAGGGGAGTACTATCATCTTTTGCATCAATTTCGGTTGAAGATTGCGCACAATCATCCGAATCTGGTCTTTGTCCGTGGGCCTCAAGGTCATCATTGAAGCCTTGGCCCTCCATCTGGTTACAAACTCTGAAAAACTCTCCTTAGGCTCTTGCCTAGTCGTCTCGAGATCACGGGTTGTAATCTCAATCTGTGTATTATACGAATATGGTGTGATGAAGGCCTCAGCCATTTTGTCCCAATTCCTCTTGACATCATCTTCTAGCTTGGCATACCATATGGCCGCCACACCCGACAAAGTCCGGCCAAACAAAGACAATTTCTGAAGCCTACTGAGGCCTATCAGCCTTAGAACGTCTGAAAACAGTCTTAAATGCACTATGGGGTCCCCGGACCCGTCAAATCGATCAATATGAGGCATTTTGAACCTATCGGGCAGCGTCACGGCTGTATCGGTGTATCCATCTTCAATATCGGGGATAGTCTTGACCCCTTGGGATCTCTTGAACAGCTTTTCAAGCTTGCTCAACTTTAGTGCGGTGGGATCAGTCTCGAACTCAAAGGGGGAGTCCTGTAGGTTGGTGGGTGTTTTTGATAGCTGAGGTTGGATTTGAGATAGGGTTGGAGGTGGGGGTGGTCCTGTGGGCAGTTCTGTATCAGACTGAACATTGGCTGTCTCCCCGACATTAGGAACTCCTGGTGGGGGAGGAGCTTGATCTGAGCGGATGCTCTTCTTTGCTTCTAGCACAGCAATTGTCTCTGCCGTTCCTTACAACTGTGGCTGTTGCTGGCGAATCGCTGACGGACGGCATCCTGCTGCATTGCTTTCATGCTCTCTTGAAGGTGGCACACCATCTCCTCCACACTAGCCATGCTATCCTGCTCTGGTTGGATTACTGGTGTATATTCTCTCTCTATTGGTGACGCAGAATCCTGATCCCTACTGAACACAGGTGGGGTAGATAAAGCCCTCTGAACTGACTGTTGTACTGATGTCCTCTACCTGACTGACCTCCGTCTGGTAACCGGGGGTAGTGAGTAGTACACTGGTTGTCCGTCTATCAGATCCTCAGATCGAAGGAGTCGACGGCCTCTAACCTAGGGTGCTTGGGGGATATCTATCGGGTCGGTAGCAATCGTGCTCAACTACCTAATAAAAAGATAAATAAAACGTATAAATATCAGAAAATCGGACAGCATAACGGCATAAAATAAACAACACACGGTTGGATAACACGCTGAACTCGATATAATCGTTCCTCAAATCGATTCATCGTTTCAATCATTGCCCCCAAGTCTGAACCTTGTACCCACAGATAACTGATTTCCCAAAATACTGTTACACGTGCCCTCAGGCTGGATACCCAATCTTGCAAACTGACATGTGTGTTCCTGTAGAGATACACTTTGAAAGCACATAGTAGATAAATGAGGGCCAATACACCCCTATGTTGGGGTAGGGTTTCCCTGTCCTATTTTGTCAGGAGCTAGGGTTTCACTACGCACGCAGCGGTTTCAAACAACCTATATCGGGTGAGCAACCTGTCCTAGTTTGGAATGGTCACTATGGATTTCGATATGCACTAGGTCGAATGGTCAAAAAGGGTGCCCCGGTAAAACCGGGGTTTGTGTTCCCATACTGGCAGAGCCCGCAACCGGTCAGCCTTATGGTCATGCCTTGACAAGACAAGCCTCCAGCAAACCGCTCAGGAATAGCAGATGGCCAACACGGTGTCCTAGGCGCACCAATGCACATGCAATGCAAAGAAACACATAAGTGTAGTCAAAACAGGATATCACGAGTTCGAGTCAAGCTCTCTAAAATCCCCAGCGGAGTCGCCAGAAACTGTAGACGTCCCCGAACGCCCCGGGAGGGTTAAGTCCCGTTCTGTTCGTTTGTGGGTCTACTACAGTTCAAGGACTCAAATGTCACGGTTCTTAATCTTGAACCAAAGAGTCCAAATCCGGCAAATCGTTTTGAAGAAAAACAAATTTTTGAAAAAGTAGTGCCAAACATGGACTGCTTTGCCAGATTACAGAGTCGCCACCTAAATATTTAAAATGGAAAATTTAGGAAACCCTGACTCGGTGCCGAAGGCCACATGTCCGTCATCACCAAAGTGGTCTTGGCTCGGGAGCTTGGGTACGATCGGGGAAGGTCAGCTATGAGCACCCCCTTTCGCCCGGTCCGAAGACCGGCCTCTACTAACCGTGATATCCGTTTTTGAAAACATTACATGCTCTTATTCCAATTATTAGCCTAGAATTACTATGTTATGCGCGCAGCAAACAAGTATAGACTAGATTGCCTAATTTGGAAATAAACATTGCATATCCGTTCGTTTTGAAAACAGTTTCGGAATTTGCTACTCGCAAGTAGGCTAAAACACGGATTTCAATGAGTTTTCCAACTCAAGCAACCCAACCTCCACCCACAGGCATTCAAGCAGTTTATCTCATATAAGCATTTAGCCACATGGTAGTCATACTATCATGTCAACATTCACACGCATGCGATATGCTAAAGCATAAATACTTACATTGTACTCCGTGCCAAAACAATAAACTAGTTAGCAAACATGCATGTCCTAGTTCATGTTAAAAAAATGGCTAATGCAACACATGCAAAGATGCAATCTAGACAGGCTCGGCTATCCTAAGCATGGCATGTAGAATGCTACAAATAACACGTATTCAATTTGGAATTGAAATACAATGCAGTTTGTATGATGTGCCAAGCCCGGCGCATGCGAAACAGATGAATGAATGCAAACATGCTATCATACTGTTATGCTAATTTAAATGTGCCCTAATCTACCATCGTAAGCAGGTAAATAAAAGGGAAGAAAGACGTGGGGTTGGAAGACATACACCCACTCACGCACACCTATTACAATTGCGTCCTCGCTCGGAGGGACCGAATAAATATTACAGTCCGAATAAATAATACTGAATTACTTATTACAAAACCTCTAATCTAATTAAATTAAATGCAAAGAAGAGATGGCCGCGGCCCCCGCCTCGGGATGCGTGTGATGATGCATGCTCGAGCCCGTCTTGCCCGGGAAACCCGTACCATACCATCATGTTTCGCTTTTCGCTCGCTTCTCTGGAAAACTGCCAAAGTCTCAGAACATGCTCTCTGCACACTGAGGATCATCATCGGCTGAATAGAGTGTCCACCGGCCGTGTACAATATCCATCGGCTGCTAAGGAGTTTGTCGGCAATAAATACAGTGCCGGTCGGCACTCTATACTGCCGATCGGCAAATAATTCCTGCAGAAGACAGTTTTGACAGCAACAGCAGACCAGCAGTGCATGGTATGGAATTTTGAGCAAATGTGTGCACGGACATACTCCCTATCATGCAATGGACTCAAGGGAGCATGACCCTTGGTTCTTGGGCCATCAATTATGCATCTTGGTGCATGATAGCCTAAGGAACCAAGAGTGCATTTCAATGTAAAAAAAAATGCAAACACACAAATGAAACCAAGACCTTATCATGTATTGGTCAAGGGCCTTGGGAACCAAGGGTTGAAACAAGTTGCACCACTTGTAGTGTGAACTTCCCTCAACCCTTATGCTTGGTTTGACAACCCCAAACCAAGCCATGAAGTGCATGTATGCAACATAGCTCAAATGATGCAACATGGGAATTAGGATGCAAGCACACCAAATGTCATGCAACTACTATGTTAAGCATGCAAAATGCTAGAGTGTACAAGATGCAATTGTCATGCAAACATGGACCAATTCAAGCAATAAAACCAACATACTACAACACTTAATGAATCAATTAAGTAATAGACATGAGGCAAGCATGTGATGGTGGCCTAGACCACAATGGGGCAGCCCTCAAACCTCCCCAAAACAGTGGCAAAATGTGCCCAAAATGGTAGATCACTACTCATGCAAACAAATGGGCCTAAAATCAAGGCATAAACAAGGGGTATTCCACCACTACCAACATGACCACTCATGGCACATATTAGGCATATGAAAACAGAGTCCTAGCATAAAAAATACACCCAAATCCCTTGATATGGCAGCCCCAAAATGCTTTAAACATACAAGCATGTACAAGGCCTAATCTTAGGCATAAAAGGGCAACATTTCAAAGCATGAATAAGATGGTAAATGGAAACATATGGGCATGATATAGGGACTGAAACAGCGTATGAAAGGACTCCGAATCACTTAAATGGCCTAACCGATGCATGTTCATGGATCATATGCTCAAGACTAACAAGCCATCATACAAAACAAACATGTCAAGCATGCCAAAGGTGACTAAATCAGTGGCCCACAGCCTCTAATCATGGAAAAATGATGCTAAAACCATCATGGAATTAGGCTAAGACATGCAAAGAACATGGCCTAGATGCATGACACACTTCTAAGCATAAGAGAGCATTACAAAGCAAGTATGAGAAGCATGCTAAAGGCCACAAAACCAACCAAAAACAGAGATGATATATGATCCAAAACACCCAAAAAAACTCTGAAATGAGGCCAAATGCAAGTATGCATACATGCTACTTTGTGAGCCAAGGACAAAGACAAGAAAAGGGCCAAGGGGAGAAGGGTGTCCCTCCCCTATTTATGACTTCAAAATACCTCCCTCACCACTGAAAACCCACTAGTTTTCAGTGGTGAGAAGACCAAGAACACCAAGCAAATAAAACCTTAAGAAAATGCAACAAAATGGCCAAAACAAAGGCCTAAGAGGGTGAGCTTTCACTCAAACCACAAAAATACCCTTAATGAATGTTCTTAAGCATGAAAATATAAGCCTTTTTTTATGTTGGACACAAAGCCAAAAACACAAAGCAAGATAGGTAAAAACTAGTTGCAAAAATGGGGAAACTAAAGTAACTAGCTCACCCTTGAAGACTCCTTGAAGAACAAGTGATGTAGCCCTCCTCTAATGATCAAATCCAGTCCAAAACCACCACAAACAAACCTCCAAGTCCCTCAATCTCGGAGCTAGGTGTAATAGTGTGTGTAATGGTGTAAAAGTAAGGCAAA
Source organism: Camellia lanceoleosa (assembly GCA_025200525.1). NCBI lineage: Eukaryota > Viridiplantae > Streptophyta > Magnoliopsida > Ericales > Theaceae > Camellia > Camellia lanceoleosa. The sequence goes on from CM045761.1 coordinate 16,038,209, forward strand.
ACACACTATATAGATCCAAAACACACACACAAGGATGAGAGAGATGGGAGATATAAAGAGAGGAAGTGTATAGAGATATATGAGCTCTGGTTTTTTTGTCTCTCCAATGGCCAACCCTCAGCCAAGAAGACAAAGCCTCCTCTTATAGAGGAGACAATTTTGTAAGCTTAGCCACTAAGCAGACAAGAGGCTCATCCCTCCATACACGTATATGGAGGGGAAGCAAGTGCTACACAGCTGTTTTAAAATATCTCAAAAAGCAACAGAACAGTGGTCGTCTGGGCAAAAATGTCATTTTGCCATAATTTACTGCCGACCGGCACAAAAGAGTGCCGACCGGCACAATATAGTGCCGATGGTAACGCCAACCAGCCGGTGGCCTCTAGCCACTGCCGGTGGTGTGTGGGGATGCCTCACAAGGCATTCCCTGCCCCTCCAAGGCAAAGCACAAGTGTTTGGTACGAAACCAGACACAAAACGGTCGAGTTCCGAGATCTTGAGGCAAGGCGCGTAGCCGAGAACTCCGGGAACTCCAAACGAACACGAACATGGATAATCACCGAGTGTTCAGGCGGTGACGTCCAGGCCTTGAGGACGGTCAAAAATGGGGTGTTTACAGTGGACGAAAAGGCATACACACAAGGCATGGCCGACGTCACGGAGGAATGCAAACTTCAAGTCAGTGTAGACACCCCATTTTGACCAGCCCTAAGACTTGGGCACTTTATTTTTGACCACCCTCACCAGAAAAATCAAATTGAAATTTTAATCCGAAACCTCTCCCATTTTGGCCAAATTAAAATATTTTTATTATTTTATAAATTTGTAGTATTGTATAATTTTATTTAATTTTGTGTGTTCATACATAATTGTAGATGTTTGGTATAAATAATACATTTTTGATATTTGATAAAAAGAATAAAGAAAAGAAAAAATAAAAAAAAGAAAAGAAAAGGGGGTGGTCATTATGATTATGGTTTGTTTTGGGTGGGATAATGATAAAAAACAAAAAAACAAAAAGAAATGGTGTATCGTGAGTGGGGTTTTGGAGAATATCATTCCGATGATTAAGGGAGTGATGGAGGCAAAAGAGAAAGGAGCAGGTGAAGAAGATAGAAAAAAGGGGGAGCAAGTGAAAGTGGACAGCTAAAAGAAAAGAAAAGAAAAGAAAAGAGGGTGGTCTGTTCAATTCAGTGGAAAATTATTTGAGAGTGGGGTGGTTTAGAAAAATAAAAAAAAAGAAAAAAAGAATGAGTGAGTGAGTGAGGGGTGGCGTTTTGATAAATAAAAAATGTGTAAAGAAGTGTGAGATGGTGGAATGCTTTCTGAGAGAGAATAAACACAATGATGGAGGGGGCTCTCACTCTCTCCCTTGGCTTAGAGAGAGAAATGTGAGAGAAAGGAGATACTACACAGGCAAGATACACACACCCACCATAGAAAAAAAGAGGCCACAACATTGATTCACGTCGGGGAGGGGGAAAGCATTTTTTTGAAGAAAAATATGTATACACATGCATGGGGGCTCTCTCTCTCGGCTGGAGGGGGGAGGAGGAGAGACACACGGGTTTAGAGAGGGAGGGAGAGAATCACACTCACAGCAGCACCCACTCAACACACTTACAACAGCAGCAGCACGGGGGAGAGAGACAGCACACATGCAAACCCAGGGAAATCTCTCTCTTCTCGCTCTAACATTCCTCTCTCGGCTATCACACACAAACACACAGAGGAGGCACCTCTCCCTCTCTCTGGGTCTTGGTTGGAGGAGAGGGCCATATACATGCATCTCCATTCTCTCTCTCTCTCACACTCAAGGATTCACTAGCTCTCTCTTATCTCTCTCTCGAATGATACACAACACACACACACACTCATCACACACAAACAGACCCAACAGACACACGGCATTGGAGCCAATACACCACTCATGCACACATGGTTTTAGAGAGAGAGAGAGCACACACATCCACACGATTCACATACCACACACAGCCATGAACACACACTCACGGCACACACCACACCACCCATGCACACCCACATGCACGCATACACATGACACACCTACATCCACACTCTCTCTAATCATCTCTCTCTTTCTCTCTTTCTAACCCACCCATCTCTCTCTCTAGAGACCCACTCATACACCATCAACACCACTCACGGCAGCAGCACAAGAGAGAAAGGGAACAGACTCACACAGACCCATTGTTGGGAAGAGAGACCCAGCCGAGGGCAGACTCACACAGGGACAACACATGCACTGATCTCTCTTCTCTCTCTCGATTTTGGTGTTGGAAAATATAAAGAGAGAAAGCAGAGAGGAAAGAGAAGGTGAAGTAGAAAGATAAGTGGGTGTTCATGGGTGTGGGTTGTGGGTAATAAAAATGTTTGTTTTTAAACAAAATTTTTTTTTTTTTATGTTGGGTTCACATAGGATTGTTATAAATGTTTATGTTGGGTTCACATGGCTTCTAGATAGAAAATCTGTTTATGTTGGGCCCATGGCCTTCTGGGTTGTTGTGGAATTGGGCCAATTCTGCTATGTTCTTAATAGATGTTTAATAGATCAAAGTGAACTCACATCTTTGGGCTTGCAAGCTAAGTTATTTTGGGCTGGGCCCATATGATTAAATGGAGATGAAGTGGCAGGACTTCCATTGAAGATGAATTGACATGGGTTGAGGTGTGTAAGCCTAAGAGATTGAAGACATATGGATCTTTGTGCTAGCGATGAAGTTCTTTATTTTATTTTTATTTTGAGTGTTTTGTGAGGTTTTATTTTATTTTATTATTTCTCCCTCCTCCTTTATTCGGATCTGTAATATTTAAGGTGTTGTAATAATCCCCCACCCCGTTTCTTTCTATCCCATTCTTTAATCGCTTTCCCTAACTGTACATATGTATATATCTGACATGCCATGCATATCCATGCTTTACATTTATGTCTCATGCATTAAGATTCGGCTACATTTACATGTGTGGATTTAATCAATTCTTCTGTGATTCTGTGTGCTATCGTATGTTTTGAGATGATTCACATGCCATATTCTAGAACCCGAATCTTTAGTGCATCTCATGAGTGAATTGCATTAGGATTCTGTATATAAGATCATGCATATTTTACTAACTTTTTTTTTGTAGCTGTTCGAAGGACATTGGTAAATTTGTGAGTTTTTATGCTTTAGCATCCCATTTGTGTGTGATTTTCTTATTATGTTTAGCATCCTACCATGAGGCTAAGTGCTTAATTGATAAACTGCTTGAATGCCTGTGGATGAAGGCTTGTTTCTTGAATTGGAATGATTCAAAGATTGTACGTTTTAAGCCCACTTTGTAGTGGCAAATTCACAAACTTTAAACCCACTTAGTCAAGTGGCAAATTCAAACCCTTTTCAAAAAACAAACATGAAGTTGAATTGTTCCAATTTGAGCAAGCTAGTCTATACTTGTATGCTTCATATAGTAAATTTTAGGATTTATTCAATAATCAGAATATAAACATATAAAGAAAATAAAAAAGTCATATCATGGTTTAATAGAGGCCGATCTTTTGATCGGGTGAGTGGGGGTGCTCATTATTGACCTTCCCCTCTCATACCTAAGGTTTCGAGCCAAGCATCCTTAGTTACGACGAACAGTGGCCTTGGCACCGAGTCATGGGTTTCCTAATTTCCTAAAATATTAGGTGGCGACTCTGAGATCTGATGACGCAGTCCATTTTTGACAAAATTGTAATAAAATGGATTTTCACTAAAAGTTGCAAAATCTGGACTCTCATCTACGTTTCACATTGCACTCGTGAAACTTGAGATCAAAGAGATCTCAGGAGTCCGAACTGTTTAACGCGCGTAGGTACCCCCCGAGCATGTTACAGTCAGGCAGGAATGTAACAGGGGCTTCTCCCTAGGTTGGATGTCCCTGGCAAAAAAGCTTAATATCCCTGATGATTCACCACTACGCAAAGCTGATGCTATTCCTCTTCCATTTCCTCCACCTCCACCTCCAACTCAAGCCGAAGACGAATCGGAGTCTGAATCCGAAGATGAGGATAAGGATGATGATGAAGCTCTAGTAAGGAAGACTAAAGATGCCACTGAGACCAAGTCCCCTCCTCAAGATAATCAAGTCCTAGACTTGACTCATGAGGAGGAAGATGAGGAGGTTGTCAAGGAGGCTACTCCTGAACAAGCATCATCTGACGTTCCTCCATCCCATAAAAGTCTTGACCAAACACTTGCTGAAATCGATGCCGAGATCGTGGCAGAAAAGGCTGCCGAAGTAGTTCTTCAGGAATTTGCCGAGGTAGTTCTCCAAGAATCTGCCGAGGTCCAGACTCAAATTGCGCCTGAAGTTGAAGAATCACAACCTTGATGTCTTTTGTACTTTTTTTGTTTTCTGGATAATATAAGTTTCTTCTATGCCGATGTGCCTCCAGTTTATGTTGAATGTTTTAATATAACTTTCTTTGAATGTCTGCACTCTTTTGCCTTTTCTTTGACTGCCTCTATATGATTCTATACTTAGAATATTTTGCATGCCTTTCAAACTTTGCCTTCTTTGTGCAATTTTCTCGGGGTTACATACCTCCGATATAATAACTATAAACTTTACTTCAGCAAGATACTAACATGCAAACTTTTTCATAAATTTCAACAAGTGTAAAACATATACTATAAACTTTTCTCAAGTTATAACAAGTGCTTAAACAATGATCTACTTGTAAATTGCTATAAATTTCAACAAGTGTTTAAACAATATACTTAGCTTTTACTTCAACCTGTAAATTGCTGCAAGTTTCAACAGATGATCATATGTCAGCTTAACGTCATCTTGTAAATTGCTACAAATTTCAACAAGTGTTAAACATCTTCTTTTGGTTTAACCAACCTGTAGATTGCTACAGGTGTTTAAACAATAACCTCGGCTTCACTTCGACTTGTAAATTGGTACAAATTTCAACAAGTGAAGGGAAACAGAAATCTTGGCTTAACTCCAACTTGTAAATTGCTACAAATTTCAACAAGTGAAAATAAGGAACCATCTCAGCTTAACTTCAACTTGTAAATTGGTACAAATTTCAACAAGTGAAGATAAGGAACCATCTCAACTTATCTTCAACTTGTAAATTGCTAGAAATTTCAACAAGTGAAGATAAGGAACCAGCTTAACTTCAACTTGTAAATTGCTACAAATTTCAACAAGTGAAGATAAGGAATCAGCTTAACTTCAACTTGTAAATTGCTACAAATTTCAACAAGTGAAGATAAGGAACCATCTCAGCTTATCTTCAACTTGTAAATTGCTACAAATTTCAATAAGTGAAGATAAGGAACCATCTCGGCTTAACTTCAACTTGTAAATTGCTACAAATTTCAAGTGTTAAGCATATTCTTCTTCTTTTTGCCCCCAATGTGAACCTAAGTTCCACTTGGGTTCTCATTATTCATGTCTCTCAGAAAGAACATTGTGTATCTTTATCAATCATATGTGTTTGAAGAATTCTGAAAAGATTTTATTGATGACATCGGCCAAAAATAATGCATATCTAATGATAGAAAAATTTCAAATTACAAGTGTTCCAAGGTTTGGGTAATGCTTTGCCCTCATTATCTTCAAGCCGATAAGCTTCATTGCCTAACACTGAAGTAATTCTGTAGGGTCCTTCCCAGTTTGGGCCAAGCTTGCCCTCTTTGGGATCTTTCTTGTTGCCGACGACTTTTCTCAAGACTAGGTCGCCGACTTGAAAATCTCTTGGATTGACCTTCTTGTTGTAAGCTCTGGCAAGCTGTTGCTGGTATACTGCGAGTTGAATTGCAGCTTTCTCTCTTCGTTCTTCTAAAAGATCCAGATCTCGGGCTAAGAGTATGTCATTAGTCCCATTCTCAACTCCCTGGGTTCGGATCCCTGGGATGCCGACTTCCAATGGAATGACTGCTTCTGTGCCATAGGCCATGGCAAAGGGGGATTCCTCTGTTGATCTTCTCGGCGTAGTCTGATATGCCCAAAGTACGTTGGAAAATTCGTCTACTCACTTTCCTTTTGCTGTCTCCAGCCTCTTCTTTATTCCATCCAAAATTACTTTGTTGGATGCTTCTGCTTGTCCATTACTTTAGGGAAAACTTGGTGTTGAAAAGTAATTCTTGATCTTGAATTTCGCACAAAAGTTCTTGATGAGTTTGTTGTCAAACTGTGTTCCGTTGTCGGCAACTATGGCTCTTGGAATATCAAATCTGGTGATGATGTTTTTCCATATGAAGTTCTTGATGTCCACATCTCGGATTTTGGCAAGAGGTTCTGCCTCTATCCACTTCGTAAAGTAATCCGTCGCTACCAGCAAGTATTTTCTCTGCCCAGTTGCTTGGGGAAGTTGCCCAACAAGATCCATGCCCCATTGGGCAAACGGCCAATGGCTGGATACTGGGTTCAGGTCAGTAGCTGGCTGATGTATCAAAGGTGCAAACCTTTGGCATGGTTTACACTTTTTCACGTAGGCTTCAACATCCTTTTGCATGTAGGGCCAGCAATACCCCTGGGTAATGGCCCTGTGAGCTAGTGATCTGCCCCCAGCGTGGCTTCCACAAACTCCTTCATGAGTTTCATATAAAAAATCTTCAACCTGCAAAGGGTGTACACACCTTAAAAGGGGTCCAGTGAAGGACATTCTGTAGAGATGTCCGTCCGTAGTCAGACTGAATCTTGCCGCCTTCAATCTGACTTTGTGTGCCTCCTTGCGGTCTTCTGGCAGCTTTCCTTCTTTCAGGAATGCAACAATTGAATCCATCCAGCTTGGCCCCATGTCCACACACATTGCTTCCTGCTCTGTGTTCTGTGGCTCTATGCTCGGGCCCGACATATAGTCTATCATAATTGTTCTTGTCTTTCCGGTCTGCATCGAACTTGCCAGGTTGGCCAACGCGTCGGCGTGGCTGTTATCATCTCGGCTTACTTGGAGTAGTCGGCAGTTCTGAAATAAGTTTGCCAATCTGATGACCTCTTTTGCATATGCCGACATCCTTTCGTCTCTAGCTGCAAATTCTCCTGTTGACTGGTTAATAATAAGCTGTGAATCACAAAAAACTATTACATCATCTGCTTCTGCTGCTGCTGCCAGTTTTAGCCCTGCAATTAATGCCTCGTATTCTGCTTCATTGTTTGAGGCCTTGAACCCCAAACGGATGGACTGTTCTATTATTTCTCCATCTGGAGATATCAGTAGTACTCCTGCCCCCGCTCCTTGTCGGTTTGAACTTCCATCGACAAACAGTCTGAAGGAGTTACCGATGTAGATGCTGTAAGGTCTGAGTTTTTCCTTCCTTTGTTCTCTTGCCTTAGGCTGGGATTCTCCTTGTTTGCTGGGACAATGTTTATCTAGGCTCAACAGAGCCCGATGTTCGATGGATTCAGGTGTGAATTCTGCCACGAAGTCGGCCAAAACTTGGCCCTTGATTGCTGTTCTAGGCCTGAACTCCAGGTCATATTGGCCCAAGGCCACTGCCCATCTTGCAATTCTTCATGTTAAGTCTCCTTGTTGTAATAAGGACTTCAGTGGGTGCTTTGTTAGTACCACAATCTTGTGTGCCTGAAAGTAATGGTTCAACTTTTTTGAGGCCATCACTAAGGCCAGCATTAATTTCTCTAGTGGTAGGTACCTTGTTTCCGTGTCGGCTAAGGTTTTACTTACATAGTAAACAGCCTTATGTTCTCCTTTTTCTTCTCGGATTAGTACTGCACTTACTGTATGTTCTAACACAGCTAAGTACAAGAACAGCTCTTCCTTAGGTTCAGGTGTTGAGAGGACTGGAGCCGTGGTCAGATACTTCTTTAGGTCGGCCAAAGCGGCCTCACATTCTTCAGTCCATAGGAAGTCTGTGGTCTTTTTCACTATGTTGAAGAAAGGTTTACACTTGTCTGAGCTTCGGCTTATGAACCTGTTTAGGGCTATGGCCCTTCCAGTAAGCATTTGTACCTGTTTTGCCGATGTTGGGCTTTGTAGATCCAGGATGGCCTTGATCTGATCTGGGCTGGCCTCTATTCCTTTTCTTGTTACCAGGTACCCCAGAAACTTTCCAGATCCAACTCCAAACGTGCACTTTGATGCGTTGAGTCGGAGCCGATATGTTTTGAGGATCTCAAATACCTCTTTTAGGTTGGCAAGATGACTCCTGGGCTCCTTGGTCTTTACGACCATGTCATCGATGTAGAATTCTACTGTTTGGCCGATCAAGTGCTTGAACATTCTGGTTACCAGCCTTTGGTAGGTTGCTCCTGCGTTTTTCAACCCAAAAGGCATCACTCTGTAACAGTACAGGCCTTTTGGGGTGATGAACGTTGTCTTCTCTTCGTCTGGGGGGTACATGGCTATCTGGTAGTACCCCCCTATAAGCATCCAAGAAGCTCATCCTTCCATGTCCAGATGTAGCATCCACCAGCTGGTCAATTTTGGGCAGAGGGAAGCTGTCTTTAAGACAGGCTTTGTTCAGGCTTGTAAAATCTACGCATACCCTCCATTTACCATTCTTTTTCTTTACTACCATAGTGTTTGATAGCCATGTCGGATAATTGACTTCTCTGATGGCCCTGGCCTCTAGAAGTCTGTCTACTTCCTCCTCCGCTGCTTCGACGTGCATCAACGTCGGTCTTCTGGCTCGTTGTATTACAGGTTTGGCCGACCTGTCAACGTTCAGTCTGTGACATGTGACCTCGGGGTCAATGCCAGGCATTTCATAAGGTGTCCAGGCGAACACTTCTATGTTTGTTCTCAAAAAGGCTTCCAGTTCCTTTTCTTCTTCTTCAGCTAAGCCTGAGCCGAGAAGAAAGAAGTGTTCTTCATCCCCCTTCTGGACGAGGATTTTCTTTAGTGTTTCCTCACTCTTCTCGGCCGGCTCCTTGCTGACATCATGTAGGACCTCCATGTCCTCATCTTCAATCTCTGCTTTCCCTGGTTCTTGTATGTAGCAGGTTGTTTTCATTGCTGCCATGGAGCAATTTTTTGCCTGTAGTTGGTCTCCTCTGACTTCTTCAATTCCATGTTCTGTTGGGAACCGCAATAGTTGATGCAACGTTGAGGGAACTGCCCCCATTGCATGCAACCATGGCCTTCCCAAGATGATGTTGTATGGTGAAGGTGTGTCAATCATGATGAATTCTGTCCTGATCTTCTTAGTGCCGGCTTGTACTTCCAAGTTTGTAGCGGCCAGTGGCCACGTCGGCGTTCCATTGAAGTCAACCATCGGGCCATTCGATTGTTCCATGTCATCTGGGTGAAGGCCCAGCTCCTTGTAACATCTAATATACATGATGTCACAAGAGCTGCCTTGATCTATCAGGATGCGTTTCACTTGGCACTCCCCAACCTAGAAGGATACTACCAAGGCATCATTATGCGGGTGCTGGACCATCTCTAGGTCGGCTTCGGTGAAGGCTATCATCGGGCCTGGGTACTCTTCACGCCGAGGTCTTTTCTGTCCGACCTGGTTCACGTGCTGCAGGTGTTTTACTTTTTGGGCTTCCCTCCGTATGTCGTTTTCGTTCACCTTGCAGTGAATTACATTAACCACCCTAGGTCTCCCTCCCTGTGGTTGCTGTGCTGGGGGAGGCGGGGCTGCTGGTGCTTGAGGCAACCTTGCCTTGTCTGGTCTTGGCTTCGTCAACAAGATCCCTCAGATGGCCTTGTCTTACTAAGTCCTCTAAGTATGCTTTTAGGGCTCTGCAGCCCTGAGTTGGGTACCCTTCTTCATTGTGGTAAGCACAACGTCTACCAACGTTCCTGCTCATGTATTCCCCTGGGGCCTTTGCTGGTGCTTTGAAATAGGGTTGATTTCAGATTTGATCCAGGACTTTGTGGACCGGGATTCGGAAGACAGTCGTCACTGCCTATTTGTCCCTCAATTCTATCTCTGCTTTGCTAAATCCGTTGTTACTTCGGCCTCACTTTGGCGAGCCGTTCCCTCTTTCCTGTTTTACCTCCTTATTTCCCGATGTATCCTCCTCGGCTCTAGCATACTTCTCGATTCTCGCCATGAGCTCTTCCATGCTCTTCGGCAATGTCTTTGCCAAAGATTTTCGTAGTGAACAATCATCTTTTAGGCCGTTTTTAAAAGACACGACCGCCACTTCTTGGTTGCATTCGGGTATTCGATTGAACACCTCATAGTATCTTTTTGCATAGGCCTTAAGGCTTTCATCCTTGCTGATCTTCAAAGCCATTAATACGTCCACCCTTAATGGCTGCAGCTTATTTGTCACGAACCTGGCCACAAACATCTCAGCCAGGCCTTCCCAAGTCTTCACACTTCCCTTTGGTAGTTTGTGGAACCAATATGATGCAATCTCCCCAAAGGATGAGGGGAACACTTTGCAGAGCAACGACTCGTTTCCACTGTATAGTGCCATTGAGTTCAAGAATAATCCAACGTGGAAGTTATGATCTGACTTACCATCGTATATTTGAAACCTCGGCATACTAAATCTCTTCAGTGCCTCAAATTTGTCCAGCTCTACCGAGAACGGTGTCCTCGGCTTGTCGGGTGAGGTAAACTTGACTTCAGCATTATGTTCCTTCCTCTTGAGGTAATTTCGTAGGTCTTTTTTACTCCTCCCTAGAGCTCGGCTATCTTTTGACTTTAGTCTTTTTGGCACACTACTTTCGGCCTCGTGGTGGGCCCGTTTTGATCTTTCTCCATGGGTTGTATCAAAGCAGAGCGCCTGTCCCTGGACATGCCGATGTTCTCTGGGTTCTGGGTCCTTCGTGTGATATGTCCTTTGGGACTTCTCTTGTCTCGGCTCCTCTCGTCCGACTTCCCTGGAAGGCGGGTGAGAGTGCCTTCTGCTCCTGGTGTGTTGAGGTACTTCAGGAATTGTTTTCCCTCCTCCCTTCTGGGTATTAACTGCTGGAATCGGCGTGTCCTGCAGCGGGTACGGTGGCTGCATGACGTTGTTTTACATCATGAAGTTGACGACCGACTGCAGGTCTGCCAACTTGTTTGCCAATTCTTTTACTTTCTCATCCCTCTGTAGGCACATGTCCCTCCATACCTGGAGGCTATCTTCGTTGTAGTATTTGTCTTGGTCTGTCTTCTTTGAAGTGTCGCTGTAATAACCCTGACCCTGATTAACGCTAATTGGGACTTAATTATGTCTAATAATAATTAAGGGGAAAATCTGGAATTTCTTTGCATGTGCATTGCATGACTTATGTGTTTTTATCTGTTCGGTGTCGGAATATCTGTTCGTGTTTTAAACTTTAATTCGTAAATTGGAAGCCTTATCGGCGCCCGATTCTGAAATTGATTAGTGTTTTGGACTAGTTAGATTTTATGTAAATTTATGGTAGGCCCAATTAAAATTCGATTTGGAATGTTTAGAACTGATTAAATAACATTTTAATAATGAATCTAGCTTAATTACAGAATTGCCATTGAGTGGCCATTGTTTAATTTTATTCTTGAGTTCATACACTTAAACAAAAACATCTACCTTCAGCCTATTTTGAGTCCTCAACCGACATTAGAGAGAGAGGGGGAGAATTGAGTGGGATTTTGGCTATAATTGGATGATCTTGAGGAAATTGAAGTATATGTTGGCAAATTGAACTTCAAGGCTAGTAATTGAAGACGTAGGTAAGAGAATTTAACCCTTGTTTAATGTCTTTGAACTTGTCCATGCTTAGTTCTTGAGCCTTTAGTGATTGGAGCCTTGAATTGGTCCAAATATGTTGAGTTGGAGCCTAGTTCATGCATGCATGTACATGTTCTTGGCATATGAAGTTGTTTTGTATCAAATCTCTACATGCATGTTCATGTTTTTGCTTAAGTCCATGAATTCATCAAAATTCTGGGTTAAATGTTGCCTTGGATCATGTTTTAAAGCTTTGAAATGCACTTGAATTCATGCATGTTTGTTTAAACTTGGTTCTTGAAAAATTTATGGAAATGGTGCTCAAATTGACTCACCCTTGGCCCTTGAATTTACAAATTGGCTTTTGAAACTTGATATACTATGAGTTTGAAATGTTTTTCTAGATTTTGGGCCCAAGAGGTTGAGTTTTGGGTTGTAGAATGCTTGGTTCGAACTTGGGAGACAAATCTGGAAATTCCAGATTTGGCTTCCTCGCTCGAGCGAAGGATTCCTTGCTCGAGCGAGCCCTTTGATTTTGCAAGCTCGCTCGAGCGAGCATCGAGAGACCATCGCGCGGAAAAAATCAGCATCCAGTATTTTTACTGTTTCATCAGACCGCTCGAGCGAAGGAAGTCTCGCTAGAGTGAAGCCTTTGATTTTGGAAGCTCGCTCGAGCGAAGGAAGGCTCGCTCGAGCGAGACCCCTGTTTTCAACAACTTTTGAAAAACAATTTCTAAGGCAATTTTGCACCCTCATTCCATCCTAGGCATTCCTAGGCCATGATTAAGACTCCATAATAAGGGTAAGGGGTTAGGTACACACCTAGAATCGTTGATGTAAGTTTTGTACAATTGGAGTGCATATTTCAAAGTGTGTATCCGTAATGTGTTATGTAGGTCACGAGCCGCAATCTGTTGACCCTTTGACTTCGTCTATCTGTATCAACTCCCACTGTGAGTAATAACTTTGTAAAGTTATGTTCAATGTTATGTATTTTCGGTATACTATGATACGAACTGATTGACTCTTGAAAAGCTATGACATGTTGGAAATGAATGAATGCATGTCTAGTTTTTCTGAAAAGTATTTGTGGCACCCTTAGTCCGGATAGCCCTCGCCCGGGGGTAACAATACCGTGGCCTATGGCCCTTGCCTGGAGGTAACAATACCATGGCTACTTGCACGCAAAGATATGGACCTTTGTGGTCGTTGGTACCAACTTTGTTGTGGTCTTAGGACCTGCCTGTTGTGGTCTTAGGACCTGCCTGATCTGATAGCTAATGGGTGTACCACGTATGATCTTATGCAAAATCTGAGTTTGAATATGAATATGAGTATGTATCTGTATCTGTTTTTAATTTGAAATCTAAAAATGCATAAGACTCTATTTCTGATAAGACTGTGTTTCTGATATGGACTTTGATTTCTAACTCTGTGATGGACACCATTCATTAAAATCTTTACTCTGTTATTATTCACTGGGCTTTCGCTCACAGTTTATTATATATGTAAGTGAGCCGGCACAAGACCCTGGCCAGAGTTGATGGCCCTCTGTTTTTGTTTTTGGTCAGCCACCTGATGCGCCTCCCGAGGAGGTTCCGTCTGAAGCCTAACACCGTGGTAGTTTTGTACTTCATGCTAGTCGGTGGTAGTGTTTTTGTAAAGTCGGATCTTGGGACGTACTTCTGTAAATATTCTGTACATATTGGTGTACTTTGACTGGCATGCCATGTATATAAATAAGTTTTAAAATTTTTCTGTCCCATGTATGTCATCACAGCTCATTGGACCTTATTTATTTTACATTATTGCTTCCGCAGCCCCTTAATATTTGTTAATGTCTTCAGAGGCCGTAGGTAATCCACGAATTCCTGGCCGGTTACGTCGCTAAACCTATAGGGGCGGGTTTGGGTCGTGACAGAGTGGTATCAGAGCACGAGTTGTACCGCACACACAGGTCCCTATGAGCTTAGGATGTCCTAGTAAGAATTATGGGCATTCCATTTGCATGTGTGAGTGTGTGGTAATGCAACTGAATATTGAAACTGAATGTACATTTGAATATATAAAGTTTTGTTTACCTATAGCCATGGACAATGCAAGGAATGATGATACAGCAGGGTCTTCTGATGCCCGAATGGATAGAATGGAACAAATGTTGGCAACCTTGACAGAAGTGGTAATGCAGCAACAGAGACAACAACCCTTACCCCCTCCACCTCCACCCGAAGACAGCCGAATAACAAAGTGAAATCATTAATCGACCACAGAAATTCCTGAAAATGAAACCGCCAATGTTCTACGGTGGGATTGAGCCCCTGAAAGCTGAAACATGGTTGCTTGAGATGGAGAAGTTGTATGAGGTGTTCCCTTGTTCTGAAACTCAGAAAGTCTTGTTGGCTACCTACACCCTGAAAGATGAAGCTCGCAGGTGGTGGTTACTGATTCGAAATGGTCACGAAAATATGACATGGACACAGTTCAACGCAATCTTTTATGATAAGTATTTCCCCCAGTGCTTTCGAAACCGGAAAGTCTCAGAATTTCAAGAACTTAAACAGGGCAAGATGTCTGTAGCCCAGTATGAGGCCAAGTTCACTAAGCTAGCCAGGTTTGCGCCCTATATGGTGGACACAGAAGACAAAAAGGCCTGCAAGTTTGAGGATGGATTGGATTTGGACATACTGGACAGGGTGGGAGTTCTGAATCTACCCACATATGTGAGCGTTTTGGACAGGGCATTAATGGCAAAATCCATTCTAGCAGCAAAGAAACAAACTTCCGCTCCACGGACTGAGTGGACAAGGAAAAGATCCGGGAATAGCTTTAAAAAGGACCGTTCATTTTCTAGGAATAAGAAGCATAACACAGGGTCTTACCGTAACTCAAGCCAAGGTAGTGGCCCTACGCCAAATTGCCCAAATTGCGGGAACAAGTATAGAGGTACTTGTCACCGAACATCAGGCGCGTGTTTTAGTTGTGGCAAGCCAGGCCATTTGATAAGGAATTGTCCGCTTAGATCTGAGACTACTAGCGGACCTACGGTGAGTTCAGTGGGATCTGCTTCTGTGGCCAAAACCAACGTCAAAGCTAATACAGGGAAGGAACTGCTAAGACAGGGCCGAGTGTTTGCCTTAGTGCCTGGTGACGTACCGAACACCTATACCGTGGTGTCAGGTACACTTTCTGTATGTTCTCAAAATGCATGTGTATTGATAGATTCTGGTTCCACGCATTCTTTTGTGTCACATGCTTTTTCTCGAAAATTGACTCGGCCACTAGAACATATGACATGTGTATTGTCTGTATCTACACCTTCTGGGGATTCTATGATGTGCACTCATGTTTATCCGGCTTGTGATGTTGTGGTTGGTGATATGATATTGTATGTGGATTTATTACCTTTGGACATTCATCATTTTGACTGTATTTTGGGGATGGATTGGTTGACTAAGTACTGTGCTACCATTGATTGTGCAAACAAAACTATGGTGTTTAGACCGCCGGGTATGCCTGAATTTACCTTTAGAGGGAATGGGGTAGTTCCTCCCCCGTACTTAATCTTGGCTATGAAAGCTGTAAAACTACTTAGGAAGGGTTGTAGGGGTTACCTGTGTTGCATATTGACTACCTCATCTGACAGCCCTGCCGTAGAAACAATCCCTGTTGTTTGTGACTTTCCTAATGTGTTTCCAACTGATTTACTGGGGAATTTAGTTGACAGAGAAATTGAATTTACTGTTGAGGTAATTCCGGGGACACAACCTATATCCAAGACTCCCTATAGGATGTCTATCTCTGAATTGAAAGAATTGAAAACCCAACTCCAAGAACTGTTAGACAAGAACTTTATCCGTCCGAGTACTTCACCTTGGGGTGCTCCAGTGTTATTTGTCAAAAAGAAGGATGGGTCTTTGAGATTGTGTATAGACTATCGGGAATTGAACAAAGTGACTATCAAAAACAAATATCCTTTGCCCCGAATAGATGACTTATTTGACCAACTTCAGGGTGCCTAAGTGTTTTCTAAAATTGACCTCAGGTCTGGGTATCATCAGTTAAAGGTTAGAGCCGAAGACATTGAAAAAACTGCATTCCGAACTAGATATGGACATTATGAATTCTTGGTAATGCCGTTTGGGATGACAAATGCACCTGCTGCTTTCATGGATCTTATGAATAGAGTGTTTAAATCGTATCTGGATGATTTTATTGTTGTATTTATTGATGATATTCTGATATATTCTAAAGACAGGGAAGAACATGAAAAGCATTTGAGAACCACTTTGCAGATATCGAGAGAAAAGAAGTTGTATGCTAAATTGTCTAAGTGCGACTCGGGCCGACAAAGGTGGCATTTCTGGGCCATGTGATTGACAAAAACGGTGTTTCTGTGGACCCTCAGAAAATTGAAGCTGTTGTGGATTGGCCGAGGCCTACAAATGTGACAGAAGTACGAAGTTTTCTGGGACTTGCAGGCTACTACAGGAGATTTGTTAAGGATTTCTCAAAGCTTGCCTTGCCATTGACTCAGTTAATCCAGAAAAACATGCCATTTGACTGGAATGATCAAAGAGAGGCAGCTTTCCAAGAGTTGAAAACCAGGTTAGTGATTACACCAATCTTAACTTTGCCAAATGGTACTGATGGGTTTCAAGTGGACAGTGATGCTTCTTATAAAGGCTTAGGGTGTGTACTAATGCAAAATGGGAAGGTGATTGCCTATGCTTCTAGACAACTCCGACCTCATGAAAAGAATTACCCAACACATGATCTCGAATTGGCAGCTGTGGTGTTTGCTTTGAAAATATGGCGTCATTACTTGTATGGGGTAACTTGCGAAGTGTACACCGACCATAAAAGCTTGAAGTATTTCTTCACTCAAAAGGAATTAAATATGAGACAGAGGCGTTGGTTGGAACTAATCAAAGATTATGACCTGCAAATCTTGTATCACCCGGGAAAGGCTAATACTGTGGCGGATGCCTTGAGCCGAAAATCTGGTGCAACTGTGTCGTGTCTGTTATCTAGCCGAAAGGACTTGTCAACTGACTATGAACAAGATGGATTGATATCTGCCATCTCTGCTCAACCTGCTATTCTTGATGAGATTAAACAGAAACAATGTGAAGATGAACACTTGAAAAAGATTATAGAAGAGTTTGATTCGAAACCGAGGCCCGAATTTGTGTTTGAAAATGGCGTGCTGAAATTTCAGAACCGTCTTTGTGTACCTGATTGCTATGATTTGAGAAAACGTGTGATGACTGAAGCTCACAGTAGTAAATTTGCTATGCATCCGGGAAAAACGAAGATGTATCACAATTTGAAACAGATTTTTTGGTGGCCTGGAATGAAGGGGAGTATTGCAGACTTTGTGGCTAGATGTCTACATTGCCAACAAGTTAAGGCGGAACATCAACGACCTGCCGGTTTGTTACAACCACTCCCAATACCAGAATGGAAATGGGAGCACATCACCATGGATTTCATTGTGGGTTTGCCTCGTTCTTCTCGAGGTATGGACTCTATCTGGGTTATAGTTGATCGTTTAACTAAATCTGCACATTTTCTGCCTGTCAAAACCATTTATAACGCTGATAGACTGGCTAACATCAATATGACTGAGATTGTGAGACTACATGGAGTGCCAGTGTCTATTGTGTCTGACAGGGACTCGAAGTTTGTGTCTAGATTTTGGCAAAGTTTGCAACAGGCTTTGGGAACAGAATTGAGACTGAGCAGTGCTTACCACCCACAGACCGATGGCCAAACTGAACGAACAAACCAAACTCTGAAGGATATGCTCAGAATGTGTGTATTAGACTTTCAGGGAAATTAGGAAGCTTATTTTCCATTAGCTGAGTTTGTATACAACAACAGTTATCACTCAAGTATTGGGATGGCTCCCTATGAGGCATTGTATGGAAGAAAGTGTCGATCTCCAGTATATTGGGCTGAAGTAGGCGACAGACCTTTGTTGGGACCAGAACTTGTGCAAGAAACAACTGAAAAAGTGAAACTGATACAACAGCGTTTGAAAACTGCACAAAGTAGGCAGAAAAGCTATGCCGATGTTCGAAGAAGAGAAAGGGAGTATAAAGTGGGGGACCATGTGTTTATTAAGGTGACCCCGATGAAGGGTCAGACCCGATTTGGTGTTAAAGGAAAATTGGCTCCGAGGTATGTTGGACCTTACGAAGTTCTTGAAAAGATTAATCCGGTATCCTACCGAATAGCCCTACCTCCGGTGATGGAACATATGCACAATGTTTTTCATGTATCGATGCTTCGGGAATATTTGAGAGATCCACTCCACGTCATCGAACCGACACATGTACTGTTGAAGGACGACTACACCTATGAAGAGAGGCCTATCCAGATTGTGAATCGAAGGATTAAAAGATTGAGGAAAAAGGAAATACCGTTGGTGAAAGTTGATTGGCAAAACCACAGGGGAACCTACGCAACTTGGGAAACCGAGGAAGACATGAAGAGGAGATATCCGGAATTGTTCCCTTTAGACCCAATGCTGACTTCGAATGAAGGTAACTTGAGTTTGGGGACCAAACTCTCTTAAGGGGGGAAGACTGTAATAACCCCGACCCTGATTAACACTAATTGGGACTTAATTATGTCTAATAATAATTAAGGGAAAAATCTGGAATTTCTTTGCATGTGCATTGCATGACTTATGTGTTTTTATCTGTTCGGTGTCGAAATATCTGTTCGTGTTTTAAACTTTAATTCGCAAATTGGAAGCCTTATTTGTACCATTTTCCTTGCATGTTAAATGTTTGATAAAATGTGTCAATGAAAATTTTTGTTATTGTTATTTTACCTTTTAATTTTTAGCCAAACACCAAAAAAATAAAAATGATGATGGAACTCTTACTGTAAAATAAACTTTTATCATGTTTGTATTTGTTGGATTGTGTCATGTTACGTAGTCGTCACTATAAAAACCAATTCCCATAGACTGCACTTACCAAACTGAAAATCTGAAGAATTCCTCTGAAGAGCTCTCTCCACCTCCAGACAAACACCTGAGGAATTCGAATCATTGAAACAAAGCTCTCACCTTTAAGGTATTTGAATCTCACTGATTTGATTTCGAAACTCTGGATGTTCTTTGATTTCATTTTGATTGATTCTTGTTTTAGTTTTCGTTTTTGGTGAAATGGGTTGTTCTTGCTTCGGTCTTCAATCTGCTTTTCTTTAGCTCTTAATTCAAATTGATAGTTGTTTTTTGTTTTTTTTTCTATTTATTTTTATTTTAATTAAGTTCGGTTTGATTTCATGGTATTTTAGATAAGTTTATGATCCGGGAAGATGCGTTGGATTTAGGTTTTTGGAAGGTTGGGATTTTTTTGTATATTTGATTTTTTATTTTTTGGAAATTTGGTATTTGTAAGAGAAATTCTCATCTTTTTGCGCTTTCACTAATCCTTTTGCTTTTTAATCTTTTTACCAACTCCTGTTTTTGGAACTTTGAATGATGGTGAAATTCTTGCACATCCTCTTTTTTAGCGTTTCAATTAAAGTGTGTTGTTGATGTTTGTTAATATTAGAGTCCCAACTCTTTTTGGAATTTTATTTAAGAAAGGTTGGTTAATTATGCTATTAATGCTCTAATACTATGATTGTTATCCTAGATATGTCGTACTTAGGTAATTAATTCATTCTTTCAAGCCAAAATTCATACTGTCTGCATCTGTCATGGACTTCTATTCAAAGAAACATTTCCCCTCACTTTCTGCTCTTTAGGTGGCCACAATTTCTGTTGTTCCCTCATCATACATGTGAGTTAGGTGGCCACAATTTCTGCCAACAGCGACACTGAAATTGGGGAACTGATAACACGGGCAATGGAGAAAGTTGGGAAGGAAGGAGTCATTACTGTTGCTGTGAGTACTCTAACATCTTATCATGTGATAGATAACGGTTAATCAATTCTGTTTAAAGTTTACTTGCATTCTGACTTGCAAAATTATGCAGGATGGAAATACTTTGGAGGATGAATTGGATGTGGTGGAAGGGATGAAGCTAGGAAGGGGTTATATATCTCCTTATTTTGTTACTAATCAGAAGACCCAAAAATGTGTCTGTATAGCTCTTCAATGATCTGGTTGCTGATGATATATATTTTAATTTCCCAAAAGTGTAATACTACCATTCCCTAGTAAAATGAGGTTTTTTTTACTTTGAATCATCTGCTGATCAATTATCATAAACATTCCCTTTAAAAAAAACAAATTTGAAAAGGCGATAGTCTATCTCATTTCCTACTTTTGATCATAATCACTTTTGGGAGAACCAAACTATAATTGGCCAGAGTCATTTCATGCATTATCCCTGTTTCGTTAATCCGAGTCTTGTTATTTATATGACCCTATCTGTTCCAATTTCATGATATCAATTGCAATTTGCATTTTCGTAGGAACTGGAAAATCCCCTCATCCTTATCCATGACAAGAAAATTTCAGACATGAACTCACTTGTTAGAATATTGGAGTTGGCTGTGAAGGTAATCAACCTTTTCTGGTGGGGTCCTCCACGTGGGGCAATGGATATTGGCAAAGTCTTGAGGTTGTTGAGGAACTTATAATCAATAATTCTTTTTTTGTTTTCTCTCTCTCTTCGCTTGTTCAACAGAAACATCAACCCCTGCTTGTGGTTGCTGAGGATGTGGAGAGTGATGCACTGGCTATGCTCATTATAAACAAGCATCGTGCTGGGGTTAAGGTAATGGATTGCCTTTGCTTTCTTGGCATATTGCTCCAATAGAACCAAATTTTTTATGTATGAAACCCAATGGTTGAACTTTGTTACATATAATGCATGTTTGTTGTCAACAGCCACAATTTTACTCATGGACTTTAAATCTGTCCTCCACATTCCTTAGGTTTGTGCCATTAAAGCACCTGGTTTTGGGGAAAACAAAAGGGCTAATTTAGATGACCTTGCTATTCTCACTGGTGGAGAGGTAAATCAAGCATCTAAATCCTAGGTTTTTATATTTTGCATGCTTGGTTTATTGGATTCACTGTGTTTGTTTTCAGGTTATCACTGAAGAACGTGGGTTAAATCTTGACAAAGTTCAAATGGACATGCTTGGTACTGCTAAAAAGGATTAGGACTACATGAATCAGGATGAATGGGCATGGGCTGATTTTTACGAACACTCTGAGACATGTTTCGAGATTTTTGGAGCAGTCACTGCTTTCTCTTGATGACACTATAATTCTACATGGGGTGGAGATAAGAAGCCGATTGAAGAAAGATGTGAGCAGGTATTGGTGGCTTGGGAAATATGCTGATTTGTTTAGGCTTTTGGTTTGTTTATACCGTTCTACAATTAGTCATAACTGTATGGGTGTTATTTATGATTCTCAGGGGTTTACGTATAAAGCAAGATTAACATTTACATTGAAAGTGTATGTATAAAAGCCAAAGTGCCTCTATGTATTATTAGATAGTCACATGGCATCTGCTCATTATTAAATCTAGTGAAAGTCATATTTTGTTGAATCAGGATACTTGATATTTGGAGTTTTAAACTTACATTTAATGGGAGAAATCTATTTCTTATTCATTAATTTGAGCACTGAATATTGGTACTTATTTTATTTTGGGCTTTAGGGCAATCTTAATTGAAGTTATGGATAACTCCAGAAAAATTCTCAAGTATTTAATTGAAGAGACGAGAATTCCATGTTATCTTGTAGAGTCTAAATGCCATTGATTTGCATAGAAAAATATTAATGAGATGCCATTTATATGTTTGAATAGCTAAGAACGCCATTGAGAAGAGTACTGCTATGTTTGACAAAGAGAAAGCACAGGAAATGGATTGGATTGTAAAAGTCCACCATACAACGAACTGTGAATTGTGCAAAATTCACAGGAAATGTATGGTGTATGAATTGTGCAAAATTCATACAATGGATTGGATTGTAAAAGTCCACCATCCAATGGATTGGATTGACAAAAAGAATGCACAGGAAATGTATGGTGTATGAATTGTGCAAAATTCATACTGTCTGCATCTGTCATGGTCTTCTATTCAAAATTTTTTGGGCTTTCTGCTGATTTTTAATTTTTTGATAGTTTTCTTTGCAAATATCCACAGCCCAACAACCAAAGAGATTTCCATTGGTGCATGAAGGCAAAGAATCTAGTGTTTGGGCTTAAAAAACCCAAACCAAGCAAATGGATTGGATTGTAAAAGTCCACCATACAACGAACGACCCACCTTCCTGATGGACTTCAAGTTGGATCAGGTCCATTCACCCACAAATTGATTAGAGGGGAACATACTGATAGATCCCATACAACTCTATGATCACTCAGTCTTATAGCCTTGCCATGCACCTGCCAAAATAAAGGTTGTTTAGGTTAATAACTAATGCTGTTAATGGTTGTTTAGGTTAATAACTAATGCTGTTAATGCTTTTTATGGTTGTTTAGGTTAATAACTAATGCTGTTAATGCTTTTTATGGTTGTTTAGGTTAATAACTAATGCTGTTGAGTACTTTTCATGTGTATGCTTTCTAATGTTTGCTGAAATTTTAAACTCATTTTTGATTGTCGTGTGTTGACACAGACAATGGCATGGATCGAAATTTCATGGCTACTCACCCGCTGTGGTGACTGGTAAACCTATTGTAAGTAAACATAGACTGGTTTGTAATTGACATTACTATAGTTGCAAAAATAAAATTTCATCTTGCCAGTGTATGCATATACGTGTATATATGTATATGTATGTGTATGTATGTATGTATGTTTGTGTGTGTGTATTCTTTGCACTGTTTAATCAATGAGTGATGCTATAGGAATGTTGAATCGGCTGGTGTTGGTAAGTTGAATATGGTGGTAGTTGAAACAGGGGGAAGAGGGTGGAAGACATTGTTATATTGGAGGCTGTAAAGTATTTTTGTGTTTTGTTGTTAACAGAGTTAACATTGCAATTTAGTCTGGAACCACAGGAGGGGTGGAAAATGTTCTGCAGAGGGGCACACTGTAGTAATTTTAACATCATTTTTAAATTTGATTACCTAAATGATTCCGAGGTTTTAGTATCTTGGAACCTGTGTTTTGTGAATTTAATTTTAGACTTGCTAGGTTTTACTGTGACCACTTTGGATTTGTTTGTGTTGCATTTATGTTTGCACTTCATAGCCTTTGATGCTTCATGGGCAATCTCTTGCTCCAATTATTGAAATTATGGCTTTGTTGAATTGGAATAGAGTTTTTTTGGATTGATTGATTCTGATGAAATGCTTCCATGTTCCTTTACCTTGGTTTATGGTCCGATAGGTGTCATGACATTCATGAGAGGTGCATGTAATCCACTCAGTAGCGTCTTTGCCAACGCGTTAACCTCTAGTAGGAATAAACAATGGCTATGACTTAGACCAGGCGTAGTGGGGTCTCGCCCCTTCCGTCCTCTGCCTTCATAGCTCTTCTCTTTATATATATATATATATTTTTTTTTATAAGTAAATGATATTTTCACAAGGAAAATAATATATATCACTAGAAATTTTTATACAGAATCAGTTTCCAAAATGATGTGGTAGTGACATACTTGTAAATTATGTTGATAATGATAAGCCTTGTGATTTTAAATGAAAGGATCACAGTTAGCCTCATCTTTCTGTATAACAATTTTGTATAACATTTTTGTATGTATAGCACTACTCTTCTCACCTTGGAACTGAAATTTACATATTCCTTAAGTTGGGATCCTTATCTCATAGATAATTGAGATTACTAGCCTTCTCAGAGGTTGGATATATTTGCATTCCTCCTACAGCCTAACAGATGGTGGTGTTATAGTAGTTTCAAAATTTTACCAAATCAATAACGGTAGGATACCCATTGAAAAAAGGTGTAGGACGTAATGCCAAGGGGGATTTTGAAGAGAAACTTGAAACCTTTGAAACGTTATGCTGTTAATCAGATAAAACACTTGCCAATTATTCTTTGTTGGCTTTTTTTGTTCTTTGGTATCATAAACGGTTGCAAGCTCCACCATTATCGATAGCAAATTATATGGAAACCAACTGATATCATGATTATTTATTCACTTAAATATCCTGATCCATTTTGCCAATTTTTTGGGGGGATTTTGAATCTATCTAGCAAATATATTCTATAGAAGTTAGAAGTTCTTGTTATTCTACTGTGTGGTTATTAAGTATTCAAGCATGCCAAAAAAGGGGTGAAATATTGAAGCTAAGGTCAATGTGTGCTGCTGTGTGGTTATTAAGTATTTCAAGAATGCCAAAAAAGGGGTGAAATATTGAAGCTAAGGTCAATGTGTAAATCATTTCTGACAGGTGAGAGAGGGAGGGTATGATACCAAGGTCAATGAAACAGTCAATGTTGTCACCACAAAAACAACGGAGATCGGACAGAAAACATGGGGGATCATGAGAGGGGTTATGGCATTGGCCTCACAAAAGGTGGAGGAGTACACTAAGGAAGGCAGATTCGGCACCACCGGAAGGCGTATAACTGGCAACGAAACGAAAGCGAGGGAAATGGCTATTATCAAGAGTTTGCACAAGAGTCAAAAGGATGGAGTTCCGGAGGAGGGAAGTCTTCATCTGGTGCTGCTCATAATAATTCTGTCAGCTTAGGGTCTTGGGATGATTGGGACCAAAAAGACAATAGGAAAGAAGAATCCTCCACAAAGGGTGCAGCGTCCAGTAACTGATAAGAAAACTGTTGGCACAATGGAAAATCTGATGGTAAAGATGACGGATTTGATCATTTCTACCAGAGTGCATCATCTGATAAGAAAACTGCTGGGCACAATGGAAAATCCGATTCCAACTGGACTGATGGCGGCTTTCTCTAAGGTTTGTACATGATCACCAACTTTTTTTTTTGACCTTTCAAAAGTGATTTTTTTCCCCATGTAACTTGTTTGGAAGCGGCTTGTATAATTGTGAACGGTGTGGGCTAATTGCTCAACTATAGAGGACAGCCAATGTCTTTCGAGTGTGAGGAACACTGTTTGTGACTTTTAAATTTAGATTGCTTTCGGATTTGTAACGACTGCAGCTCAATTATTATTATTATTAATGTTTTTTTTTTTGGGGTACTATTTCAATATATTTTGAGGGTGGTGATGGAGGATAAAAAAAAAAATTGAAAGAAATGACGGCGTTTTTTTAAAACGTCGCGAAATGTCGTCCTTATGACGTCAGAGATAACTCCTTTAACGTGTATAGTTAACGGCGTAAAGAATTAGCGGCGTTTTAGAAAACGTCGTCTAAAGTCTTTAGTGGCGTTTTTAAAACGTCACAAAGATACAACGACAGCCGCATCGTCGACGAATTTTATAAACGTCGTTTTATCTTTTTGCGGCGTTTTTCTAGCCTATAGCGGCGTTTTATAAACGCCACTAATTCCTGATTTTCTTGCAGTGAGCTAAAAAGACAAAGATCAAAATCTCTCTGTCTGTCTCTTTTATGTGGGAAGTGCTCAAGATTTTTGTAAGTGGCTTTGTATTTCATACAAGGATGTTGCGTGTGTTTGTTCTGCAATTCCTTTCCATATATATAGTAGTTGGGTTTGTAGATGGATAAGCCTTACCCTTTACCAATAACGAGTAATTTGAATTTGAATATGTCCATCGTGGAAACTGTGTAATAAAACAGCTACAGTTGTCAATAAATTAAAAAACAACAATGATTCATCCCACTAAAAACACCACCACTAATAGCACTAATGCATTAAAAAAGTAAAAAAAAAAAAAAAAATACAACTCCAAGACCAAAACATCATATCATTACTGGCGGGACCCACTACCACCTAATTAGTGGGAGCACTAATTAGTGCTCCCAAGCATTTTTCATTAAAAAATATACAAATAAATCCCATAGTCATAGCATGTTAGCTGTTTATGCAATTACAAGGGGAAATTCTATTTCCACCACCCTGATAAACTCAGTCAACACACTTAATGAAAAATTAAATTAATGACAATTATATCTCACTTAAAATTTACTATAATAACCATTGATCAACACTCTTAATATTATATATACAAATTCTCAATACACATCCTTTTAAAATAAAAATATCTCAATATACATTGTTTGAAACAAAAAAAATTAAACCCCAGTCGGTGGCCAAATCCATTGATCTCCTCTCCCCATTCTCTCTCTCTCTCACGAAGCTCTAAGCTCTGAAGAAGTTCTTCACTAACATTGTGAGTTGGAGAGAACCCAGAAAGCAGAAGAATAGATGGGATTTGAATGGGTTTTTATGCCCCCGTTGTCGTACTTAAATTAAAAGTTGCCATTGAAGCCTGCGAAAAGAGGAACCATGAGAGACAGAGAAACAGGGAGGGGAGCATGTGGCGTGGCTTTATAGACAGATGACCGAAGGGTTGAAATTGAGATTTGGATATTTTGATTCCACGTTTGCAATCTGGACCTGGATGGACTTGAGTGGACTTTCTGGTGAACCATCTAAAATTATACGTTCTTCGGATATCCGAAGACCTCTCTGTTTAGCAGTGAAATCTGCATTCACCAAGTTTACAAAAACACTAGATATGGGCTCAATCAGACCCTTAGTGGTCATGGCTCGAAGCAGCCTTGTGTCAAGGTCATCGGGAGCTCTAACCGAAGCGTACGTCACCTGCCACTAGTTGAATGTAGAGAGAGAGAGAGAGAGAGAGAGAGAGAGAAAGAAAGAGAGAGAGAAGGGTCTTTGGTCTTAACGGGAGTGGGTGAAAATTTAAGTGTATATTTTGAGAGTAAAGTGTGTGTACAAGGGTTTATTTGTAATTTTAATGATGTGAGTTGAGATAATTATTTAATAATTAAATTAGTAAGGATGTGTATTGAGAAAAGATTTGTCCTGAGTTTATTAAGGTGTTGGAAATAGAATTTCCCAATTACAAGGGCTTTGATTGGTGTAATGTCAATCCTACCTTGTCAAATGTTTATTTTGTCCTCATTTTAGTGGTTCCTTTGAAGTTATAATATTACACTATCATTATCACAAGGCACTAAGCAATAACGGGTCTATTTTTAATAATTCAAATAATTTATTTTATAAAATTTTTCATATAAATCATACGCACAAAATAATTAAAATCTTTCCAATTTATCATATGTCTAAAAAAAAGTAAATGACATGTGTTTGAAAATAGAATACTTATTTTTTTTATTTAGATATTTTTTATTTAGATAATGATAAAATATAACATTACTTTTTGATATGTCTATATATAAGAATTGCTTTGTTAAAGCTGGCTCGTCTTTTCATTCCCATTTTACCCTTCATTTTTATTTTATTTTACCATATGCACAATTGTCCTGTTGTGATGACAAGGCTCATCCCCGTAGATTACCACAATTATTATTTTGTCCAAAAAAATTAATTTCACTATTGCCATAATTTTTATGGTATTTACTTAAGGGTTGGGCTTAGGGGTTTGTGGAGCCTATCATGGATCCCGTTTTAATGATCCAAATCATTCATTCTGTAGGATGCTCTATGTATATCATTCATAAAAATTAAGTCAATCTAATAATTGTAATATTTTAATTTTGTTATTTTTTTCAAAAATGAGACGGTCTATTTTTAAAATGATCATTCATTTTTTCGAAGACATATGTGATAAGAGAAAAATATTCTATGTTAGTTTCTAGTTTTTTTAAAACACTTTTTAGAAAATTTTACTCTTTTTTTTTTGTATTTTTTTTGTTTTTATTGAATTTTTTTAATATTTTAAGCAAATTTTTTTTCTTAATTTTTAGACAGACCTAACATAAATACACTTAAAAGTATAATATTCGTGAAAAAAGTCACCAAATACAAAAAATACCAAAAAAAAATGAAAATTCAATATATTTTTCGTATTTTTGTGTATTTATTAACTTTTTAAAATATTTTTTCACAAATATTTTACTTTGTAAATATATCTAAGTAAGGTGCATCCAATTTTTTTTTTAAAATGCTTAAAATTTTAAAAATATTTACTAAAAACAAAAAAAAAATACAAAAAACAAAAAACTCAATTTTAACAAATTGAATTCCAAAAACTGAAACCAAACACACTGATTATGATTATCAAATTAACCTAATTTTTTTCATGTATAATATACACAGAGCGCCTTACAAAATAAATAGTTCAGATTATCGAAATAGGACTCTTGGTAAGCCCCATGCCTTTCAAGTTCTCTCAAGTTGAGATTTTTTTTTTTTGGTTGAGATTTGAATATGAAAGAAAAACCCTTTACTTAATCATTTATTTTCTCTATTTAATCTTTTATTTGAATATTAAAATTATATAAATTTTATACCATGCTAAATAAATAATCTTGACTTGGAGCATCTCTACTTAAATTATCAATTTTGAGGTGACACTTTTAAGACTAAAATGTGATATTGTTGTGGTCCTTTCGAATGTGTAAAATTGAGTTGCTAATTAGTATGTCTTAATACTAAGTTTTTGTTTAGCATGTGCTAAAATAACACATATTATTTTAACTCATTATCTTATTTGGGTTACAATCATCTCATTTAGGTCATATTACATTTCTATCACATCACTTCATACCGAATCCATATTTCACATTTTTTCATAAAAAGTCAAAAAGTATACTAATCTAACACTTCTCAAACAACCCCTAAATTTGGCATTGCATTAAAAAGATATCAATATTTTTAATTTTTATTATTTTAATAGTAAGGACTTATAAAAGATTTAAAAAAATAAAAAATAAAATTTTTGAAGTAAAAATAATAACTATTATAACAATCCAAAAAACATTTGTACAAATAACATGATATTTTCATCTTGATTTTCTTGAAATATGAAAGTTTATAAATTTGTTTAAATTGTAAGAGATTCTTCTAATAGTATGGCAAAATGATGTTAGAATATCTCTAATGGTATCCAAAATCTTTGACCCAAAGTTAATTTTAAATATACCCTCAAAAAATATAAAATAAAATAAAAATTCTAATTATCTGCAGAATCTTCAAACTAAAATTTATTAAAGTCAAATTTAGTGTCAAATTTGTCACTTCAGTAGTGACAATCATGGTCATTAGATTTTTTTTTTTTAAATTTTTTAGAGCATTATCTTCATTACTATTACCACTAGCATTAATATTATAACTATTAATGTATTAGTTTTAAGGCTGCAATGTTAACTTGTTTTGTTTGTTTGTATGTTATGCATGAAAGTAAGTGTAATAAAAAATATACAATATTTTTAAACTTTCTTATCATGTGCCCTTGGGCTTAACAAGACCCTTTGAGTAAATTTTAGAAGGTATATTTGAAATTTACTCTTATTTTTAAAAAAATTTTAATTTTGATTTTTTACTTTAAGGTAGTGTTTTTTTGATGGAAAAAAAAAATACAATGGAATGGTTATTTCGTAGAGGTTAGAAAATAAAAATTCCATTCAATTTCATCTAATCCAATGACATTTCACCTTCATATGGATTATCCCCTATGATTTTGAAATTACAAATATTTTTTGTCATAATTTTTTGTTTAACATACTTAACCAAAAAAAAAAAAGTCCTAACGACTCTCCTATATAACAATAAATTTACTTGAATTTTTAATTTGAAATATATTTATGATATTATTACAAATTATTAATTAATTTAATGATTTATTAACAAAATAAATCATCTGTTATGCAATTACAAACTTAAAAGGGTGAGATGTAGTTCTTACAATTACAAATGAAAATCTATATTTTAAACAAATCTAATGAAATATGTTTTTAATTTACTTAAAATTTAAGAAATTATTCAATATTCTCGGGATATCACGTGTCTGTACTCTCTAACCAATCATCATTCAATATGTCCCATCGTGTTCTCTAATCACCCAACACAATATTCTACCTATCTACCTTCTCCATCAATTATAATGTTATGAAATATTACGTGTCTATATTTTAAAATTACTGAATAATTATTCTTAAAATTCAAATATTATGTGTAAATAGCACGTACCTTGCATATGTATACTTTCCAAATATACACCTATATATATGAGCGGTGCTTTAGTACGGAAGGCTTTTTTTTGGTACCGCTTTTACCCTTCTATTTTGTTGAGAGTCAACATTGTTTTGTTGGGAATGGTTCCAGATTCAGCTAATGAATAGCACAATAGAGCATTAGCAGTTTTGGGTTAAATTACTTCTTTGTGCTTTTTTACATTAACAATATTAGTTTATATGTTGGTAGGGCTTGTTGTAATTTTGTTTGTTTTTTAAGGTTTTTTTTTTTTTTTTTTTTTTCCATAAAGTTTGGAAAATTCTATTTCTACACGCTTAATTAGTTCAGGACACATCTTTTCTCACTATACACACACCTACTAATTTGATTATTAATTAATTTTCTCAATCTATACACTTAAAGATACAATTATACCATTCACTCATAACCATCGTACACACACCACTAACCCTTCTTTCTACACACTTTTGATTGATCCTACTTCTACATTTGTAAACCCACTCATGCCCTTGAAGACTTTGGTTTGAAGTAAAATTTCCTCCATTGAAGACTTGCATAGAAGACCTCTATTGAACCTCCATTGAAAATCCTCCAAAATAGTGTCGAAAATAAGTCATCTTTCTATGTTCTTATTACATTTATCTGTTTTGGATCTATGTGCAGTCCATTGGCATACAACCTTCAATTTCGTTCTTGTGATTTATGATTTGGGGCTTTCGACACTGGTTTTTCGAAACAACAGAATTAATTTGGAAATTAACTTCCGAATAAATGGTATTAGGTTGACAAATTACTTAACGAGACCTAATTCACAAGCAAAGAAAGAGACAAGAACAAATGAAAAGCTAGAAATAGAAGCCAGAGAGAAAGAGAGGAAGCAAATGGTGTTCAACAGCTTTGTGGTATTAACAGTGGTAAACATATCAACAAATGTATGACAATACATAGCATATTTTCCAGAAAGGATAAGCAGCAATCAGTTGTTAGAATGAAAAAATAGGGTTAAATTTTTTTTAACTCAAAAGGGTATATATTGAGATTTTTTTTGTTCTTAAAAAATGTGTATAGAAATTTTTTTTATATAATATTATGAGTGTTAGATGTCTATTATAATCATTTTTGTTTAGGATATAATTGTCATTAAATTAATATTTTATTAAATGTGTGCAGAAATAGAATTTCCCATAAAGTTTTGATAGCTTCAATTATTTAAATTTACTACTATGACCCTACTGATAGTTATAAGTTGTGGTTTTGTGCAATATGGGGTGGTGGTATTCACAACTTGTGGTGGTATTCAAAATTTTTTAACATATTTTTGTTTGAAAAATAAGAGAGATTTATAATTTAAGTATCACAATTTACTCATAATGATATGGTACATTGTGAGTCTCAATTTGTTTTCCCAATCATCTAATAAGACTAATTTCAATGATGAAAGTTAAATTAATTTTGCCAAAACAAACAATTATGACCTAATTATGAAGTTACACATGTCCCATTAAGTTTATTTTTTTAAATAAATAATATACTCCACGAACCCTATAATATAAATTATTCAATTTGTTTAATCTTCTACTGGAAAGCAAAATCTTTTTCATAATAATAATTTCAAATAATATTTAATTAATTGAAATGAAGGCTAACTGCAATTGAATTGAAATGAAAATCTTCTTCTTCAATCTCTACCAAAAAATCAAATTTAAAAAAAAAAAAAATACTATAAAAGTTGCCTGTGCCTTGCACGGGCCAAGTTCACTACAAAATAAACAAAAATTCATCTAAACACCAATTTTAAAAAATAAAATCAAATAGGCATTTTTTTTTTCCTCTCATAAATTTGTAATTCTTTTCAGGAAAATTACAAAGAAAAATCCTAGAATTTGATCCTTTTAACAAATTAAACTATAAGTTTTTAATTTTATGAGAATTGAGCACTAAAAGAAAAAACGCTTTTGGCGACCAAATTTTTAGTCGCCGGAGATTGTTTTTTAGTCACCAAAAGTCAATGGTAACTAAAGGTATTCATTGCCCCGTTGGTCGCCAAAGCCTTGTTGACAATAGTCAATGGCGACTAAATTGACGTTGGTCGCTAATTATCTTATCTTCGGCTACTAAAACGGACTTAGTCACCAAACATAACATTTTGGCGACCAAATATTTAGTCGCCGAAAGTAATTACATCAAAATGAAATTCTCTTTCAACGACTAAATTATGTAGTCGCTAAAACATTTTAGTCGCTAATACTAATACATTTATTGACTAAAATTTTTAATCACTAATAATAATACATTTAGCGACCAAATAGTTTAGTCGTTGCTAGTTTTCACGACTAAACATTTTAGTCACCAAAAGATTAGATAATTTCATTTCATGGTATTTTACGACCAAACAATTTAGTCGTCAAAAGAAGCCATGCTCTTTTGTGACTAAAATATTTAGTCAGCAAAAATTTCTTCCCTGATCTTGATTTATTTTGACTTAACTATTTGGTCGCCAAAAGTCTTTTATTTCTTTTTTACTACTAAATATTAGTCATGAAAAACCTTTGCTTGCATTTTTGACTATCAAAATATTTAGCAGACAAAAAATTTATAATTTTTTTTATAATTAATTTCTCGACCACCTGTATTCATTCCATTATTAGTACAATATGTACCCTGTATATAAATAAAATAATCTACATACTGATAAAATTAGCAACCATTCCACAACATGCACACATGTCACTTTCAATCATCAAAAAAATTCATATTAATATCAAATTAATATTTCCAATAAAAATTCCATACAAACCAAGTATAATCCAATCTCAAAAATATAATTCCATACATGACAGAGAATTAAACAAAATTAATATCCAAAAATTAATCTATACCACCAAAAACTAATTTGTACCCCACCAAAAGGTGATCAACCTTTGCTTTATCTTCATCTCCAACTATATCAATCAAGCCTAGTAGTTTGTCTTCAAACAATTCTGATTTGTTCTCAACAAATTTTGAGACCTTGGCATAAAGATAGTTGTCATTGACAATCTTTACTAGTTCAGGAAAATGCCCAGAGTACCATTCTCTGCATTAAGTAAATCAAAGAACAACTTTAACAAAATCTAATTGGAATAAATATAAAAAAAACATCCATAAAGCTTCATACAATGTCACAATTTCAAAACAACAAATCCCAAAAATACTCAAATATTGCTCTTAAAAGCAAGAAAGAGTAAACTAGTTTTTGGGAAGAGTTAGCTCCAAAAAATTCCTCAACTCATCAGTCATATGGCCTAAACCCCAATACCAGAAAACAAATGCATATATCAAATTATCATATGTACAAATTCTTTGGAGAGTTAGCTCCAAATAGTTCCTCAACTAATCAGTAATATGCCCTAAAACCCAATCACAACAACAACAAAAAATGCATATATAAAATCATCATAACTCCTCCTTTTAAGGTTTGATAAATTTCTTGAAAATTACAAGACAAACAAAAAAAAGCATAAGCAAGCAAACAAAATGCAGATGAACCTCCTTGGCTGAACCTCCTCATCACTATGTGCCAAAACAAAACACCACGCTGCACCTGATCTGCACCAAACCAGCTGAACCTCCTCATCACAAATTAGCAACATACCATCATGGATCAGGTACCAGATTAGCACCAAGCCAGCTCTGCAGTAACTAAATTTTGTTATGAGTCTCTCTCTCTCTCTCTCTCTCTCTCTCTCTCTCTCTGATTGATATAGATATTGATATTGATATTTATAGTCTAAACCAGTGGGCTAGAAAACATTCTAAAAATTAAACTGTAGATGGTGAAAAGAGAAGTGCAAAGATGATATGCTGGTCATTGTCAAGAGGCCGGCATGCTCACTTCCAACATTTTGTCTCAATAAAATGAAATCAACTTTCAGAGCATTAACAGATGTTACACCAACCATGAGTCGAGTGTATATTCAATCAAAACACAGCCTGATTAATAATTATATAAAGCACTTTAAATATAAAAGGTTCATGTGTACTTTTTACTTTAACTACTCCATTCTCATATTTCTATGGAGGAAGGATCAATCTGGCTACCTTATCCTGAAAGAGTAACCATCAGAAACAGAGTCAAAAAAGTTAACTAATGGCTGTTTTAGAATTTATAGGAAGTAAGCCGTCAAAAATCATTAAGTGTTCCTGGAACACTCCATAGACAGCAAGACTAAAGGTTTTGCTGAAATTTGATGGTGGATTATTGGTGTTAGTTGAGGTATTGTGCAGCAAGGACATTATTGTGTCTCAATAGTGGTGGTCGCAGGATTAGCCACGCAAGCAAACAAGCGCGGTCACAGAGAGAGAGAGAGAGAGAGAGAGAGAGAGAGAGAGAGAGCATACTTACAACTAAGTATTTTGAGGAATTGCGTGATCCAAATCTATAAAACAATAGTGTCGTTAGAGTTGAAGGGGTACCAACTCCCCAAAACCAAAATACAATTCACGGTTTTGACAACTTCTAAACAGTTATTCTATGGTCCCAGAAAGCGATCTAGACAAGATAACATTTTAGCCAGAGAACAATGAGGGGGGGAGGAAATGAAGTTAACAGAGGAGGTTGGCAACCGGTGTTTAAGAGAAGTTTTCGAAGTCGGGGGACAAAACCTCGTATTCATACAGTTTTTGTGGATGAGCTACCTGAAGAAATGAATCCAAAAGGACTGTTCTCTCTTTTCTCTAACTTTAGGGTGGTAAAGGATGTGTTCATTCCAGCCAAAAGAAGAAGGGAAACAAGATCTCGATTTGGTTTTGTGAGATTTGAATGTCCAGTAGCAGCAGGAGTAGCAATCCAGAAAGCAAATGGGGCGTGGTGCGGAAATAAAATCTTGAAAGTAAAGAAAGCTGATTTCGGCAAGGAGCAAGTGATACAGGGAACAAAGGAACCATTGAAGATGCTCAGAAAAGTGGTAGAGGAACCAAGGAGGAGTCACACGTATGCTGAGGTGGTAAAAGGGGGAGCGATGAAAAAGGATCCGGAATTGAAACTTTATGCAGTGGAATATGGGAATGAATGGCTATTCAACAGCTTGGTGGTTAAGCTGAGGGCTCAATTTTCTTTTGGTGAATTTCAGGCGGATTTGCAGAACAGAGGGCTACAAAATGTTGAAGTTAAGAAGGGTGGAGATAGGCTAGCATTTGTAACTTTCCAATCAGTTTCAGGGATGAGGAACAGAAGTACTGACTTCACCAAATGGGTTGACGATTGGTGTGAGACGTCAACAGAATGGGAGAAAGGGATGGTAGTCGATTGCGAAAGGGTGACATGGTTATATTGCATTGGAGTTCCACCAAATCTGTGGAATGCTCATAATTTTAAAAAGATTGGTGAGCTCTGGGGCGAAGTGGTGGCCATTCATGATGATACATTGAGCTTGGCGTCACTGAAATTTGGTAAGGTACAAGTTATTACGACGCAGTTGGAAGTTATTGATAAAATGGTTAACATGGAAAGCAAGGGTATTTCATACCCAGTAAGAGTTATGGAGTGTATTGAACAGAGACATGGAAGTCATTCTGTTGAATTTGCATATGCAAATAAATCATGGGTTGGTGATGGAAGCCATGAAAGGGTGGACCAGAGTTCTGTGTTCAAACAGATGGACAAAGAGGAAGATGTTGCTGACAAGGATCTCCGAAGTAATGACATGGAAGCTCAAGGTGAGGTGGATAAGCCTCAATGGGGTGACTTGGAAGAGCAGGTGTTAATGCAAGGTGGCCACTGTAACTCTCCCACAGTTTCATTTGTTGAGGAAACGGCTACAGAATTGGAAAACCAAAAAGTGGGTGCAGGCGCTGCGGGTACCAAGACGAGCATGCAAAGCAAATTCCTCATGAGCCAATTAGTGAAAAAGTGTAAAGTCGTTGAAGAATTTGGGTCATCTGGCTTTATGAAAAGCCTTAGTGAAAACGGAACTATTAGGCCCAATATTAATTTGGAGGTGGTGTTAAATCCAGCCCAATTTGGAGGGTTAAGTAATGGATCAGGTATGGGCCTGGAAACTCAGAATGTGGTGGAGCCTGGTCCATTTGCTTTAGTGTCTTCTTGTATCCAAGTGTCTGAAGCCCAGCTAAATGGACGTCTTCAAGCCCTTGATGATCATGATCTTCAACAACCAGCTCAGGAGAAAACTGAAACAGGAAATAGGGTAGTTGCAGGACAAGACAACGCAGGATCTGAGCAACCATTAGTAAAAACAGGAGATAAAGGGAAGAAGGTTAGTACAGCTCATGTTGTTATAGTTTGTGAGCAACAATTTCTGAAAAACAAGGTAATGGGGAAGTATGTTGTTCAAGGTTCAACCAGCAAAGGCAAGGAGTCAAGGCCAAAAAGGAAAAAGAAAATTACAGGGGCTGCTCAATTTTGCAGTGGTTTCCAACGAGGAGCAATATTTAGAGCAGCGGCATCAGCGATTTCTTCATCCATGTCAGTTAGCTCGGGTGCATCTTGCATGATTCTGCCAAATGAAGCCCAAGAAACTATAAAGTTGGGGAAAGCTCGGGTATTGAAATTGGGGGTAATGATGAGAGTGTCATTGAAAATTATGGTGATGGAAAAGCAAGACGAAGATGAGTTCCCAAGAAGGGGATCATTGGTGGTGCTTAAATTTGCATCCAAGGAGATTCAGAGTCAAAGTAGTTTCATAATGAAAGTCATTTCATGGAATATTAGAGGTGCAGGTAAGCCGAGAAAAGGAGGAGTCTCAGAAATCTCTTAAAGGAAAAAAGGGTGGATATGGCTTTGATTCAAGAAACAAAGAAGTCATGTATGGATGAGAGCTTTGTTAGAACTATATGGCCAGAAGATGACCTGGGGTTTATAGGGGTTGATGCAGATGGGAGTGCAGGGGGCTTGTTGTGCTTGTGGAATCCTGAGGTCTTTCAGATTAAAGGTTGTTGCGGTTCCAGAAATTTCATCTTGTTATCAGGTTTGGTCTATCGCAGTCTTGACTGTGTCATTGTCAATGTTTATGCCCCTAATGATAGTACTGGAAGAAGGCATCTTTGGGTGGTTCTTGCTAATCTAAAAGTATCTTTCCCAGAACCATAGTGTGTAGGGGGTGATTTCAATGAAATCAAAAGTATAAGGGAAAGGAAAGGTTGTGTGAAAAGTGATAGGGGGATGCAAGAGTTTAATGATTTTGCTAATAATCTGGAATTGGTGGATGTACCTATGTTAGGAAGGAAATACACATGGAGCAATTCACAGTCAAGTGTCTGCTGGAGTAGAATTGATAGATTTCTATTAAATCCGGAGTGGCTGGAATGGTTTAGATTTAAGTTATGGGGCCTTCCTAGAACGTTGTCTGACCATTGTCCAATTTTATTGAAGGAACATGAGCGGGATTGGGGCCCCAAGCCTTTCAAATTTTTAAATGCTTGGGTGTTACATCCCAGCCTTATTCAGGAAGTCAAAAAGGTTTGGGTTAATTCACAAGTAGAGGGTTGGGCTGGTTTTAGAATTATGGCCAAACTGAGATCTCTCAAACAGGCACTGAAGATTTAGAATGTAGAGGTTTTTGGTCATGTGGTCTCCAATCTTAAAGCAGCTGAAGTTGAGTTACATTCATGGGATTTAGTTACTGAAGTGAGAGAACCTACAGAAGTCGAAGGTAGAAGAAGAATTGAAGTAAGGAATGTAGTTTGGCAGAGTAGAAAAAGATTGGAGTGGTTTTGGTTGCAAAAATCTAGATTAAATTGGGCCTTAAAAGGGGATAAAAACACCAGATACTTTCATATTTTGGCATCCAGAAGGCATAGTAGGAACCTCATTGATTCTATGAAGATCAATGATATTCTTTATGAGGAGCCCTTGGAGTTAAAACAAGCTATGTGGGCTTATTTCAAAGCTTTGTTTACTGAAGATTGGAAAGTGAGACCAAGTCTCGGGGGGGATTTCATATGCATTGCGCAAGACCAAATTCAAAGTTTGGAGCTAGATTTCTCAGAAGCAGAAGTTTGGGCAGCAGTCAAGGAATGTGATGGAAACAAGGCTCCAGGGCCAGATGGGTTTAACTTGATTTGTCTCCAAAAGGGCTGGAAATTCATGAAGGATGACATCATGGATTTTATGAAGGAGTTTCATGATAATGGTGTTTTGGGCAATGGAATTAACTGCTCTTTTGTGACCCTTATTCCCAAATCTGAGTGTCCTGAATCAATTAAAGATTTCAGACCCATCAGTCTCATTAGTTCCATTTATAAAGTGTTGTCAAAAGTGCTTGCTAATAGGTTCAAATTAGTTTTGCCCTCAGTGATTGATAAAGTTCAATCGGCCTTCCTAGGTGGGAGGAACATTATGGACGGCGTTCTTATAGCAAATGAGATTGTGGATTGGTGGAAGAAAGCAAATAGAAAGGGGTTAATCCTGAAGCTTGATTTTGAAAAAGCTTATGACACAGTCAACTGGAACTACCTCAATCTAATGCTGCAGAGTTTTGGTTTTGGATCTACTTGGATCAAGTGGATGAAGGGCTGCATCTCTTTTGCTAGAGTCTCAATTCTGATTAATGGGTCACCATCTCCTGAGTTCTGCTCTCAAAAAGATCTAAGGCAAGGTAATCCGTTATCCCCTTTTTTGTTTAATGTGGTTGCTGAGGGACTGAACATACTAATATCGAGAGCTAAGGAGATGGGTCTTTTTAAAGGTGTCTCAGTAGGTGCTAATGGTTTGAATGTTTCTCACTTGCAATTTGCTAATGACACAGTGATTTTCTGTGAGGCTGAATGGTCTGAAATTTTGGCTATTAAAAGGATACTTAGGTGCTTTGAGGTCATCTCAGGCTTAAGGATTAATTTTTCAAAAAGTGTTGTGTGTGGAGTGGGGGTGGCCGATGCGGTGGTTGATGAGTTTGCTGCAAAGTTGAACTGTCTAAGCCAGAAGTTACCATTAAAATATCTAGGATTACCATTGGCAGCCAATCTTAGTAGGAGGTTGACTTGGAAACCAGTTGTGGAGAAATTCAAGAAGAAGTTATCTGGGTGAAAGAGAAGAGTTTTGTCATTTGCTGGGAGAGTTACTCTCATAAAATCTGTGCTGTCTGCTTTGCCAGTGTATTACATGTCGCTTTTTAAAATGCCGGACTGTGTGGCTAGAGAGATTGATAGGATTCAAGCTTCGTTTTTATGGAGTGATTCACAATATCATCGGAAGATCCATCTAGTTAGTTGGAAGGAGGTATCTAAGAGTGTGAAATAAGGTGGGCTGGGAATCAAAAATATCAGGCTAGCAAATGACAGTTTGCTAGTAAAGTGGTGGTGGAGGTATGGCCAAGAGGTGGATGCGTTGTGGAAGATGGTAATTTGTGAGAAGTATGGCTCTACAGGGGGAAGGTGGTATCCTTTTCTGGCTACCTCTGGTTCTACATCTAAGGTATGGAAAGACATTTTACTAGTAGCCCAGAGGAATGTTAGGCTCTTTCAGTTCTACAAGGAGAATGTTGAGATTGTAGTAGGGAATGGAGTCAGAATTAGTTTCTGGAGGGATCCTTGGATGGGATCCACAAACTTATTAAGCCAATTTCCTCGTTTGTTTCACCTGGTTGTGGATAAAGAGTCTTCCTTGAGTTTGCAGGTAGCTACAAGATCTCACCAATCTGGGTGGCTTTTTAATTTCAGAAGATCACTTCGGGCTTGGGAAGAGGATGAGTTGGTTAGATTACAAAATTTTTTGGGATCTGGCCCTGTTTTAAGAAGTGATGCTGTTGACCGTTTGTGTTGGAAGCCTATACAGTCAGGTGTGTTCAAGGTTAATCTTGTTTATGCTTGCGGTTTAGTTAATGATGGACCCATTCAGAGACCAGTTGAACTGATTTAGAATAACTTCTCACCTCCAAAATCTAAATTCTTCTCTTGGTTAGCTTGGAGAGGTAGATTGAAAACAAAAAGGCTGCTTCACAGGTTAGGCATTTTGGTGGGTGATGATGATTTGAGGTGCATTTTTTGCCATGAGTCAAGTGAATCAACTGAACATATTATGCTTCACTGCCCCTTTGTTTGGAGAATTTGGTCTCATATTTCTTTTTGGTGGGGTTTTCAGTGGGCTATTCCCAGTTCCATTGAAGAGTTGCTACTATGGTGGATGGGTTGGAAGTTTAAGAAGAAAGTAAACCAGATTTGGAAGGTTTTACCTCCTGCAATAATGTGGTCTGTGTGGAGATATAGGAATGATTGTGTGTTCAATTCAGTACAGCCCAATCTTCAAGATCTGTGTGAGTGTATCAAGGTGAGAGTGGCAATTTGGATGAGATCTCATTTCAGTGGTACATCATTCTCAGTTAATGATGTTGTTTTTAATTTTAAGCAAGTTAGGAGGTGTTTTGGGTCTTAATGAGAAAGTGTGGTAGGGTGGAGGTGGGCTGCTGCTGGTGATGTGTTTTTGTTGATTGGTGGTTAGTTTTGCTTGGAGAGCTATCGAGAAAGGTGTGATAAGGTGTGTCCCAGGGGAGTCTGTCAGCTTGAAGCTATACCTGTTTTAGTGGGCTGCAGAGGGTTATGATGTGATCTGGTATGTTTTACGGTATGTGTAGTTTCTGTATTATGATCTGAGGGGTTGGCCTGAAATGCTGTTTTGTTGTTGGTATGCTATGCCATTCTGGCTGTTATGCTGAGTATTCTGTCATGATCCTAATCTGGTGATGGTCTGCTCTGCTGTTTGGACTGATGGACTGATGGAGGACAGCAGACAGATTCAGCCATACAAGTGTGCTGTTGGCTGAATATTTTGGTTTGTTGCTTGCAAGTTCTGGGTTGAATCTGGGATGATGCTGCTTGCAAGTCTTGTGGTTCTGCTGGTGTTTTTTGGTCATGTTTGTTTGGGTTGCCTGGGGTTCTTTGGTTTGTCTGTTCTATTATGTATGGTTTGTCTTGTGTATTTTGGTCAAGTATGTTATGGTGTGCCTGGGGTTTCATTGGTTTGATGTGAGAATGGAGGCTTTGGATGATCTGTTTGCTGTCTGATTTGGTCCTTTGATGGCTGCTGTGATGATCTACTGCTTGCTGAATGGTTTTGTTGGCAGAGTTTTAGGTCCTAGTATGTTATGTTCAGCTAATGGTGCAACCACAATAGGTTTCTGGGCTGCTATTGTAAGTTATGCTCAGCTACTGCTTTATGGCTGAATCTGTCTGGTGGTTTGGGCTGATTTATGACCCAGCTGTGGGGTGTATAGTCTTTGATTAATCCTTTTGTTTGTAGCTTGGGCAACTTGCAGCAGCAAATTCCAGAGAGGGTGACTCCACAGCAGTCTGCATGTTGGTGTATTGTTTATAAGTTCTGGGGGAGTTTGTTGGGGGTATGCTTCTAGTGTTTGATGTCTTAGTGTGTATGCTGGATTATGCTGTAGGTGTATGTTGTATTATGGGTTGAATTGCAGTTGTAGGTGTATGCCAGCAGTATGCTACTGTTGTAGGCTGTTTTTGGTTCCTCTTGATTGGCTTCTCACCAATCTTTGGTTTAGTGCTCGCATATGATTGTGCTTCTTTAGTGGTGCCAACCTAGTTGGGATTATTAAGGTTAGCAATGATGCGTTTTGCACTTTCCATCTTTATTGATGTAAGTTTTAGCATATTTTGCTTCCTTCATTAATAAAATTTCTTTTGCTGATCAAAAAAATAGTGGTGGTCGCAGTGATAAAAATGGAGAAGCATTCCCATGGAATGATACATCATACGTCTTGCTACACACCAGCTACACTACAATTGCCTAAATCATTTGTAAACTGGGATCTGGATGGAAATAGTAGCAAACCAACCATCATAAAGAGATGGACAGGGAGAAGACAAAGTGCTAAAAGGATACCCCACCAATTACCTCACTAACTCAATTATAATGAATTATTGTATGGCTATTAAAAATAGGGTACCTCACTCTACTATAGAGGATAGTAGCAATCCCCACATATATATTTAGGTAAGTGGCAAGATCATCGTGCAGTGGGCTGCCCCATATGTGCGCATATATACATGCAAAGTCTCCGCCATATTTGATCATCACCATAGTGACCTCAAAATAAGACCATCACAAATAAGAGTGGTAAAACATGAAAAGTTTGTGTATACACAACATATTCCTTGTCATTGTTCAGAAGTGTGTCACATACATAATGTTGAACAATAATGATGTATGCACCTTGGCACTAACATCCAAAATATCACGTAAAATAATTGTATAAACTTTAACATATTAAAATGGAATATAAGAATGGAATTTATATATATATAATTGGATAAACTTTAACATAAAATACAATAAAACTGAAGAACTTATAGGATGACAAGTACTTTTATTTCATCATAAATATAATTTTTTCTATTTTTTCTATTTTTTTAGCTTTACCAATTAGATTATGAGACATATTTCTTATTGATAACCTAAAATATACAATTAATGACATAACAAATGCTAGTGGTGCTCATGGTTCAGGTTGGGTCGGGTGACATTTCATCTGCCGTTCGCCTGTTTAGTTGGCGGATGCGGATTGACGGATTGGTGGATTGATGCGATCAGGTTGGCGGTTTAGACTTGACAAAATTTCAACATTTTTTAAACTAAGATTTCACTTGATTTTAGGCCTTATTTAGGCCTAAAATTTGTTAGTATTTTTGTAATTTTTCCATCTAGTATGCCTGCATATTTATGGTAAAAGTAAAATATAAAAAACAAATTGAATCAAATTAAACCAAACAGGGCTGCCTTACTACACATAGGTGAATCTCAGTTAATTTTTCATTGATGTGTAACTTTCCCAAATATTTATCATTAATACCAGATTAAGTGTATTAAGATAAACTATAATCAAAGGGGCTGTATGTAAAGCATGTCATAATAAGTACCAACTAACTAATACAAGCCATTAACTGCACAGAATATACAGACCATTCCCAATAAATCATCTCATTGAACAAAAACCCTAACTAGAAAATCCAAGATCGAAATTAACAACAACAATCTGACGATCAGATTTACAAAATATACAAATATAAGCATGAATGAAGCATCAAGATGCAGAACAAGTAGGAAAGAAAAACACAAACTCGCATTTGAGAGAACTGAACAAATCTAAAGCAGATGAACAAAAAACAGAGAAGATTAGAATAAAATTGTAAGAGAAATTGATAGAGAATGAAATGTGTATTGATTGATATTGAATGTGTTGATTTGTCTCCATTATATAGGAGATTAAAGGGAACAAAGGCATACAGCTCGAATCATACAAAGCATACACGTATATAAAAATCTATCTAGTGGAACCGAAAGCATACACTAACCTATATATTTAAAGCTATCTAGTGGATGAGTGGAGTATACACTAACAGCCCCCCTCAAACTCAAGGAAGATAGGTACTAACCAACTTGAGTTTGGAGAGAGTAACAAAACAGGAAAATAATCTGACAAATAAAATAAAAGTGGATAGGAGACACTGTATGGTCGTGTCAGACCGTTGTAAGAAGAGGACGATTTACGGTCATATCGGACCGTTATAGCGAACAATCGCTCGTGTCGGACCGGTGTAGAAGACGATTCTGGTCATGTCGGACCGATATAGAGCTAACGGAATCAATGTCGGATGCTTACGTAGTCTTGTCGGACCCATATAGAAGCTAACCGGAATCAAAGTCGGGACAGTTTACAGAGTCTTGTCGGACCCTTAAAAAGCGTGCCATCAAAAGGTGTGCCATCAAAAGACGTGCCATCAAAAGACGTGCCTGACAGCCATCAAAAGTCGAGCTATCAAAAGGCGCGCCGATTTGTCGTCTGGCGTTGAGAGGCGCGTGATACGCGTGTCTGCCTTGCCTATTTATACCAAGGCGAGGCTGCCGCTTATGCAGAACAAAACATCTGCTGAAAAAACCTCTGAAAACCTCTTCATTTTGCTGAGAGAGATACTCTGTAACACTTCGCCGTAAAATGGCTTCTTCTTCCGTTCCGCTACCCGAACCACGCCTCTTCTTCCCGGTCCGCCACTCTCTTTCCGACCTCAATGAGTGCACAAGAGAGATAACCAGGCTTGCCTGGAACCGCAACCAATCACCCCTGGACCAAGCCCCCCTGGTTTTGCGCCATTGAACTATCCGATGGTGGCAGTTGAGCAGATAATGGCTGCTCAATCTGATATTGAGGCCAATTATTATACATTAAGGTCATGTGTTGAGACCATTACTGCGGTCAACAACCTGTCGCACCGGCTTTAGAGTAGAACAAATGAGGTGCAGCAGTAAAGTTTAAGCTCGCTCCAGCGCATGTATACGGATGCCCGAGCAGAGATATGTGTGCTGAAGGCAGAAAACAAGGAACTGAAGCGGAAGGCCACCGTGATGCTCAGATTTGGAGGTCCGCCATATGTGACAGTTGAGGAGCAACGGGAATTGAACGTGCTCGGCGGCATAGGAAACACGGAGGCAGCACCGGTAAGGGACTCCCAAGACAAAGGCAAGAAAAAGAGACCGGCAGAAGAGGCGAAAAAATAAGGCCGGTTTTTGTGGTGGTTATGGGTTGTGGTTGTTTTGTTGTTGTTGTGGTTTTTTTTTTTTTTTTTGTAAAATGGTGATCGGGTTTGATCCCTGAGATGAATAAAACAAGGTGTGTTGTGGAAATCCATATGGTATGAATGACACAAGCAGAGCAGAAAAATATTTTTAAATGAAAAAACGAGTTGGTGGTGAATGGGATTTTTTTTTTAATGGAAAAAGAAAGATAAAAGAAAATAAAGAAAGTGAGGGGATGTGATAAACAAAGCTTATGGGTGGTGAGTCACTGTTGATAAAAGAAAATAAAATATAAAATTAGTGGGGAACATGGATTGGAGAAAAGCAGTTGATGAAGTAAAATATATATATATATAAATAAAATAAAGGTAGGTATTTGGTGGAAGAAAATGATGGAATGCCAGATTGTCCACTGGAGAGTCGGCGCTGATAATTATTTTGTTGACTCACTGAGAGTACCCATACCATAGTGGAGAAAGTTATGGCTGTAATTGCCCCTGTAATTAAAAATGAGCTCCCCTCGGGAAAGTGGTGCACGTGGGTGCCTTGGCCCACGGTTTTGTTAAAAACCAGCAATGGTTTTTGTTAGCATATTGTAAGGGAAAGGTGGAGATGGTGGCTGCTGAGTTGAGCAGATGAAAGAGAGCGAGTTGAGAGAGAGAAAGCCTCTCCGTGAGCCATGCCAGGTCCCCTCGTCGAAGAAGATGACCCGAAAGAAGCT
Source organism: Camellia lanceoleosa (assembly GCA_025200525.1). Taxonomy (NCBI): domain Eukaryota; kingdom Viridiplantae; phylum Streptophyta; class Magnoliopsida; order Ericales; family Theaceae; genus Camellia; species Camellia lanceoleosa. Next base: position 16,083,095 of record CM045761.1, read on the forward strand.
TCAGAATGATGAACCAATGATTGAGGACGTGAAAAACACCACTCCAGCCAGCGAGCTCATCGTGGTGGAGGAGCATAACCTCCTCTCCGTCGCCTACAAGAACGTGATAAGGTCGCTGAGAGCGGCGTGGAGGATCTTGTCGTTAATAGAGCAGATGAATCCAGACAGGTGAATCTAGACATGTGGTGGTTACTGTGCTGCAAACTCAGATCTTGTAAAACATTTGGATGTTGATATGGATCCAAAATCGAAAGGCCCAAAGCAGAGCAATGAAGCTGGGTTAGGAGGTGCAGATGTGGTGGTTGCATGGTGGTGGCGCTGCAAGATAGCCGAGGGAGAGAGAGTAGAGAGCTCCGATGGGGACGATAGAGGAGAGATAGAGGTCTCTGGACATGGAGACTGGTTCGACGAGCTTGAAGATGCGGATGATGATGAAGGCTAGGGTTGAGCAGAAGCCCATGTGGATCATGGTGAGAGAGATCGGCCATGAGAGTTCATCAAAGTGTTTGGATGATCGGAAAACCCAGAAACAGACCAAGGAGAAGAAGAAGGGTTCATGTGAAACCCATTGTTGGGAATGATGATTCTTGGTGAAGATTGGAGAAATGGGTTAGGTCTGTTGTTGTTGTTGGGGTTAGACATGGGATTGAAGGGAGAAGGAGAGGAGGGTGTTGAGGGTGTAGACGAAGTGTTCGACGAAAGTCCCAAGCGAGTTTTGGCTTGGCTGATGAGGGATAACAAGAGGGTCTCAGGTCCACAAGCTAAGCGAATCATCTCCTTCTCACCAGGTTCTTGAATGAAGATGTAACCCATGATCTTTGAAGCGTTTTCCGGATCTAAACTTTGGATCCTTGAGAAGACTATCTTTGTTGCTTCATATGAATCCATGGTGGTCAGGTGGAATGTTGTAAAACCACCACTGTCTTTGGTTTTCTTTTCTCTCTCTTGAATGAATGTGGGTTCTACCAAGGAGATTGAATCAAGCATCAAAGAGCCTGGTGTAGACAATCTGATGAAGAATTTGCTCGGATGTTGCAGGCAGAAGAAGAAGCACTTATGTTGCAGCAGTATGTTGCCACTGACGACAACTCAGAAATTGAGACCAGGATATGGCCTTACGTCAGTCAGGTTCTAATGTACGAAGACCCAAATCGCCAGGATTCTGCTAGGAAGACAGTGCCTGTGGAGAGGCTTGAGGTCCGGCGGGCGGCCAAGGCGAGATTGCCGCCCGCCGGTGAAACGAAAATAATAGGTGCTAAACCAGCTCTGATACCATGTAAGAGAAATTGATAGAGAATGAAATGTGTATTGATTGATATTGAATGTGTTGATTTGTCTCCATTATATAGGAGATTAAAGGGAACAAAGGCATACAGCTCGAATCATACAAAGCATACACATATATAAAAATCTATCTAGTGGAACCGAAAGCATACACTAACCTATATATTTAAAGCTATCTAGTGGATGAGTGGAGTATACACTAACAAAAATAATTTGTATGGATACGAAAAAAAAAATTAGAAGATGTGGCGGTAAAAGATAATGACAAAAATGAAGATGAAGATGTTATGTATATACCTTTGCATAGCTCTATGATTGAAGAAAGCAAATCGAATCCATCCATCACCCCCTCTCTCTGGTTTTGTTTTTTTCCCCCCCCTTCAAATCCCCTTCGCTTCACGACCGCAAAATCGTGGGTTTGTTTAATCAATGGATTACGCTTTCATTCCCGACCAATTGAAAATGTAGTCACTGGCTCATTTAGGAATCCTCCAAATTTAAAAATCTTACCTTCAAAAACTTTTATACGAAGTAAATTTTTGCCGACCAATTTTGATCGTCAAAAATAAAAACTAAATTTTTGTTTTTTATTCAGCTACTAAATAATTTTAGTAGTCAAAATTATACATCGACTAAAATTTATTTAGTTGTTAAAAATAAATTTTGGCGACCAAACATTTGGTCACAAAGATAAAAAATAAATTTTTGTTTCTCATTTAATGACTAAATAAATTTAATAGCCAAAACTAACTATACAATGACTAAAATACTTATTTAGTCACTAAAAATAAATTTTTGGTAACCAAACATTTGATCGCCAAAAATAAAAAGTAAATTTTTATTTTTCATTCAGCGACTAAATAATTTTAATAGTCAAAACTAACTCTACAGTGACTAAAAAAAAAATTTTGCCACTGAAAATAAATTTTTTGCGACCAAACATGTAGCCGCCAAAGATAAAAAGTAAAGTTTTGTTTTTTATTCAGCAACTAAATAATTTTAGTAGCCAAAACTAATTATATAGCGACCAAAAAAATTTTTTGTCACCAATTGTGACATTTTTAGCTACTAAATTTTTTTTAGTTACCAAGAATCAATATACCTAGACTAAAAAAAATTAGTAGCTAAATCTTATGCTTTTGTCGACTAATATAATTTTTAGTCGTCAATTCCACAACTTTTGACGACTAAATATTTTTTAGTCACCAAATTTGATCGCCAAAAGTGTAATTTCTTGTAGTGTGACTATTTTAGTGGACACAATTAAAAAATTAAACTATTTTATGAGAATTGACTATTTTAGTTTAACAAATTAAAGTATAAGTTTTTTTTTTTATTTTAGTTATGACTCAAAAAATTAAAATTATGATTTTTTTTTTTTTAGTTATACGGTGCATACCTTTTCCCTAATAAAGATAATTAATAATTGATTTTCATTGATAAAAAAAATGATATAAAAATGGATAAATTATACTTTGTCATATTTATGTTTGGTCATTTGTTCACTCAATGGTGCATGTCTTTTTTCTTTTTTCTTTCCTTTTTGTGTGAAAAATATCACATCAATGGGGTTTTTGGGATTTTAAAAAAATAATTACAAATTAATAAGAAATTTTATAAATATTAATAATTAAATATGTGATTTTTTTTATGAATATATAAAAAATTTTTTTGACATCCACTGGGATGTAATTGCCTTTTTTTTTTTTTTTTTTTTATTTGACTCTTCGTATTTCAAATTAAAATTATAACTCCTCTTTAAACATTTTGCTCAAAATTTTCAATCACTTTCAAAATGTTTAACTGTCCGTTTTTTTTCTTCTTCTTATGGATAGAAAGTCGTCTATAAAAACAAAATTTTCAATCACTTTCAAAATGTTTAACTGTCCGTTTTTTTCTTCTTCTTGTGGATTGGAAGTCGCGTTATATTTTTATATGAGTAAATTATACTTTACACCCTTTATATTTGTCTATTTTCTCATTTTGACCCTTATTATTTTTTTTTCTTTTGGCCCTTCATGTTTTAAGTTTTTTCAAATTTATGCCTAAAGTTAATTTCTATTCAAAATTAGTAGAAAATGCCACACTAGCTATCACATTACATAAAAAATATATTATTATATTGACATTTGTATTTTTAAATTGTATCAGAAATTTGAGTTATATATAATAAAATATTTTCAAGTCACGTGACTCTCAATGTGTTATTTATTTATTTATTTATTATCTAATTTTAGACATGAGCTAATTTTTTAAATAAATTAGAAAAAACTTGAAATATAAAGAGTCAAAGTGAAAAAAATAAATAAATAATAATCAAACTAAGAAAATAGGCAAAATGATAGCCCCTCTTGTTTGGATGAGTATAGGCTTATTAGTCTGATTGGGTCCATATATAAAATTCTAGCAAAGGTGTTAGCAAATAGGATGAAACAAGTGATGCTCAACATTATTAGTAAGGTTCAGTCAGCTTTTCTGGGTGGTCGGAATATTTTGGATGGGATTTCAATAGCAAATGAAGTTGTTGACGGATGGAAAAGATTCAATAAGAAAGGTTTGGTACTTAAATTGGATTTTGAAAAGGCCTATGACTCAATTAATTTTGAATTTCTCTTCGGTTTTAGATGGGTGAGTTGGATGAAAGCTTGTATATCTTCTGCTAAGATCTCCATTTTGGTGAATGGGTCACCAACATCTGAATTTTGTCCACAAAGGGGCCTTAGACAAGGTGATCCATTGTCACCATTTTTATTTAATATTGTAGCAGAGGGTCTCCATATATTGCTGAGCAGGGCTAAGGAGTTCAACTTAATCTATGGGGCAGAGATGGGGTCAAATGGTCTAAGAGTAACTCACTTGCAATTTGCGGATGACACGATTTTGTTTTGTGAAGCGAAAGGAGAGGAAGTAGGTAATCTTTTAAGATGTATTGAGATGGTATCGGGGCTGAAAATAAATTACCATAAGAGTGTTATCTGTGGTGTTGGGATTGATGATAGACTATTGCATGAGTTTGCCTCTAATCTAAATTGCATCCACAAGGAGCTGCCTATAATGTATTTGGAACTGCCATTGGGGGTCAACCCAGGTAGGAGAAGCACTTGGAAACCAGTTCTTGTTAGATTCAAGCAGAAATTGGCTAACTGGAAGAGAAGACTACTTTCTTTTGCCGAGAGATTAACCTTAATCAAGCATGTTATATCTAATTTGCCTGTTTATTATTTATCATTGTTCAAGATTCCAGTAGGAGTGGCTAAGAAGATTGAGAAAATGCAATTAGCTTTCCTATGGGGTGGATCAGATCTCTGAAGAAAAGTGCATTTGGTTCGTTGGGATGGGATTGCAAAGAATAAGAATCTAGGTGGTTGGGCTTGAGGAGGATTAGAACATTCAATGAATGTGTTGGACTATTTTAATATCATTTATTTATTTATTTTCATGAATCTTCCTTTTGTCTTGTTCATGAATCTCATCTTGTTTATAAATGGAGATTAATTAGAATTCATGAACTTGGTGGTGAGTTAATATTTGGATACACTCTCCCTTTTCTCTAGGTTCATGGTCATTATTATTTTTTGGTGTATTTTGTAATGTCCTAATAGCCTATAAATAGTTCTTTTCTTCTACTCTTTTCTATACTAACACACAAACGATTTTCTATACAAGAGAGATTACTAGCAAAGAAGGGTGTTTTTATTGGTGGAGTGTTAGGTTTTATTATTGGCAATCCCGTTTGACAAAGATTTCTTTAAGAAATTGATTTTCTTCCAAAACTAGGATTACTTTTAGATTTCTATAAGTAATTGGATTTTTTTCCAAAACTAGGATTACTTTTGGTTTTCTATAAGTAATTGGTTTTCTCCCAAAACTAGACTACTCCTGAATTCCTCCAGATCTTCTTTTTGGTTTATATCTGGGGATATTTTGTTAGTTTTCTTTAATGTTTTATTAAGTATTCAACTCATGGTTTAAAGAGAGTACATCAAAGGTTTTGTTTGTTATATACAAGAGAGAGAGAGTTGTTCCTCGGTGGATTCTGAAGAATTTGAGCCTGAAGCTTCGGTGGATTCTGGAGTGGCTCATCATAAAGACAATTCCAAGGTAAAGACGGGGTTGTAAGAGGCACATAGAGGTTGGTTCAATTAGGCGTGGATTCGCTAGGTAATTGAGAGTATACCTGTATAATTCCTTTAAATCTTCTTAGTGGATTGTTTTGTGGCTGTTGCCCGTGGTTTTTTAATCACAGTTGGAGGTGTCCAATTGTGGTTTTTTCACGTAAAATCGTTGTGTTGATTTGTCTTTGATTGTTTGATTGGGATTATTATATTCTACTTAAAATTGGTACATAATCACAAATCAACATCTAAGGTTTCTAGATTTTTCAATTGGTATCAGAGCAGGTCGTTTTATTTTTTTTTTCAAAAAAAATTCTTTTAGAACGAGATTTTGTTTGATTTGTGATAATGGATTCAATTCGTGAGAGAAATTCTATGGTTCGACCACCCCTACTTGACAAATCATCGGAGAATGATGATGAAGAGCTTGAGCAAGCTTATGAAAAGTTGTATAAGGAGTCTCTTAACTTATTCAAATTAAATGACAAACTCACAAAGAAACTCAAAGCATGTGAAAGTGAGAATGTCAAACTTAAGGAGGAGATTTCCGAGGCTAGGATTGATGCCATCAAGATAGCTGATGATCGACAAACTCTTTGTGCAAAACTATTGACTTGTGAGACAGAGAGGAATGAGCTACTGGAAACCCATGCCATGGATAAAAAAAAGATTGAATCTCTCGAGATGTCACAAGTTGCTATGGAAGAACTATTGATCAAGAAAGAGGAAGAGCTCAAGTGTGCTATGGCTACCATTGGTCTTTGGAACAAAGGATCAAAGACTTTGGAGGATATCATTGGGTCTCAACAAATGAGTTCTGACAAGAGTGGCATTGGCTTTGGTGGTAAGAAAGAGCAAAAACAGAGTGCTTCCACATCTCATGATACAAGAACTCAAGGAAAGGAAGAACAAAAAATTCAACATGAGGATGAACTTCTCAATCTGCCTAGAGTGGGTAAGATAAAAGAAAAGAAAGTACACCCTGTACATCCTGTTTTTATTTGTCATCATTGTGGTATGCATGGTCATATTCGCCCTTATTGTTATAAGTTGCATGGGAGAGTGTATTTGCCTAGACCTATGAATAGGAAGTTGGAAACCATGTCAAGACGGGTTCTCATTGAAAGGGAAGGGAACCACAACGTCAAGACACCACCCAAAAACCGCAATGCTCACAACTTTATTTATACTAAAGCGGTTTGGGTGAGAAAACTTGACTTGTGTTAATCTGTTTATTTGTTTTAGTTTTTGGGTTTATGTGTGCTTGTTCATTTTCTGACTTGTTTTGTTTAAAAAAAAAAAAATATGTACATGTTCGTTTTTTTGTCTTGCTTTGGTTAAAAATAAATAAATAAATAAATCCAAAAAGATTTTGTTAGTATAGTTTTGCAAGCTTGAAATTTTTTAGTGATTCTTGGTGCATATTGAAATTGATAAGAATATCCATTACATGTTAATATGTGTGTGCTTTCTGTGGTCATTACTCATTTTAGAGTGTGTGTTTTTTATTAGTATGTCTCATTCTGTACACACTCTTGGATTAGCAAATATCGGAGTCTTTCGCCTTAGTGATTATTTTTTTTTATAGACTTCTGGCATGGTATCTTTTGTTTTTCTAGAGAAATTGACCTATACTAGCACATCATGGGTGATGTTGAGTCTTTTAACCACTTTCCATCTTTTTGCATCTCCATGGCTTTCCCCTCTGTTCTTTGTAATCCAGGCATGAGGAAAAGGCTATCTTAGAGTCACCAACCAAGTCATCCTTATTATATCCATGCTTCTCTGGTTCGGTTTCCATACTCTTGAGCGTGTCAGCCGCCAATGAGTGTACAAAAGAAAGAAAAAAAATGTGCAAAAGAAAGAAAAAAAAAATGTGAAAAAAAAAGACTCATTGATTGAGGGGGAGCCTCCGTCTTTACTCACCAAATACCCCTTGATTCCTAGTGGTTTGACTTTCCTTAGTTGTGCTTAGATTCTCTTGTCGGAGGTCCGGCTATTAGATCAATACTAAGATTTGAATCTTGTGTTTGTCGAACTCCAAGAGTCACACACACACTTTTATCATGGGATCTATGCTTTTCACATAATGCATCACTTTCTTTCATGAGGAATCTTCTATAGATTGTGCACATTGTGTTTTCTAGTAATTGTGCTTCTTGGATCATCTTGTGTGTTTTTAAGGTACACATCTGGAATTCCTTGCTTGCTCCACCATATTATTTTTGTTGTTTTTTTTTCCTTGTTCATTGTTTTTAGTGAGGGGGAGTTTGGTTTATCATTGCAAGAGTTTGTTAGCATGAACACTTTGTTTTGTTTGGTATGGGAGATTGGCATTAGTTGGTTTGCATGTTATTTTGCATTGGCTTCTTTTTTGTTTGAGCTTCCTTTGTCAATTCGTGAAAAAAAAGAGGGGGAGGGGGATTAATGTTGTCCGGTGTGTCTTAGGATTTCATGTATTCATGTCATGTGTCGGGTGCATAAGTCTTAGTTTTCATCTATCCATGCTACATGTTCTTAAAATCTTGAAGCCGCATCTATTCATGTTTTCCATCTCATGTTTCAAGATAATCTTGTCATATGTTTATTGCTTTTTCATATACTCTTGTGGCACTAATAGTTGTTTTGGAGATTGTGGCACTGATAGCTATTTTGCAGATCTTAATCTTGAGAAAGAAGTTTGTATTTGTTGGTTGTAATGGGTTTGGGTGATTAGGATTTTATTTGTTAGGTGTGTTTTGTCACGGCATTGCCAAAGGGGGAGATTGTTAGGTTTTATTATTGACAATCCCGTTTGACAATGATTTCTTTAAGAAATTGATTTTCTTCCAAAATTAGGATTACTTTTGGATTTCTATAAGTAATTGGATTTCTTCCAAAATTAGGATTACTTTTGGTTTTCTATAAGTAGTTGGTTTTCTCCCAAAACTAGACTACTCCTGAATTCCTCCAGATCTTCTTTTTGGTTCTTAAGGTTTATATCTGGGGATATTTTGTTAGTTTTCTTTGATGTTTTATTGAGTATTCAACTCATGGTTTAAAGAGAGTACATCAAAGGTTTTGTTTGTTATATACAAGAGAGAGATAGTTGTTCTTTGGTGGATTCTGAAGAATTCGAGCCTGAAGCTTCGGTGGATTCTGGAGTGGCTTATCGTAAAGACAATTTCAAGGTGAAGGCGGGGTTGGAAGAGGCACATAGAGGTTGGTTCAATTAGGCGTGTATTCGCTAGGTAATTGAGAGTATACCTGTATAATTCCTTTAAATCTTTTTAGTGGATTGTTTTGTAGCTGTTGCCCGTGGTTTTTTAATCACAGTTGGAGGTGCCCAATTGTGGTTTTTCCACGTAAAATCGTTGTGTCGATTTGTCTTTGATTGTTTGATTGGGATTGTTATATTCTGCTTAAAATTGATACATAATCACAAATCAACATCTAGGGTTTTTAGATTTTTCATAAAGCTTTGGGTTCACCATCTTATGCAGAGTTGGTCTGAACCATACGATAAGTGGTCGGGCTATTGTATCCTGGATGGGACAAGTCATAGTTTTGTGATTACTGCATCGGTATTTAGGTTCTTCCTACCACAGTGGGGTTGATCTCCTTAAAGAAAACAAGATATCCATGCCTCAACCTGATCTATTTGTATTTCATTTTCTTTGCATTATTCATCAATAAAATATAATTTTTCTGGTATTTTTGTTAGGAAAAATAATACCAAAATATAAGGAAAATATAATTTAAAACATATATAAATGCTTTTTGGGCAAAACCAAAAATTGAAATATATCAACATAATAACGTGATAAAACTTACAGTGCATAAAAGGATAAAACTTGATCGAGTCGAGTGTCTGACACTCTTTCCTTAAGACAGATTCGTCTTCCCACCAGTGCTTAGGATTCAATGGACGTCTATCTCCTAAGATACAATGATCAATGTCTTGCACTAGCAGCACTACTATTGCAAGCCTAACAAATTTCGTTGTGCATGTACTCTCTTAATAAGAAAATTAGACTCAAAAAATATGAAGAATAATGCAAAGTGAAGAAGAAAATGACAATTCACTTACCAAATTGAAGTAAGGGAGATGGAATATATAGACTTCTATGTGACTCTTCAGAAAGGTTGTGATCCTTCAAAAGGACACACCCTTCCATCTCAAGAAACACAACCATTAGAGTAAATTTAAATTCAAATTTTTCCAACAATCCCCCACATGAATGAAATTTACGGAAAGGACATGTAACAACATGTAGACAAAGAGAGAGTACATTTAAGGAAATATCCTGCATTGGGATAGGTAGCTTTCTGCTTTGAACCTTCTCTAGTGAAAGTCTATCGGACTTACTAGCTAATCAGTGGACGTGATGCCTTGAACTGTTTAGCCGTTTGTGTAAGCCAAGACAATAGAATTCACACAGAATATCTCCAGACACAGTTTAGTTCTCACGGTTGTGCCCGTTTTGGCCTTAGGCAAGTCCTGGTGTTTCATGAGTACTTTAGAAAATTTAGCCTTATCAATTCTCATAGAAGCGGCCCCTTCACACTCACATAGGTGATCCTTATTTCGAGTCTCTTAAATACTCCTCTTGAAAGAGACTCCTCTAGGGTTTTCAAGATATAAGTGATCATTAAAAGCATAGCTTACCCTAAATCCCCTACATATAATACATGTTGCAGATATCACTCTCATCATAAGAATGGATAGAAGTTAGACACCTTTAGTGATTTCTAGCGAGCCACACATAACTTAGTTGTCCATTTGAATTTAGTTCTTGGGATCTCCAGTTATCTAAGTAGGGTTACCATTATGATGACTTTGATGTAATAGGCTTTAATCACATTGCCCTCGATGAACTTTTCCTTATTTGCTTTCTGGTCAAACTTTTGTTTAGCGGCCGCTATTTTTCCGTTTGACCTTCTCAGTTATATATCATTGAGTAGTTCGTGGATCCACTATATTATCCTTAGACAATATGCACAACTGAAAGCAAATGTCTTACGGTATTAAGTCTTTGATTATATCGAGACTTACCGTTACTTTATGTCACTCCTATTTTCAAATTTAAATATTAAACATAGAGGTGTTCCTTAGGAGTAAATGAAACCATAGTTGCTTCTACTCTAACTTTGACCTATAAAAAGAATTGAGATTCTTTGTGGACCTACAATCGGAACCGTTACTTTGGTAAAATTTCTAAGCACCCCACATTTTAAGCATTCCAAGGAAACTTAATTTCTCTTGCTGGCGTATAATTACGCACAAATATTAATACACCCCTACAATTCTAAGATAAATCAGAATATATCATTAATTGGCGTGCTTGAACTAAATAACAAGATGTAAATTTCTTTGTGAATATAATCACAATACTAATTTGTTTAAAATACAATTAGACTTCATAACTTGTTTTTGCAGTACAAAGAAGAAATGATTAATACCGGTTATAGCCACAACACTTTGTCAAATGATATTTCTTTAGCCATGATTAATTTCTTTTTGTTTACTGCAACCCTTAATTCCAATATCAACATGGAATATAAATATCACTGTATAAATACATTTGTTAAGTTTTTATTCTTGGCAACCTCGTTTGACAAAACTCCTTTCAGTTGTACTTGTTTTCGCACTTTTATTTTAGTGAGGCTACGAGTTTTTAGATGCAAATCCAACCCGAATTGTGTCTTACAGAGAAGTTTTGTGATGTTAATTCTTTCAAGATTGCCACTTCGCTGATTATGACGGGGATCGAGCTGCCAGGTCAACTCGCGAGGGTCTAAGGGGCAGTGCCCCTTGGCGGGTCTGGGGCAGCGCCCAGGCGGGGTCGAGGGGTAGCGCTCCCGAAGCAAAATGCAAAAATGCATTCCAAGTTGCCTGTCCGCTCGAGCGGACATTCCCCCACTCGAGTGGAGAATGCTGAGTTCCAGAAGTTTAGTTCGCCTGCAAAAATGCTGTATGTTGTTTTTTCTCGCTCGAGCGGAACTTTCCGCGCTCGAGCGTAAATGGCCTTCGGCGCCGAGCGGAGATCGCGGGACAGTTTTCTATAAGTACATGTTTTTGTCAGATTTTAGGATTACTTCTCCAGATCTTCTTTTTGGGTTCTAGGGTTTATATCTGGGGATATTTTGCTAGTTTTCTTTGATGTTTTGATTGAGTATTCAATTCATGGTTTAAAGAGTATACATCAAAGGATTATTTGTTTGTTCTACACAAAAGAAATAGTTATTCTTCGGTGGATTCTAAAGAATTCGAGCCTGAAGCTTTGGTGGATTTTGAGTGGCTCATCGCCAAGACAATTCCGAGGTGAAGACGGGGTTGGAAGAGGCATATAGGGGTTGGTTCAATTTGGGCGTGGATTCGCTAGGTAATTGAGAGTATACCTGTGTAATTCATTTATATCTTCTTAGTGGATTGTTTTGTGACAGCTGCCCATGGTTTTTTATCGCAATTGGAGGTGTCCAATTGTGGTTTTTTCACGTAAAATCGTTGTGTCGATTTGTCTTGATTGTTTGATTGGGATTGTTGTTTACTGCTTAAAATTGATACATAATCATAAATCAATATCTAGGGGATTTCTAGATTTTTCAACATTTACATCTTATTTGTCTTATTCAGTATTGTTGACTATGTTGACAATTACCAAAGTGGTTTTCACCCATGATATATATATATATATATATTTTTAACTCATATAATATTTCATTACAGAGTTATCAGTCACCATACCAATTTTAGTCATTATTCCAAAGAATAATTGGAATTCCTCTTATGTCAAAACACGTTAGTTCACATTTTTATCAATACTTTGATAAATATTTGACATCCATTTATAATACACCACATACCAAATTGATATTAATGACGTCATAAATTGTCAACTCTACAACATATGTAGACATGGACAAGATTAACAAATCAAACATAATCATAATTGTCTAATTAATCTCTCTCCCCCCCATTTGTGATAATACATAAATTAGCACAAACAACATGATTTATTTCTAGACAAGTGTTACTGTCACAAAAAATAACTTATTCAAAAATATTTGGGACAAAAATGGAATTATCTCTTCTAATTCAAAAGATAAACTTCCACATTAAGAACATCATTCATGGTTAAACCAAGTCTTCCACATAAGTGAAATAAAGACTGAAGACATCCTATATCACAAAAATTCAAAGTTACTTTTAAAATAACTTTTAATTGATTATTAACAAATAATAATCAACACAAAAGATTATGTTGATATATTTCAGTTTTTGGTTTTGCCCAAAAAGCATTTATATATATTTTAAATTATATTTTCCTTATAGTTTGGTATTATTTGTCCTAACAATCTTAAGACAGATTCGTCCTCCCACCGGTGCTTAAGATTCAATGGATGTCTATCTCCCAGGATACAACGATCAATGTTTTGCACTAGCAACACTACTATTGCAAGCCTAACGAACTTCGTTGTGCATGTATTCTCTTAATAGGAAAATTAGACTCAGAAAATATGAAGAATAATGCAAAGTGAAGAAGAAAATGACAATTCACTTACCAAATTGAAGTGAGGGAGATGAAATATATAGACTTCTATGTGACTCTTCAGAAAGGTTTTGATCCTTCAAAAGGACACACCCTTCCATCTCAAGAGACACAACCATTGGAGTAAATTTAAATTCAAATTTTTTCAACAATTTTCATCAACAATTTTAAGGAGAATCAAACATGGATCAAGTACCAGGAAAAACTAATGATGGAATTGGAGATCTCAACAAACCTTTCAAGTTCAGGGGAGTTCATTTTAAAAGGTGGAAAGGAAAAGTTCTTTTTTACCTTAGTCTTTTGAAAGTTGTATATGTTCTTGTCGAGAATAACCCAAACAAAATCCTAATCGAGGAGATGAATGACGAAGACTACGAGGCACATGACGCAAAAGTCGCTTCCTATAATACAGATGAGTATAAATGTCACTTTTATCTCTTAAATTTCCTTGTTGATTAATTTTATGATTATTACTATAACATCACTTACACTTTGTCTTTTATCAATTTTTGGCATGCTCGCTTGTGTCATATTAACAGTAAATATGTGGGAATCATAAGTAGTTTAGGATTAATTCCTAAAGTGACAAAATTTTGAGAAATGTGAAGTTTGCAGTAAAGCAAAAATTACCAAGAGGCATCATAAAAGTGTTGAAAAAAAATACCGAATTGCTAGAATTATTTAATACTGATTTGTGTGAGTTTGAAGGAATTTTAACTCGGGGTGGTAACCGATATTTTATCACTTTTATTGATAACTTTTCAAAATACACAAACGTATATTTATTAAAAAATAAAAGTGATGCTTTTGAGAAATTTAAAGAATTCCTTCTTGAAGTGGAAAATCAATTCGATAAAAAGATTAAGAGAATTAAAAGTGATAGAGGCCGGGAGTATGAATTTCTTGGATTCAACTCTTTTATTCAGTCATTGAAAATTATTCATGAGACTACTCCACCATATTCACCTTCATCACCTTCATCTAATGGCGTAGCTAAAAGAAAAAATAGAACGTTCATTGACTTGACGAATACTATGCTTATTGACTCAGGTGCTCCCTCAAATCTTTGGGGCGAGACTATTTTGACAGCTTGTCATATGATAAATAGAGTACCATACAAAAAGACTAAAATTGTACCTTATGAGTTGTGGCAGGGGCATAAACCAAATCTAAGTTATTTGAGGGTTTGGGGTTGTTTAGCTTTTGTGAGGCTTGCAGATCCTAAACGACCTAAATTGGGTGAACGGGCTATCACTTGTGCTTTTCTTGGGTATGCGTTACATAATACAACTTATAGATTTTTTGATATGGAAAATAATATTATTTTTGAATCAGGTGATGCTATTTTTCATAAAAATACATTTCCTTTCAAATCTAGAAATAGTGGGGGTCAAATAATTTCTGAAAATATTTTATTCGTGCCTAGCTCTTTTACTCCATCTCAAGTTTTTCAAGAACAAGAAAATTCTCAAATCCAACCAAGGAGGAGTAAACGAGCCAGAGTTGAAAAAGATTTTGGCTCTGACTATTATCTTTACAATGTGGAAGAAAGTCCTCTTACGGTGCAAGAAGCTTTATGATCACCTAATGCTATTTTCTGGAGAGAGACTGTAAATGATGAGATAGATTCATTACTTTCAAATAAAACATGGAAACCAGTGGATTTACCTCCAGGTTGTAAGACTATTGGGTATAAATGGGTCTTTCGTAAAAAACTTAAACCGAATGGAACTATAGATAAATATAAAGCGAGGCTTATCGCTAAATGTTTTAAGCAACCAGTTGATCTTGATTTCTTTGATACTTTTTCTCCGGTTACTAAAATTACATCCATTAGACTGTTGATAGCAATGGCTACAATTCATGATTTAAAAATTCATTAAATGGATGTTAAAATAACATTTTTAAATGGAGATCTAGATGATGAGATTTACATGGACCAACCCGAAGGCTTTGTGGAGCCTGACCAAGAAAGCAAGGTGTGTAAGTTAACTAAATCTCTTTATGATTTAAAATAAGCTCCTAAATAGTGGCATGAGAAATTTGATTCCTGCATGCTTGAGAATGGCTATAAGACTAATGAATGTGATAAGTGCTTATATTATAAAACTTGTGAGAATGCACATGTGATTATTAACCTATATGTAGATGATCTACTTATTTTTTTGCTCTAATTTGCATATTATAAATGAGACTAAAAATATGCTTAATAGTCACTTTGATATGAAAGATCTTGGTGAAGCCAATTTTATTTTGAGAATTAAAATTACCATGACTAATGATGGCATTTTTTTTGATCAGTCACATTATGTTGAGAAAATTTTAAAGAAATATAATTTTCTAGACTGTAAACATGTTGCTACTCCTTTTGATGCAAGCATACATTTATCTGTTGTAACAAATGAAAAGGAAGTGATTAATCAAAAGAAATATGCTAGCATGATTTGTAGTTTGAGATATGCTACTGACTGTACTAGACCTGACATTGTATATGCTGTTGGAGTACTTAGCAGGTTTACTAGCAAGCCAAGTCGAGATCATTAGCTAGCCATGAGAAGAATTATGATATATTTATATGGTACCAAAAATTATGGTTTGTTTTTATAGCAAGTATCCTGCGGTACTTGAGGGATATAGTGATGCCGATTGAAACACTTTGTCAGATGATTCTCTCTTTACCTCGGGTTTTATTTTTACCTTAGGTGGTGGTGCTATATGTTGGAAGTCTAAAAAACAGACTATAATTGCTAATTTTACTATGGAAGCTGAACTTGTAGCGCTAGCTTCAGCATGTGAGGAAGCAAATTGGTTTAGAGATTTGTCACATGAAATCCCTTTTTGGAAAAAACTAATTTCTCATGTGTTAATTCGTTGTGATATCACTGCTGTTATTGATAGAGTGAACAACCATTTTTATAATGGTAAATCCAGATCTATTCGAAGGAAACACAGTAATGTGAAATCCTATTTGAGTAATGACATCATAACTGTGAATTTGTAAGATCTTGTGATAATCTTGCGGATCTGTTAACCAAGGCCTTGGCAAGAGATATGGTCTAGAATACATCGAGGGGGATGGGTTTGAAGCCTATAAAATCATAAACCATGTATGAGGATACCCAACCTAGGGACCAGAGATCCTGTAGCTAGGTTCAATGGGAAGAACAAATCATATGGTGGTTGTAAAAATGCACTCTTTAATATTTTGTTATCCATCCCTATGATGTAAGTGCATTTGTCCTATAATGTTAGAGGGTTGAGTTTTTATACTCTTAATGAAATTCTGTAGCTCTTGTTGAGTGGGGTGTGTCAATTACAGAAACATCCTTGACAGATTTCACCTATGTGAGCATGAAAGTGGGGCCAATTTCTATGAGAACAAGGCTTATTCTCAAATATGCTTATGAAAACTGAGATAAGCACAAGGCCGTAATATGCTGGCTATTAAAAGCTCATGTCAACACCTGGATTATTATGTGTGAGCAGTAATACTTTGTTTCCCCTAAGCAGTCATAGTTCAAGTCTGAGACCACTACTGATTTTGGAGTAGAGGTTGTTGTTTCACTAATGAAGGTTCAATGCAGAGCACACCTTCATGATGCATATTAGTCTATCTTTGTTTGGTAATATCTCTTGTCCTTGTTGATATTAAAATGAGTGGGGGATTGTTGGACCATTTTAATATCATTTATTTATTTATTTATATATTTTGTTTATGAATCTTCCTTTTGTCTTGTTCATGAATCTCATCTTGCTCATGAATGGAGATTTATTGTTTTGGTGACCTTTTGTCTTGTTCATGAATGGAGATTAATTAGAATTCATAAACTTGGTGGTGAGTTAATATTTAGATACACTCTCCTTTTTCTCTAGGTTCATGGTCATTATTATTTTTTGTTGTATTTTGTAATATCCTAGTGGTCTATAAATAGTTCCTCTCTTCTACTCTTTTCTATACCAACACACCAACTATTTTCTATACAAAAGAGATTACTAGCAAAGAAGGGTGTTTTTCTTGGTGGAGCTTTGGGTTCACCATCTTATGTAGAGTTTGCCTGAACCATACGATAAGTGGTCGGGCTGTTGTATCTTAGAGGTGACAAGTTATAGTTTTGTGATTGCTGCATCGTATTTGGGTTCTTCCTACCGCAGTGGACTTGATCTCCTTAAAGAAAACGAGATATCCGTGTCTCAGCCTGATCTATTTGTACCTCATTTTCTTTGCATTATTTATCAATAAAATATAATTTTTTTTGGTATTTTCACCAACAGAATGTCTATTGCTGAAATGGTGGTGGAGGTTTGGAGCTGAGAATCAAACCTTCTAGAAAGAAGTGATCTGCTCAAAATATAATGTTGAGACTGGGAACTGGTTTCCAACATTGGTAGGTAGAGGTTCTAAGGTTTGGATTGATATACGTAATGTAGTTTTGTTAAATCTAGACTTGCATAATTTTTATATTCATAACTCCTAGATACTTTTGGGAGATGGGCGTAGAGCACAATTTTGGTTGGATAAGTGGATTGGCAATGTATGTTTCAAGGAGGAATTCCCTAGACTATTATTTCTTTCTAGCGATAAGCATGGGGTGGTAAGGTTGTTTTTTGAGAATAGGGGTGCAACTGGTGATTGGACTCTAGAATTTAGAAGAAAGCTGTTGGCCTGGGAGGAGGAGGAAGTTCATAGGTTAGTCTAGTTGCTTAGGTGTGCACCAACTATATGTATTGATAAACTAGATGAATTGAAATGAACAGCAGATTCTTCTAGCTTGTTTAGTGTAGCATCAGTCTATAAATAGAGTGACCTTATTAGTCATGTTATGACAATGACAGGCTCCATATAGAATAATTTTGCTTCTCCTAAAGTGCAATTTTTTTGGTGGTTGGCATGGCTTGGTAAGGTTAAAACTTCATGTTTTCTTCATTGAATTGGTATACTTGATGGGTGTGTTAATCTTGAATGTGTTTTCTGTCATAATGATGTTGAAACTGTAGAGCACATCTTCTTTTGTTGTCATTTTGTTTGGAGGCTATGGTTAAACATTGTAAGATAGTAAGGTTTTCAATAGGTCTTGCCAGGTTCAGTAGAGGGGCTGTTACAGTGGTGGTATGGTTGCAGAATGACAAAAGTGGAGAAGAAAATCTGGATGGTCATCCCTTTGGCAACTCTCTGGTCTACATATAAGCATAGAAACGAATGTGTCTTCAATGGATCTCAACCAGATTTTGAAGCTTCATGTGACATTGTGAAAGTTAGAGTAGCTTTGTGGGTCAAGGCCTCGCTATTACATGTAGAAGCTTCTATCAATGATTTGGTGTATAATATGCAGCAGGTCAAATTTTGCCTCAGGTATGGTGGTTGAATGTGTATTAGCATCAAGTCTGATGGCTGAGCTTGTGTATGGTCTGGTTGTTGAGGTTAGTGTCTGATTTGAGTTGTTCTGTCAATGTTTGATCTGTTACTGAGGTGTGGTGGATGAGCCTGTGTATGGTATGGTTTTTGAGCTTAGTGTATGATCTAAGTTGTGTTGTCAGTGTAGGTTCTATTATCTATTCTGTGTTATTCTATTATCTATTCCCTACTGATCTGTTATCTGGTATTTGATCTGTTCTGTTATGTTACCAAGAGCCTACTTTTGCTGATCTTTTTGTGCTGCTCTGTTCCCCCCAGATTTGGTTTGTCTTTAACAGGATTGGTGGATTTCCCTTTGTTGTCTTTCTTGGGTGTTGCTCTTTGTTAAGGGTGTTTAGCATATGATAGGATGGGCCTTTTTTGTGCCAACATAGTTGAGATGATCTAGCCCATTGTAATACTTTGTGTACCCTCCTTTCTTTATTGATGTTTTGATGTTTTGTGTGTACATCTTGTACATTTCATCGTCATCAATAAAGTTTCCATTTTTTGTCGATAAAAAAAAACTATCTCATTTATATGTATTGACTTTATGTGTGGGTGATGGCTTTGTGGTTTACAAGTTATTTTAGAAGAAAGACAAGTAGGGTTGAAAGGCAAAGACTTCTAAGATCTAAGCAGTCGGTAAAAGTCTAAAGTCCCCCAACACAAACTAAATTTTGATGGATTAAGTCATCTTTGCTTAAGGTGGAAGGTTGATTTTGACAAAATTAAAAATTTAAATTTAAATACCGATGATTGAATTTTAAGAATAAGATTGAAACCAAGACAATAATAGATTTGATTTCAATATTGCAGCCACAAAGCTTAATAATATATATACATTTTTTTTTGGGGGGGGCAAGGGAGAGCGAATTGTTATGAATAAAAATAGTGGTGGAATGAAGTTGATCATGCTTGACACATGATGATCATTTTGTTGGAAATAATGGTTTTTATAGACTTATTTTGGGCCAACTTTGAGTCCAAAATTGAGTGGGCCCCAAACATCTTTTGGGGTGGGTCCAAAGAGGTGACGTGTTCCTTGCCGCATGACAAGTCACACGGTGACGATGGTTCGTCAAAACCAATTATGAGTGAATGAGAAGTTGACATCGTTTTCGGGTTCGTGGAATGGATAATTAAAGTAGTAAATGTGGGTTTCCTTGAAATAGGTTGTCCCACATTGAAACTTTAAGAGAGCTTTTGTGGGTATATAAGCTCTTGGTGTACTAACTTGGGTTAGGCCCCAAGGGGTACCCCAAGTTTGTAGAAGGGAGGAGTTATGGACAAATGAAACCGTTGCCGCCGTTGCCGACCGGCCGTGTCGTGTCGTGCCGTGCGTGGGTGTGGGTTGTGGGTCAAGTCGGTTTTAATATTAATTTTTTGGACAAAATTTATTTGAACTTTTTCCAAATTTCTTGTTGGAAAAAATAAATTTAAATTTTGCGCCAATTTGAATTCAAATTTGTGTCTAATATTTATGCCTCTTATCAGGTCCAAATTCCATTAATTTTCCATCTGTTGAACAGTTAGAAAACTGCCCAAACAGATTCAAATCTATTCAGCAATTCTACAGATCTGTCCAGTTTTTTGAACTGCATTTGTTCAAAGCAGTTGCATATCTGTTTAGTTTCAAATTTGTATCTGTTAGGCAGATTGAACAAATTTAAACTAAGGTTCATCATATTCAATTTTTTGGAAAAATTCAAACTTCCAAACAAATTCAAAATGTTCCAATAGGTTTTTTAAACTGCTGCAATTTTAACAAATTTAACTGTCCAACATTTATTTGTTGAAACAATGCTATATTTGTTCAGTTTAATTGTTACACCTGTTCATTCAAAAATAGCACATGTTCAGACAGATTAGTATGCCTATATATACCTGCCATTTCCAACAGTCTTGGAATCTGAGAATAATCTGGAAAAAAAAAACAAAAAAACTCATTTTCTTGCTGTCCAATTTTTTGCTTTGGTGCATTATTCTTCATATTAGTTTTAGAATAAAATTTAGAGAGTTAAGAACACATGTTTGGTTCGTCATACAAATTGTTTGGAGTGCTACTACAATTTGTGAAGATCATTGTATCTTGGGAGATAGACGCCATTTAACCATAGGCACCGTAGCGAGGCGAATCTGTCTTAAGGACAGAGTGTTACACACTTTACTTAATCTTTTTATTATTCATTCGGTTCGGTAAAATAAATTTTGTAAGTTATTTATTTTATTTGTTTGATTTGGTTTCAAATTTTTTGATTTACATAGAAGATTGTTCCAACACATTTTCCCTAGAATTTTTTTATTTTTTAATGTCAATGGAAATTTTATAATAAAAAAAAGGACCAATAAAAAGTTGAGACTTTTAACCAAACTGGAATTTATTATATAAAGCACAATTATTGTGGTTCATGTAAACAAAGTAACTACACTTGCCAAAGATTATGAACATTGAAATATTCATAATATTATTTTACACTAAAGAAAGCAAACTTAACACAATTGAAAGAATAAATTATTGTCCACTTTTATTACATGGAAAAAAATGATAGAAAATAAAAAAATGTAGAACAACTCTTAACATTTGGGTAGATCTCGGGGAGGCGGAGGCAACGTAGTTGAAGGTGTTGGCCCGTTCTCAACCACAAAAGCCATTGATAGGCCCCACGGGACGTGTATATCCATGTGACAATGCATCAACCATACACCTGTAAACATCAATTTTTTCGAAAAGCATAAATTAGTATACATGTACAGCACACACATTAAAATGATAGAGCCATGCATAATAAAACATTATATTTACCAGGATTGTTTGCTTGAAATCTGATAACAATCCACCCTCCGGCTGGCACAGCAATGGTGTTACGTGCTTGTGGATTGACTAGATTAAACTTTTTGGGATCATTTATCGGGTCATAGTTTCCAAACCCTTGAGCCAACACATGGAAGTTGAATCCATGCAAATGCATAGGGTGGCTCTCTATACCCAGTGAGGCTGTGTTCTGCAACACCATCTCAACAGTTGAATTGAACTTAAGTTTCTTCACTTTGGTTGATTTTGATGTCATTACGATCGTTGTGTTGAAGTTGTTGTTTGAATTCGTGTAGTCAAATACCAATGGTGGTTGGTTGGGGAAATCAGTCGTGTAAATTCCATCGACATTGTTGACAAAGGCTTCCATCATCGACAACTTGGTGTTGAACTCGAATGACGCGTTGTTCAGGCTTGCAGCTAATCGCTGATGAAGTGGGCCACTACAGTTGGAACCTGCTTCGCATGGGATCAAGCCCAAACTTACTGTCACAAACATGTGTTCATCAACATTGAGTGGGACTGGGACCCAGTGAGGCGCATTTACTAGAGCAGTTAAACTGGTATAGAACTTGTGGGCTGTTGGTGTGTCATTGAAGGCTGGTAGGACCGGCATTCGTGGGGTTGATGACATGGCATTCTCATAGACAATGATCCCAGTGGTAGAGGTGGTAGTATCAGGTACATCTTCTGAACTAACGTAGGTATGCGCTGCCATGTAGTAAGAGGCTGCTGGTTGGTCGGCAGTGAGTAGTGCGTCGATGGTCTGGCCAGGAGCAATAACAATGAAGTCGGTCACCATCGGAGTAGTGTAAGTGGCGTCAATGGCAACAACTGTCATTTTGTGGTTGGCTATCTTGAAGAAGAATTGGTTATTCATTGCAGCATTGATGATGCGTAGGAGATATGTTTTACCTCGTGCCACATTTACCTTATATGTGCCTGAAAAAGTAAAAAAGAACCATATTTTATACCAAAGTCTGGGAGAGGTTAAGCAAGAACTGATACTAAACATCTAAGTATAAATTGGCAACTATATTTGCAATGTTAGAGTGTAAAGTGTGGTAGTCCTTACTATTTGAAGAGCATTGATAAAGATCGCCGGGCTGGCCATTGATGGTGAAAGCATCAGAACTATTAGTAGGAGGACCACCGCTTGCAAGTATTTGGTTCTCGAGATCAATAATATTAGCATTCCACCATTCTCCTGTAGTTACAATTTAATGCATGACTAATCTTATAGGCATTGAAAAAGTATGTTTTCTAATCATTTTGAAGTCAAACCATGCAACCAAATATTAACTAAAAGTTTTGAACCTCAACATTATGGACTTTACATTCATTACTATTTCCGTTTTTCTATCATGCATCTGTATTTTCTTATCGACTTTTTCCAACAAAAATGTGCAAATGAACCATCCTAATTTGTTCTTCGAAAAAAAAAAATGCTTATACTAATTGTAATTTTGAAGTACAAAACTTTTAGAATAAATATTTAGTTGGTTTGAATTCTATACAATTAGAAAACATTTTTATTATACTAATGTATGTTAGGTCGCTAAACTACTCCCAATTATCCATTACTTTTGAATATTTGAAAAATACTAAACATCTTACATATGGGTAATAAACTTGACAATAGTAGTAACAAGTCTATTATTTTGACCACTTTTGCACATGTTTATTTTTACTTATCAAGTATCATAATAAGTGTACTAATATATGAAGGACAAGAAAGTTTCTACTGGAACAAGAAAGAGGATTGATACCTAAAAGAATTGGGAATTCTCTGTAGGGTTTCAGGAATGGGTATGAGTGACCAACTTTTGGACGGATGATTAACGCCCCATAAACGGTTGCACGAAGCCATTGACTATGTGCGTGCCACCATAGGGTCCCTTCTTGTCCTGTAATGTTGAATCTATAAGTATAGCTATTTCCGGGACGTATTGGACATTGAGTTACATATTCAGGTCCATCTGCCCACGCACTCAATATTTGAAAAATTCCATGCCTGCATATATGAACACATACTCATATCAAACTTAGTCTAATATAAGATAAAAGCAAAATAAAAAAACTCAAATTAAAATTTTATATTACCAATGAATAGTAAGGTTATAAGGAGATTTATTAAAGACATGAACAACAAGGGTGTCTCCCTCATGAGCCAGTATTGTTGGGCCTGGGAGGCCTCTATTTACAGCAGTAATTACTTGATTGTGGCATAGTCGTCGGAGAGTCATGTCTTTTACCTGAAATTATATAAATGAAATAAGCTATGTTATCTAATTTAAAATTTTCAAGTTTAAGTAATCATGCACATATTGAGAGAAAAGAATACAAAGGGCATAATTTTTTCACAGCAAAAAATTAAAGTAGGATAGTTTATTTTAGTCAAAGAGAAGCACTAGGAACTATATTAATCTAGAGTAATAACTTCTTGTTAGTCTAATGGTATAAGAAAAGAACCAAAAAAAAAAAAACATTTTTAAGACTTAGGCCTTGTTTGGAAAGACTAAGGCCTAGTTTGGGAAGACTAAATAAGTGCACTTTTTGACTTTTTATGAAATATGGGTTGGGTTTGGGTTGGGTTTGAAGTGATGTGTTAGAGAGGTGATGTGACTTAAATAAGATGATGTGACTTAAATAAGATAGTGACTTTTTGACTTTTTATCTTTTTTCAATCTTCCCAAACTAGGCCTAAATAAGTCCATACTTTTTATCTTTTTATCTTTTTTGAGTCACATCAATCAACATCTCCTTTCTACTTTTTTACATATTTTTTTTATTATAAAAAGTCAAAAAGTACATTTATTTAGAACATCCCAAACAACCCCTTAATAGTGAAGTTTTATCTATTACTAATTTTTTTACCATGGTTTTATATCACTTCTATATGCTGTGAAAAATTTTAGGGGAGTTGAGATAAAAAAAATAAAAAGGTAAAGTAACCGATGTGTGAGCTAAAATGAGAGAATGAAGAAGCAATGCATGTTAGAGAAAGTGTCGTCCTCCACAAAAAAAGGCTTTCAAAAACTAGTAAGTCGAGCATACCCAACTTAGAAAAAGTGCACAAAATAAACACAATTAGAAATGAGTCCCATACAAAGTGTCAAAAAACTAAAGATTGAGATAAGTTTTAAAAAATGATCGAAATGGGCATGACAAATTACTTCGAAAGAATGCTCCACAATATTAGCAAAAGCGCGTGAGGCAGCCAGAAGAGCTAAAACCCAAACGAGTAAAAACACAGGGCGTGCCATGTTAATTGACCGAACAATAAATGACAGGGACCCAAAGAAACAAAGATCAAAAGAATCTCTCTCTCTCTCTCTCTCTCTCTCTCTCTCTCTTATGTAAGAAGTGCTCAAATTTTTTGTAAGTGGCTTTGTATTTCATACAAGGATGATGTGTGTGTTTGTTCTGCAATTCCTTTACATATATATATAGTAGTTGGGCATGTAGATAGACAAGCCTTACCTCTTACCAATAACGCGTAATTTTAATGTAACTTTGAAATTTGAATATGTCAATGGTGGAAACTTTGTAATAAAACAGCTAGAGTTGACAATAAATAAAAAAAATATTTAAATAAATCCCAAAGTCATAGAATGTTTGCTGTTTATGCAATTACAAGGGGCTTGATTTGTGTAATGTCAATCCTACGTTTGATTTTTTGTATAAATGATTTGTTCAATGTGTCTCACAAGTTTAATGGTTTAGATAATTAAAACGGGCTTGAAATGTGCCCACATCCATGAAAACTGAACCTTCTAATCCAAAAAAATGGACTTTAGGCTCACTTCATTCCAAAATTAACACAGAATAATATGATAAATTTTGATTTTATCACCTTAAAATAAAAAATTCAACATGTTGGTTTATGTTTTTTAAAAAAACATAATAATATACAAATAAAATTTTACTACAAAAGTTTTACTAAAATTTTATACAGAATGATATAATTTGTTTCAATCATTTCATTTCTAATTAAAACAACTACCATTATCTTCATAATTTCAAAATGAAATAAAAATGTTATCTATATAACGTTCTGTTTGCAAATTTTTCTAAAGCTTCTGATACAAAATTCAGCAAGGATATTATTTTTTTGGAACTTATGTGCATGTCCTTATCTAATTGATCTTATGATAATTAATGACATGTTTCATTCAATACCATTAAAAAATGTCACTAATTGTCTCTTTAAAAAAATTTCATAAAAAATATCACTAATTATAAGTTTTAACGACAGTTTTAAAAAATCGTTACGAAAAAATCACTAATTTTTAATTTTCAGCGACAATTTAAAAATTTGTCACAGAAAAATGTCACTAATTGTAAATTTTAGCAACAATTTATAAAAACCGATGACAAAAAAGTTACCAATTGTCAATTTTTAGCGACATGTAAAAAATCGACACAAAAAAATATTTTCAACGACGATTTTACTAGAACTTGGTTTTAATAGAATTTAATGGTAAGTAAGTCCAACTATTAAATTCTCATCAAGTCCTATTAAATATAAGTCCTGATAAAATCGTCACTCGAAAAAATTTTTGTGACGATTTTTTTGCATATGTCGCTAAAAATTGACAATTAGTGACTTGTTTTTCACAATTTTTATAAATTGTCGCTAAAGCTTATAATTAATGACGTTTTTGTGTGACAAATTTTTCATCAAACTATTGCTGAAAGTTAAAAATTAGTGAATTTTTTGTGACAGTTTTTTTAAATTGTCGCTAAAACTTATAATTAGTAGCATTTCTATGACAAAATTTTAAAATTGTCGCTAAAAACTAACAATAAGTGACATTTTTTAATAGCGTTTGATAAAAAATGTCATTAATTATCAAATGACTTATTACATAATAAGTCCACATATTACACGTAAGTCCCCTAGAATTAATAATGTGAATGTGGTACTTTTAAAAATATAAGCTATTTTAATGAATCTTTTATTTTAAAATAATAAAATTAAAAAATTTCATATCATTTTATATATAATTTTTCTATTTGTGTAATATTTGAATATAAACAAATAACTTAATCCAGGAAAATTAAACCTTAGTTGCCTTGCCAACATCATATTTTAATTTATATTGTGTGAATTGAAGGTGTGACACACTGGTTAATGGCTTTTGATTATTATCTCTTTGATTTTAGGTTAAAGCATCTTCATGGCAACCAACATGCAATATGCAAAAGAGAAAATGTGAAGGAGCTTATTTCTTCGTATGATTACCATGAAAAATAAGGGGAGAAATAAAATATAGAATAATTTATTAGAAAATTCTCAAAATCTATTTAATTTATTGTATGTCTAAAAAAGTAAATGAGATGTGTTTGAAAATAGAATACTTATTTTTTTTTAAATAATGATAAAATATAGCATTACTTTTTTTTGATATATATAGATATTTGGGTGCCTTTATACCTGTTCATCACTATCATTTGATTTTACCTTTTCATATAATTGGACCTGTGTATTTTGGCACCCATTGAAATTGAGAATAAGTAATTATTTTTTTTAAAGATTATCAGTTATCTTTGGTTTCAGTTTTTCAATTTTTTAAAAATTAAATTTTTTATTTTTCATATATATTTTTTGTTTTTAATGAATTTTTTTAAATATTTTAAATATTTTTTAAATATTCACATTTTCCATAGGTGAGTGATTTATCAAACCGACTACACTAACTAGTCCCAGTTCTATCCAATTTCATGATATTCAAATCAATTTCATATTTCTCACAATTATCAAATTAATTATTTAAATTCAATTAGGGCATTACCCCCCCTCCCCCTTTTTAACATTGATCCTAACACCGAATCTCACCTATCAAACCCACAAAACCTCATTTTCAAGACCTCACATACATATGGAGCTTAAAAACACAAAACTCCTCTTTTATATATCACAAATCTCAAACCCTAACGTCCCAAATCACCAAATCTCAACATTTATACAAAATAACTAATATTTATGTTAAAACTCATAAGAAGGAGTAGATTATCCATACCTCGAAGTTAGGAGCTCAAAGGAGAAGAAGGATGAAGATGCTCCAAATCAACACTTTTTCGGATCAAAACGTAACCCACGCAAAGCTCAAGTTTTTTAACAAAGGGAGTAGGGTAGAGACACTCTAAATCAAGTGTATTGGTAGAGAGAATGAGAGTGTAAAGAGAGAGAGAGGGATTCGGATCTAGGGTTTGGATGAAAGAGATGATAAAAAAAAAGATGTAAAACACGCTGCTGCCAATTGATATACTCGATCCTCGCTCGAGCGAAGGAGTGGTCGCTTGAGCGACCAGACATAAAAGAACCTCGCTCGAGCGCAAGAAGCGTCGCTAGAGCGAAAAATACAAAGTTTCAGGTCTGCAACCCAGAAGCACGCTCGAGCGCAATAGTTCTCGCTTGAGCGAAGAAACACAAAACATAGAGCTTGCTCGGTCGAGCGACAAAAGCCTCGCTCGAGCGAAGAATACTAACTGTCAAGTCCAATCCATATGCAGACGCACGCTTGAGCACAAGAGTGCTTGCTCGAGCCAAGAGACACATCACAGGAAGCTCGCTCGAGCGCAAGAACCTTCGCTCGAGCGAAGAAACAAAAACCCAAAGCTCGCTTGAGCGCAAAAAGCCTCGCTCGAGCAAAGACGCCAAATTCTGGACAACAACCATTTGCTCTGACACTCAACTAACCTATTCCAATCTTACCGAACACATTCCAAAACTCAAATACAAAGAATTAAATGATGGAAACAAAAATAAGACAACAACAACAATCACTAGACTTGAGTCCGAAATACAATATATAACGGAAAAAACCGGGATCGCTATAGATGAAACGGTGTAATTGAACATTTTATTAAATAATAAGTGGACTTGGTCTCAACGTGGTGCAATGTACTGAGATTAGATATAATAGTCGGTTTGGAATAAATTTTTTTAGTTTAGTTTTTTAATTTTTTGGTTATTTTAATTTGATTAAAAAAATTGTTTGGGATAAATTTTTAAATTTTTTTTAATTGATTTGATGATTATGAGAAAAAAAGTAAAATTATTATAATTTAAATGTGATATTTTATTTTATTGTCTAAATTAATCTATTTTATTTTTTTATTAACTAATTTAGCCACAACCCATATCCAAACGAGTCCAACATGTTAAGTACCACCTATCAAGGAGTCAAAGGAGACTTATCCCTTATAATTCTTGTCATTATCATATTTATATAACTAACTTCATGTGGGTGATGGTTTAGTGGTTTGGGAGGAAAACAATAGGCTTGAAAAGTAATCTATAATTTTAAAATTTCACAAGCCAAAGACATATATCAAAGTCTGGTAGTTGGTGAAACTTCATGATTGGTTTGGTTTTCAAAATTTTATTTTAATTTTTTTAAAGAATTAAAAATTAATTTAGTAAAAGAAATAATAAAAAAATTAAGATTACTTATCATTTTTATATAATTTTCTATTTTTAATTGGAAGCCATAAATAATTTTTAAAAACTTAAAATAATTTTTTTAATATTTGTTTTTTTCAATTTTTTTATCAGCAAAAAAAAAAAAAAAAGAGCAAACCAATGTATTAATGAACAATGGAACATTACATTAAAGTAATTCATCAATACAATCGAAACATGAAACAACATGGAACAACCAGCCACACTACCACATTGGAGAGGTTCCAAAATTGGTAGCAGAAGCGTAAAAGACACTAAAATAAAAAGAAACGGAATGAAAAACAAAATTTGAAAACACAAATATCCCAACCTCCTTCCCAAAAAAAAACTTTATAGGGAACGCGATATTTGATACTGGCAAGAAAGCAGCTGTGTAAATGATGAAGCTCCAAGCTCCTTGGTTAGGGTAATGTTAGAGATATTATATTTTTTATCAAATAAATTATCAAATATCTCACCTGTGTAAAACATTTAGTCATTTATTTGATAAACAATTTGGGGCTTATAGTATTTTTCCTTTGGTTAAACTGGCCCAAAATACTGCCCGGAATTTAATGAGTTTGAACAATTCCTCCCAATCTGATTGTGTTCCATTAAACAAGCACTGATTTCTCTATTAGTAGTGCTACATACACCAATTAATACATCAATTAATATACCATCTTATGTTCGAAAATGGTCACTTCAAAACTATAGGTCCACCCATTATACAAATTACAAAGATTTAAAATTTTTAAAATTATGTCACATTATCTTTTAATGCACTAACTGTTATACTAATTAAATACATATAACTTTATTCTTTTTCAACCGCCAAATTGACCACATCGCAGCGAGCAGAATGAATTCCCAAGGCTTTTTTTTTTTTTTTTTTTTTGCTTTTCGACACTTCCAACCTTGCCACCAAATCTTGACTGACCCTGGAACTACACACACCAACCCCCACCACTACATAATCTTTGACCACGTGACCCAAACAGGTTTGCCCCATAGTAGTCCGTGTTCAGGTGTCTCCACCGTGTCCCTACAGAATTTGCATAGTCCCTCCTCAAGGTTATTGATAATCCTCATCCTCAACAGTCTATCTGCTGTCTTAATTCTATCATTCCAAGCCAACCACCCAAAAAATCTGACTTTCTATGGAGCTGCATTTTTCCAAACCAATTTTGCCCCCTTTTTCTTTGATCCTGTCATTTCTTCAAAGCTTCTCAATCTAATTTCCAATTTTTTTATTTTTATTTTTTTCTGAAAAAAAACCTGACATGACATTAGTCTCTGAGAATTATGACCACAAAGACAAGAAATTTTATGGATTAATACCTAACTCATCAACGTAAGAAAATAATTTTTAAAATTACCAAAAAAAATTTTTTTAAAAAAAAATGAAGATTTGCATGTAAAGTCGTTATGTATCACTTGTTTTATTTCACCATTTTATATCATTGGGGAAGATGGAAAACTATTATTTGATTTTATTAATTGCTTTATAATTGTTCTAAATTAGAGCACTACTAATCATAAGCATTCATATTACATGTAGACAATGATATAAAATGTGGGGATATATTTTTGAGAATCAACACGTGGCAAGGGGACGCCGACGTGTCATCCGAGGAGCTACGTGTCACAGTAAAAGTTTTGCCAATAAACTCAAGTAATTGCCGAGGTGATTTCCAAAGGCATCTTAATTTGGATGAAGGCCTCCAACATCGGCTTAATGTGCAAAGGCCGAGCTACCCGCAGAAGAGTAAGCCGAGGTTGATGTTATAAAATATTATCTTGGTTAGGTGGATGTCCAGCCTAGTGGAGAAAGTCATGAGGCCACTATCTCACCAACAAGCTTGCCTTGAGGCCATGTGAAATAGCCACGAGGCCACTAGCAGTCGTGAGAAGGAATCAACAGCTTTTACCTGGAAAGCTGCTAAAAGTGCACTAGTGGGCTGGCAAGCCAGCTCAAAAGCTAGTAACCACTCCATCTCTATTCTGGTACATATATAGAAGGAAGACAACAAACGAAAGGGATATACACATTCGGGCATTCACATTCGGAGAATCACATTCGGACTGGACTGAACAAATACACTGAGAGACAACAAGTTAATTGTAACACTTACAATTATATACTCAGAGAGTGAGAAAGTTACTGAGAGTGAGTTGTAATTCTTGTTACTGTTCATAGTGAAACACCTCGGCCTCCCGTGGACGTAAGCAATTGTTGCCGAACCACGTTAAATCCTTCTTGTCTTTGTGTTATTATCTGTGCCATCTATTATGCCTGTGTTTTTACCGCTGAATCACTAAGATAGGCAGTGTGATCGGAAATTCACTCACACAATTTGGCGCCGTCTGTGGGAAAGAAAGACGAATAGATGGCCAGTAACGCACAAAACGAGACGGTCAGGGGCAACACTCACGAGAGTGACAGCCTATTGACCTTGACGTCGGCGAAACAACCACAATGATAAAAACCGTGGCCAGGGGCACGGGGGAAAGAACGTCGTCCAGGAGGATGACACTTCGAAGAAGGCGGACCAGGGCAGATACTACAAGGAGGACAACCTCCAGGTATGGCGGGATAGGTGCATACGAAGGGATGAGGAACTCAAGGACCTGGCAAACAAGTTGGCAGACCTCCAATCGGTCGTCAACTTCATGATGCAAAGCAAGGTCATGCAGCCACCATACCCACTGCAGGATACTCCAATCCTAGCAGTTAAAGCTCGGAATGAAGGAAGGACAACAACTCCTGAAGCACCACAACGCTCCAGGAACAAGGAGCATTCTCACCCGTACTCCGGGGAGGTCGGTAAGTCCAAGAGGACGTATAATACAAAGGATCAGGAACCAAGAGAACATCGGCATGTACAAAAGCAGGTTCTCTGCTTCGATACAACCCATGGAGAAAGATCAAAACGGGCGTACCACGAGGCCGAGAGTAGCGTGCCAAAGGGACTCAAATCAAAAGATAGCCGAGCTCCGGGGAGGAGTAAAGAAGACTTGAGGAACTACCTCAAGAGGAGGGAACAGAACGCTGAAGCCGAGGTAAACTAGTTCATCAAGCCGAGGACACCATTCTCGGTGGAACTAGACAAATTTGAAGCACCAAAAAGATTTAGCATGCCGAGGTTTCAAATCTATGACGGTAAGTCAGACCCTAACTTCCATGTTGGTTTATTTTTAAACTCAATGGCATTATACAGTGGAAATGAGCCTTTGCTCTGCAAAGTATTCCCTTCGTCCTTTGGAGAAATTGCATCCGATTGGTTCCACAAGTTACCAAAAGGAAGTGTGAAGACGTGGGAAGGCCTGGCCGAGATGTTTGTGGCCAGGTTCGTGACAAACAAGCTACAGCCATTGAGGGTGGACGCATTAATGGCTTTGAAAATCAGTAAGGATGAAGGCCTTAGGGCCTACGCAAAAAGATACTACGAGGTGTTCAACCGAATACCTGAATGCAATCAGGAGGTAGCGGTCGTGTCTTTCAAGAACGGCCTGAAAGAAGACTGTTCACTACGGAAATCTTTGGCAAAGACATTGCCAAAGAACATGGAGGAACTCATGGCAAGGATTGAAAAATATGCCAGAGCCGAAGAGGATACATCAGCACTAAAGCAGTCAAACAGAGTAGGGAAGCGGCTCATGCGAAGTAACAACGGATTCAGCAAGGCAGAGGTATAGCTGAGGGCTAAACAAGCAGTGACAACTGTGTTCCGAATTCCAATTCAAAAGGTCCTAGGAAAGATTCGGAGCCAGCCCTATTTCAGAACCCCGGCAAGGCAACCCGGGGAGTTTATGGGAAGAAACGCGGATAGACATTCCTCATATGACAATGAAAACAGCCATACAACACAAGGTTGCAGAGCCCTCAAAGCACACTTGGAAGATCTGGTGAGGCAGGGTCACCTGAGAGACCTTATCGATGAAACCAGAACGAGGGAAGAACAGGGATCGCCTCAGCCGAAACAATTCGCCACCGCCAAGAACCCCGGGCAGAAAGACCTCGGGTAGTGAATGTGATTCACTCCAAGGTAAATGAAAACGACATTCGGGGGGAAACTCAGAGAGTCAAACACTTGCATTACGTGAACCAGGTCGGATTGAAAAGACCTCGGCCGGAAAATTGCCAAGGTCCGATGATAACTTTCACCGAGGCCGACCTAGAAATGGTACAGCACCCACATAATGATGCCTTGGTAGTATCCCTCCAAGTTGGGGAATGCCATGTAAAACGCATCCTTATAGATCCAGGCAGCTCTTGTGACATCATGTACGTTAGATGTTATAAGGAGCTGTGCCTTCACCCCGACGACCTGGAGCAATCAAATGGTCCGATGGTCGGCTTCAATGGAATGCCGACATGGCCACTGGGCGCAATAAGCTTGGAAGTGCAAGCAGGCACCAAGAAGATCACGACCGAGTTCATCGTGATTGATACACCCTCGCCGTACAACATCATCATGGGCAGGCCGTGGTTGCATGCAATGGGGACAGTACCTTCAACACTGCACCAATTACTGCGGTTCCCAACAGAGCACGGGATTGAAGAAATCAGAGGAGATCAACTGCAGGCGAAGAATTGCTCCATGGCAGCAATGAAGGCTACCTGCAATGTTCGAGAACCAACCAAGGCCAAGATTGAAGATGAGGACATGGAAGTCCTGGATGATGTCGGCAAGGAGCCGGCCGAGAAAAGCGAGGAATCACTGAAGAAAATTTTCGTCCAGGAGGGCGATGAGGAGCACTTTTTTCTTCTTGGCTCAGGCTTAGCCGAAGAAGAGGAAAAAGAACTGGAAACATTTTTGAGAAGAAACATAGAAGTGTTCGCCTGGACACCTTATGAAATGCCTGGCATTGACCCCGAGGTCACATGCTACAGACTGAACATCGACAGGTCGGCTAAACCTGTGATACAGCGAGCTCGGAGACCGACGTTGATACACGTCGAAGCAGTGGAAAAAGAGGTTGACAAACTTCTAGAAGCCAGGGCCATCAGAGAAGTCAATTATCCAACATGGCTGTCAAACACTGTGGTGGTAAAAAAGAAAAATGGTAAATGGAGGGTTTGCGTTGACTTTACAAGCCTAAATAAAGCTTGTCCCAAAGACAGCTTCCCTCTGCCAAAGATTGACCAGCTGGTAGATGCTACATCGGGACACGGAAGGATGAGCTTTCTAGACGCTTACAGGGGGTATCACCAGATAGCCATGTACCCCCCAGATGAGGAGAAGACGGCGTTCATCACTCCAAAGGGCCTGTACTGTTACAGGGTAATGCCTTTTGGACTAAAGAACGCGGGAGCAACCTACCAAAGGCTGGTGACCAAAATGTTCAGACACTAGATAGGCCGAACAGTGGAAGTCTACATCGACGACATGGTCGTAAAGACCAAGGAGCCAGAAAATCATCTTGCTGACCTAGCCGAGGTATTCAACATACTGAAAACATATCGGCTCCGACTCAACGCATCAAAGTGCGCGTTTGGGGTTGGATCTGGTAAGTTTCTAGGGTACCTGGTCACAAGAAGAGGAATAGAAGCCAGCCCAGATCAGATCAGGGCCATCCTAGATCTACAGAGTCCAACCTCGGCAAAACAGGTTCAAATGCTCACGGGCAGGGCCGCAGCCCTAAACAGGTTCATAAGCCGAAGCTCAGACAAGTGTAAACCTTTCTTCAACCTGGTAAAAAAGACTGCAGACTTCCTATGGACCGAAGAATGTGAGGCCGCTTTGGCCGATCTAAAAAAGTACATGATCACGGCTCCAGTCCTCTCGACACCTGAGCCCGGAGAAGAGTTGTTTTTGTACTTAGCCGTATCAGAACATGCGGTGAGCGCAGTACTAATCCGAGAAGAGAAGGGAGCGTATATCATCTATTATGTAAGTAAAACCTTAGCCAGCGCTGAAACAAGGTACTTACCACTGGAAAAGTTAATGTTGGCCTTAGTCATGGCCTCGAGGAAGTTGAACCACTACTTCCAAGCACACAAGATTTTGATACTAACAGAGCACCCATTAAAATCCCTGTTACAACAAGGAGACTTGACATGAAGAATTGCAAAGTGGGCAGTGGCCTTGGGCCAATATAACCTGGAATTCAGACCCAGAACGGCAATTAAGGGCCAAGTTTTGGCCGACTTTCTGGCAGAATTCATGCCGGAGTCCGTCGGACGTCGGCCTATGTTGAGCCGAGATGAACAAAGTCCTAGCAAGCAAGAAGGATCCCAGAAGACAACAAAAGAGCAAAGGAAGGAAAAGCTCAGACCTTGCAGTATCTACATCGGTGACTCATTCAGACTCTTTGTCGACGGAAGTTCAAACCGACGAGGAGCGGGGGCAGGAGTATTGCTGATATCCCCAGATGGAGAGATAATAGAGCAATCCATCTGTTTGGGGTTCAAGGCCTCAAACAATGAAGCTGAATACGAAGCATTAATTGCAGGACTAAAACTGGCAGCAACAGCAGAAGCAGACGAGGTAATAGTTTTTTGTGATTCACAGTTAATTGTTAACCAATCAACAGGAGAATTTGCAGCTAGAGATGAGAGGATGTCGGCATATGCGAAAGAGGTGATTAGACTAGCCGAGCTATTTCAGAACTGCTGACTTCTTCAAGTTAGCCGAGATGATAACAGCCACGCCGACGCGTTGGCCAACCTGGCGAGTTCAATGCAGACTGGGAAGACAAGGACAATTATGATAGATTACATGTCAGGCCCGAGCATAGAACCACGGCACGCAAAGCAAGAGGCAATGTGTGTAGACATGGGGCCGAGCTGGATGGATGCAATTGTCGCATTCCTGAAAGAGGGAAAACTGCCAGAAGATCGCAAGGAGGCACACAAAGTCAGACTAAAGTCGGCCAGATTCAGCCAGACTGCAGAAGGACATCTCTACAGAAGGTCCTTCACTGGACCCCTTCTACGGTGCGTACACCCTTTACAAGTTGAAGATTTTTTGTATGAAATTCATGAAGGGATTTGTGGAAGCCACACTGGGGGCAGATCATTAGCTCATAGGGCCATTACCCAAGGGTATTGGTGGCCATACATGCAAAGGGATGCAGAAGCATATGTAAAGAAGTGCGAACCATGCCAACGGTTTGCACCTTTGATTCATCAACCAGCTGCCGACCTGAATCCAGTATCCAGTCCTTGGCCGTTTGCCCAATGGGGCGTGGATCTGGTTGGACAACTTCCCCAAGCAACTGGGCAGAGAAAATACTTGCTGGTGGCAACGGATTACTTCACAAAATGGATAGAGGCAGAACCTCTTGCTAAAATTCGAGATGTGGACGTCAAGAATTTCATATGGAAGAACATCATCACCAGATTCGGCATTCCCAGAGCCATTGTTGCCGACAACGGAATGCAGTTCGACAGCAAGCTCATCAAGAACTTCTGTGCAAAATTCAAGATCAAGAACTACTTTTCAACACCAAGTTTCCCTCAAAGTAATGGACAAGCAGAAGCTTCCAACAAAGTAATTCTGGATGGAATCAAGAAGAGGTTGCAAGCAGCAAAAGGGAAGTGGGTAGATGAATTACCCAACGTGCTTTGGGCATATCGGACTACGCCGAGAAGATCAACCGGGGAATCTCCCTTTGCCATGGCCTATGACACAGAAGCAGTCATTCCACTGGAGGTCGGCATCCCAGGGATCCGAACACAGGGTGTTGAAGATGGGATTAATGATATACTCTTAGCCCGAGATCTGGATCTTTTGGAAGAACGAAGAGAGAAGGCTGCAATTCAGCTTGCAGTATACCAGCAACAACTTGCCAGAGCATACAACAAGAAGGTCAACCCAAGAGATTTTCAAGTTGGCGACCTAGTCTTGAGAAAAGTGGTCGGGAACAAGAAAGATCCTAGAGAGGGCAAGCTCGGCCCAAACTGGGAAGGGCCTTACAGAATTACCTCGGTGCTAGGTAATGGAGCTTATCGGCTTGAAGACAACGAGGGCAAAGCACTGCCAAGACCCTGGAACACATGCAATTTGAAATTTTTCTATCATTAAGATGATCATTATTCTTGGCCGATGTCATCAAATGCTGGAAGACATGAACAATGAGAACCCAAGTGGAACTCAGGTTCACATTGGGGGCAGAGGAGCAGAGAATATACAAAGCCTACCACTTGTTGAAATTTGTAGCAATTTACAAGTTGGTCTGGCCGAATTACAAAGCCTACTACTTGTTGAAATTTGTAGCAATTTACAAGTTGGTTTGGCTGAATACAAAGCCTACCACTTGTTGAAATTTGTAGCAATTTACAAGTTGGTCAGGCCGAATACAAAGCCTACCACTTGTTGAAATTTGTAGCAATTTACAAGTTGGTTTGGCCGAATACAAAGTCTACCACTTGTTGAAATTTGTAGCAATTTACAAGTTGGTTTGACCGAATACAAAGCTTAGCTTCGCTTGTTGAAATTTGTAGCAATTTACAAGTTGAAGTTGAGCCGAGATGATTCCTTAGCTTCGCTTGTTGAAATTTGTAGCAATTTACAAGTTGAAGTTAAGCTGAGGTTACTACTATCCTCGCTTGTTGAAATTTGTAGCAATTTACAAGTCGGGGTGAAGCATATAGCAATCCACATGGTGGTCAAGCCAAAGAAGACGTTCAAACACTTGTTGAAATTTGTAGCAATTTACAAGTTGAAGTAAAGCTGACATCAATTTACAGGTTCAAATAAAAGTCGATATTATTGTTTAAACTCTTGTTGAAATTTGTAGCAATTTACAAGTAGATCATTGGTTAACACCTGTTATAACTTGAGTAAAGTTTATTGTTTGTATTAATCCTTGTTGAAATTTGTAGCAATTTACAAGTTGGTCAGGCCGATTAAAAAGGTTAGCTTCGCTTGTTGAAATTTGTAGCAATTTACAAGTTGAAGTTAAGCCGAGATGGTTCCTTGGCTTCACTTGTTGAAATTTGTAGCAATTTACAAGTTGGAGTCAAACCGAGATATTTGTTTCTCTTCGCTTGTTGAAATTTGTAGCAATTTACAAGTCGAAGGGAAGCCGATGTTATGGCATACAGACTTATAGCAATCTGCTGGTTGGACATACCAATGAAGATGTTCAAACACTTGTTGAAATTTGCAGCAATTTACAAGTTGAAGCTAAGTACATTGTTCAATCCTTGTTAAAATTTGTAGCAATTTACAAGTAGATTACTGTTTAACCCTTGATTATAATCTGAGAAAAGTTTGCTGTATATGATGGTCCTTGTTGAAATTTGCAGCAATTTACAAGTAGGTTGGACTGATATTACAGGTTGAAGTTTAGCCGACATGTTACCATCTGTTGAAATTTTGTAGCAATTTACAGGTTGAGGTAAAAGTTAAGATTATTGTTTAATACTTGATAAAACTTGAGTAAAGTTTACTGATTATCTTTGTTGAAATTTGTAGCAAATTGCAAGTAGGGCAAACTGAGATTTTTGTTTGAACACTCATTGAAACTTGAGAAAAGTTTGCAAAGTTAACATTGAATAGTATATGTTTTGTATTTGTTAAAAGTTATGAAAAGATTGCAGGACAGTTCTTTGCCAAAGTAAAATTTGCAGGTGTTATATCCGAGGTATGTGACCCTGAGAAGATTGCACAAAGAAGTAAGAGAATGAAAATCATGCAAAATATTCTAAGTATAGAATCAAACAGAAGCAATAAAGAGAGATGAAGGACTGAAGCACAAAGATAAAAACAACTGTAGATATAAAGGAGGCACAATGGCCCAACAGAAGTCAATTGTCTTAAGTAACAAAAGGGCACATCGGCCACAAAAGGAAGAGTACATTGTAAAAAAAAAAAAAAAAAAAAAAACATCAGGGCTGTGAGCCCTCAGCTTGAGGAGCATCTTGGACCAGAACCTCGGCATTCTCAGGAAGAACGACCTCGGCATCCTTGTGAACCACGACCTCAACTTCTTTATCCGCTGCAACCTCAGCCTCCTTTTCCGCCGCAACCTCAGCATCGATCTCAGCCAAAGTCTTCTCCACACTCCTATCAGCCAGAAGAAGGTCTGAAGATAGATGAGCTGGGCCAGTTTCCTTGGGCACCTTCTCAACCTCCTCATCCTCCTCTTGGGCTGAATCTATTACTTGATCACCCTGAGGAAGTGACTTGGTTTCAATGGCTTCCTTGGATTTCCTGACCAGTGCTTCACCTTCATCTTCAGCCTCGGCTTCAGAGTCAGCTTCTTCTTCAACCTGAGTTGGAGGTGGAGGAAGAGCAATGGGAAGACGAATGGCTTTGGTTTTGCGCCAGGGCGAGTCGGCAGGAAGATCAAGCTTTTTGGCCAAAGCATTCCAACCTAGGATAAATCCCTTGTTGCAAGCCTGCTTGACCTGAAGCTCGTATTCTTCTGCGACGTCGGCCATACCCTGACCATAGCCCTTTGCATCGGCAGCTTTGAGGTCGGCTTCCTTGGTGGCCAAGGCTTCTTGCAGCTCCTTTTCTGCCTGGGCTGCTTTCTCCTCGGCTTCTTTTTGCTGAGACAAAGCAACATTTTTAATTGCTTCAGCAGCTTCGGCCTTCTCATCAGCCTCTTGTTTAGCTTGAGTTGCTGCCTCAGCTTGGTCTTCCAGAGTCTTCATTTTATTTTTAAGACTCTTGTTTTGTTTTTGAAGGGCTGCAAACTCCTTCTTCATCTCTTTTAACTCCTCCCCTGTCTCAAAGGCTTGCACAGAGAAGGTGTGGGCGTGTTGGATGGCCTGAAAGAATATAAGGCAAAAGTTATTACAGAAAAATTTCGAAATTTTACAAGTATGAGAGAGATTGTCAAATTCAGAGACTTACTTGGACTGAGCGCTATAGCATGAGGGCGTAATTCTCATAGCCACTCATCTTGGCATTTCGCTCAAGATTGCCCTCAAGGAGAACGGCAGTGCT
The DNA here is from genome assembly GCA_025200525.1 of Camellia lanceoleosa. Classification (NCBI taxonomy): domain Eukaryota; kingdom Viridiplantae; phylum Streptophyta; class Magnoliopsida; order Ericales; family Theaceae; genus Camellia; species Camellia lanceoleosa. The sequence goes on from CM045761.1 coordinate 16,122,590, forward strand.
GAGCGCCACGCCGATGTTGACGTCAGTTGCGCTCTCGTTGGCGTAGACCGGCTTGTTTTCAAGAGTAACTTTGGGCTCCCAGGGAACTTTGGGAACCCCGACCCCGGTCGCGCGCAGATGAAGACCTCGGCTTCTTCTCACGAGTGGCCCTCGATGGTCGGGCTTCAAGAGTCTTTTTTGCGGGTGCCAGTAGTCTTCGGCCAATTGAGAGATTGGCATCGTCTTCTCAACCTCGGCATCTATCTCAGGCGCGTTGGCCTTTGGGTGGGTCTCCTTCACTCTTTTGGGTGTGGGCGGAGGCACTTGTTGGGATGGTGCATCGTCGCGTGCCTGGAAGGTCGGCGAGGAGATCCACACGACTTTCTTTGGTCGCTCCATCTCTACCGTTTTAACAAGTCTTCGTCGCTTTTCTTCTCACATCGAGCCGAGGTAGAAGGCTGATTGGCTGGCTCAGATGTGGAGGCAGCCTGTTCTGTAGAAGCAGCTGATAAAGAGGCGCTCTTCTTCTTTTTCTTCGGAACGTCGGCCAATTTAGATGTGTATGATGGGATGAAATTTAGCAAAGAATGGAGCTTATGCTCGAGAGGAAGGTCCAGAGCTTCTTCAAGCCTTTCCTGTGGTAGTAGGATCGGCGAAAGTCCTTAGGAGGTCAAGTAACGCCTGCAAAAAGAAACACAATATGAGAAACAGATAAAATTTCTTTTTGAAAGTTGAAGAAAAGCAACAGTTAAGCAGTTAATGATGGGCTCTTACCCTTGCCCTCCTTCACTGATCGTAGGAGAGGAAAGATGAACTTCTTCATCCGGGCCAAATTCCCGCCTGTTTCGAAGATCAAGTAATCATCTCCAGCCCCTTTGTTGGAGTCTGGAAGGTCGGCTACTATTTTAAATGCAGTGGACCTCGGCTTGAGGTAGTAGACATAACCTTTTTCTTTAAGGTTCAAGGGACACATGGTATAGCAAAACTGGATGTCGGCAAGAGTGATCCTAACACTCTCCTGCCGAGCTAAGGCTATTACTCCATTGAGTGTCCTATAGGCGTTAATGGAAAGTTGCATGGGGTTCAGGGTGTAATAATGAAGGACCTCGCGGAAAAGGGGATCTAGAGGGAACTTAAGTCCACACTGGACGAAGGCTACTACAGGGAAAGGCATCTTATCCTCATCAGGCATGATGGAGTCGTTCTCCCCAGCTAGCTTGAGGTGAACGTCGGCAGGAATGGAGAATTCTTGCCTAAAATACTCTAGTTTGGATGGGGTGTTGACCCTATCTCTCCACACACCCATGGTTTAGATATAAAAGAGTGGGATAACAGAAAGAAGAAGATCTACAGGGTTTTAAGGACCTCGGCTTAAACCTAGGGACAAATTATTTCAATTTTTTCCTAAGGATTGATGGTTCTACAGCAAATCCCAAACCTAAATCTACGAAGAATGAGTATGAAAGGCAGAAATTTGGAAAACAAAAAAGCAAAAATGAAGTCTCAGAGTCAAGAATGTAAAGGCCAAGAACAAGAAATGAAACGGTGCAAATGTTCACGTGCAAAGTCAAGAAATGATTCACAAATTAAAAGACAAGCAGAACAGTAGAAGCAAGAAATACCATAAACGATCAAAGAACTGAGAAGAGAAGGGAACGGTGGCTTACCAGAAAAGGTGAGGCCGGAATGAGCTTCGCCGAGGTCAAACGATGGACGCAACAGAGGCGAGAGCTTCACAGAAATGGCGGATGAAGGCAGTTGCAGAGCTTCGAGCAAGAACAATGGAGGATTCGAAGAAGGAAAAGCTTTGGAGAGAGAAAAAGCAAAGAGATTCGAATGCAAAAGTGAAGGGGAGAAGAAAGAGGCAAATGTTTTGTCAAAATTTGAAAAGGCGGCAAAACAAAGAATAATTACGCTTAGGGCAGGCGCCGACGGCAGCAGCAGAAGAAAAGACGGTTTGGCGCGTCACCAAAGACGGGCCACTAAGGATAAAACACGTCGTTGAATAGCTAGAAGCGGAGCATGACAGCTCATGCGCGTATGGGAGTCGATTTGAATTTGAAGAAGACATGTCGGCCTGAAGTAAATGATCTCGGCTAGAAGTTCTTAAGCCGAGGTACGAGAAAGAAGTTCGATGTAAGTTCCATCACCTCAGTATGCCGAGGTAATAGAACTTAGGGGGCAGTTGTGAGGATATATTTCTGAGAATCAACACGTAGCAAGGGGACGCCGACGTGTCATCCGAGGAGCTACGTGTCACAGTAAAAGTTTTGCCAATAAACTCAAGTAATTGCCGAGGTGATTTCCAAAGGCATCTTAATTTGGATGAAGGCCTCCAACCTCGGCTTAATGTGCAAAGGCCGAGCTACCCGCAGAAGAGTAAGCCGAGGTTGATGTTATAAAATATTATCTTGGTTAGGTGGATGTCCAGCCTAGTGGAGAAAGTCATGAGGCCACTATCTCACCAACAAGCTTGCCTTGAGGCCATGTGAAATAGCCACGAGGCCACTAGTAGTCGTGAGAAGGAATCAACAGCTTTTACCTGGAAAGCTGCTAAAAGTGCACTAGTGGGCTGGCAAGCCACCAAAAGTCGTAACCACTCCATCTCTATTACGTACATATATAGAAGGAAGACAACAAACGAAAGGGATATACACATTCGGCATTCACATTCGGAGAATCACATTGATTTGGGATCAACAAATACACTGAGAGACAACAAGTTAATTGTAACACTTACAATTATATACTCAGAAAGTGAGAAAGTTACTGAGAGTGAGTTGTAATTCTTGTTACTGTTCATAGTGAAACACCTCGGCCTCCCGTGGACGTAAGCAATTATTGCCGAATCACGTTAAATCCTTCTTGTCTTTGTGTTATTATCTGTGCCATCTATTCTGCCTGTGTTTTTACCGCTGAATCACTAAGATAGGCAGTGTGATCGGAAATTCACTCATACATAAAACATTGACAAAATAATTAATGACTTTTAATATTTCTCTTGCATGTATATATACAACGTTCTTCTTGCTATACCAATAGATAAATAGCCAATTAAATTCTTTCAAATGCGTACAAGAAGATTTAAAGAATTGGGTTGTGATTAAGTATATGGTTGAATGACATTTTTTTGAAACTTCTAAAAATGAACTATCAAATTATAGAGATTATAGATTTAATTATCTTTCAAAATATATTTTGAAGTATCAATAAAATAGATCAACAATGCTAGGTAGCTCAAAATTTTGTGGCTCAAATGGCTCAAATCACTTAAAACGACATCGTTTTGACAAATTTTGAGTGTAAAACGACATCGTTTTGACAGATTTGAGCCATTTGAATCACAAAATTTTGAGCTACCAAACATTTTCCAAAATAGATAGAAGAAGCAGTGATGGTATTTAGAGAATCAGTATCGACTAACTTTGTGTTAGCATTAGTCGTAATAGAAATTATTTGGAATGATTGGACGGAAAGCGTCTATAGATGGCTTAATTTTAAGTTCGCTGTCAAATCCTGGGGGTCATCCCTGGATATATTAGGGCTAAGTAAGGAATCCGTGAAATTCGTAATTCGATCAAGTCCAGTCCAATCCGATAAGTTTGGATTGGTTTTTTGAATCCGTGGTTCGGTTCCGGATTGAAAAATTAAAAATCCGTAGTCTACGGATTGGTTCCGGATTAAACCCCACAGTTTCGGATTGGAATCGATCCGGACTGTATACAAATAGTTTATATTTTTATTATACATCCTCCCCCATAGTATCTTCTCTTATTCCATATAAAACCTAAATTCAAACCTAAATCCGCATCATATTTTCTTTTATTACTTTTGTTTGTTAATTTTTAGTTTTAATTTGTAATGGTCTAAATACTTCTGGTGAAACCAATTTTCTTATAATTGTTTAAATTCTAGAACAGTATGTCGCTATTATAGAAAGATATGTTGTTATTGTAGAACTAATATAGCGCTATGTTTATGTTTTTATGAAATTAAAGTGTTATATATATATATATATATTTGTTATTTAATTATGTGAATCCGTGGTTCTAAACCGATCCAATCCTTGTTTAAATGGATTAGTTCGGATTGGTTCCATGATTTAAACGAATTGGATTGGTTCCAATTTTTCAAGAACTGTAAATAACGAATTGGTCCTGATTTTATCTAAATTCGATTCAATCCAGACCATGCTCACTCTTAGGATATATGGTAGAAATCAAAAAATGAGTTTTTAAGTCTATAGGGCTAAATAAAAATTTGATTGATAATTTGATATAATTGATGTCCTTTTCTTTACTGATCCAAACATAAAATAAAAAAGTAACTACCTTGCAGAAAAGGACGAGAAAATAGTATAGAGTTCTACTACTATAAAAATAGTTAAAGATCACATTTTGACCCAAAAAAAAAAAAAAATCTCACTTTTATTGAAAGTGTGATAAAAAAAAATTATATTGATATTTTAATCGTAATTTGACTGAATGTGATAATATTTATTTTTTATGTCACTTTTCAATTAAGTGTGATTATATATATATATATATATATATTTAATTACACCTTCTAATTAAAGTGTGATTATATATACACTACTACTTTTTAATCACACTTTTTAAATAAGTGTGATTATATATATATATTTTAATCACACATTCTAATTAAAGTGTGATTATTGATATATTTTTTAATCACACTTTCTAATTAAAGTGTGATTATATGTACATTACTACTTTTTAATCACACTTTTTAAATGAGTGTGATTATATATATATTTTTTAATCACACATTCTAATTAACGTGTGATTATTTATATATTTTTTTAATCACACATTCTCATTAAAATGTAATTATATATACATTACTACTTTTTAATCACACTTTTTAAATAAGTGTGATTATATATATATATATATATTTAATCACACTCCCTAAATAGGTGTGATTGTATAAAATATTCCAATTTAATTTTTATATAAAATATACAATTCTCATTTTTTTTTTAAAAAAAAAAAAAAAAGCCCCAACACCAAAACACAAGCTAAAAAAAAAAAAATTCAAAATACATTTAACTCTTTGGATACAGCTAAAAAGTAAAATATTTATAAAAAAATATAATACATGTGAAATGTATTAAATTTTATATTTTTTTAAATTTAGTATTTTTTTAAAAAAATTAAAAAATATTTTCCTTCTAAGTATATGTAAATTTTTTCAATTTAAAATGTAAAAAAAAAATTTAAACATTTAAAAACTTACAATAACTAAAATAAAAAAAAAAAAACTCAAAAACATGATTTTAAAGCTTCGTTCACCACTCTCCCTCTCATTCTATCTATACATGTTTTTGCCTCAAACCCCTCTCTCTCTCTCTCTCTCTCTCTCTCTCTCTCTCATTTTGCTATAATTTTTTTAGACTTATTTGGGTATATTTATAATTTTAGAAAAAAAAAATTTAAAACTTATCTAAAAAATTATTAAAAAAGCTACACACACAAAAAAATTATTAAAAAATTTAAAACTTATCTAAAAAAATTTAATCACACTTTCTAATTAAGTGTGATTATATATATAAAAAAATATAAATGTGATTATGTATATATTGAATATATTTTTTTATACAAAAATATATCCCAAAATTGGTGCCTTTTCCTCTTCCACTACTCCAGCAGACACGCCTTCTTCCAAAGAAGATTTAGAAGTTCCAAACATATACTAGACTCTTCCTTTTCCAATTCTGTTTTGCCTCTCTTTCTGATTCGTTTTCCCTAATTCGGTTTGCAGCTCCAAAATCCCCATTGTTACTCAAGTCTTCGTCTCTGTTGAATCTTCAAACTTTTGGTGAGTTTTTTTTTTTTTTTTTTAATGCTCCTTTCGTATGTCATTTATAAGATATATTTGTCTATGATTATGATTATTATTAGTGGAATTATATAAATATAGTGTTTCATTTGGAATGAGGGTTTTGGGTGGAAATGTTGATATTGTATTTGGGTTTTGTAAATCAGAGTTGGAATTTTTATTTTTTATTGTTTATACTATATGTTGATTTAGAATTTCGTATGTTGATAGTGTATTTGTATCTGAATGTGTGGAAGATGTGGTCTAGGGTTGATGAAATGGTGGGGATTGCAGTGGGTTCATTTGAAGCTGGTTCTCTGTTTTTTGAAGTTGGTTCTCTGTTTTTCATCATTTGAAGCTGGTTCATTTGTTTGGTTTACTTCATTTTTTTTGTGCTTCTTATCTCTCAATTGTTTGGTTTTTACTGATGTATTCATATGTTTTTTGTTTACTGATTTATTTCCATGTCTTAGAATCTCTCCATCCATTCCTCATAAATTCCATATATTTCTAGAGGTGAACTGGTTTTATTAGGGGGGAAAAAACTGTAAAAACTATCCTCACAGTTCCAGAATTATTAATTTTGCTGCTGTAGATTAAAATCAAGTAGATTGATTTCACCTCCTTATTCCAAATACGTATTTACAATATCAATCCATTGGGTTGGCCACAAAATTAAAACATGGCATCTGTATCCAATTTGGGATAATTTATCTTGTTATAGTACTTCAGAATTTGTTAGTTGATAAATTCCCCCATATGTTAAACGTGGCTCCCTTGCTTTTGTCCTAAACATTGCTGCTGTTTAATCTTTCCATCATCTTAATAAGGTTTTTCTGTTTCTTCATTTTGCTATCAGGCTATGAGAATTCTTGCAAAAAGTCCACATTTGCTAGAAATCTAAGGCACCTTTAATTTGAGGCTGATATAAATCCGCTCTTTCTTTACACCAGGTCAGTATCATTTGGTTATTGAATTAACCATTGTTGACGTTACTTGTCCCGAGCCTGCTTTTGCCTTTCATAGCACCTTTGTTTCGTGCTTTAATGTTATGAATGCATTAATGCTTGATTGACCTGAGTTTTGTGGCCATGAAAAAGAAGAAATTTTAACAACTATTAATGTATTGAAAATGGTGTCACATATTCTGGAAAGGTCATAATAAGATGCAAATTCATCTTGAATTCCTGAAGTATCTATTATCGACAATAATCTTATGGTATTTCAATTTGAGCAATATATAATTTTTGTTTCTATCTAGAAATCTAGTAGTAAGGCTTTGAATCTGTAAGCAAAAAAGAAGCCAAAAATTGATTTTATTAGCTAATCAAAAGTGAATCAATCGATTCACGATTCACCGATTCACTCACGGTTCACAACTATTTTCGATTTATGCAACATGTTCATATCGATTACTCACTGAATCGAATAGAATTGTACGATTTGAATTGTGAACTGTATGATTCCATTAATAGAATAGTAATACTTGGCATAAGTGGATAAGTATTTATGATTGTTGAGCTTTGACGAGGTAATTCACTTTCATAGTGTTGGAAGATTGAGACAAACATCATGATTAATATTCTGCATGTCATGTATTGATGCTCTAATCTACGATGCTCCTTTATGTGAACACGATGCAGCCTTTGTTGCCATAGAGTTACCTTCATTTCTTTTTGTCATGCTAGTTTTAATTCCTTATGAAATCCTTGCATATCCAGCTATAATCGTTTAGGAAGGAATGCTAATGAATCAAATACAGAGGCGATCATTGATATGGCTGGTAAAGCCTCCCTTGCTGATCAACAGAAACATTGGTGCCAATCCTTCGCAATCATATCACTAATTTCTTGGCATAGATTAAAATCAAGATTCAAGCCAATTTACTGTTTGGCATAGATTAAAATCAAATAGCTAATTTTTGGAACTATGAGAGTTTTTTATTTATTTAAATTATCAAGATTCAAGCCAAAGTCTTGAAGTTAATGATGAAGTTGGATCTTATTATCAAATTTTATCGTTCCGCCAATTCTTCAAAATTTTCTGACTATTATATTTATTATCAATATAATATTCTCGCATAAAATAATAAATCAAATATGATAGGAAAATACCATCGTGTTGACATTATGAACTCGAAAAAAAAAAGGAGTTGAAGAAGACAATATTTGAGAAGGATTGCCTTGTAATGTCCTGACAGGCATACCACATCACTAGGTTTGAAGGGATTAGGTCCAAATCTAGGAGCCAAACATTCTTATTTTACAAAATTGACTATTATTATTAGTAGATTATATAATTCTTTCCACACTCAATAGTGGCAGAATTGAATTTTTTGAGTCAAAAGGTTGCAACACTAAATTAAAGCTAATCGGCTGAATCTTGATTTTAATCTATGCCAAGAAATTAGTGATATGATTGCAAAGGATTGGCACAAACAGAAATGTTAATTCTGCCCATTAGCCTGCCAACCTTCAAGTAGCCTACAAACAGTATGCATCAGCAAGCATGGTGCAGAGTCGCTTTTCTTCTTCTTCTTCTTGTATCAGATAGTCGTTTGTTTTGTCAGTTTCTTGTTTTTCTTGTTTGGGAGGCAAACCACCTAAGTTAGTTGGGCTATACCTCATCATTCCACTCCCAAATTGACACAGTTATGTAGTTAGGATTAACTACAGTTAGGTTCACTTGGTTATAGAGTAGTTAGAACTGTAGTTCAATTAGATGGTTATGCAATATATGTATATAAGTTCATGTACTCTGTATGGTTATGTGTTAGGAATTGACCCAAAAAATTTCTAAAAGGTTCCCAAAAAATGTCGTTGTTGGCTTTTTGGCTTTCGAAGATTATTATTGTAATTGCGAGCGTGCTAGCAAGGATCAATCAGTCCTTACAAAAAATTAATTGCCAACCAATTATCAGACCATTGTGTTTTAGTTCTTTCAATCTCAATTAAGAGGACTTTTACTGGTGGCTTGATTTAGGAGAATTAAGCAAAATAACAATTAAATGAAGAACAATTGAAGTATTTCATTAAAATGAAAAAATTACAATGATCCAAACTCAGCCTCGTAGAGGTTTACAGTGACAATCTACTTGAGACTACTCCTATGAACGAAATGCAGTGCAGGAATTTAAAGTACAGGAAATGTAAAATAAGTATAATAAGACTGGTTTTTTGGATCTGAGTCTGGGCTTTTTTCTGGGGTCTTCTCTGCTATTTATACTTCTCAAGGATGACCATCGAACTGCGTTTCCAACCGTCAAACTGCTCCTCCATGATCGCTGATCATGTTGCCTCGTAATTAGCCCACTATGCCATCACTTGCAGTTAGACTTCCCTCATAAATTTAAATTTAAATGTGAGTAACCGTTGAAGCCACATCACCTTGCCTCTCTTTGTTGATCCACTGCTATTCAGATCTTGTAATAACCAATACTAACTGCCACGTGTACGATCAGGATCGAAGACTTGACTAGCCTTCCTGTATTATCCTTATTCTGCCATGCGCCGAATTGTAATTGGCTTGTACAACATATGTAGCCAACATTACCCCCCGCACTAATATACCCAATACTTGGTGATATTAGTGGATCAAGCCCTTTTCTCCACGTCTTAGAACGTGCATGGGTTTTGCATTCTTCTAGAAATGCAACTGTCATTCATTATCTACATTAACTCCCCTTCAATCTTTTGAACACCCCCACCACCTTAGTATTCGAACAGACTGATACATTTTAATGGCCAAATTAATTTCCTTCTCCATTGATCGAGGAAGAGTCATCTGATGATGTTGTTCCTCCTCGAAAGAACCTTCGTGCATTAATTAGCCACCCTTACCCACCTTTCTATATTCAGGTCATAGATGCCTTTGCAAATTATCAACCCTTGGACTATGAACACATTGCCCTTAATCCTTTGATTCAGAAGCTTACAAATATGGACATGGGAAATCCTTCTTCTGACTTACCCTTGGACTATGAACAAACTGCTTTCAATCCTTTGATTTAGAAAATTGTAAATATGGACATGGGAAGTTCTTCTTCACAATCCTCTGCATGGGATAAGGTTTCAGCTTCTTCTTCCTCTGGGACTTCTAACTGGACACACTGGTCAAAACCTGAGGCCTGTGATTTAAGGGAGCGAATCAACCATCACTTTGTCGAGTTTACTGACCCTTTAGAGTTCCCTTCCTATACGCGAAGCTCGGTGGTCTATCCTTACGTGCCCATCAATCATCGACGCAGTTTGGAAGAAAATCTACTTGTAGCATGGTATACATCCTCCATGCCTACAAAGACAGTACATGCTGCCCAATGTCTCGAAGAGGTACAAGGGTACACTCCATCGTTCTTAGCCCAGAAGGCAAAGCTTTGCTCTTCTAACTGGCTCGATTATATTAATGCCCTTGTTCCTTCTGCTCTTGCTCCTCCTCTTGAAGTGGAGACTTCCATACCTTCTCTTCCGCCAACTCCTTGCTGGACAGAGAGGCTGAGGCTTGCTCTCTCCGCGGATAAGGTCTTTCCACGTTATAAGCCTCCACCTTCCCTTAATCCAGCTAAGTGGAAGCAAGCTCAACTTCTGCTCGCGGCTTTCTCTCACTTGCCCTTAAATGTTCTTGAGGACGAAGTCCCTCTCAAAACCCTTCAATAGGCTTGTGATATTCTGACTCGGGGTCATGTCCTCAATCCCCTCGCCCAAGCAAAGCTTCATATGTTTTTGGACCAACTTCCATTGCTTCTTCACTAGCATCGGACCTCTATGGCCACCACACATTCTTTAGACCAACTCTCGTCCCTTTAAGTTCATACCTAGTACGAAGTAGAGAACTTTATTGAAGAATTCAATGATTTCAAGAATAAAGATTCTGCGTACTGGGATGACTTGGATATAGACGAATTGGAACAAGGATTGAGAGAAACAACATTCGAAATAAAGACTGAAGAGCTCTTTTATGAAGTGAGAGCACATCAACTCATGCAGCCAATATTAGAAGAAATAGAGGATAGAATAAAGAAAGAACAGAAATTCATTGATCATAGTTGGACTAAATTTCATGATCTTGTTATTTATCCCATTCCCTATTTTTATGAGCTTGAGTTTGTACCCAAATAGGGCCATTCGATGTAATTGCTTTTGCTTTAATACCACTAAGACTTTTCTTTGTTTAGTATGGTTTGATCTTGTCCCCATTTGTCTTTAAAGCAAATTCAGGGCTTCTAACTGAACAATCTTATCCTTCAAAATTTGGATTCAATCGTTTTAAATGAAACACTAAAAAGAACCAACAATGAACCTTTCCAATTCATGGAATATAGTTAACAATTTTTGCTGATTTTCATTTAGAATTAGTACTTCGAATTTAACAATCTTACCCCTTAAAGCTTGTTTTAATTATAACCAACATATGGTTATGGTTAGTATGATCAACCAATTTTAAATTGATTATGTTTGCTTCGAAGAACAGTCCATGCTGTTTTTAGTTCAAAAGAAAATCTCTGTCCGTATGTATACAAACTAACTATTGGTTTTGATATTTCGAATACCAATTTCCATCCTTAAGGGGTCTCAAGTTTTACTTCGAAAGACATTACTTTTATTGAGAAACCTAAAACAGGTCTTCAATCCTTTTGAAGCAAACAAATACTTGAATATTCTTACATCTTTAGGTATGGAATGTGCTTCGAAGCTGGCTTGGTAGTTTCGAAGCCGTTTATTATTTGATTTTTGGCGCCAAAATCTGGTTTCGAAGCCAAATACTATACTTCGAAGCTGGCTTCAACATCTGAGATGTGTTTTTCCCTTCAAAAGCATCAATATTGAAGGAAGCTCTTCGTATTTGTACTTTTAGTACTTTAACGAATTACGCGATATATCTTCCGGACACAAAGGTTTTTTAACACCCTTTTTATTTCGAGCTTTGAAATCACTCGCTCGCTCAAAACACAAACCCTTTTCCTCTGTTAACCTCCTCTTCCTTCTTTCTTCCTTGCTGCTTGCTATTAACGGATTCTTCTTCTCTAAAAGTGCTTGCTGGTGATCGTATAAGCCCAACCATGGCTTTGAAAAGATGTATTAATGATGAGATCGCCAAGTTAACAACTGATGAGTCAAGTGCCATAGACGGCCGCCTTTTCGTTCCTCGTCATAGCAACAAACAATAATACATCTTGGGTCCTATCTTTCGAGAGGCTCCTGCTCAATTTCCAGCTTTATATCCTCGTCTGGAGGACCATTTTCTTCTCTACGAAAGAGGGCTCGACTGGCGAAATTGGAGGGTAACCCGACCTCATCGCTGCTGGCCGACATTGAGAGCTGAATGGGAAGAATGGTATGACAGAGTTGTACTTGCGCGAGAAGACGACCTCCAAGAGCTCTGCATTCTCGATGCAATCCGTCTTTCCAGGTTTATCATTCCTGAAGACCCTTTCTTGATTCCCGCTGCTCTTTGTTTTTGGAACATGGCTTTCAATTTTTTCCAATTTCGGTGTGGTATGATGGCTCCCACCGTTTTTTATATTTGCCATCTTTTAGGGCTTTCACCCCTGAGCTCTCCTTTCACTCCCGGCTATCCAGACCTCCTTGTTAAGTTCTCCCTTCCACCCTTAAACTCCTCTTACAGTGATTTTGTAAAGGCCGAAAATAAAAGGGTAGGTCCCGTGAGAGATAGAGAACTTTTTTCCTTCATTTTGTACTGGTTGTGCAAATTTCTTTTTTGTACATCATCTCAAAGGATTATGCCTGAGTTCACGCCACTTGTGAAGGCACTTGTTTTGAAAAAACGCATAGCCCTGGCTCCTTACCTCTTAGGCCATGTTTATAGAGCCTATTCCTAATTTTGTGAGAAACCTTTTGATGTGAACCAAGGGGGTCCCCTTTGGGTGCTCCAACTTTGACTCTTTGCTTACTTCACTAATTTGCATCCCAAATGCTTAAAATTCCTTGTTCAGGACCCTAGCACTTATGGGGAAAAATATGCCAGAGTTGTTTTTTATCATGCTTCCTTTGCCTACTACTTCACCTTTTTTTACCAACTTCTCATTTCTCCACCTGCTACCTTCTTCAGCCCTTTTGATGCCAACAAATGACCTGCTTGGCTTCAAACATTTTTAGCTGATAAAGAGTGCTCTACCCCACCCCATAAAAGCATGTGGGCTTTTATTTTGTTGTCGAGGGAGCTGTTCATTGGCACTTTAAACCCTTGAGCTTATAAGTGCATAGTTGAGGTATGCTGTCCTTCTCAATTTGCTAAGCAATTTGGGTTAACTCAGGGGATTCCCATTCCACTCTATAGTCTCTTGAATGTCCATTTTACAGCTAGAGACCTGAGAATACCCAAATCAAAACTGGAAGAAGCAACATTCAAACTGTTGAAAGAATCGAGCGAGTTCAAATTTGTCCCCTTCCTTCTTTTTGGCTTGGCTCTGAAAAGATTTCAAAACTGGTGGACAACCAATATGGAAGTGCGCCTATCCGTACATCCTCATGACTTACTGATAGGGTTAGAAGTGCCTTCGAAGGCCAAATCAACCACAGTTGAGAACACCCATTCTCTTTCCATAGCTGCCAAAACTACTCCTGTAGCCTCATCCTCTCCTGCTAGAGTTACCAGAGCTGCTTCAAAGAGGGGTAAGTATTTTTCAGGTTTCCCTTTAGACTCTTTTGTTTGTTTCTTTTACATTCATACCTTTTGGTGTAGGGTCTCCACAAGAAGAATCTCCTAAGAGGGCTGAAACCCTAGCTACTCTCAAGGACAAACAAAAGCAGAAAAAGAAAAGGAAGCTGATACTCACTCCTGAGGAATCCGAATCCCAGATTGAAGAAGAAGAGATTGAGAAAGAATAGAGGAGAAAGAGGGAACATATGACTGTCTTTCTTTCGATTGAAGATTCCACTCATGAGACAGCTGCTAGAGTAGTAGAAGAGAAACTTACTTTTGAGGAATTTGAATCCCAGATCGAAGAGAGAGAAATTGAGAAGGAACAAGCAAGACCAATACATAGAAAAAAGAGAAGGAAAATGACTGTCTCTCCTTCTGATTTGGTCAAAGACCCTATTCATGAAGCAGCTGCTAAGGTAGTAGAACAAGAGCATTCTAAGGCCATCATTGTCTTTGAGAGAGCTGAAAAGAGGCGGCAGTAGCAATTCTTAATAGATGAAGCAGCTGCTGCTGATGCAATCCAAAGGGAAATTGCAAGAAGGCAACATATTGTTGAGCACTATTCCCTTCAAAGCTCTCCTATTGCTGCTATCACTTCTGAAATAAGTAATTTCTTTCATGCTTCTACTGTTTTTCCCTTATCAAATTTTTGGTATTGAAACTTGACATTACTTTACATCTCTTCTTTTGCAGCAACAACTATTGAGCCTATTCTTCCAAGACTATTCAGATAATACTCCCACTTCCTAGGCCTACATATAGTGTACCCTCCTTGAGGCCAAGCATTTCTGCATCTCTTTCCTTCGGATTAAATCCGTATCTTCCTTACTTATCTTTGGATCTACCTCAATTCAGTTCTCTTTCGAGCCTTGCTCTTCTTCCTCCTCCTAAGGAAATTCCAAATGATACTCCATCTCTGATGGTAGTTGATTCCCCTACAGAGGGTGCTGGCAGCTCTCCAACCCATGGTTTATTATCTTTACCTACTTCCAGCCCTTCTTCCCTTGACTTATTGGTGGCTAGGACCATAGAGACTGTTGAAGATGCTCCACCCATCTCTTTTATCCTTATGTAGTCTTCTGTGCCTTCCACTACAACTCTTTCTGTGCCCCTCATGTCCACGGATGAGATAGATATCTTCGAAGCAAGACTTACCAGTCTCCTTGACATGCTCTTTACTTCTCCAATAGCGAATGATGAAGCTGAGCCATTAGTTTTGGCTGACTCTTTACTAGAAAATTTTCAGATTCCTTCCAGTAGTAAGCCTTCTACACCTCTGATAGACTTGGACAACTGCCTGGAACTATTGACATCTTTTTCAAGGATTCATTTCGAGGCCCTAGAGAGACCTATAATAAGGAATGGCTTCCTTCAATGCTGCAAAATTGTTGAGCAATCCGGCATGACTGTCTCAAGTCATCTATATCAGGCAGCAGCTACTATTGACTTTTACATCAATATTCGCTATGCTGCCAAGGCTACAGAGGAGAAATTGGTCAGAAATCAGGACTTTGTTTCAACAGTACATGCTGAGATATCAGAGCTAAATGAACAACATTCCTCTGTCTTCCAATTTCGTACTCAACTACTGGAGAAGAAGGCTCAACTTGAGGAGGAGTTATCTGTAGTCAACCAGGCCTTAGCCCAAACTGATACCAAGTTGCTGATCACTAACCAAGGACTGGCCGATCGAAAATAAGAAATGATTACAGCCATTCAGTTGTTTTCATCCTTTAAAACTAGAACATTTGTTGTAAAATAACAACTAAGGCATTGTAATGATTTCTGGGCCAATTTATGGCATAATGTATTTAATTCTTTATGAAAAAACAAAATCTTGTTTTATCATTTGAGTATTTTTGTGTTCTTGTACTTAGTATTTATTTTATTCCTTGTGTTTTCCAAATGATTGAAAAATAATGCTTCAAATATCTGCCATTAATCTTTTTGGGATGTACATATCTATTCAAATTTCTCAAATGGTATGCTCCACAAGGCAGGACTCTATGAATTTGATATAGTCCTTCCCAGTCTCTACGGATGAGATAGATATCTTCGAAGCAAGACTTGCCAGTCTTCTTGACATGCTCTTTACTTCTCCAATAGCGAATGATGAAGCTGAGCCATTAGTTTTGGCTGACTCTTTACTAGAAATTTTTGAGAGTCCTTCCAGTAGTAAGCCTTCTACACCTCTGATAGACTTGGACAACTGCCTGGAACTATTGACATCTTTTTCAAGGATTCATTTCGAGGCCCTAGAGAGATCTATAATAAGGAATGGCTTCCTTCAATGCTGCAAAATTGTTGAGCAATCCGGCATAACTGTCTCAAGTCATCTATCTCAGGCAGCAGCTACTATTGACTTTTACATCAATATTCGCTGTGCTGCCAAGGCTACAGAGGAGAAATTGGTCAAAGATCAGGACTTTGTTTCAACAGTATATGCTGAGATATCAGAGCTAAATGAACAACATTCCTCTGTCTTCCAATTTCGTACTCAACTACTGGAGAAGAAGGCTCAACTTGAGGAGGAGTTATCTGTAGTCAACCAGGCCTTAGCCCAAACTAATATCAAGTTGCTGATCACCAACCAAGGACTGGCCGATCGAAAGTAAGAAATGATTACAGCCATTCAGTTGTTTTTATCCTTTAAAACTAGAACATCTGTTGTAAAAGAACAACTAAGGCATTGTAATGATTTCTGGGCCAATTTATGGCATAATGTATTTAATTCTTTATGAAAAAACAAAATCTTGTTTTATCATTTGAGTATTTTTGTGTTCTTGTACTTAGTATTTATTTTATTCCTTGTGTTTCCCAAATGATTGAAAAATAATGCTTCAAATATCTGTCATTAATCTTTTTGGGATGTACATATCCATTCAAATTTCTCAAATGGTATGCTGCACAAGGCAGGACTCTATGAATTTGATATGGTCCTTCCCAGTTAGGTGACCATTTGCCAAACTTATAGCTTTTAATTCCTATTGGGAGTATTGTCTTCCAAATCAAATCACCTTCATCAAAGCCAATGTGTTTGACTTTCTTATTATAATTTTTGGCTACTTTCTTCTTTTGAAAAAGAATGTTATTTAATGCCAGAATTCTAGCTTCATCTATGCTTTCTAATTCCAAGCACATACTCTGATGGTATTGCTCAGGATTTAACTGGTCTTGGCATTTTACCCTCAAGGACTTAACATTAATTTCCACAGGTAACACTGCATCATGCTCATATACTAAGGCATAAGGAGTGACTCCTGTGCTTGACCTTGGGGAAGTTCTATAAGCCCACAATACATCCAACAACAAGTTATGCCAATCCCTAGGATTGTCCTCCACAACTTTTTGTATTCCCTTTTTAAAGGACTTATTGGATGATTCAGCTTGACCATTGGCTTGTGCATAATAGGGGGTGGAATTAACAAGGCTAATTCCAAACTCTGCCACAAAAGACTTTACTATTTTCCCATCAAACACAGTCCCATTATCAACAATTACAGTCTGTGGGATACCAAATCTGTGGATTAAATCCTTAATGAATCCAATAATCTCAGTTTGGTCCACAGCCTTATATGGCTTAGCTTTGACCTATTTAGTGAAGTAATCAGTGGCCACTAAAATGAAACAATGATGCTTTGAAGAAGGTGGGTGTATTTTCCCCATCATATCCATGGCACATGCCTAATCGTGCCATGCTTTTGACATGTCTGGCAACCCCTTGCATATTCTATGCAGTCTTTAATGATAGTTGGCCAATAGTAGGAATGCCTTCGAAGCAATCACCTCATCTTCACACCAGGCTGATGAGTACCATAGATGCCTTTATGAACCTCAACCATAGTTGTCAATGCTTCTTTTGGGCCTAAACATTCCAGTAATAAACCATCTCCCCCCTTTTGTAGAGAGTATTACCGTATGTGCTGTATTGCATAGATTGTAATTTAATTTTTCTATTGGCCTTCGAAGATGGGCCAGCCAAGTACTGCATTATTGGATGCCTCCAATCTTGTTCCTGCAAGTCATTATGATTGACTTCCAAGACCACATTCCTTTTATTCAAGGGTGGTATTAATTTCTAATATGTTGTTTGGCTTATGTCCCTTTGAGCATTATCCATCCTCTTGAAATTCGAAGCTTTCTGAGCCACATCATTAGCTCTATTATTCAAGAATCTTGGGACATGAGTTACATTTGCTATTTGAAATTGAGAAAGCAGATGTAATGCAACAACATAGTATGGCAACATGCTTATACTTTGACATTTGAAAATCCTTTTCACTTGGTTAACCACCAATTGAGAATCTCCAAATATGTCAACTGCATGAACTTGTAGTCCAATAAGAATTCCAATCCCACTATTAAGGCTTCATATTCAACTTGATTATTAGAACAAGTAATTTCATCCACTCTGAAACTATGTGTGGTTTCTATTCCTTGTGGTGACTTAATCACTATACCAATTCCAGTTAGGCTATTGGCTTTCGATCTATCGAACCACATTTGCCATGGCTCAACACTAGCCATGCCAAGTTCTATTATCTCTTGACTTTCTGTTTGAGATGGATGGTCTGCCAAAAAAATTGGCTAAAACTTGTCCTTTCACTGCTTTTTGGGAAACATATTCTAAATGAAATTCTGATAAGGCTAATATCCATTTGCCAATTCTTTCCTTCAACATAGGTCTAGATAACATATACTTAACCAAATCTGTGGTTGCAATTACCAAGACAGTTGTAGGCAAAAGATAGTATCTTAATTTCATTACGGCAAAATACAATGCAAGGCACAACTTTTCTACAGCTGAGTATTTACATTCACAAGAATTTAAAAACCTACTAAGGTAATAAACAGCTTGCTCCTTGTCTTCTTCATTGTCTTGGGCTAAGAAAGCTCCCAATGAATCTTCTACTGCAGCTATGTACAACTTTAAGGGCTTATCACCTTTTGGTGGCATCAACACTAGAGGGTTGGCCAAGTAAGTTTTGATACCTTCGAAAGCAATTTGATGCTCTGTTATCCACACAAATTCCTCTTCATCTTTTAGCCTTAATAAGGAAGAAAATACTTTAGTTTTTCCTGCAGTGTTAGAAATGAATCTTCGAAGAAAATTAACCTGTCCAGGGAACTTTTGTAATTCTTTCTTACTTGATGGAGGTCTGGCTTTAATGATGACTTTGGCTTTATTCTGGTCAATCTGTATTCCTCTCTTGTGTACTACATAGCCCAAGAAGTTTCCAGATGATACGCCAAAAGCACACTTTAGAGGATTGAGTTTCAACTTGAACTTTCTCATTCTTTCAAAGACTGCTTCTAAGTGAAACAGATGTTCCTCCATGGATTGGGATTTAACTACAATGTCATCAATATAACACTCTAAATACCCTCCAATGAGGTCATGAAAGATAGTGTTCATAGCCCTCTGATATGTAGCCCCAATATTCTTCAGGCCAAATGGCATTTTAACCCATTCGAAGGTCCCAATATTCCCAGGACATCTGAATGTTGTCTTGTGAACATCCTCCTCTGCAATGCAGATTTGGTTATAACCAGAGTGCCCATCCATCATTGATAAAAATCTGATGCCCTGCTGAACTGTCTACCAACAAGTCTACTATAGGCATAAGATATTCATATTTTGGAGTTGCTATATTTAAGTTTCTGAAATCAATACATACCTTTATTTTACCATTCTTCTTAACTACAGGCACAATATTGGATAGCCATTTAACATACCTGGCTGTCCTGATAAAGCCTGCCTTGAGTAGTCTAAGAATTTCTTCTTTAACTTTCTGAATTACTTCTGGACTCATTCTTCTTGGCTTTTGCTTGTATGGCTTGAAATTAGGCCTCATAGGGAGCCTATGTTCCACTAATGACCTATCCAATTCTGGTAGTTCATTATAAGACCATGCAAAACAATCTTTATATTTCTTCAGAATAACCAACAACTGGTCCCTGTCCAGAGCATTCAAACAAGCACTCATATAGGTGGGCTGTTGTATAGAACCTTCCCCTAAATTTACTTCTTTTAAGGGGTCTTGTGTCTGAGAACTTATTAAAGCTTCTTCTTTGATCCCTTCTGCCTTTTAAGCAATCTTCTTTCTTTGTTCTACTCCCAAGTTCTTTAATTCAACATCTTTACCCTTCTCCTCATAGACAAAGTTTGTCCATAAGGCTTCTTCCTTCTGTATCTCCTGGACTTTTGTTTCAATGTCCAATGCACAGTATTTGTCAAGGACCAAAACTCTGGCCTGTTGTTGCTTCTGTTTGCAGCCAATTATCATGGCTTCTTTCTCTTGCTCTTGTGCTCTCTGGACTATTGATTTTACATCCAATATTGAGAACTTAATTAGAGCCAAAGACTTGGCTTCTTGGACTTCATTTCTTTGCCTACAACCAGACATCATTGTCATCCTTAATGACAACCTCTTCATCAGCACTCTCCTGGACTAAGTGCTTCAGGTGTGTCACTTCCTCATCAGCCGTCACTTCGGCTGAGCCATCAAGTTTCCTCAGTATACTGAGTGGTGTCACTCCCTCAATATACAATTTGGCCTCTGAAGTCTGCGCAAAGCTATAAAGGGTTGAGGATCTGCATCAATTTCCTCTGTCTCCCCATTGCCCAAGGCCATCATTATTTTTTGATGCAAAGAGGAAGCCACACACTTGTTAGTGTGAATCCAATCTCTACCAAGTAAAGCATTGTACTTAGCATTACTGTCAATGACGAAGAATGCTGTCATGCCGTCCCCGGTTCCCACACTCAGGTTGATAGGTAGAATTCTCGAGCCATCTGCTTGTCTCTCGTGAAACCAAAGAATCTGTCAGGTTGGGATTAACCTGGGGTTCCTTTTCCCTAGTTTCTTCAAGGAAGATTTTGGTAGTAAGTTCACCGCTGCCCCATTATCTATCAAGACTCGGTTCAATTGTATCCCATCGAAAAAGGCCTTGATATACAGAGGCTTGACATGCTGTGTCATAGAGTTCAAGGGATATTCAAAAGGATATGAGAGGTTAATGCTCACCTCTTCTTCACTCTTATATTCAGTTTCCATTGGGGTAGCCATTTCGGAATCATCTTGCACCATACTCACTTGTAAGTCTTCACTAGAGACTAGAATTGGGTCCATTTCTTGCCCCTCTTGGTTCTCATCTCCAGCTTGGAATTCATGCGGTAGTATGTGTACCATATTCACCATATTCACTGATATTGAGTCAAATTAGATGGCTGGCTGTGCGTGTTTCTCCTATTGGCCACTTTGTTCAGTTACTTCAGAAGCATCCTCCATACTACATTCTGGCACTTCCTTACTAACAAGCTCTTTCAAATGGTCTTTTCTGACTGGTTTTTCAACCAAAAATGTTTGTTCAGCCATGAAGGCTTCGAACATTTCTTCTTCAACCATTTCTTTCTTTTGGCCTAAGCCAACTTCTTTCTCTGCCTCGCTGTCACTCTCCATCAACGCCTTCTCCAATTCTGCTAAACTGCACTTCTCTCTAGCTTTTAGTTCAGAGTGAACTTTGGCCAACTGTTCTCTGCTGCAACCTATCTTGCCTTGTAGTGTTGGTTTTGGAGTATGGTCTGACTTTGGATTCTTTTTTCCTTCTGTTTGTACCAATGAAGAACTCTCTCCACTCTCTTTCAGGTCTTGCTGGTACTGAGTGTACCTACGCTGAATTCTCCTCCTTTGTGATCTAGAAATTACGGGGACCATACCTGGTTCCTTTGTTTTTGGGTGCTTAAGCAATACCCAATTGTTTGGAGCCACCAAAGGAGGCTTGACCATCCTGCCTTGGTTTCCAATTACATCTCTTTGGGTAAACACTTCCCTAGGTTTGTTCTGCATCACAAACCAATCTGGGACCCCAGGTATCCACGAACTTACTTACCTGGCTGTTGAACTGCTTTTTTCTTCCTTCGAAGCTGGCTGTGAAGGCCACTGTTTGGCCCTGGCTTCATGCTTTGGGCCTAACTCAGGCCTTTGATGAAGGTGTCCACTTTCTGTCCTGCGTGAGGCTAGTCTAGGGGGCCAATATCTGGCTTTGATCCCATAAACTGAACCTCTCTCCTATCTCCTCTTAGAATGACTGCTCTCCATTCTGTAATAATTAGGTGGCCTAGACTCATATAAAGGCCTCTTGCCTTTGGAATGCATTCTATCAGCTGTTGGTTCAACCATCAATAGCTGCTGTCTAACACCAGATAGATATGGCCTTTTATTGTAGGCATTGGCTGGTTTGGGACGTCTCTGCACATCCCTGTAATATTGTTTCCCATCAATTGGAAGCCCTTTCAACCATTTGTAGCTTAGTCTGCACCTGGGACACATCCTTTACATTACAGCTGCTTCTAAGGAGTTGTCATCCAGTACTTCTTCATCAGAGTCTTCCCTTTGGTGTGAGAAACCTTGTCCAATAGCTGGTAGATTTCCTGTGTCCTTCTTGATAGTTGTTTGGTTGGCAACATGCATCTGCACATTGACTTCTCCCAATTCTTTTAAGGACAAGCTTCGAAAGTCTGGCATTATGACATTGGCTGCCACCTCTCTCTAATTTCTGGAAATGGATTACTGTCAATCCCTATGGCCTTTTCTGCTTTGGCTAGGAATTTCAAACTTCCTTTCCGAATTTGTTCTTGGATCTTGTCTCGGAAAACAATACAGTTCTTAGTCGAGTGAGACCAAGAATTATGCTATTTACAATATACTTTTCCTTTAAGTTCATCAAGAGATGGAATTTTGACTCCTTTTGGTAACTTAAGGAAGTTGGCCGCAAGCAAATAATAAAAAATGTCATCTGCCTTAGTTAAATCAAAAGAGTATTTCCTGTGAAGGTCTTTCTTTTTAAATTGCTGGTCAATTGTTGTATCCTTATGAATTAATGCTTCACAGATCACAGGTTCTTTCTCCACAATCTCTGCTGCATCGATCTCATATTTAGGATCTCTATAATATGTCTTGTACGATGCATTATTTCGGTCTTGTTCCTCCTCTAGTAATGCTTCGTACCTAGACACCTTATAAGTGAATTCCACTAAATCTCTGAACTCAGTCGAGTCAAACTTCTTTCGAAGCCTAAACTCTAAACCATTTTGAGCCAATCTCACGAATTCTAGCTCTGGTAAGATGACCCTACATTTATTTCGAGCCCTTTTAAATCTGGCAATAAACTGAGTAGCCTTCTCATCAGGCCTTTGACTCAATCTTGCCAAGTCTGCCATGGAAACTTTTGGCTCTGATTGGAAGAATTGGGCATGAAATGCCTCTTCCATCTGTTGCCAAGTCTAGATAGAGCCAGG
Organism: Camellia lanceoleosa; assembly: GCA_025200525.1. Lineage (NCBI taxonomy): Eukaryota > Viridiplantae > Streptophyta > Magnoliopsida > Ericales > Theaceae > Camellia > Camellia lanceoleosa. Next base: position 16,145,370 of record CM045761.1, read on the forward strand.
TGTAAGGTTAATATACCATACAAATGCCCCCCTCCCCCAGTTAGGGAATTTGGGAATAACCTTAACTTCATATAGTCATTATTAGTAAATTCGCCGCATTGAGCAGCAAACCTAGCAATATGCTCTCATTGATTGATTTCCATTCCCATAAAAAGGCAAAATGCATCCTGAAACCTCTTGGGTATTCATGTACCCTGTCTATCCATTCTGGATATGGTTTCCTGTACACAGGAGTCTGGACCCCTCGAGCCATCGGTCCACACATCTCTCTAACAATATCTGCAATTTGGTCCCTAGGGACCATATTTTGTGCCTGCTGAATCACTATTGGAGGGGCAAACATAGGATTTGGTGGGCAAACTTGTGCCTGTAGTCCTCTTGGTCCATATGGTGGTATATTTGGGACTGGTTGTCCCTGTGGTGCAGGTTGCTGTTGGGGTTGTGGGTAACCCCTTTGAGCCTATCCTGCGAAAGGACCTGCGAGAGGTGCTGGAATTGGTGTTGTGTCTCTTTCATTTGTAGGAAAACCTTCCAAACCCCCGGGTGTAAATTCGAATAAGGGATTAGTGAACCCCCTTGTGCCAGGTATGGCTTCGAACATGGGATTTGGAACTATTCTTATCCCATTTTATTGTACTGGGCCAGATCCACCAAATTGCATGGCTTCACTATTAAGTACTGAGGCATTTTGACCTACTATAGGCCTCAAAATAGGTTCGTACCAAGACTAAGGTGATGGTCTTTCATAGTTCTGATTACTAGTTTGACCATTAGAATGTCCATTAACTTGCATAGGCTGTTTATCTTTAGCCAATCTTTGCTGAGGGACATTCGAAACCTCCTCCATGTATCTTACGTTTGTTAGTTGGTGGTTATTCATTCGATCCAAAAAGGATGTTGCCCACCTTTCCATTGTGTTCATTAACTGCTGTCCCATAGCATCTACTAGGCCACCCCATGGATTCATTGGTTGAGTAGATGGAATAGTGAATGGTCCAATTCCTTAGTCTCGTCCAATATTATGAACATGTGGTACTTGTTCTGAAGTGCTGGTCTGTTCAACCATAAGTTCTGATAAAATGGGAGTTTTCACAAGATGTGTTATCACATTATCCTCTGGGTTAGGTATCTTTACCTTTCCTTCCACGCCTTCTTCCAAGCGTTTATTTTCTCCTTGTCTCCTACGTCTAGCCATTTCAATTAGTCCCCCCGGGCATGCCAAAAATATATTTTGGCTTTTTGGCATCCGAAGTTTAGTATTGTAATTGCGAGTGTGCCAACAAGGATCAATCAGACTTTACAGAAAATTAATTGCCAACCAATTATCAGACGATTGTGTTTTAATTCTTTCAAATTTCAATAAAGAGGACTTTTACTGGTGGCTTGATTTAGGAGAATTAAGCAAAATAACAATTAAATGAAGAATAGTTGAAGTATTTCATTAAAATGAAAAACTTACAATGATCCAAACTCAGCCTCGTAGAGGTTTACAGCGACAATCTACTTTAGACTACTTCTATGAACGAAATGCAGTGTAGGAATTTAAAGTACAGGAAATGTAAGATTGAAAATGTAAAATAAGTATAATAAGACTGGTTTTTTTGGATCTGAGTTTGGGCTTTTTTCTGGGGCCTTCTCTGCTATTTATACTTCTCAAGGATGACCATCGAACTGCGTTTCCAACCGTCGAATTGCTCCTCCATGATCGCTGATCATGTTGCCTTGTAATTAGCCCACTATGCCATCACTTGTCGTTAGACTTCCTCATAAATTTGAATTTAAATGTGAGTAACCGCTGAAGCCACATCACCTTGCCTTTCTTTGTTGATCCATCACTGCTACTCGATCTTGTAATAACCAATACTAACTACCACGCAGTACGATCAGATCAAGACTTGACTAGCCTTCTTGTATTACCCTTATTCTCGCCATCGTCAATTGTAATTGGCTTGTACAAAATATGTAGCCAACAAATGTAGTCCTTAAAGGTTGTTCTATGAGAAAAGGCCAAACCATTGTTATTTTTTTGCACAAAGATAATTCGATTTTAGGACTTTTACCAAGTTTTCTTGAGTCTAGAACTTTCCCAATTTCTCTAAATCGTCATCTTCCCTTCTCTTTAAAAGCAGTTGTCTAACACATGCATTTTCCACATCTACTAATCTCCTCAAATGATAGGCCTAGTATTCTCCAAGTTTAACCGAAACCAAACCGAGAAGTTCAAGCTAGGTATTCATGTTCGGTTGTGTACCAAGCAAGCATTGAGCTCACATTTCAAGCCTATCATTGAGATTGTTTTTCCCAATCTCTCCATTCTCTTTGTTTTTACTTAAAATTTTTGACCTAAAATTCCCATTCTCCCAATCAAAAAATTTGTGCCAAAAAATTCACATCAAGAAAGATTAGATAAGAAAAGACAACATGAGTACACAAACATTGCCCACAAAAAGTGTAAAAAATAAATAGATAAATAAATTTTTTAAAAAAATGAAGAAGAAGAAGAAAAAACAAACAATGTGACACAAAACACAAGGTCTTCCACATAACCAAGAAAAGCATAAATCCTCCCTATACAGTTGGGATAATTCAACCAAATATTCACCAAAATCCAATTCCTAGTCAATGCCATCCCTAGCTTCAAGGGCAAATATCAATCAATAGTTTGGGATTGAAACTATGATCTGGACTGGATGTGTCTTATGTAAATTATAATTAAAGAAATAAAATCCATATGGTAGTAAAGCATAACAAACCAAAACATCAGCTGCATGAGTACCTTAGGTGGTTACATTTCAGGAGAAAGAGCACCACTACAGTATTGTAATACTGTTGAGTTAGATGAATTTATCCTCTCAGCTTGTTTTACAGCTCTATGGTCCATCCATACTATCACATTTCTCCTTGAATCACCACTCCAAGAAACTGAAACATTGGAGCCTTCAGAATCCACAGCAACTACAAACATAAACCATTTTGCGTGAGTTTTATTTAGTCATCCCTCACACCACATTGTTTAAGCAACTTATGCAAATAAAGTTCCCTAATTAAAGCAGTTATTACTATTATATTCATGATACTTGTACATCTTCTTCATATTATCTAATTGTTTGTAAATAACTTCTTGCAGTTCAATGGAAAAAAGACTTACACGGAAACCGAACTTGATGAAGTGCGAGTTGAATGGATTAATTTCGTACTAAAGAATATGAGTTGAAATCCAATGTAAGTATGATATAACTTCCGTTCTTTAAATTGCTAATCAACAATTTCTTTAGTTGGTAAGGAATATATAATCACTTCAAGATTTCATTTTAGATTTGTTGATTCTATGTATATTTAGTTTTATGACTTTAAAATATATGCTCATACATTGAAGATTTTCATTTTGGATTTATTGATTCTATGTATATGTCATATTTATATATGGTAATCCAAACATTTTATACTAGTAATAATCAAAGTTGTTATTCATTTTCTATTGATGCAGGAGATGAAGAGTCAATGTGATGAAAAAATATTCTATTTTGTCTTTTATAAGATAAGAACAATCTCTACAAAAATATTACGTTTATTCATATGCTTCTAGCGGTTTCTGAATTAATTTGTGTTTTTATTTTTCAGGTCAGAAATTTCTTGGAGAAATGCAAAATATGGTCAAAGATTTCAACAATTTCGTTTTTTCAAGTTTTTTTTATTTTTTAATATATGTAAGCACAATTAAAAACTTTTTATTAATTCCTTTGTATATGCTTTTGAACATTTAACTTTCATTTATGAAATATATGACGTTATTCCATTCAATATATGGTTGTGATTCAAAATATAGTATATAGTGTGTATTACAATCTTCAAATCCATATAACGCGTGATCTTATCTGATTATTAATCACATGTTTTATTAGATATTAATCACACTTAAAATTTGTAATCTAAATATTTATCATCACACTTAAAAGATGTAATCTAAATATTTTTAATCACACTTAAAATGTGTGATATAAATGTTATTAATCTCACTTAAAATGTGTGATCTAAATATTATTAATCACACTTAAAATGTGTGATCTAAATATTTTAAATCACACTTAAAAGGTGTGATCTAAATATTATTAATCACACTTAAAATGTGTGATCTAAATATTTTAAATCACACTTAAAAGGTGTGATCTAAATGTTATTAATCACACTTAAAAGGTGTGATTAAAAATGACCCCTTTTAATCACACTCCCAAATATCACACTTTAACAAAACTTAAAATGTGTGATTAAATAACATACATCACACGAAAAAAGTGTGATCTTTATATGTTTTTGTAGTAGTATTAGAGCACAGACCAAAATAGCATGAAGTATGCACATGTGTGACAATCATCTAAATTTAGGTTACATTTGGTAGAGTTTTTCTAAATATGATTTAAAAATAGAGTTGTATTTTGAGTTTGTGAGTTTTAAAATTATGATTTGAGTGTGGAAAATTTGTTTGCTGAGTGAGTTTTGAAAATAGTTTTGAATTGAGTGGGGAATTTTTGATGTGACATATAATATTTGATTAAAAAACTTACGACTCATAACCAAACACACAATTCAAAATTCTATTAAAGCTCATAAAAATTTTTAAAAAATTTAGAAAATATTTTTATTGAATATATAAAATTAACATGTGTCAATTCTCCAAAAAAATAAAATAAATAAATAAATAAAAATTGCACTATTTAGATCAACCGATCGGACGGAATGGGATGTCTCGGTGAGACGACCTTAGTCCAAATTTTTTGTCTTCGCTGCTTTCAAAAGTAAGCGTTGAATTAATTTTGGAAAATCGTAAACAAACAACTTATTCAAATCGAGCTCTAGTAGTTCCAGAGCTCCACCAAATAGAGCCTTAGTTTTTATTTATTTATTTATATTTTTTTATCAACAAAAATAAAACTTTATTGATGAAAATCAAGATGAATACATGATACAACATCAATAAAGAATGGTGAGTGCAAAGGCATCGTAGTAAGCAAAATCATCCCAACTATGTTAGCATGAAATGCAAGTCCAATCATATGCTAGTAACACACCGAGTTGGTGAGTAACCAACCAAATCACAAACAACAAATTAACAAGCCAACAACAACCACTACTAGAAAAAGAGGCTTTAGATGCGGACCTTTTTGTGACGGTGTGAAAGTCGTTGCAAAAAGCAAATTTTTGCGACGACAAAAAAAACTGTCACAAAATTAAGTTTTTTGCAATGACATTTGACTGTTGCAAAAAAGGCACCAAGTAAATACTACTATTAGAGACGGAAATCTAAGACCATGGTAAAAAGTAATATTATATGTGACGATACATTACCTGCCGTTTGGTTTTTTGTGACATCCTTTGTTAATCCGTCGCAAAAGATTTTATTTTTGCTCATTAGCGACTAAAAAAGTTAGCTGGAAAAGAAAGCAAAAAAAAAAAAAAAACCAAGGGTGTAAAATGAAGGGCTGAGATCACTTGAAGAATGAAGGGTTGAGATGAATACCTCACCAAAATGACATCGTTTTGGTGAGGTAAATGAAAATAATAATAATAATTATAAAAAAACCCTCTTGGTTTCAATTGTATTTAAGACGAGAGAGAGAGAGAGAGAGAGAGAGAGAGAGAGAGAGAGAGAAGAAGGGCTGAGGAATCGCCACCCCCGTTGCCTCGTCCCTTACTCTTTCGCCGCCATTGAGGAGTGGTTGAGTTCAGATTCAAGAAATTGGTATTTATTTAACAAATTCAATAGTCCCCATTTCCCGTCGCTACTCCGCCACTCCCCATTTCCTGTCGCTACTCCATCGCAAAAAGTCTTTTACGATGACATATGAACCTTTTGCGACGTTTGAAACCGTCATAAAAAGTCCGATCTTTAGTAGTGAACCAAAAAAATACACCAACTAATAACCCCCCAAATCACAATAATTGACAATGTTAAAAAGAAGACTCTACTAACACTAATCTATATAGTAGTAGCCACAGCCACGCCTGCACTCCAAATTGCCCATCCATTAACTTCCAAAGCCAATGCCCTAACAAATCAGACAATAGCTACCACTAGAAGACATCCCCCAAATCAACCAGCCTTGAACAGAGCAAGCAGGGCATGGAAACTGCCATAATGCCCTTATCCAAATTTGAGTAATGAAAGACTCCACAAACCAAGTGACACACCTGATTGCCAATACAATAACTGACTTACTGAGAATCTTCTGAGCTCCGGTTTCAAAGAGGCCCAAAAGAGTATACAATATTTAATTAGGTCCAAGAACTCACCCCAGTTGGGTTGAATATTATTGAACACACACTGATTCCTCAAGCCCCAGACTGACCACAAAACAGTAAGGCCATGTTTGCTTGGGTGGACATGAGCTTGGGATTGGACTAATAGTCCAATAAAATTATTAATCTGATGTTTGGTTAAACAATTGAAGTACGGACTAATTATTTTAAACTCGACTATTAGTTAAGATAGGATACATAATCCAACGGATTCGTAGTCCTAGGACTATTAGTCATGGGAATGCTAATCCAGTCCGCCCAAACAAACATGGCCTAAAGGGATTGATCTCCTGTACTACTTTTCTTGCTTTCCTAAATTTCCAGCTCATCCACCATTCCAGTAAAGCACAAACTGAATTTGGAATCACCCAAATCATCCCCCACCAATACAAGATTGCAGTCCAAATCCTCCATACATTTTCACACCAGATTAGTACATGCTCTATCGATTCATTCTCAATACCGCAGAATCTACAACGCCCTTCCTCTTGGTTACCAAGAATCACTACAAGAAAAAGGGCATAAAGTGACGTTGTCGTGAAATCTGTCCAGATTTTTCAAGTTCTAAAATAATTAAACTAAACCATCTCGTTTTGTGCGCCGGTTATTTCTTTAAAACGTTGGCTCAACTCAAGGCCATGACGTTCTTCTATTCTGATTGAACAAAGGCATGACTTTAGGAATAAAGAGAAATTGAGGCGTCAGATCTTCGATCTCCATCAATTCTTCGGTTGTTTGATATGAAAAATCTAGTTCTACTCGTGATTTGAGCGTATATCTTCCTAATTGTTCAATCCCTATGATCTAAATCGATCTAGGGCTCAAGGTTAGGGTTTTTCGATATAGATTTGCTACATTCACACAAGATCTATAAAATTTCGTGGCTAAAACTAACGATTTGGAATTGTTTTCTCTCGATTTAGTTGATTTCAATTTTTTTTTTCTTTTGTTTTGTGCTTTCTTTCGCTTTTGTTCCTTTACTCTTTCTAGTCCTTGTGTGGAATACTCTTCTCTTTCATCGATTGAGCAAAGGCAATGGTGAATTGATTTATCTAGGGTTTCGAGTGTGGTATTAGTGTCTCTAATCATGTACGGACAAGCAGTGGCGTTGGATGTGGATCGCTCAAAGGAGTAGAAGTTTACAATGAAGAGATGCAGATCTACTCTCTCTTGATCAACTCGTTTCTCTCTCTCTCCCTCTCTCTCTCCCTCTCTCTTCGATCTGCTAAGATGGTAATAGCAGATCTGCTTTGTCTCTCTCTAGTCCATTATTTTGCCTTTTTTTGGAATCTCATTTTGGCATTTCTTGCTTTCTAACTCTCCTAATAATCATTTCGGTGTAGTTCCCATGCAAATTGATAAACTTCCATCTTGGTATGTTCTCTGAGTTTCCTTCTTTTTCAAGCTGCTACACATGGTTGGTCCTGTTATTGATTACTTGTGCAGAGAGCCAAGAAAAGAAAGGTATTTTCTTGATTCATATCTTTAACTATTTTCACCCTCTGGATATTAATAATATAATAAATTTGTTTGGTTGGGTTGGATGCAGGAATTGGGATGTAGGCATATTGGCTCCGGCAAGATTTGATTTATTTTCCATTTCCCTCGGTCTCCATTTCTCTTAAATGGGGACAATATCTTCTGCCCAATTAAATTCAAATTCAAATATGTCATTGGGTTTCCTTTTTATTTGATTCAAATTCAAATATACATAACAATATGTCATTGGGTTTCCTTTTTATTTGTCAATTTTAGAGGGATTTTGTTGCCATTCTTCTTGATTGAAGAAATTAGTTAGTTCACTACTTCCTAGTTTGGCACAAACCCGCTTAGCTGTGCTGCATCACTATTATTGGCACTGTTTTTTTTTTTTTTTTTTTTTTTTTAATTGTAATAGAATTTGATTCAGTAATAGTATTCATTTGCCTTATTAATAGTTTTTTCTGTAATTTGTCCTTGAATTTCATGTTGTTTTCCTTCACCATAAACATGCAACAGAAAAACTGTCTACGGTTTTGTTTTCTCCTTTTTCGTATTTTACAAATTCTTGGAATCTTAAGCTGTAGATTTATATGCATTAAGATGTTGGGTAATTGTCTAATTGATGATGTTTCTATTGACTGGGAAAACAAGTACAATAAGTTTGAAGCCTAAACAAAGTCAGGAAGGACAACAACTAAGGAGCCTTTTTGATATGACTCGGGCCCGTATTTATCTTGATTATAAGTTAGTATGATGTTGGTCACTAACGTTTTTATTTTATTTTTGCCAGTGAACCTGTAGAATCCTATAATGTGATCCAATATTCAAGTTTTAACTGAATTGATTGCTTCTGTAAAGAAGGAAGCATTAGAAGATGTTAATGGTTGTTTAGGTTAATAACTAATGCTGTTGAGTACTTTCCATGTTTATGCCTTCTAATGTTTGTTGAAATTTTAAACTCATTTTTGATTGTTGTGTGTTGAAACAAACAATGGCATGGATATTAGACGAGTACTCGAAATTTCATGGCTACTCACCCGCTGTGGTGATTGGTAAACCTGTTGTAAGTAAACATAGACTAGTTTGTAATTGACTTTACTTTTTGATTTTTTCTTCTCATGGTTGCTGATGCTTTTGCTTTATGTTATATTAATGGCTGTTAGATGAAACCAAACTTTCAAAGTACACACATTGTGAATACAAGGGTATTAATATCTTTTGTAGCTTTATACTATTTTTGCATAAGAGTATCCTTATCGTATGATTTTTACCCCTCAGGATAAAAGATGGAAATGCTGAAACACTCTATCCTAGATCATCCATTGCTGTCAATTGTACTTGTAAAAGTTTATTTACTTATATTTCTTTTGAGTGCACTATTTTTGCTCACTTTAATGGAGAAAAAAAGCAACTTAACATCAAAAGTTTACTGCATTTTGTGCTCCATACTTGTTTATGCTTGAAAAGTTCAAAGTTGTGGACTTGGTGTCAATTCTTCAGAAAAGGGTTTGTAAACAATAACTTTTGTATCTGAAGTAATCACCATCATTCCCGTTGGAGTCATGATTAGCTTTGTTTATACTATTGCTGCTTTTCTATTATTTTTCACTGCACCCAAAATACAAAAAGAGACACAAAAATGCACTTGTTAGTTTGTTACACCCAAAATACACACAAGAAATGCAAGAAATCAGTACAGTTGCTTCCTTGTAATGGATAAGGAAGCAACTATACCCACTTAATTCACACTCTAGCTTAAGTTAACCCCATATTCTCATGTTCATGATTGCATAATCTCATTGATAAAGAATAATCGAAATTCAAAATTATCCTTTAAATCTACACAAAACATCACATGTTTTGTTTATGATTTTGCTAGGCAAGTTCAATCTTTAACAATTGTATTAAAAAACCTGTGGCATCTCCTCCGTTTAGGATAGTGGAGATTCGAGCTGCCATTCCTAGCCACTGTTGGGTCAAGAACCCGTGGCGATCTATTAGTTATGTGATTAGGGATGTTATTGTGGTTTTTGGATTAGCTGCATTGGCAAATTTCTTTGATAGTTGGGTTGTTTGGCCGTTTTACTGGGCTGCCCAAGGGACAATGTTTTGGGCACTGTTTATTCTTGGTCATGATTGGTAATATACATAACATGTTTACAATTCTTGTTTAGGAAATTAAATTTGAAGGCTTATTTTTGTGTGTGTGTGTATGTGTGTGTGTGTTTTTTTTTTTTTGAATCTGCAGTGGCCACGGAAGCTTTTCCAATGACCCTTTGTTAAACAGTGTTGTTGGACATCTCCTGCATTCGTCAATTCTTGTGCCTTATCATGGATAGTGTGTTCTTGATCTTAAATCTTTTATTCTCATAATTTGTATATCTGTCCAGATTGAGTTTGTGAAGAAATGGTGTTTTTGGCATATGACTGATATATAATTACAGGAGAATTAGCCACAGAACTCACCATCAGAATCATGGACATGTTGAAAATGATGAATCATGGGTACCGGTAATACTTCTATAATTTTTCCTTTGCTCATCTTTTTCTGTCCAGTGTACTGATACCAATGGACATCACCATTCTCACATTTTTAATCTTCTGAAAACAATAATCTTCTTTGGTCCATTTTGAACATGATACATGTATGATTATTTGGTACATGTATGATTATTTTAGTTTTTAGAACGACTTTAAACATTAAATTGGGGCATCGTTGATGGAACACAAAGACTCCGATCGTCGTTGTCTCTGGCTCTAAAAGTAGTCCACTATCATGACTTATAAGACCCACCAACCATCTATATATGTGTGTGTATATATATATGCTAAAAGGGTTTATTGTCGTTGAATTTGTAAATTTGAATTGAAGGCCAGTTTGGAAAAAGGCCATGGGAGAGGGAGAGGGAGAGGGAGAGGGAGAGAGAGATGAAGGTCAAGATCATTAGACCCCTTTGGTTGATTCTTCCATTGACAGAACTGGTTTGTCTTTCTTTCACTTTTTTTTTTCTCTTCCCTTGTTTTTTTGTTTTTTTGTTTTTCCTTTTTCTGACAATAATCATGAATTTTACATTTGGTGATCTAATAAACCAATGATTTTTTATCCACAAGAATTTCCAAGAAAGTATATAATTTAAGCGTTTAATGCTTAAAAGTCAAAATTTTCCACTCCCACTTTTTTACACAGCATTATCAATTCTCATGCCCTTTAATATCAGGACACAATATATATATATATATATATAATATCTTTTAATTTTTGGGAAAGTGTAAGGAATATCCAAGTACTACAACGAATTCTGTGACTTGAAATGCATTGAAAGAAAGAAATTTAATAACAAAGTATCCATGCCTGCCACAATTATAAGGGGCAGTGGCGCAATTACAACTGTCAGATAGGTATTGTTATATATACACATATATGGATTATGTATTTTGGTACTTAGATTGGTATGTGTTGATTATATGATGATGAGGGGAACATATGGACCAGTGTGGCACACATAACGGGAGTGATAGGATCAAGGTTACTATCACTAGCATGAAGCATGTCTCAGTTAGGGTGGATTGCAGGCCCATTGGCTATGCTACTCTTTGCATCAAGAATTTTGTTTCTCGCTTTCTCTTTGCCATCAAGTTATGGATCACCCGATCCAGGCCCAAGAGAAGTCCTCAAGAAAACGAGAAATGTAATCTAAAGAATTTTATAAATCAAACACACTTCTTACAAGAGTGCTATATTGTTTATATATAATATGATAACCCTCAACCTCTAATAGATGATGATAGACAATGTGATAACCGCCTCAACCTCTAATAGATGGTTGTTCGTGGGTTTTGCTAACTCGCACAACTCTTTGACTAAGATGCACTAAAAATCTTAACCTACACATACTAACACAACCACTACTCGCATTAATCGTGGCTCAAGATTAGGACTAGGAGATCTCAAGTATCAGCCGCTCAGCATTATCACTATTGGGAAGTATAGCACGGGAGCTTGAGCTAGCACAGCATCTGTCATTAGCCCCCTTCAAGCTGAAAGTGGGAAGAGCAACAAGAAGCTTGGATTGGAGAAAGAGAAAACAGCTCACAGGAAGAGCTTTAGTGAAAACATCAACGATCTGATCTGAAGAGGCAACATGCCGAATAAGAAGATGTTTAGCAGCTACTTTTTCTCGAACAAAATGATAATCAATTTTTAAATGTTTGGTCCTGGCATGAAAAACAGGATTAGAAGCCAATGATAATGCAAACAAATTATCACACCAAAGTACTGGAACAGAAGAAGTAAGATGCATATCCCGCAACAACATTTGGAGCCAAGACACCTCAGCGGCAGCTTGAGCCATTGATCTGTATTCAGCTTCAGTAGAAGACCGAGCCACCGTAGGCTGCTTCTTAGCAGTCCAAGAAACCAGATTTGAACCCAAATAAAGACAAAAACCAGAGGTAGATCGTCTATCACAAGGATTACCAGCCCAATCAGCATCTGAAAAGGCATGAATATCAAAGGTACTAGGAGAAAAATGCAAACCATGATGCAGAGTCCCTTGAACAAATCTGAGAAGACATTTAACCTTAGCAAAATCATCTTGAGAAGGATGTTGAAGATGCTGACAGGCCTGATTCACAGCAAAGGCCAAATCTGGGTGAGTAATTGTCAAATATTGCAAACCACCAACAAGACTTCTGTACAAAGAGGGATTGGAAAAAGCTGGAGAAGAACAGATGGATAAAGAAGAAGAAGAAGAAGAAGAACTAAGAGGGGAAAGTGCAGGCTTACATTCAGTCATACCGGCCTGCTGAAGTAATTTAGAAGCATAATGAGACTGAGATAAGAACAAACCAGAAGAAGAAGCAGTGACAGAAATACCCAGAAAAAATGAAAGAGAACCCAGGTCTTTGAGAGAGAAAACAGAATTAAGTTGAGAGATTAAGGACTGAATATGAGAAGAAGAACTTCCAATGACAAGAATGTCATCAACATAGACCAAGAGATAAGTAAGAGTAGTAGCAGTAGATTGAACAAACAGGGAATTATCACAATGACTAGGAAGAAAACCAAGTTGAAGCAGAAAAGAAGAAAAAGTAGAAAACCACGCTCGGGGAGCTTGTTTAAGACCATAAAGAGCCTTGTTTAACCGACACACATGAGTAGGAAACTGAGGATCTTCAAAACCAGGTGGTTGAGTCATAAAGACCTCTTCTTCAAGCTTTCCATGCAGAAATGCATTAGAAACATCTAACTGTTTAATAGACCAATTAAAGTGAAGAGCAGCACAAAGAAAGACTCTGATGGTTGGTTGCTTGGCTACAGGGCTAAAGGTGTCTAAGAAATCAATACCAGCTTCTTGAAGATAACCTTTAGCAACAAGTCTAGATTTGTACCTAGCAACTGAGCCATCAGAATTCTTTTTGATTCGAAAAACCCATTTACAACCAACGACATTTTGATGAGGAGAAGAAGGAACAAGAGACCAAGTCTTTTGATTGTGAAGGGCCTGAACTTCTTCAAGCATAGACTGATGCCAAGTAGAACATTGCAAGGCATCCTTATAACTGCGAGGCTCAGAGTCAAGAAAAGCAGCTAGGAAACCCACTTTGGAAGAATCTTTTGTTTTACTTCGAGTAAGCATAGGGTGAGAATTAAGAGAATGAGAAGAGGGACGAGGAAGAATAGGAATAGTAAGATGAATACCAGGTGGTGAAGAAGATAAAGGAGCAGAGATAAAACCAGAATTATCTGAGGCAAGAGGAGAAGTAGTGTGGATTGAAGGAGAAGCAGGAACTGAAATAGAATTCAGATTGGAGCTTAGAGAAGAAGGAGAACTAGAAGTATGACCAGAAGCATCTATGGAAGGTAAAGAAGAAGGAAGTGGAACATGAGAAGAAGACACAGAATATGTAGAACCCCAAAAGAAGGACTTAACAGCAGATTTGGAAGGAAGAATAGGTGGTGAAGAAGAAGCAGCATCATCAGCAAAAGGAAAAACACTTTCATCGAAGACAACATGTCGAGAAATATAAATTCGGCCAGAGAGAGGATCCAAACATCTGTAACCCTTATAACTGGGATGGTAACCAATGAAGACACAAGCCTTGGATCTTGGTTGCAATTTGTGGGAACCATAAGGTCTCAACCAGGGGTAACATCGGCAGCCAAAAACTCTGAGAAAGCCATAATCTGGAACCATCTGAAACAATACTTCATAGGGACTAAGATTACCCAATTTAGGAGAGGGCATTCTATTGATCAGATAAACAGCAGTAGCAAGAGTATCAAACCAAAATTTCAGAGGCACTGATGATTGATCAAGAAGTGTGATGGTTGTCTCAATAATATGTCTATGCTTTCTCTCAGCAACTCCATTTTGTGATGGAGTATGTGGACAACTCAGCTGATGTACAATACTAGAGGTTTTAAGCAAAGTCCGAAATTGACCACTAGTATATTCTCCCCCTCCATCAGTTCTTAGAATTTTAAGAGAGGTGGAAAATTGATTTTCAGCATAAGATTTAAATTCTAAGAATTTAGAATAAACTTCACTTTTATAAGAGAGGGGATAAATCCGGGTAAAATTACTAAAATCATCAATAAAAACAACATAGTAGGTAAAAGAAGCATGAACTTGAGTGAAAGGGCCCCAAACATCCGAATGAATGAGAGTAAAAGGAACTTGAGTTTTATTAGTAGAAAGAACAAAAGGGAGTCTATGACTCTTAGACACACAGCAAGGATGACAAAAAGTAGTACACTCTTGATGACTAAGAGACAAGCCACTCTTATTGGCAATAGTATGAAATACAGCAGAAGAAGGATGACCAATTCTTTTATGCCAAACAGTAGCAAGAGAACTAGTAGCAGAAAAAGCTTTAGGAGAAAAAGAAGCAGGAAACTGGTAGAGGACATTGTGATGATATCCTTTACAGAGAACCTGGTTGGTGAGCTTGTCCTGAATCACAAAGGACTCATTGTCAAAAGTGATACTACAATTATTATCAGAAGTAAGCTGATGAACAGACAACAAATTGGAAAAAATTTGTGGAACATGAAGAAGATTATTCAGCTTAAACTGGAAAGAAGGAGAGGATATGATACCAAAGGCTTAATTATGGATTGGAAGAGTATTTCCATCTCCAATCATGACCTGATCATTGCCTTGGTACGGTTGATAAAGATGAAGATTGTTGAGATCATTTGTGAGATGAGAACTTGCAGCAGAATCAACATAACATGGTGTGGAAGATGACTGCACAGTAGGAGACATAGCAGGAAATTGAGTTTGCGCAGAAAAAGCTCTAGGATGAAAGGAAGCTGATTGTGAAGGTCCCATGGTATAAGAAGGAAACACTGGTTGAAAGGAAGTGTTCAGTCGATGTCTACACTCTAAAGCAGAGTGATTTCCTTTGCCACAGATTTGACAGATCAATCCATAGCTCTGAGGTCTGCCTCCTCTTCTGCCTCGTTGATTATTGTACCTACCACTCCTGTACTGATAGCCTTGAGATCTATGTCCTCCTCCATGTTGAAAAAAGATATTCCGAGAGAAAGATTGACCAAAAGTCTGCTGAGTAAAGTGAGATGGGATAGGTGATACAGCTGAAGCATGATCTGTAGCTAGATGAGTAGGAGTAGAGAAAGCAACAGTGAGATCAGAAGGCCCATGCTTGTGACTGTTTTCAACATGTATTGCTTCAGGACACAAGAGAGAACAGAGGTCTTTCATTGTAAGCATCTCGGATTTGGCTCGGATAGTGGTTTTGAAGGCATTATATTCCTCAAGTAAACCGTTGAGCACCAAGAGAATCAGGTCTTCATCACAGATCGGAGAAGAAGCCAAAACCAGTTGTTCAGCAAGATCTTTAATTTCTTGAAGATAGGTTTCCATAGACTTGGACTTCTTTGTAGTAGTGCTTAACTGATTCTTGATCTGATGAATATGAGAACGAGACAAGGAGGTAAACCTTTTTCAAGTGCAGTCCAAACATCTTGACAATGCTTTAGATGAAGAATGGAAGAAAAAATTGAAGGAGTCAAAGTTGCGATTATACAACTCAAAAGACAAGAATCAATCAATTTCCATTGCAGAAACTCAGGATTGGAAATTGAATTTCGTTCAGAATCAAGAGTTGTGGCAGAAGGACATACATCTGATCCATCAAGGTAGCCAAACAACTCTGTTGCTTCAAAAAAATTTTGAACTTGACTTCTCCAAATGGAGTAGTTTGAAGTGTCAAGTTTGACAGTAATCAAAGAGGTAAGATTAGAAACAAGAAGGAGCACATTTGCAGGCAATGATGATTTCTCAGCTTGAACCACCATTGTTGCTCGTGAGAGCTTAAAGAAGCTCTGATACCATGAAGAAAACGAGAAACAGAATCTAAAGAATTTTATAAACTGAAACACACTTCTTACAGTAGTGCTATATTGTTTATATATAATATGATAACCGCCTCAACCTCTAATAGATGATGATAGACAATGTGATAACCGCCTCAATCTCTAACAGATGGTTGTTCAGGGGTTTTGCTAACCTGCACAACTCTTTGACTAAGATGCACTAAAAATCTTAACCTACACATACTAACACAACCATCGCTCGCATTAATCGTGGCTCAGATTAGGACTAGGAGATCTACGGCATGTGTCCGCTCGCATTGTCACTATTGGGAAGTATAGTATGTCAGTCCTGCATTATCACTATTGGGAAGTATAGCACGGGAGCTTGAGCTAGCACAGCATCTGTCATTAGTCCCTCATACCTAGAAGCTATTCGGATGATTTTAGGTGAGAGTTCTAAGTCAGTTAAAATAAACGATCATCGTATCATATCCCTTTTTAAGGAAAGCAATTCTCTTGATATTCCATTTTTCAGCAACAACTCAGATCTTTATTTTATAGAATTGCATTGAAACTATCTTTGTCTTCTTTATTTTTGGAGTAATGCTATACAAATATAAAAATTATACAGTATTTTTATTTATACAAATTGATTGATGTAGTTGAATCGAGATTGTGCTCTTTTCAAAATAAAACAATCATTAAGTTGACTCTTAATTTCAAAAATGTCATATCGCCATATCATTCTATATGTACATTTTTCGTATATAGAATAGACATTTATTTTTGCTGAGAATCAAGTGTTAACATTCTTATGTTAGTTCTGCTTGGAGTCTGTCGCAACATTCTTAGTTAGAATTCCACACCACTATGTAATTCTCACATAAATTTCCCTAAATTAAGAAATGTTTGGCAATATACCAATTTTAAGCGATTTTGATGCATGTCAAAGGTAGCTTGTGATCATATGCGTTATTGTGAATGGCTTCATTCAAAATATGATTGGCAGCACAGAAAATTGTTTGACTTATGTAGCATTTTCCTTCATAAATTACATCATTGTTGATTATATAAAAAATAAATAATAAAAAACCTTGCCATCAACACCCCCACCTTGGAGGAATTTTTCTTCTAATTTATGGAGCAAAACCAGATATTTATCCCAAAAGAAATTGTGTGATAATAATGTGCAGTCATTTTGAACATGATTAAACCTAAGGGGACAGTCATTTTGATGAATTGTTTCTTGTTATTGTCATGTTCAAAATGGACCAAAGAAGATTATTATTATTGTTATGCTCAACCAGTCATTTTGAACATGATAGAAGAACATGATTAAACCTATTAAACTGCACTTTCATTCTGTCCAGTGCTAAATATTTCTTGTAACCAGACTGTCAGGTTGTTGGCACATCAACGTGAAGGATGAAATTAGCTTTAATACTATATGACAAGTGATATACACAAAAGGGTAGGTGATTGTATGTGATTAAGCTTTAATTTTACCGGAGGTTGGGTGTTATCATGTTTCCTACACCTGATGCTTCCTACGTGATGGGAAAAATGTCATTGATAGTTTTATTGTAAGCAGGGGAAACTAACACTATGTTTGGATTGAATGATTTGGAGAGAAAAGAAAAGAAATGAAGATTCTTACTTGTTTGGATAACCTAAGTGAAGAGAAATGGGAAGAAATGAAGAGAAATGGAGAGAAACTCATTTCTCTTATGAGCTTTATTTCCAATCTTTCCAAAAGTGGAGAGATTGGGAGAGAAAAGAAACCACTATTTTCATAATACCAATTTTATCCTTATAAAAATAAAAGAAATAAAATGATTGAAAATATAAAAAGGTTATTTTAGTAATATAACATAAAATAATTTCTTTTCTTTTCTCTTAATGAAATCTAACCGAACATGAATGAGAGAAATCACAATCATTTCTTTTCTTTATTTCTTCCTTATCCAAACAAAAAGGAGAGAAATCACAATCATTTCTTTTCTTTTCTTTTCTTTCCTAGATTCTCAAACATAGTGTAAAGTTTGTTGGAAGCCTTCAACTTGCTTCCCAGTGCTGTATAGAGTACATGATTGGTCTTGCAATTGTGTTGTATAGTATGCAGTTGATCTTTTTTTTCCCCCTTCTTTTTATGCCAGACAAATTCATCCATGCAATTTAAATATCTTGATTTTTTTTTTGTTGAAAAGGTTATATTTTATCTTAAGAATTATTGATGTTATGTTACAAAACCTAAAATTGATTGGACTTCACAATTTGGTAGGGTTGCTGATTTCGTGGTGGCAAATTCTGATCTGTGGAAGGCCATCTGAATCATTGAAGAGAGTTGCAGCAGCGATTTTGGCAGCTCATGACTGAATTGAAGAGTGCACATCAGATCTCATTTTATTTTTCCAATGATCTTTCAGACATTTCTTTGATTGCATCAACAGAAAACCCGGAATTTTTGTTTCTTGATAGATGCTTTCATAGTACTTGTATATATAATTAGTTTGATTTGCATCTTTTGTGCCAATTTGTTTTGTAATAACTTTCAACTTATTTCATCTTGGAATTGAAATATTTTTGCATATTGAGAAGCATGAATTGATCCAATATTATGTCTACTTAAATTTAGTCAATATATTGAATATTTTTCATCTTTACTACAGGTATTTTTTTTTAGTTAAATCTCACAGAAATAGCGCAATGTCAAAAAAGAAAAAAAAAAAGCTATAACGGCGTTTTTAAATGCCATTATAGAATAATGCCAACGGCTATATTTTTAAATAAAAAAGATCTATCACGACGTTTTTAAAACGTCGCTAAATTTTGCCTGACGTCATTGTGCCGTTATCCAGCACATTTAGCGGCGTTTTTTAAAAACGCCACCTATACTAATATAGCGACTCTTTTAAAGCGTCGTAAGGTTATAGTGATGGTTGCATCTTTGACGTTTGGTATTAAATGTCACAAAAACAATTAGCGGTATTTTTGATAGCTATAGTGGCGTTTTTTAAACGCCACTAAAAACCTCATTTCCAACAGTGAATTCCCAATCTGATGAGCCTATTAGAAGTCATCACCCGCCCCGCCACTACAACCTATAAGAGTTTTAGAAATCAATTTTTTGGTCTCTAAAAGTGAAAATTTTGTTGTAAAAGATATTTAAGGACCAATTTTGTTGTTAAAAGGTCGTCCCGAAAAGTAAAAATAAAGCTTTTAGTGATAAAATTTTGAAAATGTCACTAATAAATATACTTTTAGAGACAAAATAATTTAGTTTAAAAAATGTTTATTTTTAAAGACAAAAATTTGGTTATGAAAGGATAATAATTCATCACTAATGTTTAATTTTCGTTGCTAAAAATATAATAATGACACTTTTCGCAACAAAAATATTTGGTCCATAAAAAATAATTTTGTCCCCAAATTTTGATCTTTAAAACCTTAATTTTTTTTTTGTAGGAAGGGGGAGCAGCATTTCTTCAAATTAATTTCGGTACTGCTTTGTTTGGTCCTAAATTAAAATCAACTTCAAGGCACTTATGCAAAGATACCACTGAGGACACTCAACTTTGATCAGCTTTCTATCTGATTGTCTCCTCCTCCCTTTGTCTAATTGCAGGGGCTTCTGTTAAGAGGTTGCTCAAAGTGTTGACCTCATCCTCTTCCAAAGCAAGCAAAGATCTTCTGAACTCCAATTTTCATCCTGTTTCCTTGTTTGTACTAAGTTGGTACAGCCTTGGGAAAATATTTTTCAGCACTACTCCTTCCCTCAACCAATCATCCTTCCAAAACAGGCCTATTCCCATTTCCCAGATTGCATATGATATTATCCAAAAACAAACCACAGATTGTAGGGCATCTCTCTCTTGCCATTGAAATATCCTTCCAGATTCTAAACAGAAAATTGAAAAAATGAAACCAAACCGAGTTTGGGAATATTGAGGAGAAGGTGAAATGTATTGAAGATCAGCTACACTCTGGATTTGGCAGCAGAGGATAGTATCTTGCGAAGTCAGGATCTATTAAGAAGGAAGGAGTTAAAAGCGGAATTGTGGAAAGCTTGGTTGAGGGCTGAATGGTTTTGGCACCAAAAATCAGGGGTTGACTGGGCTCTTAAAGGTGATCATAATACAAGATACTTTCATATCATTGCAAATAGAAGGCAAAGAGGGAATTTTTTAAATTCTGCATTAGTGGAAGGGAGTAGTATTGAAGACTCAGAAGGGGTTAAGTTAGCAGTGCTGAATCATTTTATGAAGTTATTTTCAGAAAAAATGGAAAGTAAGGCCATGTTTGGGTGGTAATTATGGGGCTGAGATTGGTGATGACATGAACAGGTTGTTAACGAAAAATTTTGCTGAAAATGAAATCTGGGCAGCCATTAAAAGTTGTGATGGCAATAAAGCTCGAGGTCCTAATGGGTTGAACATGCTATGTCTGAAGAAGTGTTGGAAGATAATGGAGGAGGATATAGTCCAATTGTTTTCAGAATTCCACGACAAGGGAAAACTACTAAAGGGGCTAAATTCATCATTTACTGTGCCGATTCCAAAAAATGATAACCCAGTAGTTTGATTGGAAGCATGGTTTTAAAAACTGGACCGGACCGGCCGGTTAAACCACTAACCGGTTGGTGTTCCGATCCGGATACACCCACTGAACCGGTCATAGTGGAAAACCGGCCTATTTTGAAAGAACTGGAAAAATTGGCGGTCGAACCGCTGAACCGGTCGACCCGGCTCCGGTTCACTGGGTTGATAAAATGAATTTTTTGTTTTTTTATTCTTTCTTTCTTTCTTTCTTATTATATATATATATATATATAAAATATAAGAATATAAGAATATAAAAATATAAGAAAATTTTAATTTGAAACTCTTTTTCAAGGGTCTCATCTTGTGAGGAATCACATTAAAAGCTTGATGAAATTATTGTGAAAGTCTTCACCTATTTATAAGAAAGAAATTCTTTCAAAAAGACTCAAGAAATCCATGTGGGATTCAATCAAATGTATTGGAGGGAATATTGAAATTTTGATATCCTCCAAAATTTTACTCTCCTTTCAATCAAATTATTTGAATTAAAATCATATAGAGGGAATATTAAATATTTAATTTCATCTTCCAAAATTGAAATTAATAATATTTAAAAATATATCATTATATTTTTCAGTAAAAAAAATGTTAGGACAAATATTTAAGATAATTTAATATTTTTAATTTTTAATTTTATCACATATATTTTTATTTAAATATAATTTTAATATATTTATTACGTCACGGTTCGATTTCAGTTCAACTGTTTAATTACGGTTGAACCAAAGGACCTGCTCACCGATTTTTTTTTTTCCAATTTGCTTACCGGTCTGATTTCTAAAACATTGGTTGGAAGTATGTACAAAGTGCTATCGTAAGTGCTGGCAGCAAGAATTAAGGTGGCACTTCATTCTATTATTGGCGAAGTACGAACTGCGGGGGAAGAAACATCCAAGATGGGATGAAGGGACTGGAAAAGCTTAGTTAGATCTATAAATAATTAACTATTGAAAGTGCGTAGTTAGATCTCACAGCAATAATGTTGGAGGTGAAAAATAAAATCATTTTTACTGAAAAATCCCTTATATTGGGGGTGTTTGGTGTGATTTATTTTGGTCAATTTATAGATTTTAACTTTGGAAAAGCTATTTTAGACTATTTGGTTAAACTTATTTCAAACAACTTCTGATTCTAGCAGTTTATTTTAACTCAAAAAAACTAATTCTGAGAAACTACTCACCCCTTGCTTCTGATTATCAATTTACATGTTAATTTAACGTTATATTCTTAGATTTTTATAAAAAAAAAATAAATAGAAAAAGATCCAAATGGATTATGGATTATTATTATTATTTTTTATGAGAATTGTAGACAAGTAGTGAATAACAAAAAATAAAAGTTAATTCAAAATACTATTTCATAGTTTATTTAACAAACACTACTTAGCAACTTAAATCTATAATTTAACAGTTACACCAAATAAATTAACAGCTTCTACTTAAAATCATAATTTATAATCTGTTAAGTTATAAATTATAATCTGTTTTAAAAGTTATACCAAACGGGCCAATTAGTGTTTGCTTTTTTCCAAAAAACTACCCTTACTTTGATCAAATCCACAATCCCATTTCATTAAAAAAACAGACCCATTGAAAATGTGATCAAATTCACAACCAAGCATAAGATTGTTGGATTACTATGAATAGAAATTGAGCTCAATTGAAGTTGGACATGCAAGACCCATCAAACCGATCATAAACTAAAATTTAAAAATAATAATAATTTACTGGGTTTTGGATTTACTTGTGCTAAACAAGTGAAAACCCACACAAAAGCCCTCTACCAAGTTTACAATATGAATAAGGGTAAATTACTAATAGGTTATAATAGTTGAATTTAATTATCATCAAGTTCTATTGAAAAAAAGTCATAGTTAAATCGTCGCTAAAAAAAAATTTTGATGACGATTTTTTGCATATGTACTAAAAATTGATTAATAACTTTTTTTTTAGTCACGGTTTTTATAAATTGTTGTTAAAACTTACAATTAGTAGCGTTTTTCTGTGACGAATTTTTCAAATAGTCACTGAAAGTTAAAAATTAGTAACTTTTTTTTTAACGATTTTATTAAACTGTTGCTAAAATTTATAATTAGTGCCATTTTTTGTAACAATTTTCAAATTGTCGCTGAAAATTAATAATTAATAATGTTTCTTAATAGTGCTTGATGAAAAACGCCATTAATTATCGTGTGACTTATTGGATAATAAGTTCACCTATTAGAATTTACATATAAGTTCCCTTATATGTAAAATGATAATACGACAACAAAAGGATACTAAAAAATTGAGTTTTAAACCAATCAAATGACACTTAATTATGAATACACTATAACATATCAGAGTTTTAGAAACCAAATATTTTGGTCTCTAAAAATGAAAATTTTCTTGCAAAAAATATTTAGGGACCAATTCCTATCATCATGAGGATAGTCGCTAAAAGGCCGTCCCGAAAAGTAAAAAATAAGACTTTTAGTAACAAAATTTTGAAAATATCACTAATAAATATACTTTTAAGGACAATAATTTGGTCTCAAAAGGGTTTATTTTTTAGACACAAAATTTAGTTCCGAAAAGCTAATATATTAACACTAATGTGCATGTGACGTTGTTAAAAATGTAATATTAACACTTTTCGTATCAAAACTATTTAGTTACTTAAAAATTATTTTATCCCTAAATTTTGGTCTTTAAAACTTTAATTTTTTGTAGTGATACATGAATAGTCTCAAAAAGTTTATTAGATAAGGCACAATCATTGTTGTGCACATAAACAAAGTAAGTTTCACTTGCCAAGATTACACAGATAAGAAAATTCATTTTACTACCAAAAAAAAAAAAGAAAGTAAACTTAATACAATTGAAACAAAAAAAATTATTGATCACCATGGTTGTTGTAACGAATAGGAACATAAAATAATTGGGAAATTATTAGAAAATAACTACAATGTAGAACAAGTCCTAACATTGGGGTAGATCTAGTGGAGGTGGAGGCAATATAATTAATGGTGTTAACCCGTTCTCAACCACAAAAGCCGTCATTAGGCCCCGTGGCACGTGTATATCCATGTGACAATGCATCAACCATACACCTATAACCATCAAAATTTCCAAAAGCATAAATCAATATACATGTACAAAATATTTGTTAAACACACATATATTTACATATCATTAGAAGATTTTTAAAATTATATGGACAAAGGATAATTGACAAGTAATCAGGATACTATATCAAAATGATAAAGCCATGCATGATAAAACATTAATATTTACTCGAATTGTCAGCCCGAAATTTGACAACAGCCCATCCTTCGGGCGGCACACCGATGGTGTTACATGCTTGAGGATTGATGAGATTGAACTTTTTGGGATCATTTAGGGGGTCATAGTTTCCAAACCCTTGAGCCAACACATGGAAATTGAATCCGTGCAAATGTATATGATGGTTCTCTATACCCAATGAAGCTGCGTTTTGGAACACAATCTCAACAGTTGCATTGAACAAGTTTCTTCACTTTGGTTGACTTTGAAGTCATTATGATTGTCTTGTTGAAGTTGTTGATTGATTTTGTGTAATCAAACACCATTGGTGGTTGGTCAGAAAATCAGGGGTGTAGATCCCATCAAAATTGTTGAAGAAGGCTTGAAACATCGACAACTTGGTGGGGAGCTGGAATGATGCATTGTTCAAGCTTGCAGCTAATCGCTGTTTAAGTTGGCCTGCACAAGTAGCATTACCTTCGCATGGGATCAAGCCTAAGTTTATTGTCACAAACATGTGTTCATCAACTTCAAGTGGGACTGGGACTCAGTGAGGAGCATTCACAAGAGTCGTTAGACTAGTATAAAAGTTGTGGGCTGCTGGTGTGTCATTAAAGGCTGGTAGTGCCCTCGTGAATAGTTTCAAGAATTTCCTAAGCCTCTTTTGCTACCTCATACGTGCAAATATGACGAAACTCTTTTGGTGTCACGGAGCAAAAGAGAGAATTAAGAGCTTCACTGTTCTAACTCGAGTTTTGATAATCGATTGCGTCCCATCTATCGAGTGGTTTGGGGATATTAGCACCTTTAATTGTGACAACAGGTTCACTCCATGCATAGATTACACAGTGCCAAACTTTTTCATCAATAGATTTTAAAAACGCCCTTATATGAGCTTTCCAATAAGAATAGTTTGTACTATCAAGTAACGGAGGTCTATAGGTCGAGTTACCTTCGCGAATTGAATCCATATCACAAATCATACAAAATCACACTCTTATAGTTTTGATAAAAACAAAGAGTGACCTGCTCTGATACCAATTGAAAAACCTAAACGATTCGTGATTCAGACCAGAATCAATCGCAACAATTCCCAAAAAAATAAAACTAACAATATAAATCATCTAGCCCGTACAAAAGTGATTAGATTGTTACTTCAAAAATAATAAATCGACACAACTGATTTTTATGTAGAAAAATCACAATTGGAACACCTCCAATTGTAATTAAAAAACAACGGGTGAAACGCCACTAATCAATCCACTATGAAAGAAGGAAAGAATAAAAAATTACTAAACAAATTACCCAACCTCTGTCAATTTGTCTTCAACAATTTGTATCTTTTTCACCGTTGCCTCTAACTCGGAATTGATTAGTTTGATGTTGAATCCACAACGTTTATGTCGAATCAACGACCACGCATAGCTTCGAACTCCATCGAATACTCCATGCTTGAATCTTTAGAATCCGCCGAAGAACAACTCTCTTGTATTAATAAACACAAATTGACAACCCTTTGATTTTAACTTTCTTGATCCATGAATAAACTCACAAAGAAATCAAAGGAAAACTAGAACAAGGCCTCCAAAAGAAAACCCTAGAATCCCAAAAAGAATAACTGGAAGTTGTACCCTAAAATCTGACGAAAACACATATTTATAGCAAACAGATCCGCGATCACCGCTCGAGCGTAGAAATGGCCGCTCGAGCAGAGTGACTAAAACGTGTGCATCTGACAAGGCTTACGCTGGAGCGTTGGAACTTACGTTCGACCGTAAAAACACCCCTCTCAATACTTTTGCAGACAAGCCAAACTATTAAGAGTGAGATTTTTGCTCAAGTGTAGCTTTCCCTGCTCGAGCAAGAAGACCAAACAACAAGGAAAAATTACAACTTGAAGAATCCAAGTTTGTTTGCAGAATTGGCAACAAATAAGGACCTAACACCATGGTATTGGTACCCCCAGGCAAGGGCTACACTAAGGATGCCACAATTACATTTCAAAGGAGACAATTATTCATTTTTATCAAAATAACATTTCAAAATAATGATCTTGCGGTAAACCAAAACACACTTTAATAACATATCTTTACAAAAGTACTACTCACAAGGAGGGTATTGACAGTAGACCTCGGTTGACCACCTACACAAATACATTGCACAAGTACACAATGAAGCACACGTCCAAATCAAGTAGCGTATCTTAATTCATTTCCTATATGTGTGTTTCTAAGTCAAGCCATGATTAAGGATGTTCTAATGAGGCTTAAGAATGCCTAAATGGGCATGATAATGTAATTATGTATTCACAAGTGTTAATCAAAATTTGTTGAAAATAGGGCCTTCACTCGAGTACACACTTTGTCGCTCGAGTGGTTCAACAATATGCAAAGGGTTCACTCGAGCGCACACTTGGTTGCTCGAGCCACCTTTAAAACCTGCAAAAGTATTAGATGCTACAATTGCTCGATAGTCACTTGAGCCAAGTACTGAACAAAAGTAGGTTTGCTTGAGCGCACACTTGGTCGCTCGAGCCAATGGCCACATGTGTGAAAAAGTACTGGATGCCTTCAAAGTTTGCTCGAGCCATGGTTCCTCCTTCACTGAGCGAAAACTAATTCGGGTTTTTTATATTTGAGTTTGAAGTTCAAAAACAATGATTTCATGTCCAAGACTTGCATGGTTGGTCTCAAAAGCTTAGAAACTTATTACAAAACATGAATTGTTGGAAATTATGGAACCATGATCTTAAATACTCATCAATTCTTCAAAACAAAGCTCAAAACATCTTGTTTGAAACATGCATGTATCAAATTCGGCTCTTTTCTTTCTAAAGCATGTATAAATAGAATGTTGAGTGCAAAAACATGAAGAACTTTGAGAAATAACTCAAGTAAGGTCCATGCATGTATGAATTTGACAAAACCAAGCTCAAAAGATGACGAATTATACATGTATGTACACAATTCACTTGACTCCACTAAACTCTTGATGATTCATGTTCATAACTTTCAATTACATGCAATTGATCCTACAAATTGGTGAATTCATCTTCCTACATGGCTTAACTTCTTGAATTAAGGATAATAATCTTACCTAGAGCTTGAATTTGGCCTTCACTAAGCTTATTCTCTACAATTTCTCTTGGCTTCTCTTGAATGCTTCTCATCTCTTGCTACCATATTGAATTCTCTCTAATTCTCAATTTTCAGCACAAATTTGATATCCCAAAATGAAGCTTAAGCATGTTTAGCATATATATATATATATATATAGCCTTAGTTTGGGATGTGGGTTGGTTTTTTAGCTTTTTGGCTTTTTTAGCCTAGGGCTAAAAAAATCTCATTTGGGGTGGGCATTTTGGCTTTTTTGACTTTTGTGAGAGAAAAAATAAAATGATTATAATTTGGATGTGACATTTTTTCTTATTGGTTTTTTAATCTATTTTGTCTTTTTTTTTTTTTTTGTGACTAAAATAGCCAAAAAAGAATATCCCAAACATAGCCATAGGGTGATTGGTGTTAAGCTAATTAAGTATGATCAAGACTAATCATTTGGCTTAAGTCTAAACAATTATACTTAGTTTATGCTAATTATTTTGATCCGAATTAAATTTTAATTAAATTTGCCATATGATTTTAAAAATTCCAACTAATCTATTGGTTTAACCAATTTCGATTTTTGAGTCCGTTTGGGCTTTCAATTTCACATTCTACGTTGACATTTAAACAGATATTTCATCAACAAACAGATAATCAGCAAATAAACACTTAATCATGCAAAGTATGCCAAATAAAATATTATGTAAATATGACACGGAGGTCGGGGTTGTTACACATAAAGTACCCATTATTGATGATGAATTATTGATGATGATTAGATTGTATTTTGAAATTTTTTTTTTTTTTTTTTTTGTAATTGATCTTTTTAACTCATGTGTTTTTTGAAAAATAAATTATTGTGTTTTTTAATTATCAATTGACTTAATTTGTAATTATTTTTCAACTCACTGTGTGTGTGTGTGTGTGTGTGTGTGTGTGTTTTTTTTTTTTTTTTTTTCTATGAGCAAAAATGTGATTATATTTTTAACTACTAATTGATTTAATTTGTTATTGGGTTTTAATTCATTTTGTTTTTTGAAAAAAAAAAAATTTTTAGCTATTAATTAACTTAATTTGTGATTGGATTTTTAACTCACAGTGTTTTTTGAAAAGGAAAAAAAAATTGATTGTAAATGATTGTGTTTTCCAAATATCAATTGAAAGAATTTTGAATTTGGTCTAGCAAAAAAAAAAAAAAATTATAATTTGGTTTTTTAACTCACTGTGTTTTTTGGAAAAAAAAAAATGATTGTGTTTTTTAACTGTCAAATGACTTCATTATTATTATTTTTTTTTTATTATGAGTAAAAATGTTATTGTGTTGTTTTACACTCTGTTTTGATCACATTTTTTGGCTGATTGTGTTTATTTACACTCCATTTCGATCACATGATGTGAAAATTTTTTTGTTTGGATTGTGACAATCTCTATGTTTTTTTAAACAAAAATGGATTGTATTCATTACTATTGATGATGATTGGATTGTATTTTGTTTGAATTTTTTTTTTTCTAATTGGATTTTTTTAACTCACTGTATTGTTTGAAAAAATAAATGATTTGTGTTTTTTTAACTATCAATTGACTTAGTTTGTGATTGAGTTTTTAACTTACTGTGTTTTTTTTTTTTTTTTTGGAGGGGGGGGGGAGGAAATTGTGCTTTTTAACTACCAATTGACTTCATTGCTTCTTTTTATTATTTTTATTTTTTATTATGTGATTGTGTTTTTTTATACTCCATTTTGATAACAAGGTGAATTTTTTTAACTGATTATGTTTTTTTACACTTCATTTCGATCACATGATGAGGAAATTTTTTTGTTTGTGTTGTGACAATCTTTGTGTTTCGAACAAGAAAATTACTCATTTCATGCTAGACTGATTATGATGATCCCACATTCAAGGATAAATTGAAACAACTTCAAAAGGATGCACGTCGATTAAGAGCATGTGTTCTACGTGACAAACAATTGTGTTATAGAACGAATGTTCAGAATGCCACAAGTAAGCTCTGAAGTATATGAGATCAAAGGTAAACAAGCAGAGTTTATCTTGCGATGTCAACCATCATAAGATCAAAGGTAGGAAATTATAAAATTTATTATAAATAACTTATTCTTACATTTTCAAATACAATGTTATAATTCTAAAATTTTATAGGATAATGGAGTTAGAATAATTAAAGATTATATTACGTCATGCCAAGATCATGAGTATGCATTTATCATACATGTACCAACAATGTTACGTCAACTAGATTGTGCATCGTGCGTGACCTTTGTTTTAAATATAGATTGGTCTGAAGAATGCCTATACATTTTAGAAGGTAAAAAAAAAGAAAAAAAGAAAAAAAAGCAAGTATAATATTTTTACTTTATAACATTTTATAAATACATAATATATATGTTGTTTATTAATTATAATACTAACTATCATGTTGACAATGCACAAATGCGGATAGAAGACCCACAACAATTTAGATTTTAGTTATAATGTATTTTATTTATTTAGTGAATTTCGAACAAATGTAATAAATTTTTATTTTTATTACTTCAATTATAAAATGTCAACATTTTCTTTGAAAATTACGTATATTTTATGCTAACAATTTAAAAATATGTTTGACATAATCATAAATAAATTTTTTAAAACCAATCTCATGAATAACACGAATGATATGTTAGTTGTTGGTTAATGCTACTTGGTATTCTAAGTTATTGTGTCCCTCGATATAGTTCATCATGTATCCATTTCCTTGATTTTAATCATTTCTCTTATAAGACCGGTCGTGAAGATCATTCACAAAAAATAAAAATAAAAAATCAAATTAATCCAATATTAATAAATGTGTTATAAATAATAAATGATTTATTATAAAAATCATATTTTCCATCCTATTAATTTGATTCGGTTATATGATTATTGATATCCGATCAATTTAATCTTTTTGTTAAATAATCTACTTGAACAGCTATGAGTTCTGGAGACTTAGGGTGATTTGGAAATTTGGTTAAAAGTTAATTTTTTGACTTTTTGTCCTTTTGTGTATAAAAAATATGAAAGATGATGTCATCCAAAATAAGTTAAAAGCTAAAAGCTAGATTTTTACTAGCTTCCCAAATTGCCCCTTACTTTATAGACCTTTCAATTTCAACCCGATATACAGGATTGAGTATACAAGTTGTACACAAGGTTGAATAATTTCAACTAGAATTTTTATTTTTATTATTTTACAAGTAAATTACAAATACACTCCGTGAAATTTGCTTAAAATACAGATTGCCCTTATGGTTTAGAAAATTATAAATATCCCATTGTTAGAATTTTTTATTTAACAGAATTAACTAAAAAAAATAAAATTTATAATTGCTCTCATAAACAATAATAAAATTACCTAAATTATTTATTGAAACATATTTATAACATGATTAAAAACTGTTAATTGACTTGATTTATTAATAAAATGAGCTATTTATTATGAAATTAGAAACCTCATGGGTGGAATGTAATTCCCAGAACCACATGGGGCGATTCGTATTTTAATCAAATCTCAAGAGATGTATTTATAATTTATTTATTTATTTATTTTTGGAGGTAAGCGGTTAATTTTATACTAAAAATATATAGATATTGTAGTGACACTTAATACACGACCCTGAGGGTTAACATAACTTTAAAAAAATAAAACCCAAGCTAAAGGTTTTGACAAAATATTACACCCTTCTAATAAGATTAATCTCTCAAAATCCAAGGGGTTAGGCGAAGATAACTCGCCTTTGGGCAGAACTAGCTAAAACACAACTAAAACAAGGGAGGTAGAAAAGAACTATCTATCACCCAAGACAAATATGCCACAACAGATCAAATCAGATATGCAATTATAAAACGAGGTTCACAATAAAATAACACAAGCATACTATAAAAAAGAAATTGAATAATCATACAATTACAAAGCCCCAAAACCAATATAAAAGAGAAAAGACATGAGAAGAGTCAAAACTCTTAACCTTCAGTTGTGAAGGAGGGGTTCTTCACCAATAGGCTAATTTAATTGGTTAGAAAGGGTTGTGCCTACTCCATTCATGAGATTGTTTCAAATATCAAATGGGTGAGTCAACACATTTAAGGGTGCTAATTTGTATGGGTGAGTCAATAAAGAAGGGTCTCATTCTTGAGATTGTGTCAAATATCAAATGGGTTAGTCAACACATCTAGATCTGCTGCTGGTATACTCTGCTTGTATGTAGTTGCTTTGAGGTCTGCTGGTATACGCTGCTGGTACACTCTGTGTGGTGCAGGTTTTGGTGCTAATGGTTGCTGGTGTGCAGTGCAGTAGCATTGGTTGTTGTTTAATGTCTGCTAATGGATCTAGGGTGCCGCTCTATGACCTTTCATGAATCTGGATCTCTTGCTTTGAGGCCTGCTGGTAGCAGCAGATCCAGATTGCATCAAGTGTCCGATGGATCCAGTTTGAGGCCTGCTGGTAGCAGCCTCCTACCAAAGATTTCCTGAATGGCTGTGGTTTCTCTGTTAATGATCTTGTGTCTAATTTGCATCAAGTGTAATGTGCATTAGGAATGGCCCTGCGGTCTAATGCATTTCGTTGACCGATCTGCAGTGATCTGTCCGTTGCTCTGTTGGGATATGCTCGGTTGGGATATGCTCAGCAAAGCTATCAGTATCTTCCGCTTGGCCTTCAGAGTCAGAGCTCGAGGCCTGCTGGTAGGAGGCTGCTCTGGTTGGTTGGCATGCTTCAGAGGAGGCTGCTCTGGTTTGTGCAGATAGTAGGAGGAGTTGCAATGCTATTGCTGCCATCGTATTGGTTGGGGTAGATGGCAGTATGGTGTTGAGTGCTGGTCTCGAAGACTGCTGCTATATGGTGTTGTGCAGATAGTAGGAGGAAGTTGGGTAGTGTTTTGGTTGGGGTAATTTGCATTGGTTGCTTGATTGTAGCTTATTGCTGCTGCTGCATTGGTGGATTCCTTGGAGCTGCATTGGGTGTTGTTGCTTTGTTGGATGTGTTGTTGTTTGTGTTTTCCCTTTATCTTGTTTTGGTTGCTTCTGATTGGTTCCTCACCAATCTTGGGCTAGTGCTAGCATATGATTGTGCTTCATTTGCGGTGCCGATCTAATTGGGATCGTTAAGGTTAGCTATGATGCTTAGTGCACTCCCCCGCTTTGTTGATGTAATTTATGCATGTTTTGTGCTTTATATCAATAAAGTTTCTTGCTGATAAAAAAAAAATTTGGTTAGAAAGGGTCACTTAATTGTGAGAAGATGCAAATAAATCAAAATTAAAACTAAAAATAAGTAGCATAATTTTAAATTTGGAAAAAAAAAAACTCTTGGGAATTGGGAAAATGGGCTAAATGGTGTGTGATTGAACAATTTATCATGTCATAAGTGGACTTGGCTTCCCAATATGGTGTTAATATATTGAAATTAATTTACATACAAAATATATGTTGAGTACTACTTCCTAGCAGTAAGAAAATTGACCGTTCAACTTACACATTTAAAATTCTTTAAAAAAAAAAAAAAGGCTTACATATTTGGAAAGTGATGGAAAATTTTGTACAAATTAAAAGATTAAAGAAGAGTTCGCTTTTAAAAGATTAAAGAAAAGGTAAATATGTCTCTCTTATAATTATTCTTGTCACCATCCCATTTGTATAACTAACATTATGTGGTTGATGGTTTTGGTGGTTTACACCTTATTTTAAGAGAAAAACAATAAGGCTGAAAAGGATATTATTAATTTTCAAATTTCACACGCGAAAGGCATATTAAAGTAAATAATAGTTGGTGAAAATACGGGAAAGAAATACGCCTTCTCGTATAATCCTGTTGATCAAGTCTGCGCTCCTCCGTACGACGTCGCTTCACCACCTGAAAACACAAACGTGAGCTGGCCGGCGGGTGTGTGCCGGAAACCTCTCCGATGCCTAAGTCAGTAAGCAAGACAAGAAGGCAAAAGCTCCGTATTCAGGAAGCAAAATTGTGTTACCTCTCCAAAGGTGATATTGGTGAGCTTATATAGGTTCCGCGTAGCACAATCCTAGTAGGACTCTTACTCCTCCATTCAGAGTCCTCCTAGGATTCATACTCCTGAAGGATAATGCTTATCCTCCAACACCCCCCTCACTGCTTGAACCAAGTGAGATGGTTTTACTTCGGCAAGTTGTCATACAACCGAAGTAACATTCCTCACGGACTCAATATGACCAAGTAAACATGACTATGCTTAGTCAGAATAGGCCGAACCATCCTTAATTCGGCTCTTCCTTCTACTACTCTTACTTCGGCTTCTCATGTATAACCCATGGCGTAGTTAGGCCGAACTAACATCTTTAGACCGGTCTAACTTCAACCTTTTCTTGGACCGGACTAACTCCGAGGCGTTCTTGGACCGAACTAACTTCAAGGCTTCTCTCGGACCGAACTAACTTCAACCTCTTCTGACCGACTAACTCCGAGGCGTTCTTGGACCGAACTAACTTCAAGGCTTCTCTTGGACCGAACTAACCGAGTAAGCTTCTACCGCTTATCCAGAGCGAAGCCCACCAAGAGAAGCCATTACTCGACTTCGAAAGTGCCATGGCCGAGATAACTATCTCTACTCCGATTGGTAACTTATAATCACGTTTGGACCGAGGTAACACTTGAAAAGTTTCTTCCACACTTGGCCCGAACTAACACTTGGACCGAGGTAAAAGTCCCTACCACACTTGGACCGAACTAACACTTAGACCGCGGCCCACTTGCTAGACTTTTCTACCGTGGCCCATATTTGTTTAGTTCTTGGACCGAAGTAAATCTATCCTTACCTCGGTCCATTACGCGGCCCAATTTCCAAGTCTCCTCTTTAGCTCGGCCCAATTTAGATATAAATTACCCTCTCAATTGCCCATTAATTCCATCTGCCATGCATGATTTGGGATTACTTGTTTCCAACCGAGCTAAACTTTAGCCTCCGTACTCCACAAAATTTGAACAGTCCTCAACTCCGCCTCCGCGAAGCTTGTGTTCGTTGTTGCTGCTTTCATCTTCAGTGCCTTCAATTGGGCTACGAATCCTTTTGTTCCACTTAGCCGAGCGAGGACTCCATTTATTTCACCTTTGTTTCTTTTAGCATGGTCCAACGATCCGTGCTTAATACTTTTCCTTTTTACTTTTCAAACTAACTAGGTTGGCCAGGCACCTCTTTGCATGCTTAACCGAGATACTGCGCGAGCTATATCCTGCAATGTAAGGCTGCCAAAGACCTCTTCGTCAAGTGTGGGTGGGAAGCAGCTGTAGCGCAACTCGATCATAGCCAAGAGACCGAGGTCTTCCTAAACCCTCATCCATATTTTATACCGAGTTCCATGGTGGAGTATGCAAATGCCATTCATCAAAAATTTCTTCAATACTGAGGAAGATGATGTATCCCAAGAGCTTGACAATAACGCCCAACTCGGTTGCCAGTCCAACTCTCCAACTCATGTGGTCTCCATCTAACCCTTGCTTGCTGTGTCTGATGCGGTGCTTTCGACCTTTTTGTTTTATCCTGTATTTTCTTCTTGAAATCTTCGCTTTTCGATCTTCGCTTGGTTTGCTCCATGCTTGCAATCGCTTTCCAATTGTGATCCGAATGAAGTATAACATTTCCGGCCGAGATACTTATCTCGGTCTTAGCCTTGAAATCAAGGGTCATACACCGCCAACCTCTTTAGCCTAGGTTTTACCTCACCAAGATCACTAAAAGTTGTTCCAGCCAACCACTCTTCAATCTAGATCCTCATCTCGACTGAAGAGTATTAAAAGTTAGTTTTTCTAGCAAATCACGCTTCAGCGCGGATCCTTATTTCGGCTGAAGAAGAGCTTGATGCTTGGCCATTCCTGCCAAACTCCTTTGGCTGAGGTAACCATCATCCCGGCAAAAGAGTGTCCAAAAAATTTTTTGTTGGTCAAACCTGCCAACCACCTTTAGCCTAGGTCCTTACTTCGGCTAAAGGGTGCAAAAAAGTTTTTTGTTGGTCAAACCTGCCAACCGCCTTTAGCCTAGGTCCTTACCTCGGCTTAAAGGGTGCAAAAAGAGTTTTGTTGGTCAAACCTGCCAACCACCTTTAGCCTAGGTCCTTACTTCGGCTAAAGGGTGCAAAAAAGTTTTTGTTGGTCAAACCTGCCAACCACCTTTAGCTTAGGTCCTTACCTCGGCTAAAGGGTGCAAAAAAGTTTTTGTTGGTCAAACCTGCCAACCACCTTTAGCCTAGGTCCTTACCTCGGCCAAAGGGTGCAAAAAAGTTTTTTGTTGGTCAAACCTGCCAACTTCCTGCAGCCTAGATCCTTATCTCGGCTTAGGAGAGGTAAGTGTTGGTCTTTCCAGCCAACTCTGCTTTCAATGCCCCTAGCTCACTAAAACAACTTTTATAGAAGAAAATATTCTATGCTGAAAAGGGATCTACTTGTTTTATTGAGGAAAATGTAAATTACAAGTACCCTATCGAAAAAATAGCTCGAGATTGGCAGTGCTTCATGGTCTGGGGATAGCCTAGATGGCTCCATCCTCCAAGTGATATGCCCCTTTTCAGCTAAACCAACCACTTTGTATGGTCCATCCCAATTGGACCCTAGCTTGCCTTCTCTGGGTTCTTTACATCTATCATCTCCTGTACCAAGTCTTCCATCGCTTCGCTCACCGCCTCGCTAACATCTCGCGACAGCCCTTGCTCTCAAGTTCTTCCTTTTATGTATT
Organism: Camellia lanceoleosa; assembly: GCA_025200525.1. Taxonomy (NCBI): domain Eukaryota; kingdom Viridiplantae; phylum Streptophyta; class Magnoliopsida; order Ericales; family Theaceae; genus Camellia; species Camellia lanceoleosa. The sequence goes on from CM045761.1 coordinate 16,181,190, forward strand.
GGTCCAAGTGCCCACGCCACTAACTCCTCCAAATGTTGCTTCAATGGCATACAATTTCAAGGCGGTGCCCTGCTCATCATGGAAGGTGCACCGCGATCTCTCGTCAGAGTCTTTTTGCTCTTCTCCAAGCTTAGCGTGCCATCGGACGAAAGGTTCATTGCGATCTCGCCGAGGATCCGATAGATCGGTTTTTGAACACCGTGGTAATGGCGGTCGCGACTCTCCACCTCCTTTCATCCGGGTCCTCACCGTTGTCCTTCTTACCTCGCCGTCTCGCTTGGACGTTTCTACCGTGTTGACTTTTGTCGTAGTCTTTTATCCGTATTGCGGTTGTGCCAGATTTCGTTTTTAGCGCGCCGCCTTCCTCCACGCGAATATGTTGGTGTACTCTCTCCATCAAGGCTTCCATCGTAAGAGGTGGCGTCATGGTAATTGAGTCCTCAACCTGCTTCCGATCGAAGACCTCTTTGTATCTTAGCGATGGCGAGATTTGTGGGGCAATCTCCTATCCGTTGAAAGTTTCAATATCTTCCATTGTAGGATCTCAACGTCTTCGTCGCCCATGTCGACGGAGAGTAGCCGATCGATCTCCACCGGTGTTTTGGTGTTCGCTCAACCTTGTAATGAACGCCCGCCAATTGTGCCTGTGAAGTTATCCGCCTTTTGGTAGCTTTTCAAACCAAGTCAAGCCTAGGTCACCAAGGCTTGAGGGAATAGGATGCACATTAAGGCCTCGTTCACGCAGATACGCCATGACTGGCGGAAGTGGCTTAAGTGCAAGTATGGGTCCGCTTTTCCTCAGATGTAGTGAACTTAGGTCAGAGAAAGCCTCGATGGTAGAGGCGCTGCTTCTCAATTCTTTGGGACAAACGGTGAGGTCTGCAGCCTCGCCAATGCCATGTCCGTTGGTTCAGAGGTCGGGCGCGGTTTGGCATTCCAACCTCGACGCTTCCATGCGTCGAGAAGCCAACCGCTAAGGAAGAAACTCTACGTGGATCGCGTGCCTCGTGTCTTCCCCGTGATCGTGCTTTTTCTTTTTAGCACGGTTCGAGGTCGGACGATCCGGGCAACTCCGCTTGTTCGACCTTGTTTGATGCGTATCAAGGCCAATATGTGCTTCCTTCCGTAAGACCTTTCAGATCTCGCCTCTCGCACTGGAGTGACGAGTTCTGGAAGATCTTGATTGCGTATCGCCTGTCCTGAGGCTTTTGTTCTCCGCTTGGGAGGGTGTAGAATTCCTACTACGACCCTCTGAGTGGCGAGGGGGCGTCTTGTTTGTGCGCCCCTCTCCTGTCGCCACTTCTTTTCCTTTCACCTGGCGTTTGAGAGATTCCATGTCCGCCGCCATCCGCCGTATCAACTCGTCTTGTTCCCTGACGCGATCCTCCAGAGTTTGAGGATCCATCCTGCGCCTTTGCCTTTCTGGGCTTTGCGAACGAGAGGGATGAGGGCTGCTATTCCTCCTTCGTCCCCTTGCATCCCTCATGGAATTCTGCCTTTGTGATTCCAGGCTCGCTATGGGAGGGACCAAAGGTAGGCCTTCGCGCCTTACACCTCCTTCTGGAGTTAATCCGTCAATGGCGGACTGAGGCAGTTCTTCGTTGTTTGCCATTGATGTTCGAGAAAAACTTGATCAAGAGGTTGTTCTTGTCTGTTATTCCCACAGACGGCGCCAATTGTACGGGAAAGAAATACGCCTTCTCGTATAATCCTGTTGATCAAGTCTGCGCTCCTCCGTACGACGTCGCTTCACCACCTGAAAACACAAACGTGAGCTGGCCGGCGGGTGTGTGCCGGAAACCTCTCCGATGCCTAAGTCAGTAAGCAAGACAAGAAGGCAAAAGCTCCGTATTCAGGAAGCAAAATTGTGTTACCTCTCCAAAGGTGATATTGGTGAGCTTATATAGGTTCCGCGTAGCACAATCCTAGTAGGACTCTTACTCCTCCATTCAGAGTCCTCCTAGGATTCATACTCCTGAAGGATAATGCTTATCCTCCAACACCCTCCTCACTGCTTGAACCAAGTGAGATGGTTTTACTTCGGCAAGTTGTCATACAACCGAAGTAACATTCCCTCGCCGGACTCCAATATGACCGAAGTAAATATGACTATGCTTAGCCGCAGAATAGGCCGAACCATCCTTAATTCGGCTCTTCCTTCTACTACTCTTACTTCGGCTTCTCATGTATAACCCATGGCGTGGTTAGGCCGAACTAACATGTTACGACCGGTCTAACTCCCATGCATCTTTAGACCGGTCTAACTTCAACCTTTTCTTGGACCGGACTAACTCCGAGGCATTCTTGAACCGAACTAACTTCAAGGCTTCTCTCGGACCGAACTAACTTCAACCTCTTCTCGGACCGGACTAACTCCGAGGCGTTCTTGGACCGAACTAACTTCAAGGCTTCTCTTGGACCGAACTAACCGGAGTAAGCTTCTACCGCGCTATCCAGAGCGAAGCCCACCAAGAGAAGCCATTACTTCGACTTCGAGTGCCATGGCCGAGATAACTATCTCTACTCCGATTGGTAACTTATAATCACGTTTGGACCAAGGTAACACTTGAAAAAGTTTCTTCCACACTTGGCCCGAACTAACACTTGGACCGAGGTAAAAGTCCCTACCACACTTGGACCGAACTAACACTTAGACCGCGGCCCACTTGCTAGACTTTTCTACCGTGGCCCATATTCGTTTAGTTCTTGGACCGAAGTAAATCTATCCTTACCTCGGTCCATTACGCGGCCCAATTTCCAAGTCTCCTCTTTAGCTCGGCCCAATTTAGATATAAATTACCCTCTCATTTAGTCTCCCAAAATATTCAACACATGACTGAATTTTGATGGATTAACTCATCTTTGCCTAAGTCTTTAAGAAAAAGTCATTTTTATTACCTCCCCCTTTATTTTGACCAAAAGTATGTTTCATATTGGAAAACATTTTCTATAATAGTGTTGTATTAGTGGTAGTATTAGTGATGGCATTGAGGTGGTGGAAGTGGTGATAGTGTGTAGTGGTTATGATGGCTGTGGTAGTATGATGGATTTCGTAAATCTTTAATTTGAAAATATTTTTGTGAAATAATTAGTGAAACATTCATCTCTAACTTTTGGTAGTAGGTAAAGTCCAATGTGTTAGGTCTCTCAAAAATATTAGGATAAATTACCGATACACTCTCTGAGATTTGATTAAAATACAAATCACCTCTTATGTTTCTGTAAATTACATTCTACCCTTGAGGTTTCTAATTTCATAACAAATCGCATTTTTTACTAATAAATCATGAAGTCAATTAATAGTTTTTAACGATGTTAAAAATATATTTTAATTAATAATTTAGATAATTTTATTATTGTATAGGAGAGTAATTATGAATTTAATTTTTTTAGTTAATTTTGTTAAATAAAAAATTATGACAAGGGGTATTTATAATTTTTCAAATCATAGGGGCAATTTGTACATTAAGCAAATCTTAGAGGTGTATTTGTAAATTACCCATAATATTATTAGAGAAATTTTAATTCATCACAAAAAAATTTTAGCTAAATTTCTCTGTGACGAATTGAAATTTCTCTTTGAATAGCTGAAATTTCTCTGTGCCAAAATTTTTCTGTGAAAATGTTAAGAGACACCAATTACTATGAAAATATTGCATATTCTTTATAAGTTAAAATTTTAATGTCAGGAATCTGAAGCTAAAAACCCCATTTTTTATCTTTCGAAAGTGAAATATTTTTCGTTCAAATAATTTTTGTTTTATTGATCATTTAATACATTTTCTGATGACTTTGGCTTTTATTGTATCATATACAAGAAAATATTTTTCATTTGAATAAATGGTGCGTTAGTTGAAAAAGTAAATTTGCATATGTGAAATTACCCACTTAAGACAACTCAAAAGAGGGATGAATTAGGTTAATATTTTTCTAACAAAAAAACTTAATACAATAGATGCGACCAAAATGAGATGAGATCAGTTGATAAAGTGTGTTTGAATGATGAATGCAATATAGTATAAAGAATTAATGAAAAAAAACATGCACAACAATTTATTATACTGGTTCTGTTTAATTCAAATTTACTTACGAGTGTACTTTTGAAGGCTTTACACGCAAAATTTTATACTCTAGCCTCTATTTAAACTGTTAGGTTGAGCAACCCATGAATTGGGTCAACTGGACCCATAATCTGACATAAGTGATCAGGAGGTTTTGAAGTATACGTTGCAAACATTATCTAGAGGCTAATGATGATAACTACACAATTAGCTAGAGAAGACTCATCAAAAGCAATCAATGGAGTTGCTTGAATCAATCATAGATATCAATGAAATAAACAATTAAAAGATTCATGATTATTTATGTATGCAACTGATTTGGATTTAGACCTTGTGTATGACCCTTCCTATGATTGATTATCAATCTTGTAGAGCAAATGGTATGTGGTTGGTTTCTCAACCTTTGACATGAGGGGTTCAGTTTCTTCATTATCTTTCAACCGAAAATTAAAAATTAAAGCATAAATACAATTGAAAATTTATATTAAAACAAATGTTATTTCTATATTTCGATGAATAACCCCCCAAAAAAAGAATTATGATTTTTTAATTTGTTTTTATTTTTTAGTTTGTGTATTAATCTTGTTCTAACATGAGCCAGCTTTCAATGAGACTTGTGGGGAAATCTCATTTAGAGACTTTTGTTTTTTTAATATTTAAATAATAATTTAAATAACATTTATTAATTTTTTATACTGTGAAATTTTTTATGTAAGAACTTCTTTTCTTCTTCAATTATTGTAATTAAAATTTTAGGAGTTTATTTACATGCTTTAATATTGGGCGTGCACCTTTAGATAATGCCTTTTATTTTTTATTTTTGGGCCTTTGAATATGAAAATTTTATGGAAATTTTCAATTCCATGCATGTTTTAAAAAATAATTACATTTTTATTTATAAACTTTTTTTTATGAATGTATAAACATTTTTTGAAAGCACTATTGATGTGAAATTTTCTCAAATTTTATCTATTGGTCCTTTAGATGAGGATTTATTTATTTAAAATTTTCTTTCAGAATGGGTGTCGAAATAGCTCAACTATATATATCTTTGTGCCATTTTTAATACGAAAAATTAAGAAGAATTTAGCTATGTCTAGTCTTTTACAGTCCAATTTCAGCTGGTGAAACTACAATAAACCCTATTTTAGTTATCTAATCTTCTAACACTACAAAAAATTAAGATTTTAAAGACCAAAATTTAAGGACAAAATTATTTTTTAGGGACTAAATAATTTTGTTACTAAAAGTGTTGTTATTATATTTTTAACAATAAAAATTGGATATTAGTAATGAATTATTATCTTTTTAGGATAAAATTTTTTGTCTCAAAAAATAAACCATTTTCAAACCAAATTATTTTATCCGTAAAAGTCTATTTATTAGTGACATTTTCAAAATTTTGTCGCTAAAAGCCTCATTTTTTACTTTTTGAGACGACCCTTTAATGACTATCACTACAAGAAAAATCACTTTTGGCGACTAAATTTTTAGTCGCCAAAAGTCTGTTTGTAGTCGCCGAAAGTCGAAATTTGACTTTTCCCGACAAAATTCTGTAGTCGCCACATTTGTCGCATATACGTGGTCGGCGTAGGTATTGGCGACTAAAACTTGTTTAGTCGCCAAAAGACAGGTCTTTAGCGACCAATAATTTAGTCGCCAATAGTGTTTTACACTTTTGGAAATCAGGTCTTTAGCGACTAATAATTTAGTCGCCAATAGTCACTCAATCGCCGACTAAACGGTTTAGTCGCCAAAATAAAGAGTTTTGGCGACTAAATTTTTAGTCGCCAAAGGTGTTTCTGGCGAAAAAAAAAATCACTTTTTTTTTGCTTTTCCTGAGTTTTGAACTCCAACCGTCACACATTCCAAGCCTTTTTGCAACACACTCCCTCCACTATGCCACTACAATTTTACATGAATATATATACAATATATATTATTTATATAGTATATTAACCGGTATTAATACAAAATAATATATATAAATATAATTATTTTAATTCAATATAATTTATCTAAAAAATAAATTATTTACTAAAAAAAAATTAGGCCACTTTTGGAGACTACAGTGAGTTTTAGTCGGCAAAACCCCTCCTTTTAGCTACTAATTTTTTTTAGAGTAAACTACCGATAGGTCCTACTTTGGAGACTTATTATCCAATAGGTCCTACTTTGGAGACTTATTACCCATTAAATTGATAAATTTATTAAGTGATAAAGATAAATTTATCAGTCTTTTATTTTTATGAATAAATTTATAGTGTTAAATTTATTAGTTAGGACCTGTAGGTAAATAAGTCTAGTTAATAGGACTAATTGGTAAGTACCCCTTTTTTTTAGTAGCCAAAAACATCCACTTTTGGCGACTAAAATGAGTTTTAGTCGGCAAAACCCCTCCTTTTAGCTACTAACTTTTTTTAGTAGCCAAAAACATCCACTTTTGGCAACTAAAGTGACTTTTAGTCGGCAAAACCCCTCTTTTTAGCTACTAACTTTTTTTAGTAGCCAAAAACATCCACTTTTGGCGACTAAAGTGACTTTTTGTCGGCAAAACCCCTCCTTTTAGCTACTAATTTTTTTTAGTAGCCAAAAACATCCACTTTTGGCGACTAAAGTGACTTTTAGTCGGCAAAACCCCTCCTTTAGCTACTAATTTTTTTTAGTAGCCAAAAATCTCCACTTTTGGCGACTAAACTGAATTTTAGTCGCCAAAACCCCTACTTTTGGCTACGAAATTGATTTTAGTCGCCAATAACTATGCATTTGGCGACTAAACTGTTTTAGTCGGCAAAAGTGATCAATTTTGGCGACTAATTCCATTTTAGTCGCCAATTCTCCTACTTTCAGCGACGAAAAATGGTTTTTTGGTTGCCGAAAGTGCTGTTTGTTGTAGTGTATTCTCATGACGATGGAAATTGGTCCTTAAATGTCTTTTGTGACAAAATTTTCACTTTTAGAGACAAAAAAATTTGGTATCTGAAACTCTTATATGTTGTAATTTTTTAGGCTTTAGTGTGTAGAACATTTACGAAAAAAAAAAAAGAAAAAAAAAAAGTAGAATGTTCTGATAATTGTAATCACTTGTTTTAATAACATTTATTTTCTAAAAAAAGAAATGATCAATTTAAGAAATTATATTTGTCATTCATTTGTCTATAAACAAATGTGATTAATTCACGAATTACAATGATTGGATCAATATAATTTTTTTTTTATATCTATATACTGGAACGTAAAAAATAATTTGATCAAATCACCGAAATATGGTCCATGGTAGTCCTACGGGCCGAACAATCTGGACTGATTAAATACAAGTGGAGTCAATTTAAAATGGGACCATGCAGTTGGCTTGATTGGACAATCCAATTTGGGCTTGTGGGCCAACTGTGAGTACCATTTTGATGATTTAAATCATATATTTTTAAGTGTAATATTACAAATTCAGATTTAAATACTCAAAAATTATTCAGAATTATTATTTTGTGGTTCAAATTTATTCTATATATGAAACCCATACTATATAAATTCAATTTCAACCACACAATCACTTTCAAGATAAATTTGGGGTATATAGAATTATTTTTTCCATATTATTTGTTTCTAAAAAAATAGAAACTATATTTTTTAAATTATATTTATCATCCATATTTTAAAGGAAAGTATACTACAATTATATAGCTCATGGAGTGCTTTTCTTTTAAAGAATGATATATAAGAAAAGACTTAAAAATTGAATGATTTAAATTATTGAATTAAAATTCGTGATGGTTCAGTAGCCCAAAACTCAACTATCCAATCCTATGGAGGCAAATCGAATTTTTTTTTGGATTTTCTCTCCCATTGCATGTTTCATTTTCATTTTACGGGTATCAAGAAAGAAAACTCAAAACACTTAAGTTGCTCTAATTGGGTTGTTCAAAAATCCACCTGGGCCTGGTCCTTTTTTTTTACTCTTTTTTTTTTTTTTTTAAATTTTAATTTTTTGTCTAATTGTTTAGGAGGTTTATTTGGAGACGTTATTAGAATACTTAAGATTGTTGGACTGTATTTTACTGATCATTTTCTCTCTTTTTTAATTGTTTTTTTTTTCCTTATATATTTTATATTAGGCTTTTAGTTTTACATTTGGTAAAATTATTTAAAAACAATAATAAGACAAATAGCCCACTAAAAAGCAGACTTTTAAAGCAAACCAAGAGTTATGAAAATTGTAATATTTGTAATATTATTTTTATTTGAAAGAATGCAAACTTAATACAATTGAAAGAATAAGTTATTGACAAACTTTATTACAGGGTCATTGTAATGAATATATTGAAACACAAAATAAAATGAAAATGAAAGAACCATACAAAAATTATTATAAAAAAGAACAATGTAGAATAGCTCTTAACATTGGGGTAGATCTGGTGGAGGGAGAGGTAATGTAGTTGATGGTGTTGGCCCATTCTCAACCTCAAAAGCCAATGAGAGGCCCCATGGCAAATGTAAATCCATGTGACAATGCATTAACCATATACCTGCATCCATCAAATTTTTCAAAAAGCATAATTTAGTATATGAAAGCTTATGTACAAGTGAGGAATAATGTGGTATAGCACATTCACTCCTAAATGAACCTTTGGAAAGATTTATAGCTACTTGGCATATATATTAAAATTGCATTAAGATGATAAAGCCACGCATGATTGATTATAAATACTTACCAGGATTGTTTGCTTGAAATCTGATGACAGCCCACCCTCTAGTCGGCACGCCAATCGTGTTACGTGCTTGTGGATTGATGAGATTGAACTTTTTAGGATTGTTTATTGGGTCATAATTGCCAAACCCTTGAGCCAACGCATGGAAGTTGAATCCATGCAAGTGCATAGGATGCATCTCTATACCCAACGAGGCTGTGTTCTGCGACACCATCTCAACAGTTGAATTGAACTTAAGTTTCTTCACTTTAGTTGACTTTTTGATGTCATTATGATTGTTCTGTTGAAGTTGTTGTTTGAGTTTGTGTAGTTAAAAACCAATGGTGGTTGATTAGGGAAATCAGTGGTGTAGATTCCATCAACATTGTTGAAGAAGGCTTGCAACATCGACAACTTGGTAGGGAACTGAAAGGATGCATTGTTCATGCTCGTAGCTAATCTTTGGTCAAGTGGCCCTGCACAAGTGGTATTTCTTTCGCATGGTATTAAGCCCAAGCTTATTGTCATAAACATGTGTTCATCGACTTTGAGTGGGACTGGAACCCAATGAGGCGCATTGACAAGCGCAAACAGACTAGTAGAGAACTTGTAGGCCGTTGGTGTGTCATTGAAGGCTGGTAGGACCGACATTTGTGGAGTCAATGATAGAGCATTCTTATAGACAATGATCCCTGTAGTGGATGTGGAATTGTCAGTTATATTTTGTGAACTAACATATGGATGTGCTGCCATATAGTAAGAGGCCGGTGGTTGGTTGGCAGTGAAAAGTACATCCGTGGTTTGGCCAGCAGCAATGAGAATAAAGTCAGTGACCATCGGAGTAGTGTAAGTGGCATCAACGACAACAATTGTCAAGTTATGGTTGGCTATTTTGAAGAAGAATTGGTTATTCATTGCTGGATTAATGATGCGTAGGAGATATGTTTTTCTTTGTACCACCGTCACTTTATATGTGTCTAGGAAGAAAAAAAACAACCATATGTTATATAAAAGTGAGAGATTGGACCCAATGAGTTGCATTGACATACATGTTTGGAATATAAATTGTTAGTTGTTAGTACTTACGATTTGAAGAACATGGATAGAGATCACCAGGTCGACCATTGATGGTGAAAGCATCAGAACTGTTTGTTGCACCTCCAGTTGCAAGTCCTTCGTTTTCGACGTCAATAACATTTGCATTCCACCACTCTCCTGCAATCACGCTTTCATGGATTACTACTATGTACATTTTGAATAATCTCTTGCTATGTAAAAATTAATATATCCGAATTTTGTGTTTCTTATATCAGATTTTGATGTATTTCAAATATGTTTTCTAATCTTCTAATGTATGCTACAATTCTAATCTAATATTTCAGATTGTCCATTACTATGAAAATTTTCAAAATTAGTAATATTTTATATGATTTTTTAATAAGCTAGCAAAAAGAATTGTTGCGTTTGCATGTAAAACGTCCGCTATATTAACCACCTTTGCAGATGTTAATTGCTAATTATCAGCTATTGTCATGAATGTAATAATTATGAAGCCTGAGAAAATTTGATGGGGAATAAACAAAGAAAAGAAAAAAGATGTTGGTACCTAAAAGAATTGGAAATTCTCTGTAAGGTTTTGGAAATGGGTATGAGTGACCAACTCTTGGGCGGATAATTAATGCTCCATAAACGGTTGCACGGAGCCACTGACTATGTGCGTGCCACCAGAGGGTCCCTTCTTGTCCAGTGATGTTGAATTTGTAAGTGTAGCTACTACCAGGACGTATCGGACATTGAGTTACATATTCAGGTCCATCTGCCCAAGCACTCATTAGTTGAAATATTATGCCTGCATACATATTAGGGCAATGATATAAGTATTGATATTAATAGTCCTAATAATAATAATGATATTTGATAATATTCAATTCAAGAGGCTAACATGGATAAATTGTTTCAGAATATATTCCAATCAATAAATAAAAAGTCAAGGTAAATCTTTCAGAGAGTAGTTGAAAGTGAAAAACAACTGGACTATTTCTATATAAATTAAGTTTTAAATATATATATATATATATAATTTTAAAAGACATATTACCAGTGAATGGTAAGGTTGTAAGGAGACTTATTAGAAACATGAACAACATGAGTGTCACCCTCATGAACTTGTATTGTTGGGCCAGGGAGGTTTCCAGTCACTGCAGTGATTACTTGCTTCTGGCATAATGGCTGGATAGTCAAATTTTTCACCTAAAATAATATAAACGAAATCAACTATGTTAAAAAAAAGTGAACTTTTAAGTTTAAGAAAATATGCATATATATTGTTGTATATAAGCTATGATATATATATATATATATAGTGTGTGTGTGTGAGAGAGAGAGATTTTATAAAAGGAAAAGATACGTTGGTAAACTGAAGTTGATCAAGAATTTAAAGCAAGAAACTGATAATAGGATAGTAGATTTTCGGCTAAAAAAAGCACTAATAAATATATTAAGAATGACTAAGATAATATATAGATGTTAAATGTAAGAGGATCAGGGCTATTATGTTCATTGTGAAAAAAAAAATAAAAAAAAAATGAAAAATAAAGGCTAGACTTAATTGGGTTATCTTCGAAATAACCCATATATTAGCTTAACATGTAAGTCCAGCATACCCCCAAAAAAGCACAGAGCAGACACAATAGGAAGTAAAAAAAAAAAAATCCCCTAACAAAAACTATAGATTGAGAAAGTTAAAAAAAAAAAAAATGATTGAAATGCATAAGACAGATTACTTTGAAAGAATGCTCCACAACTTCAGCAGAGGCTAGTGAAAAAGCTAGAAGAGTTAAAGCGCATGTTAGCAAGAACACATGACGTGCCATTGCCAAACCAAAACAATACATGGAAAGACAAAGAAACAATAAAGATCAAAACAAGCTATAGCGACCCCGGTCTTTTCCCATTTGGTTGTTGTATCCGGACTTACGTTCCGTAGATCCTGTTGTTATATATTTGTTGTTGTCATCCTTCAATACTTGTTATTTGAGTTATAGGATGTGTTGGGCAGGTTTGTACAGGTTGATTGTGTTTGGGAGCAAATAGTTGCTGCCCAGAATTTTGGTCTTTCGCTCGAGCGAGCAGTTTGTCGCTCGAGCGAGATCTTTGTTTTTGGTCCTTCGCTCGAGCCAGGGTTTCTTCGCTCAAGCGAGATATTGCGTCTAGGTATAGACCTAAGAGCTGTGTTTCTTGGCTCGAGCAAGCTTTCCTTCGCTCAAGCGAGCGAGGTGTATGTTTTAGAGTTCTTCGCTCGAGCAAGAATTCAGTCGCTCGAGCGTACTTCTGGATTGCAGACCTAAAGCATCGAGTTTTTGGCTCGAGCGAGACTTTCTTCGCTCGAGCGAGTCTTTCTTGTGTCTGGTAGCTCGAGCGACCAATCCTTCGCTCGAGTGAGCCTGTTTTATATAAATACGCAGCAGTGGTTTTAAATACACTTTTTCATCCTCTTTTTGATTTCAGAACCCTAGGTTCGTATTTTCTCTCCCTCCACTCACCTTCTCTCTTAGGTTTCATCTAATTATAGGGTGTTTCTACCCTAGGTTCTTTATTAAAAAGGTAGAGGGTCATGAGAGCTTTACTTTAATCTGAGAGTTTGGCGGTTTGGAGCACTTTGGATTTTGGGTCATCATCTCCATCATCTCCATTTGAGTTCTTCACTTCGAGGTAGGGATTTCCTACTCCATATTATAGGTTTTGTCCTAAGTTTTGGTATGTTTGATATGTTGGTGTCGTTTGGTAATTTTGGAAAAACTAGGGTTTGTATCATAATTTGAGAAATAGGGAATTGTATATTTATTAATTCCATGTGATTGTGAATCATGAAAAAATGACATAGGTAGTGTCAAGTTGATAAAATTGAACCTTAGGGTTAATTTTGAGAAAGGGGGAAAAGCCCTAATTGTTGTAATAAATTAATTTGTATAATTAATTTTGGGAAAGATGTGGAATTGAGTTTAATTCATGAAATTGGGGAATTATGAGATAAATGGTGTAGTTGAATAGTTTAATCACTCACCTATGAAAATGTTGAGTTTACATTTGTTGATACATTTATTTCTTGTTTAGAAATAACTGTTTTGGGCTATCGGTGGAGAATAGTCATGATTGTTGTAGACATTGCATATTGATTAGGGAAAACTGAAACTAATCACATTGAATAAGTCATTGAATATGACAGTTGAATTAATACAGCGAATCTGTATATTGATTGAATATTGTTTATGACAAATGTTTAATACATTGTATATGCATATTGTTTGGGAGGAGATAGGGGATGTACTCCATGGTTTGAGGGAAGATAGGGGATGGACTCTCAAACCTATTTAAGAGGAGAAAGGGGATGGACTCCATTAGTACAACAAATATGTGTACTTATTGATTTATGGAAGTGTTTTAGTATGAGCCTTAGTCTCATTTGATTTGTTGATATTGGAAGTAATGTTGATATGAGATGTAATCTCATTATTATTGTTTGGCTAGGTTCTGAGCCATGTCTGTATAATTGGAAGGTTGATTAATAACGTAAAGCGAAACATGTCATGGACATTATTGTCATGAAACTGTAAAATGATATAATGGATTTAACAGTGTTAACCATCTATTGAATGCTATTGCTTTAGTCAATTCTTATATTTGGTTTAGTATATTTCTACTGGGCTGTGGCTCACCCTATGTGGGAACATCATTTTCAGATCCAGGTGATATGCTACCTCCAAAGACTTAGCTTGGAAGGATTTGGAGTTGAAGACTCTGTTTAGATTAGTTGTTATTTTGTTTTAGTTTGATCTTACATGTAAACTCAAGCCAAGGGCTTAATGTGTAATTGAGTTAGTACTCAGACTTTTGTGTTCAAGTGTTGGCTTGGAAAGATGTAAGACCGTAGGGCATTTACTTTCGTTATTACATGTAATGTCTTTTAATAAGATTACTCTGATGAATGGAATAAGGTTTTGCCTTTCTTAATCAATGCATGTTAATATTGTATATATTATGGGTTTATTTTGGGGGCATGACACAAGCTCTCTATTTCTCTCTTTCTATCTAGAAGTGCTGAAGATATCTTCTTAGGACGTGGCTTTATGTGTATTTCACACAAAGATCTTGTTTGTGTTTGTTATGAATTTCATTTCCATAAGGTCGGGATATATATAGTGGTTGTAGCTAGAGACTTAACCTCTCACAATTGCGTGAGTAAGAAGTATATATGTTTTTCATAGGTTAATAAATTAGACTTTGTATGTGTCAATGAAAACGTTAGTTATCTAACCATAAAAATAAAAATAAAAAAAAAATAGAAAAAGAAATGAAAGTGCAATGTCATAGAATCTTCATTGTTGAAGCAAACATAAGCATTTTGAATTAAAAAATTTGAGATTTGGTCATGTGACTGCCCCACAAGGACGAAACAATTCAATATTTGGATATCTTTCTTACCTACTATTGGTCTGGATTTTATGTTATTAGATAATGTTAATATAAAGCTAAAAAATTAAAAAAGAAGTATATAAAAATTTATTTTCTAAATTTATTTTTAAAATCCAATGAGGTGTAAAATAAATTATTGACGGATGATAAGAGAAAACATGAGATAAAAAGAGAGTTGATTTAAACATAATTTGAAAAGTAATTCTAACTTTTAGATAAGTAACACTACTACAAAAATGAGATGAAAGTCATTTGTAGTATTGTACATCATCTAGTGTAAATAATAGACTGGAGAGAAGCTAAGTCTATCATCATATATACTTTTTTCAATAAGTGTTTGAGTGTGCAAGGTACATACTATATGTACTTGCATAAGTTCTCAATATTATACATAAATTATCTTATAAAATTAGGTAAGTTTTCACAAATATGCGTAAGTTGTGATTTTCCAAATTTTTATGGGTTAACTTACGTATATTTATGAAAACTTATACAATTTTATAAGTTAACTTACGTATATTTACGAGAACTTACGTAAGTGCATATGGTATGGATTTGTACACTTAAGAATTATTTATGATATATGCATGATGAATAAGGGCTATCAAACCTTATTTCAATGATCTAAATTATTTATTTTTTCAGTTTTATGTGTAGATCAATAATAAAATTTTCAGATTGATCCTACAATTACTATAGCCATATGATTTTATAATATTTGTTTACAAAAATGAATGGTTAGTATACTCTTAAAAATAAAATATCTAATTTTTTAAGACAGTGTAATCTATACTATATATTAAGTAAAAGAGAGTTTTTAACCCCAAGCCTTGTGGGAGCTCCAATCTCTCAATCTAAATTTCCTAATTTTTTGATTTAAAAAAAAAAAAAACCTTAGTATTTATTAACTTCTCCCAACCCCCAAGTTTTACCCTCATAATAACACTTTAATGTATTAAAAGCAAGCCTAAAAAAAATTCTTTGAAATCTAACACATATGAATTTCTTAAAAAGTTCCAACACATATGATTATTATCAAAATATTAATGCATTAAGAACAAGAATAAAAAAAATTTCTTAAAAAATTCAACACATGATTATTATCAAAATATTAAATTTCACTACAAGAAAAAACACCTTTGGCGACTAAATTTTTAGTCACCAAAGGTCCTACTTTAGTCGCCAAATGTCAAAATTTCACTTTTTTCGACTAAAAATTTTGGTCGCCCGTCTTGTCGCCAATAGTTGGTCGCGGATGCCTTTGGCGACTAAAACACTGTTAGTCGCCCATATAAACGTCTTCAGCGACTAAAGATTTTGTCGCCAATAGTCCATTTTTATTTTATTATTTACACCTCTGGCGACTAACAGGTTTGTCGCCAATAGTTCATGAGAGGGTAAATTATATTTATTATTGGGCCGAGCTAGGTGTTGGGCCGAGCTAGGTGTTGGGCCGAGGTCAGCACAAGAGTGGAAAACTCTCAGTAAGAAAGGAGAAGTATGGGGTAGTCCGGTTGCCGAATGGGCGTGCATGCCTCGGTTGCTTCAAGTATTGATTTAGTCCGGTTCTAATTGGTAGACCGGTCGTAGAAACGTACCGGTTTTTGTATGCTAGGTCGGTCGAATATTGATACCGGTTCGGACTTGGTAGTTCGGCATGGTCACATCCTAGTCCGGTTGAACTCTCTTATGGTTAGCTCGGTTGTGGAATGGGAAACCGAGGTAAGAGAAGTGAAAGTGAAGACCGGACTATTGGTTATTTCGGCTGTAAGGGAGCCATCTCACTTGGCTTATGCAGTGAGGGGGGTGTTGGAAGATGAGCATTATCTTCCAGGAGGAGTAATCCTAGAAGGACTCTACGCATGGAGGAATGCGAATCCTAGAAGGACTCTACGCATGGAGAAGTTAGAGTCCTACTAGGACTGTGTCACGCGAAACCTATATAAAGCTCACCAATATCACCTTTGGGAGGTAATACAATTTTGCTCCTTGAATATACAGAGCTTTTGCCTTCTTGTCTTGTTTACTGACTTAGGCATCGGAGAGGTTTCCGGCACACCCCCGCCGGCCAGCTCACGTTTGTGTTTTCAGGTGGTGGAACGACGACATATTGAGGAACGCAGACTTGATCAACAGGATTATACGAGAAGGTGAATTTCTTTCCCGTACAATTGGCGCCGTCTGTGGGAATAACAGACAAGAACAACCTCTCGATCAAGCTTTCTCTTGAATATCAATGGCAAACAACGAAGAACTACCTCAGTCCGCCATTGACGGACTAACTCCAGAAGGGGGGGCAAGGCGTGAAGGCCTACCCTTGGTCCCCCCCATGGCGAGCCTGGAACTGCAAAGGCAGAATTCCAGGAGGGATGCGAGGGGACGAAGGAGGAATGGCAGCCCTCATCCCTCTCGTTCGCAAAGCCCAGAAAGACAAAGGCGCAGAGTTGATCCTCAAATTCTGGAGGATCGCGTCAGAGAGCAAGACGAACTGATCCGTAAGATGGCGGCGGACATGGAGTCTCTGAAGCGCCAGATGAAAGGAAAAGAAGTGGCGACAGGAGAGGGGCGTGGTAATAAGACGCCCCCTCGCCACTCAGAGGGTCGTGGTAGGAATTCTACACCCTCTCAACCAGAGGACAGAAGCCTCAGGACAGGCGACACGCGATCCGTATCTTCCAGGACTCGTCACTCCAGGTCTGAGAGAACGAGGCCTGAAAGGTCATACACTGAGGGGAGTACCTATTGGCCCTCACATACGCATCATACGAGGTCCAGACAGACGGAATTACCTAGGTCGTCCGACCTAAGGTCCATGTTGGAAGAAAAGGCACGATGGAAGGAGGACGCCAGGACGCGCGATCCCCACAGGGTTCCTGCCTTGCAGCGATTGGCTCCTCGGACGCATGGAAGCGTCGAGGTTGGAATGCCAAAGCCGCACTTGGCATACGAACCAGCGGATAAGGCATTGGCGAGGCTGCAGACCTCACCGTTCGTCCCAGAGATTGAGAATGCGCCCCTTCCGTCAGGCTTCCTACAACCCAAATTCACGACGTATGAAGGAAAGACGGACCCTTACACCCACTTGAGCCACTTTCGCCAGATTATGGCTGTATACCGGCGGAACGAGGCGTTGATGTGTATCCTATTCCCTTCAAGCCTCGGCGACCTAGGCTTGACTTGGTTTGAGAAGCTTCCAGAGGGCAGCATAGCCTCCTGGGCGCAATTGGTAGAGGCGTTTGTAACGCGGTTCAGAACAAACACAAAAACCCCGGTGGAGATCGACCAATTACTCTCCATCGACATGGGCGACAAGGAAACCCTGAGGTCATACAACAGTCGCTACTGGGAGACATTCAACCAGATTGGGGACTGCCCAACCAACCTCGCCATTATAATACAAAGAGGCCTCCAATCGAACAGATCGAGGACTCTATCACCATGACTCCGCCACTTACCATGGAGGCCCTGATGGAGAGAGTGCATCAGCACATCAGGGTAGAAGAAGATGGCGCTCGTGCCAAAGCAAAGACTGGCGCGACCATGACACCAGAGAAAAAGACTTCGGCGAAAGTCAATACGGTAGGTCGCCGAAACCAAAACAGACAAGGCAGGCGAGACAATGATGAAGACCAGGACAAGAGGTGGTTAAGAGTCCGAACTGCCATAACCACGGTGTTCAAGAAACCGATCTACCGTATACTCAGTGAGATTCGAGACGAGCCTTTCGTCAAGTGGCCTGCCAAGTTAGGCGAGGCCCAGAAGGATTATGACGATAGATCCAGATGCACCTTCCACAAGGAAAAGGGGCACCGAACTGAGAACTGCACGCCGTTAAGGCAGCATCTGGAAGAGTTGGTGGCAGCAGGCCACCTGGATAAATACATAGAAGGAGGGGCGCAGCCAGCCCCCCAAGACCACAACCTCCCCAATGGAATGCCGATCGACGCCCCGCCACAAGGCACCATCAACGTAATCCATGGAGTCTTTGAACCAGAGCGAGTATGCGAGCTCAGAGGTTCAATCAAAAAGGCAGAGCACTTGAGAGAGGTGCTAAGCGCTCAACCAGTCGTCAAAAAGGGGAGGACAGAAGCCACAAACATCATGTCCTTTTCAGATAAAGACTTGGACAGAATATATTGCCCGCACAACGATGCCTTGGTCGTCACTCTCCGAGTCAAGGATTTTGACGTCAAGCGGATTCTGATTGACCAAGGTAGCTCGTGCGAAATCATGTACTATGAAACCTTCAAGCAACTAAAGCTGCAAGATAAAGACTTGGCCCCAGCCGTATCCCCTTTGATTGGATTCAACTCTATGCCGGAGTGGCCAGTCGGCAAAATCATCCTTCCAGTCAGAGCGGGAAGTGTAACGAAGCAAGTAGAGTTCTGGGTGCTGAAGGTCCCCTCCACCTACAACATCATCTTAGGCAGAACATGGCTGCATGCCATGCGCTCGGTGGCATCCTCCTACCACCAAGTGATGAGGTTCCCCAACGACACCGGAGTAATTGAAGAAGTATATGGGGACCAGATTATGTCCAAGCAGTGCTTCGTCGCAACGAATGGTAGCCGCGCTGCCAAAGGATATGTTCATTCGGTTGAAGAACCGGAGAGTAATGAACTATTCGCGGATGTTGGCAAAGCGGCTGATCAAAAAGCAGTAGAGGACCTGGTAGAAGTCAGAATAGATGAGAAGAACCCGGAAAAGTTCTTCCTTCTTGGATCGTCGTTGTCCAGCACTGAGAGATTGGAAGTCTTGGAATTTCTGACCTCCAACATCGAAGTGTTCGCCTGGACCCCATACGACATGCCAGGCATTGATCCTAACTTCATTTGCCATCAACTCAATGTCCACCCCTCTGCTAGACCGGTCATCCAACGCACGCGCAGATCGGCACTCCACCACGCCGAGATAGTGGCAGAAGAGGTGGGTAACTTGTTAGAAGCAGGGGCGATTAGAGAGGTGCACTACCCCAGGTGGATCTCTAACACAGTAGTAGTTCCAAAGAAGAATGGGAAGTGGCGCGTCTGCGTCGACTATAAAACTGTCAACAAAGCATGTCCAAAGGACAGTTTCCCCCTGCCAAGGATAGATCAATTGGTGGACCTGACAGCAGGACATAGCAGGCTTAGCTTCATTGACGCATACAGAGGCTACCATCAGATAGCCATGCACGAACCAGATCAGGAAGTAACATCGTTCACCACTCCAAGAGGACTATATTGTTACAAGGTCATGCCCTTTGGCCTGAAGAACGCAGGGGCAACGTTCCAGAGAATGGTCACCAAAATGTTTGAGCCATTGTTAGGCAAAACAATGGAGGCTTACATCGATGATATGGTGGTCAAGAGCAAGAGTGAGAGTGACCATCTCAAGGACCTAAGTGAAATGTTTGAGATCCTGAAAAAGCATAAGTTACGCCTCAACGCGTCGAAGTGTGCTTTCGGAGTAGGATCAGGCAAATTCTTAGGCTTCTTGGTGACCAACCGAGGTATAGAGGCAGACCCTTCTCAGATCAAAGCGATTCAGGAGTTAGAGAGGCCTAACTCAGTGAAAGAAGTGCAGCATCTCACCGGCATGGCGGCAGCACTTAACCGATTCATCAGCCGATCTTCAGATAGGTTGCGTCCATTCTTTCAGTCATTAAAAGCTAAGTTCGAGTGGGACGAAGAATGCGACCAAGCTCTGGCAAGTCTGAAGGAGTACATGTCTTCTCCACCATTACTTGTAACCCCCATACCTGGAGAAGAACTCTTCCTCTATTTGGCAGTCTCTCAGCACGCAGTAAGTGCAGTGTTGGTTCGAGCAGAAGGAATCCAACACCTACCCATCTTCTATGTCAGCAAGACATTGCTGGGAGCCGAAACAAGGTACTTACCTTTAGAGAAGCTAGCACTGGCCTTAATGATGGCATCCAGGAAATTGGCGCACTACTTTCACGCCCACACCATTGTCGTCCTCACAGCCTTTCCACTAAAAGCTTTGTTTGAGAGGGCAAACTTTTCTGGGCGGATTTTGAAGTGGGCAGTGGAGTTGGGACAATATGATGTGAAGTTCCAACCCAGAACCGCAGTAAAGGCCCAATCTTTGGCAGACTTCGTCGCAGAGTTCACCCCTGGAAGCCACCAAGTTCGCCTTGTCGACTGACTGACACAACTAAACTAGGGATGAAGGTTGACGCCGGAATAGCGCAACCCCTAGTACAAGCTACTCAGTCAGAGCCCAAGGCAGACCAGAATAGAGAAGGCAAAGAGAAAGCAGACCTTGCTACACCAAGTCAAAACTCGCCAACAACTGAGGACTTGAGCCCATCAGAAGACAAGGGGCAGACCGCAACTTTGGACTCTGAAAAAGACATTAGCACCCTGGACGACCCCAAGGCATCATTTGATCCCTCCACATGCTGGAAGTTGTTTGTTGGGGAGATGTGGAAGCTCTTTGTGGATGGGGCGTCCAACCGACATGGCGCAGGACTTGGCATAGTCCTCATCTCTCCAGACGGTCTAGTAGTGGAACAAGCAATCAACCTTGGCTTCCCAGCATCAAACAATGAAGCAGAGTACGAAGCGCTTCTTGCAGGACTCAAGTCAGCGGCCTACATGAAGGCCACCGAACTCATGGTCTACAGTGACTCACAGTTGGTGGTGAATCAAATTTCTGGCGACTATGAAGCAAAGGACGACCGAATGGCTAAGTACCAAGACTTAGTCAGGACAGAGATCAAGAAGTTTGAAGTCGTCAGAATAGAACAGATTGGCAGGGAGGAGAATAGTAGAGCAGACGAACTAGCAGGCTTCGCCTCAATGGCAGATACCTCCATCCCACATCCTCTACTGATCGACTACCTGCCCAGACCAAGTATTGAAGACCCAGAAGCTGAAGAGGTATGTTGTGCGGAGTTAGGTCCTTCTTGGATGGATCCCATCATACTGTTCCTAAAAGACGGCACCCTACCAGAAGAAAAGAAAGAAGCCAACAAAATCAGAGCCAAGTCGCAACGATTTTGGCTCTCTCCATCCTTGGCTTTATACAAGAAGTCGTTCTCAGGACCTTACTTAAAATGTGTCCACCCCAGCAAGGTAGAAGCATTCTTGTTCGAAATACACGAAGGGGTTTGTGGCAGCCATCAAGGAGGAAGATCATTGGCATACCGAGCTATTTCACAAGGGTATTGGTGGCCATACATGCAAGCGGATTCAGAGAAGTATGTCAAAAAATGCGAAAAATGTCAGAAGTTTGCACATCAAATACATCAACCTGCCAGAGAACTCCTACCTCTCACTAGTCCGTGGCCTTTCGCAATGTGGGGCTTAGACATAGTGGGACCACTCCCAACAAAGAACAGCAGAAGTTCTTTCTTGCGGCACCAGACTACTTCACAAAGTGGGTGGAAGCAGAGGCCTTGGCATCAATCAAGGAGAAAGATGTGAAGAAGTTTGTCTGGCAAAACATCATTACTCGCTTTGGCATACAAAAGCAATCGATTTCGCATAACCAAGACTCGGTTTGATGGCGTAATTTTGAAGCTTTTGTGAAGAATACAAGATAGAGTTCTACAACTCCACACCGGCATATCCCCAAGCAAATGGACAGGCAGAGGCGTCGAACAAGGTAGTCTTGGACGGATTGAAGAAAAGGTTGGAAAAAGCCAAAGGCAAGTGGGCAGAAGAGCTCCCTCATGTTTTATGGGCTTATCGCACTACGCCACGGCGATCAACAGGAGAAACACCATTCTCCCTAGCATATGGCATGGAAGCAGTCATCCCACTAGAAGTTGGCCTTCCTACCATTCGGAGCGAAAATTTTGATCCAGACCTAAATGGCGAAGCTATAGCATTGGAACTTGACCTTGCGGAAGAAAGAAGAGAAAAGGCATTGGTTCACATCGCCTCCTACCAGCAAGAATTGTCCAGAAAATACAACAAAACAGTACATCCAAGGCAGTTCAAGATCGGCGATTGGGTACTTCGCAAAGTTATGGGCAACACATTGGTCCCAGGAGATGGCAAGTTAGGTCCCAACTGGGAAGGTCCTTACAAAGTGGTCGGACTAGCGGGCAAAGGGGCATACCACTTGGAAGATAAGGACGGCAAAGCAATTCCTAGGCCTTGGAACACGGCCAATCTCAAGTTATTTTATTTTTAGCCTTTTTCTTTTTTGAACATGTGTAATTTTCTACTTTCTCAATAAAACAAGTCAATTCTTTTCAGTATATTTGTTTTCCATAGAAAGTAGTTTTAGCAAGTTAGTAGCATTGTAAACATAGTTGGCCGGAATAACCAACTATTAACCCTCCTAGGCCCAGGATCAGGATCCAGGCCGCAGGACGTTTGGTCGGAATAACCAAACACTCTATTCTAAGTTGGCTGGACAAACCAACTTAGAGGTTGGCTGGATTAAACCAACACTTAGCCAAAGTATGGGAATGGCTACATAGAGGTTGGCCGGATTAAACCAACACTCTGTACTCTTCAGCCAAAGTATGGGCATGGCTGAAAAATGGTTGGCTGGATTAAACCAACACTCTGTACTCTTCAGCCAAAGTATGGGCATGGCTGAAAAATGGTTGGCTGGATTAAACCAACACCTGTCACTCTTCAGCCGAAGTAAGTTATATCGGCTGGAGAGTGGTTGGCTGGATTAAACCAACTCTTTGTACTCTTCAGCCGAAGTAAGTTATATCGGCTGGAGAGTGGTTGGCTGGATTAAACCAACTCTTTGTACTCTTCAGCCGAAGTAAGTTATATCGGCTGGAGAGTGGTTGGCCGGATTAAACCAACTCTTTGTACTCTTCAGCTGAAGTCGGTTATACCGGCTGAAGAGTGGTTGGCTGGATTAAACCAACTCTTTGTACTCTTCAGCCGAAGTAAGTTATACCGGTTGAAGAGTGGTCGGCTGGATTAAACCAACTCTTTGTACTCCTCAGCCGAAGTAAGTTACATCGGCTGAAGAGTGGTTGGCTAGTGAGGTATATAGTCAACCGAGATCACAGTTGTGTAATCAAGTTCATGGAAAAGTAAACATACAAGCAGGCAAGTACACAACCGGAATGAAAGTTCACAACATTTCATTGACGACAAATGGAAGTACAATTGAGGGGCCACAGCCCGGTTACAGGCATCAAAAACCGAAGTACAAGAAAGGAAAAAACACAAAAAAACAATCATCCAAGGACTGCATCAAGTTCGGCATCAAGCTCGGTTTCAGCAGCTGCTTGGAGACCGGCTTGAGGAAGGAGCCCGGTTTGGACAGTGGTGTCAGCTGGTATCTCGTTGGTTAAATCCACTGTTGGCTCCGACCGAGCTGCTTGATTGTTTTGTTGATCGGTGGCGACCGGAGTCAGAGATGGCTCCCCCTCATCATCATCATCATCGTCATCATCTTCATCATCGTCTTCGTCACCAGACGCTTCAAGGAATGCCTTTTGAAGATCGTCCGCGTATTGCTTAAGTGAAGTCGGAATAAAATACGGTGGAGCGTTGTAAGCATCGGTGTCAGGAGTGCAACCGAGCTTCTCCACCGCACTCCGCCAGCCGCACTTAAAGAAGAGGTCCTTGGCTGCGCCGCATTGAAGGTCAGATCGTCTTGACCTTCTTGAATCCTCGCTATCGCCCTTTTACTCGCCTTGGCCGAGTCCATTTCGGCGTCTTTTTATTCTCGTTGTGGCCATCTCCCACAAGTAGTAATCTTTCACCTCGGTGACAGCCTTTTGTTTGTCACTTTCAGCCGAGGTAACCAGTCCGGTTAGACGGGCTACCTCGGCCTCCAGTTCGGCCGCCTTGTTCTGGGCCTGTGTTAGTTCGGTGGATTTGGCCACGGCGTCTCTCATGGCTCTGCTGCGCTTTGGTTCCATCACCTGCCGGTGTGCAAGTGTGGTTTTCTGAAGAGCCTGCGCAAAATATGGTAAATTTTTAGTTGTTGACCGAAATGGAAGTCGTACAAATTTTGGAAACAGAAAGGACCGTATTGCTTACCACGATCATGGACTTCGAAGCAGACCGGAGTGACTTTACTTCGGTGTTGAGCTTCTTGGAGTGGTGCTCCATGTCTTTTGGAAGGCACACACCTCTGGCCAAATTGAAGGCCAGAAGGTGGTCCTTATCCGAGACAACGGAGTCATCCTCGTTGATAGCCCGGTTGTTGAAGACTAGGGGGGGAGCCCACTGGGGGGTCTCAGACCGGTTTGAGGACTCCGGCTGGGGGTTCGGCTGGGTAACTGCTGGTGGGTTTGGTGGCAGAACATTCTCATCTTCATCAACAAGTTGTGGCCCGGTTTGTTCAGTCCGGGCACGCTTGTTTCGGCGGGAGGCAGAAGGCTGCTGCGATGGAAGAGCCACCACGGCCTGAGTTGATTGGCCGGCCTGTGGTACCTCGGTTGGGCTTGTTTCGGTGAGCATGGCCCTCAGTCTGTTTTTCTTCGCCATCTCTTGTTCTGGGGTTAGTCGCACAAGGACGATTTCGGGCAAAGTTGGGTCCGGTTCTGGTGGGTCTTCGAGGAGAAAATCGGTTACTCTTGCTTTTCGTCGACCGGAGTATCTGTAGGTCGGCTCGAAGTCAAGAAGTTTTGCCCAACTCCTTTCTTTCACCCGGAATGCGGCCTTGAGTACTGAGATGTTGGGGTGGTTGTAGTTGAAGATGAGGTGGGACTTATCTGCAAAAATAGATGAAGTGTTAGTTCGGTTAGAGAGAGGAAAACCGAAATGAACAATGGTAAAGAATGCAACCGAAGTGTGAATACCGGGCTCTCCTTTCTTCCAGTTTATTCTTTGGCCTGGGATGTGGGCTTCGAGGTCTTCAAAATTGCCCGAAACCCAGAAGAAGTCGTCATCATTAACGTCTTTATCCGGTGTGTGCTTTATTATCTTTTCTTTACCTCGGCGCACTCTCAAATAGTAGCACCAACCTTGGTTTTTGGATCCTATTGAGTATTGATGTAGTATTTCGGCCAGACCTAGGTTCAGACCGGTTTGTTGGTTTAGAGCATCTATGCCCATTATAATTCGGTATGTGTTGGTGGATAGTTGAGTTGGGCACAGTCTGGTTTGCCTGAGGAATTCACAAATTAGTGGCTGGACTGGGAATCTGAGTCCGGTTTCTACTATAGATTGGAGGGTAAATGGGACAAAGCCCTCTTCGTCCCATGGGTCGACTCCTGGTTCGGCTAGTTCTAGATTTACATCGGCTGGAATGTTGTATTGTTCTCGGAAATCGGCTAGGCCGCCTGGGGTTTCTACCAAGTGTCTGTACTTCCCCATTTATTCTATAAGTTATGAAATAATTTATCTCGGTAGAAGGAGCGTGCTCAGTAGTCCGGTCGGACGCACAGAGGGAGTGCCTGGACAGCCTAAGTCTGCAAAGTTGAAAAGCAAGTGTCAAGCACAGATCAAAGACCGTGCTGCAAAAATAAAGCAAGAAAAGGTTGGTTTTACTTCGGCTCTACAGGGTGCTAAGCTATCTACATCGGCTTGTGAAAGGTTCTCGTTATCTCGGCTCGAAAAAGTTTGTGGTTATTTCGGTTTCACCTAGGGTTTTTCTTACCACGGTTAGGCCTCGAGGGGCATCTTTCTGAGTTCGGTTTAGAAACTCAAAAGGATGGCTTAGCCCCAGGGCTTAGCTCGGTCAGAGGCCTAGCTCGGTCAAATAAATACCTATCTCAAGTCAGTTTTAATTTCGGCTAAGGTGAATCGGATGCTTTCTCATTAAAACTACTGTGTTATCTACAAGTACTAGCTCGGTTCTAGTTCACCTAGACAGCACAAACAGTTCCTAGTTCGGTTGGATGCATTTTTATGGATCAAATGATTGTTCTACCAGCAGTTCATAAAGTTGTTTGTGTGAAGTTCTTTTCAGAAACATAGCATGCAAAGTGTTTTGTGAAAACACACAGAAACATACTACTGTGAATCAAACGGAAGCAAAAAACAGATAAATGAAGGTAGGTTCGTGCACTTACCAAGAGGAAGAAGAGTGAGATGGAGGTGGAGGCAGCAACAACACGAGCACGGGTGCAGGAGTACGAAGAACACAAAGAGAGCAAGAAAGCTGAGGAGAGTGAAAATGAACAGTGCAGAGTAGGAATGGCAGTGGAAGGGTTGGTTTTGTGTAAAAGTTGTTTTTGGAGGGAACTGTTCAAATATTACGAAACACGAGGACGGCGCGACAGCTGTAGAGATCCAATCAGGGGTTGCCACGTGTCATGGAATACTGAACGATTCAGTTTCTGAAGAGTGAAGAGACGTCTTGACCGGACGTGCGCAGTATGGCCCCAGCTTAGCTCGGCTGAATAAGCTAAAGGTGTTTTACCTCGGCTGGATAGGCTAAGTATGTCTTAGCTCGGCTGGAAAGGCTTGGGGGTTTTTTTAGCTCGGCTGGAGAGGCTAAGCAGTTGTTAGCTCGGTTGGGAAAGCTAAAAGGTCTCAGTTCGGCTGGGGAGGCTAAGCAGTTGTTAGCTCGGTTGGAAAGGCTCGAAAGGTTTTAGCTCGGCTGGAGATGTTAGAACTCTATCTCGGTTGTTACATGGGTAATCCCTATCATGCTTCGCAGATGGAATTAAGGGGCAATTGAGAGGGTAAATTATATTTATTATTGGGCCGAGCTAGGTGTTGGGCCGAGCTAGGTGTTGGGCCGAGGTCAGCACAAGAGTGGAAAACTCTCAGTAAGAAAGGAGAAGTATGGGGTAGTCCGGTTGCCGAATGGGCGTGCGTGCCTCGGTTGCTTCAAGTATTGATTTAGTCCGGTTCTAATTGGTAGACCGGTCGTAGAAACGTACCGGTTTTTGTATGCTAGGTCGGTCGAATATTGATACCGGTTCGGACTTGGTAGTTCGGCATGGTCACGTCCTAGTCCGGTTGAACTCTCTTATGGTTAGCTCGGTTGTGGAATGGGAAACCGAGGTAAGAGAAGTGAAAGTGAAGACCGGACTATTGGTTATTTCGGCTGTAAGGGAGCCATCTCACTTGGCTTATGCAGTGAGGGGGGTGTTGGAAGATGAGCATTATCTTCCAGGAGGAGTAATCCTAGAAGGACTCTACGCATGGAGGAATGCGAATCCTAGAAGGACTCTACGCATGGAGAAGTTAGAGTCCTACTAGGACTGTGTCACGCGAAACCTATATAAAGCTCACCAATATCACCTTTGGGAGGTAATACAATTTTGCTCCCTGAATATACAGAGCTTTTGCCTTATTGTCTTGTTTACTGACTTAGGCATCGGAGAGGTTTCCGGCACACCCCCGCCGGCCAGCTCACGTTTGTGTTTTCAGGTGGTGGAACGACGACATATTGAGGAACGCAGACTTGATCAACAGGATTATACGAGAAGGTGAATTTCTTTCCCGTACAGTTCATTTTTTATTTTATTATTTCTACCTTTGGCGACCAATGAGTTTAGTCGCTAAAAGCTTTTTTCAGAAAAAAATTTTTTTGGCCTCCGCAGCTACCAAGTTTCGAACCCATGACCACCAACTTCCCAATATTCTCAACTTTCACCAACACTCTCTGCCCACTACGCCATTATAGCCTCACGCAAATATTAATGCAACATATATTATTTATATACTATATTCGCCGGATTTAATACAAAACTATATATATATAAATAATTATTTTTATTTAATATATGTTATGTAAAAAATAAATTATTTCCTAAAAAAAAAAATGGACAGCACTTTTGGCGACTAAATCTTAATTTTAGTCGCCAATTATACATTTTTTGGCTACTAATTTCTTTTCTGTCGCTAAAACAATGAAATCCGGCCTAAGGATAGCACATTTGGCGACTAAACTGAATTTTAGTCGCCAAAACTTCTACATTGGGCGACTAAAGTGCATTTTAGTCGGCAAACCTTCATCTTTCAGCGACTAAAATGGTTTTTGTCGGCAAAATAGCTATAATCGGCGACTAAACCTGTTTTTGGTCGCCGAAAGTATCACTTTTGGCTACTAAATCATATTTAGTCGCCAAAAACCGTGACTTTTGGCTACTAAACAACCTTTAGTCGGTAAAAGCCCTATATTTGGCGACTACAGTGCCTTTTAGTCGCTAAAACCCACTCCTTTGGCGACTAAAAGAGTTTAGTCGGCAATTCTGATCAGTTTTGGCGACTAATTCCATTTTAGTCGCCAAAAGCCCTACTTTCAGCGACGAAAAATTTAATTTTAGTCGCGAAAAGTGCTTTTTTTTGTAGTGTTTTAATATAATATAATAAAAAAAAGAAGGCATTTAATTCTTTGAAAAGTTCAACACATATGATTATTATCAAAATATTAAACTTTAATATAATATAAAAAAAGGAAAAAAAATAAGACATTTAAAAAAAAATTAAAAATCGCAATTCACATACATAGTTAATTGTAAATATATTAAGGAAAAGGGGGTTTCTAAACCCCAAGTTTTGTGGGAGCTCCAATCTCTTAATATTAATTTTCTAAATTTTTGATTAAAAAAAAAAAAAACTCAGCATTTATTGATTTGGTTAAAATTCCATGATCATCATTTATTAACTTTTTCCAATCCACATGCCTACATTTATTGATTTGGTCAATCCTTGATTAGCATTTAAAATCCCCTCATACAAATAATTATAGATACAGCCTGTACATAGTTACTGCAGTAACCTTTTTAATTTCTCCTATATACTATGATTAGTGATAAGATTGTTAAATTATTTTTATAAAAAAATCTTAAAAACCATAATTTATATATTAAAAAAAATTAAAACAAATATAAATATCTATAATTATTCCGTGCATAGCACGGGTGATAGGCTATCTATCTATACTATATATCAAGCAAAATGGGATTTTTAACCCCAAAACCTGTGGGAGCTTCAATATCTCAATCTGAATTTTTTAAATTTTTTATTTTTTATTTAAAAAAAAAACTCAGCATTTATTGATTTGGTCAAAATCTCCTGATCAGCATTTATTAACTTTTTTCAATCCACATGTCTTTCTACATCCCTGCATTTATTGATTTGGTCAAAATTTCCTGATCAGCATTTAAAATCCCTTTATACAAATAATTATAGATACAATCCGTGTACAGTTACTGCAGTACCCTTTTCAATTTCTCTCATACACTATAGCTAGTGATAAGATTATTAAATTATTTTTATAAAAAAATCTTAAAAAACATAATTTATATATTAAAAAAATCTAAAATAGATATAAATATTTATAACTATCCAGTGCATAGCAAGGGTGATAGGCTATCTATCTATATACTATATATTAAACAAAAGGGAATTTTTAACCCCAAGCCTTGTGGGAGCTCCAATCTCCCAATCTTAATTTTCTGATTTTCTGATTTAAAAAAAAAAATCTTAGCATTTATTATCTTCTCCCAACTTCCAAGTCTTACTTTCATAATAACACTTTAATGCATTAAGAACAAGTATAAAAAAAATTCTTTGAAATCCAATACATATGAATTCCTTAAAAAGTCCCAACACATATGATTATTATTCCTCATAATAACACTTTAATGCATTAAAAACAAGCATAAAAAAAATTTCTTCAAAAATCCAACACATATGATTATTATCCAAATATTAAACTTTAATATAATATAATAAAAAAAAGACATTTAATTCCTTGAAAAGTCCAACACATATGATTATTACCAAAATATTAAACTTTAATATAATATAATAAAAAAAAAAGACATTTAATTCCTTGAAAAGTCCAACACATATGATTATTATCAAAATATTAAACTTTAATATAATATAAAAAAGGAAAAAAAGTAGACATTTAAAAAAAAAATTTAAAAATCACAATTCACATATATAAATAATTGTAAATACAATCCGTGCATAGCACGAGTGATATGCTAGTCAAGTTATATGTCTATAATTATTGTATCAATTTGATTTTTTTTAATTTTTATTTTAAATAGATAATCTACATACAAGCATACAACAAATGGCACTTTTGACGACTAAATTTGTGGTCGCCGAAGTTTTTTAATGACTAAAATTTTTGGTCGCTTGATTTGTCGTTGGAGATTTATCAGGAAAGGTAATTGGCGACTAAAATAAATTTAGTCGCCAAAAGTACTATACCAACTATTTTTTTAGTCGCCAAAAGCATTGAAATAAAATCAAATATCACATTTTCAGCGACACTTAAGTTTTAGTCGCCAAATATTTTTTTTGTTCATCCTATGTTTTTTAGCTACTAAACTTTTTAATCGCATAAAGTCTGATTGTTTTTGTCTACTAAACTTTTAGTCACCAAAAATATTTTTAGCTATTAAATATTTTAGTTGCATAAATGCTAATTATTTTTTGGCTACTAGTATTTTTGTCGCCTAAAGTCTCACTTTTTTCACTATTAAACTTTTAGTCACCAAAAATGTTTTGTTGTTCATCTTATCCATTTTAGCTACTAAATATTTTAGTCACCTAAAGTCTGATTGTTTTTTGGCTATTAATTTTTTAGTCACCTAAAGTATGACTTTTTGTTCCAACTAAACTTTTAGTCGCCAATTTTTATTGTTATGCACCTTATTTTTTTCAGCTACTAAACAGTTTAGTCGCCTAAAGTCTGATTGTTTTTTTGGCTACTAAGCTTTTAGTCACCAAAATTTTTTTTTCCATTTTCTTTTTTCTAGCTACTAACTATTTAATCGCTAAAATATGTACTTCCTTTTTGACTAAGAATTGTTTGGTCGCCAAAAACATAATTTTATGTTTTTTCTCAAAATTATAATTTCTCTACAATCTGTATGTATTCCGTGCAACTTGTAGTATCTATATAAATAAAATAATACATATATTATCAATCATTCTACAATTTGCATCTACAATTTGATTAGCAAAGTGAGATTCAATTCTACCATAAGCCTAGTCTTATCTTGTATGTCACTGTTACATTGATAACAAGTAAGAATAATGAAAGAACACAAAATAGTAAACAAAATGAGTAAATCTAAATGTATATTTAATATTTATAAGATAGAATATAGATATAAATTTATTTTTTATCTCACATCTCTATCTTATTATGTGAAAATTAAATAATACATTAGAAAATATGAATGTGTTTGTGTAATGTGAGAGGCATTGAAAAGTCATGTGTTGGTGTCCGCGTTTTGCTTAATCGCTCAAAAGTAAAACGGAGCTCTTCGTTTTCTACTTTAATACCATGTCCGAATCAACTACTCTCAAATTAACTTTTCCCTATTCTAGAAACGTTTTAAACTTTCAGTTTTAATTTCATCATTACTATCTCTACTCTAATACTAATCCAAATCGACTACTCTCAAATTAACTATTAGCCAATCTTGACCATTTTTCAACTTCTAATTTTTTTTGAACGATCAACTTCTAATTTTAATTGCATCATTAATGTTTGGTTTGACAATTCAAACACCGGGATCAGTTTCTTATGACATTTGTCCTTTTAAATTAATGATTTCTTCAATGTGCAGTTATTATATAAGAGCCAGCAAATGTACATTTTTTAATCAATTTTAATACTATTCTCATCAAGCTGTTTGGGGAGGGAATTAGGAAAATTTTATGATACCAAGTAAATTATCAAACTTTTCACATGGGTATGGGTTTCACACTCATGTGAAAAGTTTGATAATTTGTGTGATTTGTGTGGGTTTCACACTCATGTGAGAAGTTTGATAATTTGTTTAATAATTTATTTAAGATCCCTAACTCATGTGAGAAGTTTGATAATTTGTTTAATAATTTATTTAAGATCCCTAACATAACTCGAGGGAATTAATATAGTCAAAAACTCATTGTAGGTTGTTATTATTTCTTAAATTTTTTTATATGTCTTTTGTAGAAAGTTAAAGTGCCATTAAAAAAGTCAATTTTTAAAGAAAAAAAAAGTTCACATTTTCCTGTAGACTCATGTCTACACTGGCGAATATTGTCTATGCCCATCAAACCTGTATTCTGTTTTAATAGTCTGAACTATTTATTTTGTAGAGTATTTTGTGTATATTATCCAAAAATATAAAAATAAATCGATCTGATAATTGTAATTTTAAAAAATTGATGATAAATATATTTTTAAAAATAGACTAATAATTTTTCTGGTAACAAATGCGATAAAGTGAAAAAGCCGTGCTATGCACGGGATAATTATAAATATTTATATTTGTTTTAATTTTTTTTAATATATAAATTAAATACATGGGGTTTGACCGAAGAGTTTGAAAGAATTTAATAAGTGTTTATTTTTTTTTTTTCAAAAAAAAAAACAAAAAAATGAAGAGGGAAAAAAATTAAGAGGCATTTACACCATAATTACATGGGTCTCTTGGGGATGCAAAAAGTAAGGAAATTATGATTTCATTTATTGCGTTATATTTGTTTTAATTTTTTTTAATATATAAATTAAATACATGGGGTTTGACCGAGGAGTTTGAAAGAATTTAATAAGTGTTTTTTTTTTTTTTCAAAAAATAAAACAAAAAAATTAAGAGGGAAAAAAATTAAGAAGCATTTACACCATAATTACATGGGTCTCTTGGGGATGCAAAAAGTAAGGAAATTATGATTTCATTTATTGCGTGTCAATAGTGTAATTATTATAAACCAATCACCAATCACCAAGTCAATTTTTTTTAAAAAAAATATTAAAAAATCAGGAAATTAAGATGGACATGTTGGAGCTTCCACAAGCCTTGGGTTTTAAAAGATATTTATATTTGTTTTAATTTTTTTTAATATATAAATTAAATACATGGGGTTTAACCGAGGAGTTTGAAAGAATTTAATAAGTGTTTTTTTTTTTTTTTTTTTCAAAAAACAAAACAAAAAAATTAAGAGGGAAAAAAAATTAAGAGGCATTTACACCATAATTACATGGGTCTCTTAGGGATGCAAAAAGTAAGAAAATTATGATTTCATTTATTGCGTTATATTTGTTTTAATTTTTTTTAATATATAAATTAAATACATGGGGTTTGACCGAGGAGTTTGAAAGAATTTTAATAAGTGTTTATTTATTTATTTTTCAAAAAACAAAACAAAAAAATTAAGAGGCATTTACACCATAATTACATGGGTCTTTTGGGGATGCAAAAAGTAAGGAAATTATGATTTCATTTATTGCGTGTCAATTGTAATTATTATAAACCAATCACCAATCACCAAGTCAATTTTTTTTAAAAAAAATATTAAAAAATCAGGAAATTAGGATAGACATGTTGGAGCTTCCACAAGCCTTGGGTTTTAAAAAATCCTTTTACTTAATATATAGATTTGAGATCCCTAACATAACTCGAGGGAATTAATATAGTCAAAAACTCATTGTAGGTTATTATTTTCTTAAATTTTTTTATATGTCTTTTGTAGAAAGTTAAAGTGCCATTAAAAAAGTCAATTTTTAAAGAAAAAAAAAGTTCACATTTTCCTGTAGACTCATGTCTACACTGGCGAATATTGTCTATGCCCATCAAACCTGTATTCTGTTTTAATAGTTTGAACTATTTATTTTGTAGAGTATTTTGTGTATATCATCCAAAAATATAAAAATAAATCGATCTGATAATTGTAATTTTAAAAAATTGATGACAAGTATATTTTTAAAAATAGACTAATAATTTTTTTGGTAACAAATGCGATAAAGTGAAAAAGTTTGGATTATCAGATTGATTTTATTTTTATTTTCATGGGTGATATATATAAAAATTTTACAAAATGAATGATTTGAATGATTAAAACAAGACTTGTGATGAGTTCTGTAAGAGTAATTGAGAGAGAGAGAGAGAGAGAGAGAGAAGTATATAAACTGTATTAATGAATGAATACAATGCAATAGGGGCCATGAAACCTAAGTATACAAGAAACCCAAGTATAGGAATAGATAAATATACCATATCCTAGAAAACAAAAAAAGACAAGAATGAGGTTCTAATTTAGTGTGTTCATAAGACTGAAGTAGAACAAAACAAATAGAACCAAAAACTTTAAAAGTGGTATAGTCAGGAGGAGAACCATATAAGCGTTCCTAAGGAGAAGCATTAGCAATGATAGGTGTAGGTACACGGTTTATGGTGTGGATGGCAGTGAGGGCAGCTTCTCTCCAAAACTGTTCAGAACAAGAAAATGAGATGAGAAGAGCCCGGGTAGTGTCTAGAATATGATGGTGCTTTCTTTCGGCGCGTCCATTTTGTTGGGACGTGCCTGTACAAGATTGATGAGATAGTGCACCATTAGCCTGAAGAAAAGAAAGAAATTCAGAATCCAAGTACTCCTTAGCATTATCAGAATGAAAGATTTTACGAGAAAACTAAGTGCTGATCATGGCAGAGAAATCATAATAAATCTGTTTAAGTTTAGATCGATTTTTGAGAAGAAAAATCCAAGTATAACGAGAAAAATCATCAACAAAAATCATAAAATATCTAGACCCCCCATGGTCGGTGTGGGGGTAAGTTTCCAAATATCTACATGTATAAGATCAAAAGAAGCAGTAGATTTAGAATTACTTTTATTAAAAGATAAAGCAGGTTGTTTAGCAATTTGACAAGATAAACAATCGGCATCATCAAGACAGACTCGATCTAACTAACAACTAGAAACCAAAGTTTTCAAACGACTAAAAGAGACATGTCCTAATCGACAATGCCAAAGGTGAAAAGAAGACATGGCAGAAGTATATGCAGCAGATGAATCAATGGGAGCAACAATAGATGATTTGGGTGGAATGTGAAGATGGGTAAGCTCGAATAGACGTCCATGTTTACGGCCTATCCCAAGGATTTGTCTTGTCCGAGGGTCATGCACCAAACAACCATTAGCAAAAAGGTAACAGTTAGACCAAGTTCACATAACTGACCAATAGAGATAAGGTTCAATTGAAGAGCAAGAATGTGATAAGCATTAGAAAGAGACACAATGGAAGTAGATATTGAACTAATGTGACTAACAGTTATATGAGAATCATCAAAAGTGTGTATGGTGGGGGACAAAAGATGATGATGATATAGAAGAAAACATAGTGGAGTTAGAAGTCATATGATTACAGCATGCGGAATCAAAATACCATGGAAAGTTACCTGAGGTCACTAAAAGAGCAGTAGAGGGAGGAGTACTAGATTTGGCAACACTTGTTGGATAATGGACTCCATAGAGAATGAAAAAGTAGTAGAATTAGTGGAATGGTGAGTCGAAGAACCCTCAGAGGCAATAACAGTAGAGCGAGAACCTTGGCCAGATTTGGATTGATACCTAGAATGAGAAGACCCTTTCCTAGATGAAGTAGTGGAGGGGGCTCGAGGATAATTGCATTGGAGATGACTTGGAGCAATTTTGTGGCAAGTCAAGCATTCGTGAACCTAGCACTGAACAAAAGAATGAGTGGCTAGCAGGCCACGATTATGACAATAATTGTAGAAACTAGCTGGCTATGAAGATGAGGAACTTCGTGATGATGGTGTAGCAAGAACAGAATCCATATTCTGAGATTTGAGAGTCCCAAAACGAATCTCCTTTGATAAGAGCTCAGTAATGGCTTGCTCTAAAGTGGGCAAGGGCAAACAATGGAGCAAAGAAGCACACACGAGCTTAAAAGTGCTATGAAA
Organism: Camellia lanceoleosa; assembly: GCA_025200525.1. Taxonomy (NCBI): domain Eukaryota; kingdom Viridiplantae; phylum Streptophyta; class Magnoliopsida; order Ericales; family Theaceae; genus Camellia; species Camellia lanceoleosa. The sequence continues at coordinate 16,216,964 of CM045761.1, forward strand.
AGCATTAAGGAACTGTAATAGTCGCTGATGATTCCGATAAGTAATAAATAATTGTGCATCCTCAGAATATGCCCATGTAGGTTTAGAAAGAGCTAGCTGGTCCCAAACAGACGACATCTAGGATAAGAATTCATTGATAGATTGATTGGGTGCCTGGCGCATGTGATGAAGAGTCCGCAACAGTTGATATTAATGAACATGTCCAGTGGTCTGATAACATTCCTTCAAGAAATCCCAAATTGCTTTGGTAGGGGAAACAATTTGATCATCATCCTGGAACTGGCCAAACTAGAGATTAACGGAGGGAGCTGAGGTAGCCCGAAACCATGTGATAATTTGATAATTCTTACTTGCCCATTCGTCAAGACGATCATTGAATGCAGAGTTAGTGTCATCCTCCTTCTAGGTGGGTTTGGAAAGAGCACCAGTAAGGATCTGCCAAAGTCGTTTCCCTTTGATGAAGTTAGAGAGAGCTTGGGCCCAACTAACATAATTTGACCCATCAAGTATATATAATAGAAACTAAATGAATGTTGTTAGAATGACCCATGATGCTCAAACAGGGCAAAAAAAAAAAAAAAAAGAAGGTGCTTTTGTGGAGGTTGATTTTGCCAAAACAGAACATACTAACAGATTTAGGAGGCTGAAAACAGTTGCGATATGGTCTGAACGGGCCAAAAACACGACCAGAAAGGCAGCAAATCAGCTGGACAAAGTTGTTTGACCAACCTGGTTAACCAAAACTAGGGCTAATGTCATAACAAGGGGGGTTGATGTTAGAAACGCGCCATGTACGTTAGCAGAGGTGTGTGCAGTGCACGATAGCAAGACGGTAGCAACGGTGCACGGTGAACTAGAGTTGACGTCAGCGATAACGTTAGAACACGCGGCTCATGTTAGCAGATAAGGCTACGGCGTAAGATAGCGCGAGACAAGAGTAGGAGGCGCGTAGGAAAACGACATAGCGCGTGTCCAATCTTCTGGCAGCGTGTTGGATGCAGATGATTCTGGTAGCATTGGCTTCGTCTTGAGGAGATAAATAAGCTAGTATAGTCCAATCGTCGAAATATGGAAGGACTAGATACGTAAAAACCAACGTGAAAAGGAATCAATCTGCCAGACAGGAAATTTAAAAAAAAAAAAAAAAAAAAAAAAGTGATGAAAAAGAAGAGAAGGCTAGGAGAAAACCCTAGGCTTTGATACCATGTAAGAGTAATAGAGAGAGAGAAAAATATATGAACTGTATTAATGAATGAATACAATATAATAGGGGCCAAGAAACCCGAGTATACAAGAAGCCTAAGTGTACAAGAATCCTAACTAAAAAATCTAGAAATCCGCTAGATATTGATTTGTGATTATGTATTAATTTAAAGTAATAAAACAATCCCAATCAAACAATCAAGACAAATCGACACAACGATTTTAACGTGGAACAACCACAACTGGAGCACCTCTAATTGTGATAAAAAAAAACCACGGGCAACAGCCACAAAACAATCCACTAAGAAGATATAAAGGAATTATACAGGTATACTCTCAATTACCTAGCGAATCCACGCCCGAATTGAACCAACCCCTATGTGCCTCTTCCTGCCCCGTCTTCACCTCGGAATTGTCTTGACGATGAGCTACTCCAGAATCCACCAAAGCTTCAGGCTTGAATTCTTTAGAATCTACCAAAAACCAACTCTCTCTTTTTTTAGAATAAACAAACAATCCTTTGATGTATATTTTTTAAACCATAAGTTGAACACTCAATTAAACATCAAAGAAAACCAGCAAAATATCCCCAGATATAAACCTTAATATCCAAAAAGAAGATCTGAAGAAGTAATCCTAAATTCTGACAGAAATACGTACTTATAGAAATCTGGGACTGCGAAGCTCGCTCGAGCGAAGACTCTCTCGCTCAAGCAAGGAACCAAAAACGAGTGTTTTCCACAAGTGGCTTCGCTCAAGCCAAACAACCTGCGCTCGAGCGTAAAATCATCATTCTCAGGTTTTTTATAGACGCAGCCTTCGCTCGAGCGAGAACTCCTTCACTCGAGCGAGCAAGGGTGGACAGGCAACTTCGAAAGCAATTTTGCATTTTGCTTTGGGGGCGCTGCCCCTCAACTTCGCCTGGGCGCTGCCCCGGACCCGCCAAGAGGCGCTGCCCCTTGGACCCCCGTGAGCTAACTGGCAGCTCGATCCTCGTCATAGTCAGCGAAGTGGCAATCTTGAAAGCATTAACATCACAAACTTCTCTGCAAGGCACAATTCGGGTTGGATTCGCATCTAAAAACTCATAGCCTCACTGAAATAAAAAGTGCAAAAATAAGTACAACTGAAAGGAGTTTTGTCAAACAGGATTGCTAAGAATAAAAACCTAACAATCTCCCCACTTGGCAATGCCGTGACAAAACACACCTAACAAATAAAATCTTAATTACCCCAACCCATTATAGCCAACAAAGACAAACTTCTTTCTCAAGGTTAAGATCTGCAAAATAGCTATTAGTGCCACAGTTTCCAAAACAACTATTAGTCCCACAAGAGTATATGGAAAAGCAATAAACATATGGCTAGATTATCTTGAAGCATTTGAAGCATGAGATGGAAAACATGAATAGATGCGACTTGAAAATTTTAAGAACATGTAGCATGAAAACCTGAAAACTAAGACACATGCACCTGACACATGGCATGAATACATGAAATCCTAAGACACATGCACCAGACAACATTACTTCCCCTTTTTGTCACAAATTGACAAAGGAAGCTCAATCAACTAAAGCAAGATCAGAAACCACATAAGCAATGATAAGATTATGTAAATATCAGGAGCATGCAAAAAGGAAATAATAAAGAAGCAGTGCATAGCACCATGCAAACCAACTAAAGCCAATCTCCCTTGCCAAACAAATCAAAGTGTTCATGCTAACTAACTCGTGCACTGATAAACCAAACTCCCTCTCACTCAAAGCAACCACAAACACTGTACTGAAAATAATGAAGAAGAAGAAACCGACAAAAATAATATGGTGGAACAAGCAAGAAATCTCAGATTACCTTAGAACACACAAGATTATCCAAGAAGCATAATTACTTGAAAATACAATGTGCACAGCCTCTAGAAAATTCCTCATAAAAGACAGTGATGCATTATGTGAAAAGCATAGATCCCATGATAAAAGTGTGTGTGTGACTCTTGGAGTTCGACAAACACTAGATTCAAATCCTAGTAGTAATCAGATAGCTGAACCTCCGTCAAGAGAATCTAAGCACAACTACGGAAAGTCAAACCACTAGGAATTAAGGGGTATTGGGTGAGTAAAGGTGGAGGCTCCCCCTCAATCAATGAATCATTTATTTATTTATTTTTTCACATCTTTTTCTTTTCTTTCTTTTGCACATTCTTTTTTTTTTTTTTTTCTTTCTTTCTTTTGCACATTTTTTCTTTCTTTTGTACACTCATTAACGGTTGACACGCTCAAGAGTATGGAAACCGAACCAGAGAAGCATGGATAAAATAAGGATGGCCTGGTTGGTGACTCTGAGGTAGCTTTTTCCTCATGTCTGGACTACAAAGAACAGAGGGAAAAGCCGTGGAGATGCAAAAAGATGGAAGGTGGTTTAAGAGACTCAACATCACCCATGATATGCTAGTATAGGTCAATTCCTCTAGAAAAGCAAAAGATACAATGCCAGAAGTTCATAGAAAAAAATAATCACTAAGACGGAAGACTCTGATATTTGCTAATCCAAAAGTGTGTACAAAATGAGATATACTAATAAAAAAACACACACTCCAAAATGAGTAATGACCATAGAAAGCACACACATATTAACATGTAATGGATATTTTTATCAATTTCAATATGTACCAAGGACCACTCAAAAATTTTAAGCTTGCTAAACCATACTAAGAAAATCTTTGTGGTTTTTTTTTTATTATTATTTTTTTCTTTTTCTAAACAAAGCAAGGCAGAAAACGAACATGCACATATTAATTGACTCAAAAAAAAAAAAAAACACACACACACACACACACAGAAACCTAAAAACTAAAAAGAATATACAAATTAACACAAGTCAAGTTTTCGCCCAAACCGCTTTAGTATGAAGAAAGTGTTGAGAATTGCGGTTCTTGGATGGTGTCTTGACGTTGTGGTTCCCTTTGCTTTCAATGAGAACCCGTCTCGACTTGGTTTCTAACTTCCTATTTTTAGGTCTAGGCAAATACAAACTCGCTCCATGTTTGGTCTCAAGTTGATCAAAATAACGAGGTCTAATAAAACCTTTTACCTCATTACTACCAATGAAGTGTCTCCTACCCCACGAGATGTTGGAATTTCTTCCATCTTTATGAGACACTCTCCCATGCAACTTATAACAATAAGGGCGAATATGACCATGCATACCACAATGATGACAAATAAAAACAGGGTGTATAGGGTGTACCTTCTTTTCTTTGACCTTACCAACTCTAGGAAGATTTAGAAGTCTTTCTTCTCGTTGAATCTTGTGCTCCCCTTGCCCTTGAGTTCTTGTATCATGAGACGTAGATGCATTCTGTTTTTGCTCTTTGTTATCACCAAAACCAATGCCACTCTTGTCACAACACATTTGTTGAGACCCAATGATATCCTCCAAAGTCTTTGATCCGTTGTTCCAAAGACCAATGGTAGCCATAGCACTCTTAAGCTTTTCCTTTTTCATGATGATTAGCTCTTCTAAAGCAACTTGAGACATCCGAGAGTTTCAATCTTTTCTTCATATGTTGCATAGATTTACTATAGCTCATTCCTCTCTGTCTCACAAGTCAAGAGTTTTGCACAAAGAGCTTGTCGATCATTAGCTATCTTGATGGCATCAATCCTAGCCTCAGAAATCTCCTTCTTTAGTTTGACATTCTCACTTTCACATGCTTTGAGTTTCATAGTGAGTTTGTCATTCAATTTGGATAAGTTAAGAGATTCCTTATACAACTTTTCATAAGCTTGCTCAAGCTCTTCATCATCACTTCCCGAGGATTCATCATCAGTGGCATTCTCAACCGGCCTCTTTGGATACTCTGTTTGTCCTTCAGTTTCGGAAGCCGCCATGAAAGTAAGGAATTGTTTATGTCCCTCTTCGGCTTGATCTTCATTGTCACTTACATCTTTATCAGATTCGGATTCATCATCCCAAGTGATAGCAAGGGCTTTCTTTTTCCTCAAACGAGTGGGACATTCTTGAGCAAAGTGGCCAAATCCTTGGCATTTATAGCATTGGACTCTTTCAGAGTTCTCTTGTATCTTTCCTTTCTCCTTCTTGGCTATAGAATTAATTTTGAGTTTATCTTTGCCTTTGGATTTATGAGTATGAGTAGAGTCCAAAAGATTAGGATTCTTTTTCAAAAAAGATTTTTTAAATTGTTTTACAAAAGAATCCGTAATCATGGAATCTATCTCACAATCCTCATCAGAATCCTCTCCAACTCTATGTGCACTACTAAAAGCAATAGCATCTTTTTGTTTCTTTTTGAAATTCCTATGTGCCTCATAAGTTTGGAGATTTCCGACCAAATGATCTAGCTCGAGATTGTCAACATCTTGAGCCTCCTCAATAGTCGTAACTTTTGGTTGAAACCGAGGGCAAGGACCTCAAAATTTTTCCTACAATCTTGGATTCTGGTATTTTTTCACCTAAATTGAAGCTGGAATTTATAGTGTCACTCAACTTTGCATGAAATTCATCAAAGGTCTCACTATCTTTCATTGAAAGGCTTTCGAAACTAGACGCGAGCCTTTGAAGTTTTGAGTGTTTAACAGAAGGAGTGCCCTCATGAATAGTTTGTAAGATATCCCAAGCCTCTTTTGCGACTTCACAATTGCAAATACGACTAAACTCTTAAGGTGTGACAGTGCAAAAGAGAGAATTGATAGCTTTACTATTCCAGCTACTATTTTGGTAATCAATTGTGTCCCACTTATCAATTGGTTTGGGGAAAGTTACTCCATCAACGGTAATCATTGGTTCGGTCCACCCATACATGACAGATTATCAAACTTTTTCATCAATAGATTTTAAAAACGATCTCATCTAAGATTTTCAAAAAGAATAATTGGATCCGTCAAGTAGGGGTGGTCGAACTATAGAATTTCCCTCACGTATTGAATCCATTATCACAAATCAAACAAGATCTCGCTGAAAAGTTTTAAAAAACAAAAGAGCGACCCGCTCTGATACTAATTGAAAAATCTAGAAATCCGGTAGATATTGATTTGTGATTATGTATCAATTTAAAAGAATAAAACAATCCCAATTAAACAATCAAGACAAATCGACACAACGATTTTAACGTGGAAAAACCACAATTGGAGCACCTCCAATTGTGATAAAAAACCACGGGCAACAGCCACAAAACAATCCACTAAAAAGATATAAAGGAATTACACAGGTATACGCTCAATTACCTAGCGAATCTACGTCCGAATTGAACCAACCCCTATGTGCCTCTTCCAGTCCCGTCTTCACCTCGGAATTGTCTTGACAATGAGTCACTCCGGAATCCACCAAAGCTTTAGGCTCGAATTCTTCAGAATCTACCGAAGAACAACTCTCTCTTTTTTTAGAATAAACAAACAATTCTTTGATGTATACTTTTTAAACTATGAGTTGAACACTCAATTAAACATCAAAGAAAACCAGCAAAATATAATATCCAAAAAGAAGATCTGAAGAAATTATCCTAAAATCTAATAGAAACACATACTTATAGAAATCTGGGATTGCGAAGCTCGCTCGAGCGAAGACTCTCTCGCTCGAGTGAGGAACCAAAAACACGTATTTTCCATAAGTGGCTTCGCTTGAGCCAAACAACCTGCGCTCGAGCGTAAAATCATCATTCTTAGGCTTTTTATAGACACAGCCTTCGCTCGAGCGAGAACTCCTTCGCTCAAGCAAGCAAGGGCGGACAGGCAACTTCGAAAGCAATTTTGCATTTTGTTTCAGGGGCACTGCCCCTCGACCTCGCCTGGACATTGCCCCGGACCCGCCAAGAGGTGCTATGTTGGAACAATCTTCTGTGTAAATAAAATAACTTGAAAAAAAATTCAAACAAAATAAATAAATAACATACCAGATATATTTTGTCGAACCAAGTAAAAATTACAAGACCAAATCGAGTGTGTGACACTCTGTCCTTAAGACATATTCGCCCCACTACGGTACTTACGGTTGAGTGGCGTCTATCTCCCAAGATACAATGATCTTCACAAATTGTAGTAGTACTCCAAACAATTTGTTCGGCGAACCAAACCTGTGTTCTAACTCTCTGAATATTTATTCTAAACTAAAATGAAGAATAATGCACTAGAAGAAAATGGACAGCAAAAGGACAAAATTCAGACTCAATTTTTTCGGATCAACATGGACTGCTGGAAAAGGATTTGTATATATAGACAAGAAATACGGTCCGAACTGGTGCAGAGCAAACCGAACAGGTACCATTTGAAAAATTGAATCTGACCGTTGTAGAACAAAAATTCAAACCGTTGGAAAACACTTATTAAACTATTAAATAGTTTAATAAAAAACAAACCGTTGGTCAAAGTTCTACACTGTTGGACCTTTCTCAAATAAACCATTTGGAATATATATATTTAAACAGTTTGAATATATATATATATATTAAACTAATGAAATAGTTTAATAAATAAATGAAGAGGTTCAAACTTTAGGAATTATATAAGGAACCTAAAATTTAAATTTAGAATTAAATTAAATTCTAAAATTACAAATTTTAAGAAACCACTTAGGAACCCAAAATTTGAATTTAGAATTAAATTAAATTCGCACAATAATTTTTATTGAAAAAATTCGAAAGAATTTTATCTAAAAAATTAATGTTAAACCCGAAAACGACGTCATCTTCCCATTCACTCATAAATTGTTTTGACGTTCCGTCTTCACCACTTCATCTTTTCGGACCCACCCCAAAAGACGTTTGGGGTCCACCCAAATTGGGTTAAAAAATATGCCTATATAAAACTATTTTTTCCAACAATCCCCCACATGAATGGAAGTTGACGGAGAGAAAATGCAACAACATGATCTAATCAGAGAGTATAGAAATTGGAAGTATTCTGCAAAGGATAGGTAGCTTTTGACTTTGAACCTTCCCTTGTGAGATACTATCGGATTTACTAGCTAACCAGTGAACATGATGTCTTGAACTGTTCAGCCGTTTGTGTAAACCAAGACAATAGAACTCACACAGATTATCTCCAGACACAGTTTAGTTCTCACTATTGTATTCATTTTGGCCCTGAACAACCTAGTCTTCATGAGTGCTCTAGAGAATTGTAGCCCTTCACAAATCTCACAGAACCGGCCCAGTTCACACTCATATAGGTGATTCTTATGAAGAGTATCCTGTCATACTCCACTAGGTTTACCTAGATATAAGAATCATTAAAAGTTTTAATTAACCTAAAACGCTGCAGACATCACTATTTCATCATAGAACTAGGTAGGAGTTAGACTCCCCAGTGATCCTTCTGAGTCATTCACAACTCGGTTGTCCCTTTGAACCTAGATCTTGGGATCTCCAGTCAACTAGGTTGGGTTGCCGTTGTAGTAACTCTTATTTAATAGGCTTAAGTCCCATTCCCCTCGATGAATTCTTAACTAACTCTCTTGCTAACCCTTTGTTTAGTGGATCCGCTATGTTGTCTTTAGACTTAACATATTCTATGAAAATAATTCCATTAGAGAGTAGTTGTCTTACGGTGTTATGTCGACGACGAATATGTCGTGACTTACCGTTATACATATGACTCTGTGCTCTATCTATAGCTGATTGACTATCACAATGTATGCATATAGGAAGCACCGGTTTTGGCCATATTGAAATATCTTCAAGGAAGTGGCGAAGCCATTCTGCCTCTTCTCCTGCTTTGTCTAAAGCTATGAATTCAGATTCCATAGTAGACCTAGCAATACAAGTCTGTTTGGAAGATTTCCAAGACACAGCCGCCCCACCAAGAGTAAAGACATACCCACTGGTGGACTTCGAGTCTCTAGTATCCGATATCCAATTTGCATCACAGTATCCTTCAAGTACTGCTGGATATCTAGTATAATTCAGCCCAATGTTACGAGTAAATCGAAGATATCTTAGAATCCTGATAATTGCTTTCCAGTGTTCTACTCCTGGATTACTCGTATATCTACTTAATTTACTTACTGCATAAGCTATATCTGGGCGAGTGCAGTTCATCAAGTACATTAAGCTTTCAATAATTTGAGCATACTCTAATTGAGAAATACTTTCCTGTATATTCTTAGAAAGATACAAATTAACATCTATAGGTGTTTTAGCAAGATGATCATCATCTTTGCTGAATTTGTCAAGTATTTTCTCAATGTAATGAGATTGAGACAAAACATATCCTTCTGATGTTTTGGTAATTTTCATACCAAGAATTACATCAGCAATGCCCATGTCCTTCATGTCAAAATGTTTATTCAACATTTTCTTGGTAGTATTAATCATGTCATTATTACTACCTATGATGAGCATATCATCTACATAAAGACATACAATGACATAACCTTTGTCAGTGTTTTTAATATAAACACATTTGTCACACTCATTAATTTTATATCCATTTGACATCATTGCCTTGTCAAATTTCTCATGCCATTGCTTTGGCGCTTGTTTTAAACGATATAATGATTTAACCAATTTACACACTTTCTTTTCTTTCCCTGGAACAGAAAAGCCTTCTGGTTGTTCCATGTAAATTTCTTCATTTAACTCACCATTTAAGAAAGCGGTTTTAACATCCATTTGAAGAATTTCTAGATTGTATAGAGATGCAATGGCAATTAGCATTCTAATGGATGTTATTCTAGTAATCGGTGAGTATGTGTCAAAGTAATTTAGACCTTCTTTTTGTCTAAAACCTTTGACTACAAGTCTTGCCTTGTATTTGTCTATTGATCCATCTGCTTTGAATTTTCTTTTGAAAATCCATGTACCCAAGAGGTTTACAACCTGGTGGCAAGTCCACTAATTCCCAAGTGTGATTTTGTAAGATGGATTCAACTTCATTGTTGATAGCTTCTTTCCATAAAGGAGTTTCAGGACTGGTGTAATAAGCCCGCGAGGGACCTCGCTACAGTTCGGACTCGATTTTGTCGCGGTTCCAAATCTTGAACCAAAGAGTCCAAATCCGGCAAATCGTTTTTGAGAAAAACAGATTTTTTGAAAGAAGTGCCAAACATGGACTGCTTTGCCAGATAACAGAGTCGCCACCTAAATATTTTAAAATGGGAAATTTAGGAAACCCTGACTCGGTGCCAAAAGGCCACGTATCCGTCATCACCAAAGTTGGCTCGGGAACTTGGGTACGATTGGGGAAGGTCACATCGTGAGCACCCCCGCTCGCCCGGTCAAAGACCGGCCTCTACTAACCATGATATCTGTTTTTTGAAAACATTGTGAGTTCTTATTCCGGTTATTAGCCTAGGTTACTATGTGATGCGCACAGTATACAAGTATAGACTGAATCGCCTGAATTGGAACTAAACATCTCATGTTTGTTTGTTTGAAAATAGTTTGATGGTGCTACCCGCAAGTAGGCTAAGACGCGGATTTGCCACTCTCAGGTGGGCTTAAGAAAACAATGATTTTGCCACTATCTAGTGGGCTTAAAACAAGCATTTGATGAATTATTCCAATTCAGATAACTCAACCTCCACCCACAGGCATTCAAGGCAGTTATATCATATAAGCACATAGCCTCATGGTAAGCATGCTATTCAAGGTAACACTCACACGCATACAAGGATGCTAAAGCATAAAACTCACCGAGTACTCCTAGCCAAAACAAAAGCTGATTAGAAATCATGCATGATCCTAAATGTGCTGAAATGCCTAATGCAACACATTCAAAATGCAACTATAGCAGGCTCGGAAATGGATCACTCAAAAGCCAAACAAAGCATGCAATTTATTGGCCTAAAGAGTGGTATTGAAAGAGGTGCATCATGGAGACACCAAACAGAGCTGAGCCCTTCTACAAAGTTGTAGAGGGGCTCAAAATAAGCCTAAAACCAGTAGGGGTCGAAGCCCAAAAAAAAAAGCAAATAGGGTAAAGAATTGACTCAAAATTGTGCTCATAAAAAGGAAATAGAGTCTTACCCTTGAAGATCTAACTTTGGTGGCTTCTTGGCTTCAATTTGTTGATCTTTAGCCTTTGAAAATCACTCCTTTGCTGCTGAAATGGAGGTGGTGATGGTGGTGCTTAGGGTTGATGAAGAGAGGAGCTAGAAACTTGAAGCTTTTTAGGGTTTTTGGCTATGGAAATGGAGGTTTTGGAAGAGAGGCTCTTGAGATGAAATTTTGTCACCTCAACCTAGGAGCTGTCCCACCTGTAAGAGGACCAAAAGGGTGTAAAAGGGAGGAAATGCATCCAAGTTTCTCCCAAAATATCCCTGAGGACAGGATATTTTTGAAAAGCAAATGACAGAAGGGTTCAAAAGGTAAAGTCAGCTGGCCAGGTGGATTTCTTGAAGGTGGCCGGCCGGCCACCCCAACTGGTCGGCCAGCCACTCCCCCTGGCCGGCCGGCCATGGCCAAAAAAAGAAGTGAAGAATTGCTGGCCGACCACCATGTTTTGGTGTCCTCCCAGGTGTGTAGAACAAGGTTCCAAGGTTGGAATTTGGCAACTCTGAAACAGGAGTCACAACATTGAACTTGAAGGAGAGGCTCAAAAATGAAAGTAACAATTACTGGCCGACCAGTACTTTTTAGGGTCCTCCCATGTGCCCTCATCACAAATATGTAGTCCCGGCTCGAAGAAAATATCACTAGGGTGTTCAACACTGGCCCGGAAGTGAGCAAAACGGGCGCCGGAGGAGCGAAACTGGTTTTCTGGAACAATTGCTAGCCTCCCACCCTCCAGTGATCTTCCTGATACTAAAACAGAGGTACCTGCCAAAATTGAACAAAAACCGATGCAAAATGAATGCTCGGGGCCCAAATCGCGTAGTTCGGGGTCCCGAAAATAGGCTGCAGGCACCGAAAGTGGCATTCGGCCACGAAGTGGGTATCTGAGACCCCAGTGTTCCTCAGTATGATAAAATAGAGGTCCCCGCCGAAAACCGGAGAAATCGGAGATGGTTGGGCGGTCCCGAACTGAGGCACACGGCCTGACGGCTCCGAAAATCGGGAACCGGGCTCCGAAATGGGCAAAATGGCCAACGGCCACGAAAAGTAGCTCACGGCCACTGAGAGATAGCCTACAGGACCACTCCCTCCCCTCAAGAAAGAAAACAGAGAAAACCGAGTCTGGTTCGCAAACCGAGACAAGGCACAGAAGAGAGTTCGGAAGTCCAGAGGCAGGGCGCTAGGCCGCAACTCTGAGACTTCTGAACGAGCACAATATGCAACATCACCGAGCACTCAATCGGTGACGTCTGAGTCTTAAGGTCGGTCAAAAATGGGGTGTCTACAGTTGCCCCTCTTTGACAGAACTCGGAAGTCAAGAAGTGACGGGAGTGAATGTCAAAGCCTAGAGACGACCCATTTTTGACAAGGCCGAAGACTTAGACAATCATACAAGATGAACAGATATGTGCCCGCAGGCATGCCCGCAGGCAAAGGGGCAAAATACAAAGTGATAGGCACGGAGCCAGGTGATCATGCAAGTGCAGCAAGCTGTAATGAAGCAAGTATTGACAAATAGATGCGACAGTTTTAAGCAAGAATGCAAAGCAACGACTACATTTCATGCAGTTAGGAATGCAGAGAATTATTCAATTCTCGTCGCGTCTCACACAGAGAAGATACGATACCTGCGCGATTCGTCTGGTCGCACCAGCCTCAAATGAACCGTACATACAATATCGTGCCTGCAAAATAGAGAAATTCAACAAGAACAATATGCCAACAACATATATTCAAAGTGATTCCTGTGATTCTGAAAGTTTGACACACGCAGTGTCGGCGAGTGGATGCATCACAAGGCGAGAAAAGATAATGCGTGACAACGTATGCTCAAGCATAGAAGTATTGTACACTAAGAAATCACGCATGACAATGCAAAACATTCATGAGAATGCAAATTATGAGCCAAATAATGCGAAACGAGCACAAATCAGGGTGCCCGTTTGTTGCGCAACAACGAGCTGAACGCCAGATTTCGGCGACGCAACTCGATCATGCCTCTCGATTCACCTCCGGAGAGGTCACAACATGGTTAAAAAGGATACACACTGATGTTGATGAATAATGATGAGACACATGTCAGAAATTGCAATTGAAGTTCCGTGGAGCAATTCGCCACAGAAAGTGCACTTTTCTTGAACTTTTTCAAGTCCCGAACTTCGATTTTCCTCAAAATTTGCAGAGAGGTAGGGAGGGGTGGGGACCATGGTCGGCCAGCTCATTGCCCTAGGAGAGGCCATCGCCAGGGAGGAAGCAAATGGTGGCGGCCAAAAAGGTGGCCGGCCACCGCCAAAAGCAGCATTTTGGTCATTTTGGAGATTTCTATACATACACTTGCCCACTCACTCCGAAATCACACCCACAGCCGTGAAATCTTCTTCTCTTGCTCCCTAAACCATTTTCTCCTTCAAATCTGCATTTTATACGCGTCCTCCGGCCATCCACGCAAGTTGTTTTCGCGAAATCTTCCAGCGTTAAGCACTTTGAGCCGACTAAATTTTGATTCCGGGGCTTCTCTTCTCATTGTCACCACTTGAGGTAAGTTTGTCTCATTATTTGGAAGATTTTTCCGGGAGTTGACTTTTGTTGACTTTTCATTTCCCGAGAGTTGACTTTTGTTGACTTTTCAAATTTTGGCTCATTTTGCTCATTTTTGCTTCTCTTTTCAGATTTCTTGACATGGCGGGTCATTTCCCTCATGGTGGAGGTTTTCCCGGCGACGGAGATGATTTTGATATTATGACATTGCCCCCGAGGGTTCGCCCTTTTGTTCCGTCGACATACTCGCCCAGTACATAGGCTTCATGAGCCGTTTTCCGTCATTTCACCGAGTTCAACGATCGGGTACCAGGGGATCTTCTTCTGCGAGAGCCGGAGCAGCACCTCTCCCACGATGCAGAGGTATTTTACTTTATTTTCTGTATCTTTCGTGCATTTTGTACCTTTGCCATGCTTAGACACACAGTTTAGCTTATGACATAGTACTTGCATCCTGAGCATGTGACTTAGCCACTTGTATTTCATGAACACATTTCATTGACTGACAGAACGACAAGACACATTAGTTAGAAATTGAACACACGGCTCAAACATTGATTCACCGAACACACAGCCCGAAGTTGAAAATGAGCACACAGCACATACTGACTAAGAGTAGAACACACAGTCCCAAACTCAGATTTACTGAACACGCAGCCCAGATTTGAAGTGAACACACAGCCCACTGATTAAGAGTAGAACACACAGTCCCAAACTCTGATTTACTGAACACGCAGCCCAGATTTGAAGTGAACACACAGCCCACTGATTAAGAGTAGAACACACAGCCCTAAACTCTGATTTACTGAACACGCAGCCCAGATTTGAAGTGAACACGCAGCCCACTGATTAAGAGTAGAACACACAGCCCTAAACTCTGATGCATCAACACGCAATTTCAGATTTGAAGTGAACACGCGTTTCATCGATTAAGAGTAGAACACACAGCCCCAAACTCGATGCATCAACACGCAGCCCAGATTTGAAGTGAACACGCAGCCCACTGATTAAGAGTAGAACACACAGCCCTAAACTCTGATTTACTGAACACGCAGCCCAGATTTGAAGTGAACACGCAGCCCACTGATTAAGAGTAGAACACACAGCCCTAAACTCTGATTTACTGAACACGCAGCCCAGATTTGAAGTGAACACGCAGCCCACTGATTAAGAGTAGAACACACAGTCCCAAACTCTGATTTACTGAACACGCAGCCCAGATTTGAAGTGAACACGCAGCCCACTGATTAAGAGTAGAACACACAGCCCTAAACTCTGATTTACTGAACACGCAGCCCAGATTTGAAGTGAACACGCAGCCCACTGATTAAGAGTAGAACACACAGCCCTAAACTCTGATTTACTGAACACGCAGCCCAGATTTGAAGTGAACACACAGCCCACTGATTAAGAGTAGAACACACAGCCCTAAACTCTGATTCATCAACACGCAGCCTCAGATTTGAAGTGAACACACGTAATCGATTAAGAGTAGAACACACAAATTTCCCTAAACTCGATGCATCAACACGCAGCCCAGATTTGAAGTGAACACACAGCCCACTGATTTGTACATAGCTCATTTATTTCATTTACACACAGCTTCTTCATTTCATTTGCACACAGCTCGTTTGTATTGTGTACTGAACACATGTATTCGTTCTGAATGCAGGTTGGTTCTCGCACCGTGCGAGGATATGGCTCCACCACCGCGAGGGAGTGGTATGCTGAGCTTCCGGAAGCTGTCCGAGACTTGGTTGACTTTGCAGGATTCGGACCATTCTGCAGGGGGTTATCTCACTGTCTTATCAGTAGGACATTGTTTGTCGCTCAAGGAGAGATGGTAGGACACCACCAATTCTTTCCATTTTTCTCATGACCGGGATATGACCATGACCCCATCGATTCACAGACTCACCGCCTAGACATAGGCGGTGGACCCATTCCTTACGATTTAAGATATGGGTCAAGGGAGGCCGCTTGATGCATCTATTGGGGCACTCCTACCAGAGACAGAGCTTCCGGGAGGGTTCGGTATACTTGGTTCTCTTCCCATTTCCGGCGGCCATAGGTGGAGCCTGAGTCTCCCGAGGAGGTCGAGCAGTATACTCGTGGTTTCCTCATGTTCCTCTTTGGGACCACTGCTTGTCGATAGAGGAACATGGTCGGTCAGATCTCTTGAGTGCCCTAGTAGACCTATCACAGTCAATCAAGATGATTGCACTGGCCCTGCTACCCTTTATTGTTACATGAGCGCAGTCTCTCGCACGCGGGGGGACTTACTCGGCGGCTACTGGAGAGCTTGGGAGGTACATTCCGTCCTCTTGATTTACATTTTTGCTTCTCATTACTTATTCATCGCACACACGGCGACTTTGCATTCTCAGATTCCTTTTAGCACTTTGTATTCACATTCCGTGACCGCTTTTCTCAACTATGGGTATATGCATATTTCACATTAGCCCGAGATGGAGGTGGCAGACCTCCTATGACTCCGCTTTCATTGATGTTTGAGGGCGAGCACCTATCGAGGCCTCGAGACTCTTCTCTCGCGACAAGATTTCGACATCGCGGCGCTGACAGAGGTATTTCAGAACTCTCAGTTCCTTTCATTTTCATCTTTGATCTGCTTTGTATTTCTTGATTTTTGATTGATTTGTACACTGGTTATCCGCAGATCACCTGGCAACCCTGGGCAGTCTTTGGCGACGATCTCGAGAATCAGTACCCCGGAGGGTCGACTAGTTCCCAGTATAGGGTCCTGCTCGAGGGACCAGTCGGGAGGGCTTGGTTCTCGGGAACGCTTTTCACAGTGTGGGGGTATGATTCTCAGGACCCTCCTGCTGTGCCTCCACCCACTATGCGGACTGCCGACAGGCTATCTACTAAGGAGGTCACTAGGGACATGCAAGGCACCGATGCTTTATTACATCTTATTGAGGGGAACTACGCCACCTATCACCGCATATATCTGATGCCCTCCTTGACGGGAGTACGGGCTACACCACTGAGGCCCACTGGCGCACCATCTTCAAGTCGTGCCCGTGCTGCAGACATCCCCTCTTCTAGCAGGGCTGGTGCATCTAGAGGTAGAGGCAGTTCGATTCCTCCGATCCCTCCGACTCTCGACCATCCTGGATGGCCAGATATGCCGACTGAGTTGACGAGTTGGCAGTATGGGACTACTTCTCCGATTCCGATCCCTATAGAGCCTCCGATGCCTGGTCACAGATATGTTAGTGATCCTGACTCACCACCGGTATGTTCTACCATTTTTTCATTTACCACACAGACATTTTGGCAGTTGCTTATTTATTGATGAGTTGAGCTTGTGTCTGCAGCCACCTCGGGAGTACATAGACCAGATGCTCGGGGTGGTGGCCTCACTTGAGGGGATGGTCCTGCGTAGAGAGGCACAGATGTCCATCATGGGCTTCCAGGTACCCTTCATCTCTCTTGCATTTATCATATTTCTGTTAACATGCTGGTTTTGAGCATTCTGCTGCACTGATAGGCTATGTAGAACACATCTGACACACACCTCACTCACATACTGTACTTGCACCTGCTTTTTATGTTTGAACTGATGTATTGCACTTTTCATTTTCAGATGCCTCCCGTATATGCTTCGACACGAGGTGGGCCACCCGGGCCTTCCCAGAGAGGTCGAGGTGTTAGACCTACTCGAGGTACTGGGCCCCGAGGAGCTGGGCCATCCAGGCCTTACCGAGGAGCTCGAGGAGCAGGGTCGTCTCGCAGACGCAGGGCATCCATTGTCGAGGATGAGGAGGAGGAGGTCGCAGACCGTGTGTCAGAGACATCTCCTGGGGAGGGAGGCTCCGGTCTTGGTTCCGGGAGCGGAGGCGAGGCTGAGGGGGATCCGGAGGATGACAGCTCTGATCCGGATGGTGATGATGGTGCAGAGGTTATCCCATAGAAGAGGATGAGAGGGCCTCCACATTCCCGTTCCCGAGGATACTGATGTTATTTCCTGCTTTATTTTACTTTTTGGCTAGTAGTTTGTAGCACTTTGCACATTGTTAGGCAGTTTTATTTTCTGTAAAACTTGTACCTTTATTTTGTTATAAAACATGATGGAATGAAACAGCCTTTTGAAAAGATGTTTGTATTTGAAACTCTTAGCATCGCCTCGCATCGTTTTGCACAAGATTGGAATCGACTGAAACTGTGCCTCATGTAGTTACCGGACCAGGTAATGTACCGTCGCAACAAATCAATACAACTCGTCTCACTAAGAAATAATGTAATCTTAGTAAGTTTACTACTCGATAAACAAAGTACAACAATGTTAACGACTAATAGACAAGACTTAACAAAATTGTATAACCAAAAAGTAACAATTCAAAACACAAAATGCATAAATGACAAAACTTACAACTCGATAAACAAAACAACAACTGCATAAGCAAAACACAACAAAATGTAGTTCGGACGGACAATCTGGATAATGGAATGTATCCCAAACTCATAGAAATGGAACCCTTGGACATTCTCGATGCATGAAAGTGCCTCAAGCTTCTTCAAGGGCAAAATAGGACCAACGCGAGGCCGAAAACATTTTGCATTTGGAGCCTAGAGGGTGGTCGGCCTACTAGGATAGATGGCCGGCCGGCCACCTCTCCCGCAACCTCCAAAAATTTGACACGTGTCCTTTGAATAGTGTTTTGCCCCTCTATAAAAGCCCCACCCTTGGAACTCATTCATTTCATCACCTTTCCTCGCAAAAATGGAGGAATTTCTCACAGAAAATCTCACATCTTGGATTTCTTCTTTAGATGGCTCGGAAAAGTTGAATTTCCGGGGTTTTGGCTTGAATGCACTATTCACGCTAAGCCGGACTCCACTACATCTTCCTTTCCTCTGTGCTGCGGCGAGGTTTTGGAACCCGGTGACGCACGTCTTTAGCTTTGGCGGGGAAGAGGTATGTCCGACTTTTGAAGATTTTCAAATCTTGATGGAGTCCGAGCGGGGCGAGGAAATTCTGCCCCAACTTAATTTTAGCTATGCCCAAACCTTAGGGCGAATGTGCGGTCTTAATGCGCATGATGCTAGGTCTCTGATTGGTGATGGCATGTTGGATATCCCGAGCCTGATTTACCGATTCTCTGATGCCGGTGACCGCAGCAACCACTATTGGCAAGGCTTCCCAAAGACGCCTCTGCTTGTGCCTACTATCTCATTTTCGCTTTGTCTCGGCCGGAGGAGCTAGCATCCGCTTGATTGAAGTCGCCAAGGCTTGAGGATGGGAAGAGTCAGACGCCATGACATTGGCTGAGACACTGATGGGCTTGGATGCTTTCTATCGCCGGGAGACAACCAGTTTGTGGGGAGTCCACTACTGTTGCAGGTAATGTTTCCCACCCAAGCTCACATGTATATTCACTCACATCACTCGGCCCTGCCCGGCTTTTTCTCACAAAACCCTCATCTTACTTTTCTCTCATCGCACATCTCTCTATTCTTTATTCTCTCATTTTTCATCCCTCCCCAGGTATGGTTGATGGATAAATTGCAAGTTGTGGACTCTTGTCCTGCTTACTCAGCCCGTGGCTACTTCTTTCGGCAACGCCTAGTGAATGCTCCTGATGAGAGCTGGTGGTTTGAATGGATGTGCAAC
This sequence comes from Camellia lanceoleosa, assembly GCA_025200525.1. Taxonomy (NCBI): domain Eukaryota; kingdom Viridiplantae; phylum Streptophyta; class Magnoliopsida; order Ericales; family Theaceae; genus Camellia; species Camellia lanceoleosa. The sequence continues at coordinate 16,236,346 of CM045761.1, forward strand.
TTGTCGGTGGATCGCATTGCGTGGCGTTGTCTTTGGCTCAAACTCCCGGCAATGAGCTATAGCATGTCCCGGCAGGTCGGGATTCGACTGATCGGCTTGACTCACTGTGTGTTCTATTTCCCATTCCGTATTCTGCGCCAGTTTGGCTGTGATCAGACTTGCCCACCGGAGGGGATAGAGTATCCGGCTACATTTCCAGTTCGAGGCGCACAGCTGGCTCGGCAGGCCGCAGCATGGAGAGTTAGAGAGCTTTTGGCCCCTGCCCTTACTTTCAGTTGCACTTTGTCTGACGAATGCTGGGATTGGCTCAACGCGGAAGCACAGGTTGGGCCTAGGTCGGCATCCGAGGCTTCAACTAGCTCTAGAAGGAGGCGTAGGGACACCTGACTTGACTATGCCCCAGATTTATTGCTTTATTAGTACTTTCAAGTTTTCGTTATGAATGTAATGAAAAAGCAACTTCAATTGTATGCAAGAGCAAAAGAACTCTGTTTTGAAATCAATGAAATTGAAGGTTGTGGTACTGAAAATTCTCCACTTTTGGTCCAAAAATGGTCTTAGTTGTGAAAAGATTAATTTGAACAAAGTCAACTTTTATTAAAACTTTTCAAAACTATTTTCAATATGAATCAGAACTGGACACGCCTGAGATCTGTCACTGAGATGCACAACCCCGAATCCTAGCAACTGGAAAGTTGCCCCTAGTTTGAAAAATGCCTTGGCAATTCATAGCAATGGAAAGTTGCCCCTAGTCTGGATGGTGCCGCAACACTTCATTGCAACGAGTTTTGCCCTAAAACAATAACACTGCATCGGAGATCACGATAAATGCCGATGAATAGAGATGACCGAGATGATCAAATGGACAAAGTTGATCGGGGAAAAGATTGTGGTGAACTTCAAGATGAAGTCGCCACGATCCCAAAGATGGGAATCAAGCCTTACGTAGTTCAGCTTAGGTTCGCCGGGTATTTTTTACTCTTTTGCGCTCTAACTTTTGCCAAGGCCGCCTTTGCGGGTTTTCAACCTTATGAGCTCGCTTTTATAATTTCAAATTTTTCTATGCTCGAAGTTTTGCCTAGGTCGCCTTCGGTTTTCGCCCAGCGAGCCTCTCAGGTAGTATTTCTTCAACTTGTCCATATTGATCGGTTGGGAAAACTCTAAGCCATCTAGATCCATCGTAACCACAGCTCCACCGACTGCATTGACTTGATGATGTAAGGACCACCAATTGGGTCTGAACTTGCCTCTTGGGTCGTGGATGGGAGCTCGGTTGTCCTTGAGTACCAAATCTCCTTCTTTCAAGTTCCTGGACTTAACCTTCTTGTTGAAAGCCCGGGCGATTCTGCGTTGATAACCTTGGATGTGGTACAGTGCTTTCAGCCTTCTTTCATCGAAAAGCATGGGTTCCTCAAATCTGCTCACGCTAATCCGCTTCGGCTATCTGGCACTCGGCCAATACTCGTAATGACGGGACCTCAATCTCAATAGGCAGAACGGCCTCCATTCCACAGACCAATGAGTACGGAGTCGCCCCAGTAGAAGTTCTGATCAAAGTCCTGTAGCCCCACAGAGCAAACGGCAGCTTATCTGGCCAGTCCCGATAAGTTTCCACCATCTTCTGTAGTATGCACTTGATGTTCTTGTTGGCGGCCTCAACTGCTCCGTTGGTTTGCGGCCGGTAAGTAGACGACTTATGAAAAGCCACATTGTATTTCTCCAACAAATCAATCACCTCCTTCTTGAAGTGGGAACCATTGTCTGAAACTATTTCATTTGGGACCCCGTAGCGACAGATGATGTTGTTTCTGATGAATTTTGCAACGTGTGAAGCTTTCAACACTGCGTAAGATTGGGCCTCAACCCACTTTGTGAAATAATCTATCGCTACCAAGATGAACTCATGCCCATTCGATCCCTTCGGCGTAATAGCTCCGATTACATCAATTTCCCAGACAGAAAACGGCCATGGCGAAGTCATGTGGTACAGCTTTGACGGCGAGATGTTCATGCGATTTGCATGAATTTGACACTTGTGGCATCGCCGGACGAAACCAATACAATCCTCTTCCATAGTGGACCAGTAATAACCTTGTCTAAGGATCTTCCGTGCCAACATCACTCCATTCATGTGTGCACCACATTCACCCCCGTGGACGGCTTCCATCAGGCGCTTTGACTCTTCTGCATCAACGCACAGTTTATGCATTCCCAGATGACCTCGTTTATATAGTTTACCCCCGCAGATGATGAACTGAACTGACATTCTCCTGATTGCTCTCTTGTCTTTGGCATTTACCCCTGGCGGGTATGTTTCTTTCTCCAAAAAGTTCCAGATGTCGTAATACCAGGGGTGTTCGTCCTGAACTTCATCTATGGCTGCAATCGACTCATAGGCAGGTACAAATTTCTGATCGATGATGACTGGACGCATCCGGACTCCACACGGGATGTCTATCATAGATGATAGAGTTGCTAGCGAATCTGCGAACTTGTTGTTCTCTTAGTAGATGAGTAAAACTTAGCTTTTCAAACCGAGGAATCAAGAAATCCAAGGTTTGGTGATACATCATCTTATTTTCCTCTTTAACTTTCCAGTCTCCTTTAGCTTGAAACACAACAAGCTTCAATCCCCAATGACATCCAAATTGCCTTGCCCCTAGTTCTAGGGTCGCTTCCAAACCAAAGAATGCACGCCAGATTCTCGCTTCATTATTTGAGACTTTGAACCGAGTTTGAAGGCTAGAGGGATACGGAATTGTCGGTGCTATCAAGAACACTCCTATCCCATACCCATGCCGATTTGACGCCCGTCAAAGTACATCGCCCAAGTTTCGCCGATATGCGTAATTGATTCATCCGGAATAGGTACTCAATCGCTTCATCCTCAACCGGTGGTCGGCAAGGAACTCCGCCATCGCTTTTTTTTTCATCGACTTATGCGTCACATATGTGAGATCAAATTCGAGAGCAACAAGAACCAACGAGCTAGCCTACCAGAAGCCGGTTTCTAAAAGATATTTGATGGGATCTAGTCGTGAAACCAGCATTACAGAGTGTGCTAACAGGTAGTGCCGCAGCTTCCTGGTAGCCCATACCAGGGCTAAGCAAGCCTTTTCCAGCGGTGTATATCGGGTCTCATACTCCAGCATCTTCTTGCTCAAATAATAGATGGCTCTTTCCACCTTATCTTCTGATGCTTGTGCAAGCATGCAGCCCATTGTGGTCTCGGTCACTGATAGGTACAAAATCAACGGTTTCCTTGATTCTGGTGGTGATAAACGCGGGTTCTCAGAGATATTCTTTAACTGCTCAATGCGCTTGGCATCGGCCGTCCCATTGGAACTTTTTCCTTTCTTCGTAGGCCAAAAGTGGTTCACAAGTCAAGGTTTGTTTTGAAATAAACCGTCTTATGAATTGCACTTTACCCAGAAAGCCTCGCACCTCCTTTTCAGTCCTTGGTGGTGGCATTTCTAGGATGGCCTTGATCTTGGAAGGGTCGACCTCGATGCCCCTTTGTGTAATCAGAAACCCTAGCATTTTCCCCGCTGTAACACCAAATGTACATTTCTGAGGGTTTAGCCGCAACCGGAATTCCCTGATTTTTTGAAAAAACTTGTGCAAGGCGGTGTAGTGGCTCTCTCTTTCTTTGGACTTGACAATCATGTCGTCCACGTACACCTCAACCTCTTTGTGGATCATATCATGTAGTATTGTGGTCGCGGCCCGTTGATAAGTAGCCCCAACGTTCTTTAACCCAAACGGCATTACCCGGTAGCAAGATGTTCTACGGGTGGTGAATGCGCTTTTTCTCTATCTTCCGCGCCATCACTATCCGGTTGTATCCCGAGAAGCCATCCATGAATGAGAGCAATGCATGCCCCGCCGTGAAATCTACCAACTCATCGATATGTGGTAGGGAAAGTCGCCCGGACTAGCTCTGTTCAAATCCTCAAGTCTACACACACCCGATCCCGCCATCTTTCTTGGCACCGAACAATGTTGGCCAACCAAGTCGGATATTCAGATACCAAATAGAAGCTGCGTCAATTTGCTTGGTGACCTCTTCCTTAATCTTAAGAGCCCAATCCGCGAATCCTTCGAGCTTTGCTGATGTCGGGCCTCGGGGTCAAGGGGATCCGATGTCAGATAATCTCAGATCGATTCTGCATGTCTTCGTAGGACCACGAAAACATCTTTGAAATCTTTTAATAAAGCGACTAAGCGCCAAGTTCCTCAAGACAACGTGGACCCGATCCGACCAAATTGCAGTCCTCCTCAATACCAATGTTCACGGAAATGATTTCATCCATTAATGGCTTAACAAATCTCTTGCTCTTGCTCAATTAGACGCTAAAACCGAGGAACTTCGTCCTTGTCGCTTTTGATCAAAATTTTGAAAGTCTAAATTAATGCAATAAATTAGGGCATGTAAAAGTACTGAAACCACAGCGCTCATTATTAGGCACATCCAAATAATCCAATTCATCGTTACAACAGACTCAAATGAAAAGGAAAAAGACGACCGACAGATCAGGCATCCGTTGACACCCTCAGAGTACCAGACTCAGACTCGAGCTGAATCGATTCCGACTCACAGACTCGGTGGAATCAGATTCGCCACTACCCGACCCTGTCGCTAGACAAAAATCCTCCTCAGACCGCCAAGTGAGAAAGGGTGCGATTGATGCATCCAAGATAGTCTGGTCGGCTCGCACTGCTTTCATCCCCAATCATGGAAACCATGAAGTTATTCCTCAAGCAATCTTGGTCGATCGGAGGATCGAGAGGAGACATGCCGTGCTACCCCATTTCCAATTCAGGCTCGTGATCCACCGCTTTATTCTGCCAACCTCGCTTGTTGGGTCTATTCGCCTCTGGGCAACATCATCCCGGATAGTTGCAGGTCAAGAAGATTTCAAACCTGCACGCTTCCTCTGCGTTGAACCATGGCTCTAGGAAGCCGCAAATGGAAAGTCTTCCTCCTCGACAAAGCGCCCATTCAGGTACCTGATGGGCCTGCATTAGATCAAAAGGCTTCCCACCGCTTTCATTCGCTCACGACCATTTCCTTCCTTTCTTGCCCAATCTTCTTGGTGGGCGATAACCCAATCCAAAGGTATGTGGATTGTGTGGCACTTCGCCAACGCCGCGACTCCTTTCCGCCGCTTCTTCCCAATCCCATCCCGGATATGTTGTAGCTTGTTCATGAGGTAGACGGCTGAGCTATGACATACACACCCTCATTCACGACCATAATGTTTTGCACCACCCTGCCTCAAATAAAGTAAATCGATATGAACATGTCTTCCATGCCGTGTTCAATCTCCAAGATCAAGGAGATATCTCCTGAGGAGGATGGATTGATGAATTCCCAAAAACAATGGCTACTCCTTTCCATAGGGGTATTTCACCATTTGATGTAGAGTAGATGAGACGGCCTTCACCGATGCAACCTGTGGTCGCCTAAAAGCATGTTAAAGGATGCAGGACCTCCAAGACATGAAAATCTACCTCGTGTTGTCCAGCCCAATCTTGGTTTGATTTTATCGTCCCTGTGACATCCCTACTTGTATTGTCATAGGCTCGATCACTTGAGTAGTCGGTGTGAAGTCCGCAGTTTTAACCCAATTGCATACGCCGCTCGGGTCAAGCAGACATTGATAGCGGACCCAGATCAACAAGCACCACCGAATCCATTTGTCCTGATTCTACAGAGATGTAGAGGGTCTGTTATGATCCACGCCTCAGCGGCAATTCCTTGTCCGAAAAGGTCAATGCCGAAACCTCCTCCTGAAAACCAACCCAACCACCAGCTTCTCGTGTAGTTTCGATGGAGAGTTTGGCCTTGTCCATAGCAGATAGGACAAATTGCCTATGCACCCTTGAAGCCATAAGCAATCCCTGATGGAGATGTTCTGCTTGTATTTTCTTTTAACTGCTTCAAGATGCCTCTTCTTCAACTTGCTTCTCTCTCTTTTTCCGCTCTTTATCTTTCCCCGATGCTTCGGTTGATCAAGGTGTGGGGCTTGAAATACCGCCCACTTCTTGTCATATGGTCCACCTCTTCGAGATACCAGTGTGCCTGGTTGGCCACCCGCCAGCCTTCGCTTGTGTGGGCGAGATACAAGTCGCCATCTTCCCACCACATTCCATTAGCATTTAACAGCACCTGTCTTCGGGCTTGTTTGCGCTCAAGATTTTCCTCCCATATGCTCACAAAGATATTCGCTTTACAAAGACTTTTAACTTCCTCATGGTTCTTTGCTTTTCGGATCCTCTCAGAATCCTATTTCTTTTCTTGTTCCTCCAACGTTAATTGTTCGGTTTTCAAAGTGTCTTGCTCCTGAGCGAAATTCTTCGTACCGGCGCTCTCCGTCAATTCAATCTGACCCTCGGCCCTTCCGGCCACAAATGGTACAATATTTGGCTGATCATCCAACCACCCAACGACTTCTGCTGACTCCTCGTATTCGAACCAGTTGATTGATGCATCCCCTGATTCTTGGTCGTTAAAAAACTGGAGGTTAGCGAAGTCTTCTTCCATCGTTGTCAGATCATCCCCCACTGATTCAAGTTTGTCCCCCCGGATCATACACAATTCAGCCTCTTCCGGCGGCCCCACACTCAGCTTAGGCTGGCTCATTGACAAGATATATCCACTCGGATCATAAGCTCGCCACTAAATTCTCGACCGCTCCACCTGCACTCAACAGCTTTTGTTTCCTCGAAGCCCGCCTGCTCCATTTTCGTGGTCACCACCTTTGGCTCAGTTGGGTTGTGGAGGTGTCCATCATGCACAAGTCGCTATCAGAAGGATCACCTTGGCTTGGGTAGGTGGGAGGAGTAATGTAGATACTAGGGTCGAAGACACGCCCCCGCTTGATGAGATTGATTCTTTTGGGTGGATCTTGGTTATGTGCTGGGAGTGGGTTAGTTGTGACGTTGGGTCTCTCGGGAGGTAGAATGATGTTTTTGTCAATGAGGTCTTGAATCTCATGAAGCAGCCTGTAACATTGGTCGGTATCATGACCATGCTACTGGTGATATTTGCAATATTTGGCTGGGTTGTGAGAAGGGGGGAGTGGATTTGGAGGGGGCCTCGGTTCCAAGGGTTTCAGATGCCCTTTTCTGACTAGAACCCCGAGGACTTTGGACAAAGGCATATGTAGTGGGGAGAAGGTCTGACCTCGGATTGGTATCTTGAAGCTTGGTTACTGCTCCCAGATGCATCAGAAAAAGGTGTGGCCGCTGCGGGCCTTGGTTGGGGAGGGAGAGTGGTGGTGACCATATCGACCTTTGAAGCTCTTGTATTGGCAGAGCCACTCGGGCCCGCATTGTTATTACGGTTGAATGTTCTTTGGGGCTGATCCCGGTCCTGGTCAATCAACCCTTGCTTCATAGCATCCTCAATTTGCACCCCCATATCATGTAAGTCTGCGAAGGTGGGGAAGGAACTACAATCATCTTCGCATAAGTTTTGGTTGGAGATTGCGCACAATCATCCGGATTTGATCTTTATCATTGGCCTTAAGGTCATCATCGATGCCTTTTGTCTCCACCGAGTGACAAAATCGAGAAAGTCTCTTTCGTCTCGCTTGTTGTCTCGAGATCACGTGTTGTAATCTCGATCCGAGTATTATATGAATATTGTGCAACGAAGCCTTCACCAACTCATCCCAGCCTCTTGACATCATTATCCAACTTTGCATACCAGCATGCCACTCGACAGGTTTGGCCAAACAAAGGAGAGTTTCAGAGTCCGGTTAGGCCCATTGGTCGCAAGATGTCTGAAAACAAAGTAGATGAACCATGGGGTCCCCGGATCCATCAAAGCGATCGATCCGGGGCATCTTAAATCTGTCCGCAATGTTACGGCCACATCAGTAGCCGCTTTCAATATCTGGGATGGCCTTCACCCCGTGATTTCTTGAAGAGCTTTTTCCAACTTGCTCAATTTCAGAGTCGTTCGTCTACCTCGAACTCGAATGGAGAGTCCGTGATTGGGTGTAATATTTTTGGACAATTCTTGGCAGCGGGGCGGAGCTAGCCTGCTGGAAGACCCGTGTCCTCTTGGGTGTTTTGGAAGTTTGGCGATCGTTCGTGGATTTGGGAGGGTATTCGGTGTTCTGGTATTCTGGGATTTGGAGGAGCATTCGCCAGAGATATCTCGCTTTCGTAATGGGGCCCCGTGGAGGAGGAACTGATGCGCCTAGTGGAGGAGGGACTGGTGTGAAGCAGATGCGATTCTCATTGCTAATCGGTGATCACCAGATCGCTGGGCCATGACAATGCTCATTGTTTAGAAAATTCCGGGCGGGTAGCATCATCTTGCATTTGTTTCATGCTCTCATTCATCCGGCGCGATCATCGCCCATTGTTGGATTCGTTGTTCCATCTCAATAACCGCAAGTGTATCTCTATAGCGTAAACAAGAATCTCAACCCGACCGTTCGACACTAGAGTAGATCGTTGTTCCGTGATCCGTGCTCGACACATCGCGCCTTCGGCCTTCTTCGTGATCGGGGTAAAGAGTGGAACATCGATGTCCGTCAACTAGATCCTCGGATCGGTTGAGTCGGCGACCTCGTGTCCAAATTGCTTCGAGTATCGACCGCTCTAAGCAATCGTATACAAACCGCCCTAGAAAAAAGATAATAAAGCAAAAAGGAAATAAATGACCAAAAACGGGCAAAGATAACAATTTTAATTTAAATACACACAACACACAATCGGCATACAACACGCAGCTTGGATAAGCTGAAATACACCGCCTCAACCATCGATCATCGCTCTCAGATTATCGTTTCTAAATCAATCGATATCCGCATAACCGATTCTCGACATCAATGATGCCCACAGTTCGATGCCCAAACTCAACTGATACATGCATTCCTATAGAGACGACTCTAACAAGCACATAGCAGATAAGTGAGAGTCGAAACACCCCTATGTTGGGGTTGGGTTTCGCCCTATTTTGTCAGAACTAGGGTTTCACCACGCACGCAGCTGCTTCAAACAACCTATAAACGGGTAAACAACCCGTCCTAGTTTGGAATGGTCACTATGGATTCAATATGCACTAGGTCGAATGGTCAAAGGGTGCCCCAGAAACCGGTTTGTGTTCCCATGTCGCCGAGCCCAGAGCCGATCAGCCTTATGGACATGACTTGACAAGACAAGCCTCCGGCAAATCGTTCGGGAATGGCATATGGCAAACATGGTGTCCTAGGCGCACCAATGCAAATGCAATGCAAAGAAGCACACAAGCGTAGTCAAAACCAGATATCACGAGTTCGAGTCAAGTTCTCTAAATCCCCAGAAGTCGCCAGAACCAGAATAAGCCCGCGAGGACCTCACTACGCGGACTCGATTTTGTCATGGTTCCAAATCTTGAACCAAAGAGTCCAAATCCGCAAATCGCTTTTGAGAAAAACAGATTTTTGAAAGAAGTGCCAAACATGGATCGCTTGCAGATAATGAGTCGCCACCTAAATATTTTAAAATGGGAAATTTAGAAACCCCGACTCGGTGCCAAAAGGCCACGATCCGTCATCACCAAAGTTGGCTCGGGAACTTGGGTACGATTGGGAAGGTCACATCGTGAGCACTTTCGCCGGCCAAAGACCGCCTCTACTAACTATGATATCTGCTTTTTGAAAACATTGTGAGTTCTTATTCCAAGTTATTAGCCTAGGTTACTATGTGATGCGACAAAGATACAAGTATAGACTGAATCGCCTGAATTGGAACTGAACATCTCATGTTTGTTTGTTTGAAAATGGTTTGATGGTGCTACCCGCAAGTAGGCTAAGACGCGGATTTGCCACCCTCAGGTGGGCTTAAGAAAACAATGATTTTGCCACTATCTAGTGGGCTTAAAACAAGCATTTGATGAATTATTCCAATTCAGATAACTCAACCTCCACCCACAGGCATTCAAGGCAGTTATATCATATAAGCACATAGCCTCATGGTAAGCATGCTATTCAAGGTAACACTCAAACGCATGCAAGGATGCTAAAGCATAAAACTCACCGAGTACTCCTAGCCAAAACAAAAGCTGATTAGAAATCATGCATGATCCTAAATGTGCTGAAATGCCTAATGCAACACATGCAAAATACAACTATAGCAGGCTCGGAAATGGATCACTCAAAAGCCAAACAAAGCATGCAATTTATTGGGCTAAAGAGTGGTATTGAAAGAGGTGCATCATGGAGACACCAAACAGAGCTGAGCCCTTCTACAAAGTTGTAGAGGGGCTCAAAATAAGCCTAAAACCAGTAGGGGTCGGAGCCCAAAACAAAAAGCAAATAGGGTAAAGAATTGACTCAAAATTGTGCTCATAAAAAGGAAATAGAGTCTTACCCTTGAAGATCTAACTTTGGTGGCTTCTTGGCTTCAATTTGTTGATCCTTAGCCTTTGAAAATCACTCATTTGCTGCTGAAATGGAGGTGGTGATGGTGGTGCTTAGGGTTGATGAAGAGAGGAGCTAGAAACTTGAAGCTTTTTAGGGTTTTGGCTATGGAAATGGAGGTTTTGGAAGAGAGGCTCTTGAGATGAAATTTTGTCACCTCAACCTAGGAGCTGTCCAGCCCCGTAAGAGGACCAAAAAGGGTGTAAAAGGGGATGGAAATGCATCCAAGCTTTCCCTCACAAAATATCCCCCGGAGGACAGGGATATTTTGAAAAGCAGCTGGACAGTTGTAAAGGGTTCAAAGCGTAAAGTCGGCCGGCCAGGTGGATTTGTTGAAGGTGGCCGCCCACCCCAACTGGTCGCCCACCCACTCCCCCTGGCCGGCCGGCCATGGCCAAAAAAAGAAGTGAAGAATTGCTGGCCGACCACCATGTTTTGGTGTCCTCCCAGGTGTGTAGAACAAGGTTCCAAGGTTGGAATTTGGCAACTCTGAAACAGGAGTCACAACATTGAACTTGAAGGAGAGGCTCAAAAATGAAAGTAACAATTACTGGCCGACCAGTACTTTTTAGGGTCCTCCCATGTGCCCTCATCACAAATATGTAGTCCCGGCTCGAAGAAAATATCACTAGGGTGTTCAACACTGGCCCGGAAGTGAGCAAAATGGGCGCCGGAGGAGCGAAACTTGTTTTCTGGAACAATTGCTGGCCTCCCACCCTCCAGTGATCTTCCTGATACTAAAACAGAGGTACCTGCCAAAATTGAACAAAAACTGATGCAAAATGAAGCTCGGGGCCCAAATCGCGCAGTTCGGGGTCCCGAAAATAGGCTGCAGGCACCGAAAGTGGCATTCGGCCACAAAGTGGGTATCTGAGACCCCAGTGTTGCTCAGTATGATAAAACAGAGGTCCCCGCCGAAAACTGGAGAAATCGGAGATGGTTGGGCGGTCCCGAACCGAGGCACACGGCCTGACGGCTCCGAAAACCGGGAACCGGGCTCCGAAATGGGCAAAATGGCCTACGGCCACTGAGAGATAGCCTACAGGACCACTCCCTCAGAAAGAAAACAGAGAAAATCGAGTCCGTCCGCAACCCGAGACAAGGAAAAGGAGAGAGTTCGGAAGTCCGGAGGCAGGGCGCTCGGCCGCAACTCTGAGACTTCTGAACGAGCACAATATGCAACATCACCGAGCGCTCAATCGGTGACGTCTGAGTCTTAAAGTCGGTCAAAAATGGGGTGTCTACAACTGGACATAGCATCTTTAAAAGTTAAAGGCTCATTTTCTAACAAATATGTTAGAAAATCTGGACCAAAAGATTTCGAGGTTCTAGTACGTTTACTACGCCTAAGTTCCTCTTCCTCATTTTGATCTAACTCTTGTTCTTGATTATGTTCTTGATCCTGACTAGTAATAGCATCAAAAGATCTTTTATTAATACTAGTCTCTTGTCCAGTCTTTTTTGGAAATACATGTTCAAAGAAAGATGCATTCCGAGACTCAATAATAGTATTTACATGCATTTCGGTATGTTCTGATTTATGAATCAAAAACCGATATGCACTACTATTTTTGGCATAACCAATGAAAATGCAATAAATGATCTTAGAACCTATCTTAGTCTTTTTAGGACTAGGAATAGCCACTTTAGCCAAACACCCTCACACTTTTAAGTATTTGTAGGATGGTACTCTTCCATGCCACAATTCATAAGGTGTTTGATTTACTTTCTTTCGGGGTATTTTATTTAAAATATAATTAGCAGAAAGTATTGCTTCCCCCTACAAGTTCTGAGGTAATCCGGAACTTATTAACATGGCATTCATTATTTCTTTTAAAGTCCTATTTTTCCTTTCAGCAATTCCATTCTGCTGAGATGAGTAACGAGCGGTGGTTTGATGAATTATTCCATGTTCTATACAAAATTCACCAAAAGGTGATTCATATTCACCACTTCTATCACTTCTAAGTTTCTTGATTTTCTTACCAAGTTGATTTTCAACTTCATTCTTATATTGAATAAAAGTTTTCAAAGCTTCATCCTTGGTTCGAATTAAATAAATATAACTATATCTAGTATAGTCATCTATAAAAGTGATTACATACTTTTTTCCACCTCTGGTTTGAATTGATTTAAAATCACAAATGTCACTATGAATTAATTCAAGTGGTTTCGTACTTCTTTCAATTGAATGAAAATGAGTTTTAGATAATTTTGCCTCAACACAAATTTCACATTTATGATTTGAATCAATATCAAATTTAGGTAAACATTCCATATTAATTAATCTACGCAAAGATCCATAATTAACATGTCCTAGTCTACCATGCCATAAATTTGAAGACTCAAGCAAGTAAGAAGAAGATGTAGTATTATTAATAACTGAGGGTACAACGGTCATTACATTTAACTTGAAAAGGCTATCAGACATGTAACATTTTCCTACATACATCCCATTCTTAGTAAGTACAAATTTATCACTCTCAAATACTAGCCTAAACCTATTCTTACTCAACAAAGATCCGAAAACAAGATTCTTGCGAATGTCCGGTACATGCAGCACATTGTTGAGAGTGAGTTCCTTTCCAGATGCCATCTTGAGTACAATCTTTCCTTGTCCTTCAACTTTGGAAGTTGAGGAGTTACCCATAAACAGTTGTTCACAATTGTCCACTATAGAATAAAATGTGAACATCTTTTTGTCGGCACAAATATGACGAATAGCACCAGTGTCCACCCACCGTTCTTTAGGATTTCTGACAAGATTTACCTCGGAAACAACTGTAGAAAGATTGATGTCATCGACACCATTGGAAATATTATACACTTCGGTCATATGGGCTTGAGCAGGCTTCTTGCTTGTTCTTTTCTTACTTTTGCCTTTGTTACGGCAATCTTTGGCCCGATGTCCCTCTTTGTCACAGATGTAACATTTGCCATTAAACTTGTACTTTTTATTATCTCCCCCTTTAAAGCCTTGTGATGAACTTTCTCCAGAAGACTTACGTTTCTTGGTTTTTGAAGCATATTCCACCACATTTGCCTTAGACTCCATAGGATTCTTACCAGCCCGCTTTTCAGAATTGCGGTTGTCCTCCTCAATCCTTAAACGCACAATTAACTCATCCATAGAAATTTCTTTGCGCTTGTGTTTAAGGTAGTTCTTGAATTCCTTCCAGCCTTTGAGTAATTTTTCAATTAAGGCTGCAACTTGGAAGGATTCACTGAGAGACATGCCTTCTGTGTGAATGTCATGCAGAATGAGTTGGAAATCTTGAGCTTGGCTGATCAAAGTTTTTGAATCAACCATTACAAAATCCAGGAATCTGCCAACCACAAATTTCTTTGAGCCGACATCTTCCGTTTTGTACTTTTTCTCCAACGATTCCCAAAGTTCCTTTGCTGTCTTGATTGGACTGTAGATGTTGTATAATGTGTTGTCAAGTCCGTTCAAGACGTAATTTCGGCAAAGGAAATCAGCATGTTTCCAAGCATCAACTGCAGCAATCACTTGCCTGTCGATTTCATTCTCTTTCAGGATAGGAGCATCTTCACGGAGGAAACGAGCTAGGTTCAGAGTTGTAAGATAGAACAAAATTTTCTGTTGCCATCTTTTAAAGTCAGTTCCTGAGAACTTCTCTGGCTTTTCACCGTGATTTACCGGCATCGCTATCACAGAGAGGGATTGGTGCAATCGCAGCCACCACAGTAGTACTTGTTTGGGCATTTGTTTCAGTAGCTATCAATTCTAATTTATAAAACAAAATTATAATTATAATTTACACTACACAGAAAATTAAACCAAATGCACAAAATTAAATTCTGTAAAAATAAAAGAAACAAGAATGTAACTTTTATTTTCCAATTAATTTGAAAATAAAATAAAATTTTATTTAAACAAATTAATTCCACACAGAAAATAAAAGAAATAAAAACTATAACTTTTATTTTTCAATTAATTTGGAAATAAAATAAAATTTTATTTAACCAAAATAATTCCACACGTAAAAATAAAATTTCAGAAAATAAAAGAAATAAGAATATAACTTTTATTTTTAAATTAATTTGGAAATAAAATAAAATTTTATTTAACCAAATTAATTCCACACAGAAAATTAATTTCAGTAGTACTTCAAAAATTAAAATACTAAAATAGAATTTTAATTAATGAAAACTCAGAAAATAATTTCTAAAATCCAAAATTAATTTCTGAAAAAATTCCACAAAAATATATTCTGAATTGTTAATGACACCAGTATCGTACTACTAGTTGTTGTTAAAGAAAAGAGACAGTATATTACTACTATCTGTCAAATAGTATATAATTACTATTTGTTTTTCCAACCAGAATATTATTTTGTAAATCTATAGAAAATAATTTTCTTTCGAAATTATTTACAAAGAAAGAAAAAAAAAAGAAGAAACAAACGAAAAATTCTGTAAACAGAATAATTCGAATTTGTCTTAAGATTGTTGGAACAATCTTCTGTGTAAATAAAATAACTTGAAAAAAAATTCAAACAAAATAAATAAATAACATACCAGATATATTTTGTCGAACCAAATAAAAATTACAAGACCAAATCGAGTGTGTGACACTCTGTCCTTAAGACAGATTCGCCCCGCTACGGTACTTACGGTTGAGTGGCGTCTATACAATGATCTTCACAAATTATAGTAGTACTCCAAACAATTTGTTCGGCGAACCAAACTTGTGTTCTAACTCTCTGAATATTTATTCTAAACTAAAATGAAGAATAATGCACTAGAAGAAAATGGACAGCAAAAGGACAAAATTCAGACTCAATTTTTTCGGATCAACATGGACTGCTGGAAAAGGATTTGTATATATAGACAAGAAATACGGTCCGAACTGGTGCAGAGCAAACCGAACAGGTACCATTTGAAAATTTGAATCTGACCGTTGCAGAACAAAAATTCAAACTGTTGGAAAACACTTATTAAACTATTAAATAGTTTAATAAAAAACAAACCGTTGGTCAAAGTTCTACACTGTTGGACCTTTCTCAAATAAGCCATTTGGAATATATATATTTAAACAATTTGAATATATATATATATATATATATTAAACTAATGAAATAGTTTAATAAATAAATGAAGAGGTTCAAACTTTAGGAATTATATAAGGAACCTAAAATTTAAATTTAGATTTAAATTAAATTCTAAAATTACAAATTTTAAGAAACCACTTAGGAACCCAAAATTTGAATTTAGGCTTGGTTTGGGAATAGGCTATTTTAGTAACTTTTTGACTTTTTACGAAAAGGTGTGCAGAAAAGTAGAGAGGTGATGTGATGTGTTTTAGTTGACTTTTTGACTTTTTGGCTATTTTAGACACTTCCCAAACGAGGCTTTAGAATTAAATTAAATTCGCATAATAATTTTTATTGAAAAAATTCAAAAGAATTTTATCTAAAAAATTAATGTTAAACCCGAAAACAACGTCATCTTCCCATTCACTCATAAATGCTTTTGACGTTCCGTCTTCACCACTTCACCTCTTCGGACCCACCCCAAAAGACGTTTGGGGTTCACCCAAATTGGGTTAAAAAATATGCCTATATAAAACCATTTTTTCCAACACGCTATCCCCTAGACCCCCACGAGTTGACCGGGCAGCTCAATCCCCGTCATAGTCAGCGAAGTGACAATCTTGAAAGTATTAACATCACAAACTTCTCTGCAAGGCACAATTTGGGTTGGATTCGCATCTAAAAACTCATAGCCTCACTGAAATAAAAAGTGCAAAAATAAGTACAACTGAAAGGAGTTTTGTCAAACAGGATTGCCAAGAATAAAAACCTAACACTAACTATAGGAATAAATAAGTATACAGCTAACAAGTTCTATAGACCCGAGAAAATGGGCTCCATTTGAACCAGAGGAAAATCCAACTATTTAAAACATCAATTGAATTCTCTTTATTTGCTCACCTAATTTTGGTTGCCATTGTTGAATCTTTTATGTTCAAATTGACCATTTTTGCAAATAATATCACACTTAACCCTAACAAATCAGAAAATATGTAGTCTGGTCCCAACTATCTTACGAGTGCTTGGCTTCTGGTTCCACACTTTAATTGTAGACATTTCGAAACATCTTTTTTTACGAGTTGTTCAAACACTCAAACCCATCTCATTCATTCCAACAAGATGTTGATTTAAAAACTTCTTGAACAAGAAAAAGTCTATTAAATCATTCATTACATTGGATGGTGATGTATATGCAATCGAAATTACAACTGGTTACGTGTCTCTCCGAGTTTTTTATATTTGTACTATTTTTTTTATATGTGAAATTTATATCATATTTGTCCTTTATAAAATTATAATAGTATCTCTCTTTAAATTATGTAAAATTCTGTTGTATTTTAAAAATTTTCAAAGTACTCTACTATATTTTTTTTGTTCGTTCTTTTATATTATAAACTGGAAAGTTAATGATAAAAATTAAATTAATTGAACAATTCTTTCTTATTATCATATTTGTTTAGTTGATTGTTTTTTTCTATTGTAGAATTTTTTTATTTTTATTTATTTATTTATTTTTGAGTTGATAGTGTTGAATTTATTAATCATAAATTCAATTGAGTTGTTGATTGTGGATTTCTAAGCTATATTGACGTAATTCTCACGAAAATTGTAATATTGAATCTTAACAATGGATCCAAAAAATGTATAAATTTAGTGGTATCTCATTGTTATTTATTGTGAGTGTTTTTATTTTCTTTTTAATAATGTGAGTAATATATGTGTTTCCTCTGCCTTAAATTTTTGACTCCTCCACATGATGTTTTCAAAATTTAATTATAAAATCATGAAAAAGTTTATAATTTTACATATTAATATTTACAAAAAATACCACTAATTTCAAAATATCTTTTACCAACACACTGACGTGATGTTCCCCCATAAATAAATGTTGCAATGATCATCTGGAGTATATTGTCTTATCATCTGACATATCAGTTTAATTATGTATTAAAAATATACATTAGTGACGTGGATAAATAAACAGAGTATATTGTCTTATCTTCTAACATACCAATTTAATTATATATTAAGAATATATATTAGTGATGTAAATAGATAAACAGAGTATATTGTCTTATCATCTAATATACCAATTTAATTATGTATCAGGAATATACATTAGTGATGTGGATAGATAAACATAATATGATACAGAAAGCTATGGTTACACAAGTGCTTGTAAGGGATTGATAACGCTCTCCAAGATCTAATCTATAACATAAAGCCTATAGTGTCGGCTTGACCTTTCAAAACTGAAGGTAAAATAAATTGTCTCTAATAAAGGGAAAATTTTAATATGTATTTTTAAAAGGAGGTCTATCATATATATTTTTAATTAAATTATTTTTTTTAATTATAACTTTTTTTTTTCTTTAAATATGACATTATTATAGTTATAATTTATTAATTCTTTTGTTATGACTCCTGTTGAATTTAATTAGGATACAAAAATTCACCAATAGAAAGAAATTTTCACTTCTTGAGTTGGGGCTTCCCCACAAATTCTTGAATAAAGGGAGATACGCCAAAGATTCTAATAAAAAATCAAAGGATGCCAAACTTGTTTGATCTTCACAGCCTTCGCAATCATCAATTCTTCTAGTATAATTCGGGTATGCAACAAGCGCTTCTTGAACAAGTTGGTGGAATCTGATGAGGAGATGGGACAACAAGATGAAGATAAGGAAGAGGAGTATAGATTCCTTTTGGCTGAAGCAACAAAAATCTTGCAAATGGGCCAGAAATTGCAGATTAATTTTGGTGGTTGAGAAGATATCTTCCTGAATGATTTTATCGAGTTAGAGATAAGCAACAAAACCAAAATCAAAAAGAAAACTTTGAGTTAGAGATAGAGAGAGAGAGTTAGTGGGGTGCAAGTAACGAGATTGGTGTTGGAAAGTGGGGGAATGGTGTTTTGTCCTGAGTGGTCTCAGTGGTGTGTTTGGTTTGAAAGGAGATTTATTTTATTAGAGGGTTGACGGGTTGTGGTGGCAAGCAGTGGATGGTGTTTGTTCTGTTTGGGGAAAAGTTGTTGTATTATCATTGTTAGTGGGGTGTGGTTTGGTGTGAAAGGGAGATCTGGGTTTGGGGAAAAGTTGTTGTATTATCATCCTTAGTGGGGTGTTGTTTGGTGTGAAAGGGGCATCTGGATTTGTTGTGTTGGAGTTGAGTTCTTCTTAACTCTTTATTTTTGTTTCTAGTTTTTGTTTTCTTGTTTAAAAAAAAAAATCATTTTTTTGTTTTGTTGTTTTAAAAAAATTGTGAAGCCGAGGTGTTGGTTAGATGGTTGTAAGTAGCCGTAGTAGGAATAGTCTGTACTTGCTCAAATCTCTCTCGATGCTTGTCATTTTTCTATACCTTTAATTTTATATTTTTTAATGAAATTTTTCTTTGTTAATAAAAAAAATATATTGGGTTTAATTATAAAATATATATATATATTTTTTTTAGTTATGACTCAAAAAATTGAAATCATGTTATTTTTCTTTTTAGTTATAAGGTATACATGATACATATCTTTCCCTTAATAAAGATAATTAATAATTAACTTTTGCTGATAAAAAAAAGAAAAGATAAATAGATAACTTATACTTTGTCCCATTTATGTTTGGTCATTTTTACACTTAGCCGTGCATTTTTTTTTAATTTTTTTTTTTTTAAAATATCACATCAATGGGGTTTTGAAAAAATAATTGTAAATCAATTAGAAATTTTATAAATATTAATAATTAAATATGTGAATTTTTTTCATGAATATATATATATATATTTTTGGACATCCACTGGGATGTAATTACCTTCTTTTTAAAATTTTTAATTTTTATTTGACTCTTCGTATTTCAAATTAAAATTATAACTCCTCTTTAAATTTTTTGCACAAAATTTTCAATCACTTTCAAAATGTTTAACTGTCCGTCTTTTTTCTTCTTCTTATGGATAGGAAGTCGTTATATTTTTATATGAATAAATTATACTTCGTACCATTTATATTTATCTATTTTCTCATTTTGACCCTTAATTTTTTTATTTTTTTTCATTTGACCTTTCATGTTTTAGTTTTTCAAATTTATGCCTAAAATTAATTTCTATTCAAAATTAAACAAAAAATGTCACACTAGTTGTCACATTATATAAAAAAAATATATTATTATATTGATATTTGTATTTTTAAATTGTATCAGAGAATTGAGTTATATATAATAAAATATTTTCAAGTCAAGTGACTCTCAATGTGTTATTTTTTTTTATCTAATTTTGGACATAAGCTATTTTTTTAAATAAATTAAAAAAAAACTTAAAATCTGAAATGTCAAAGTGAATTTTTTTTTTTAAGGATCAATGTAAGAAAATAGGCAAATATGAAAGGAGGCAAAGTATAATTTATTCATATAAAAAAATAACGACTTCCTATCCATATACAGCTAAACACTTTGAAAGTGATTGATTTTCATATCACTATCTCATTTATATGTATTGACTTTATATGCGGGTGATGGCTTCGTGGTTTGCAAGTTAATTTAGAAGAAAAACAAGTAGGGTTGAAAGGCAAAGACTTATAAATCTAAGCAGTCGGTGAAAGTCTAAAGTGTTCCAACACAGACTAAATTTTGATAGATTAAAGTCATCTTTGCCTAAGGTGGAAGGTTGATTTTGACAAAATTAAAAATTGAATTATGAAAACTTGAAATTTAAATACCGATGATTGGATTTTAAGAGTAAGATTGAAGCCGGGACAATAACAGGTTTAATTTCAATATTGCAGCCACAAAGCTTAATAATATATATATATATATATATATTTTGGGGGGGGGGGGGGGTGATTGTTATGAATAAAAATAGTGGTGGAATGAGGTTGATCATGCTTGACACATGACGATGATCATTTTCCCTAGAAAGTTTTTATTTTTTAGTGTTAATGGAAATTTTATAATAATAATAAAAAAAGACCAATAACAGGTTTGATTTCAATATTGCAGCCACAAAGCTTAATATATATATATATATTTTTTTTTTGGGGGGGAGAGGTGATTGTTATGAATAACAATAGTGGTGGAATGAGGTTGATCATGCTTGACACATGACGATGATCATTTTCCCTAGAAAGTTTTTATTTTTTAATGTTAATGGAAATTTTATAATAATAATAATAATAATAATAATAATAATAATAATAAAGACCAATAAAAAGTTGAAACTTTTAACCCAACTGGAATTTATTATATAAAGCACAATTATTGTGGTTCATATAGACGAAGTGACTACACTTGCCAAAGATTATGAACATTGAAATATTCATAATATTATTTTACACCAAAGAAAGCGAACTTAATACAATTGAAAGAATAAATTATTGGCCACCTTTATTACATGGAAAAAATGATAGAAAATAATAAAAATGTAGAACAACTCTTAACATTTGGGTAGATCTCCCGGAGGCGGAGACAACGTAGTTGAAGGTGTTGGCCCATTCTCAACCACAAAAGCCATTGATAGGCCCCACGGGACGTGTATATCCATGTGACAATGCATCAACCATACACCTGTAAACATCAATTTTTTCAAAAAGCAAAAATTAGTATACATGCACAACATACACATTAAAATGATAGAGCCATGCATAATAAAACATTATATTTACCAGGATTATTTGCTTGAAATCTGACAACAACCCACCCTCCGGCCGGCACAGCAATGGTGTTACGTGCTTGTGGATTGACTACATTGAACTTTTTGGGATCATTTATTGGGTCATAGTTTCCAAACCCCTGAGCCAACACATGGAAGTTGAATCCATGCAAATGCATAGGGTGGCTCTCTATACCCAGTGAGGCTGTGTTCTGCAACACCACCTCAACAGTTGAATTGAACTTAAGTTTCTTCACTTTGGTTGACTTTGATGTCATTATGATCGTTGTGTTGAAGTTGTTGTTTGAATTCGTGTAGTCAAATACCAATGGTGGTTGGTCGGGGAAATCAGTCGTGTAGATTCCATTGACATTGTTAACAAAGGCTTCCATCATCGACAACTTGGTGTTGAACTCGAATGACGCGTTGTTCAAGCTTGCAGCTAATCGCTGTTGAAGTGGGCCACTACAGTTGGAACCTGCTTCGCATGGGATCAAGCCCAAACTTACAGTCACAAACATGTGTTCATCAACATTGAGTGGGACTGGGACCCAGTGAGGCGCGTTCACTAGAGCAGTTAAACTGCTATAGAACTTGTAGGCTGTTGGTGTGTCATTGAAGGCTGGTAGAACCGGCATTTGTGGGGTTGATGACATGGCATTCTCATAGACAATGATCCCAGTGGTAGAGGTGGTAGTATCAGGTACATCTTCTGAACTAACGTAGGTATGCGCTGCCATGTAGTAAGAGGCTGCTGGTTGGTCGGCAGTGAGTAGTGCATCGATGGTCTGGCCAGGAGCAATAACAATGACGTCGGTCACCATCGGAGTAGTGTAAGTGGCGTCAATGGCAACAACTGTCATTTTGTGGTTGGCTATCTTGAAGAAGAATTGGTTATTCATTGCAGCATTGATGATGCGTAGGAGATATGTTTTACCTCTTGCCACATTTACCTTATATGTGCCTGAAAAAGAAAAAAAGAACCATATTTTATACAAAAGTTTATGAGAGGTTAAGCAAAAACTAATACTAAACATCTAAATATAACTTGGCAACTATATCTGCAATATTAAAGTGTAAAGTGTGGTAGTACTTACTATTTGATGAGCATTGATAAAGATCGCCGGGCTGACCATTGATGGTGAAAGCGGCGGAACTATTAAGAGGAGGACCACCGCTTTCAATCATTTGATTCTCGACGTCAATAATATTAGTATTCCACCATTCTCCTGTAATTACAATTTAATGCATGATTAATCTTATAGGCATTGAAAAAGTATGTTTTCTAATCATTTTGAAGTCAAACCATGCAACCAAATATTAGCTAAAAGTTCTGAACCTCAAGATTATGGACTTTACATTCATTACTATTTCCATTTTTCTATTATGCGTCTGTATGTCCTTATTGACTTTTTCCAACAAAAATGTGCAAATGAACTATCGTAATTTGTTCTTTGAAAAAAATTAATATAAAAATGTTTCATACGACTAATTTAACACCACTAATACATTACTAATGACATGACATCAGGTGAACCCCATTATTGATGTGATAGTTTGGTCTTTGTTTTTTTTTTTTTTTTTTTTTTTTTTTTTTTTTTTTTTTTCTTTACACTTGCCAGTTCATTAGTGGTGCTTTTAGAGCTGCTGATTTAGTGCTCTAAATCGGAAATGTAATTGTAATTTTGAAGCACAAAACTTTTAGAATAAATATTTAGTTAGTTTGAATTCTATACGATTAGAAAACATTTTTATTATACTAATGTATGTTAGGTCACTAAACTACTTCCAATTACCCATTACTTTTGAATATTTGAAAAATCCTAAACATCTTATATATGGGTAATAAACTTGACAATAAAATATTAGTAACATGTCTATTATTTTGACCGCTTTTGCACATGTTTATTTTTCCTTATCAAGTATCATAATAAGTGTACTAATATATGAAGCACAACAAAGTTTCTAGTGGAATAAACAAATGGATTGATACCTAAAAGAATTGGGAATTCTCTATAGGGTTTCAAGAATGGGTATGAGTGACCAACTTTCGGACGGATGATTAATGCCCCATAAACGGTTGCACGAAGCCATTGACTATGTGCGTGCCACCATAGGGTCCCTTCTTGTCCAGTAATGTTGAATCTATAAGTATAGCTATTTCCGGGACGTATTGGACATTGAGTAACATATTCAGGTCCATCGGCCCACGCACTCAATATTTGAAAAATTCCATGCCTGCATATATGAACACATACTCATATCAAAGTTAGTCTAATATAAGTTAAAAGCAAAATAAAAAAACTCAGTGCAAATTAAAATTTTATATTACCAATGAATAGTAAGGTTATAAGGAGATTTATTAAAGACATGAACAACAAGGGTGTCTCCCTCATGAGCCAGTATTGTTGGGCCTGGGAGGCCTCCATTTACAGCAGTAATTACTTGATTGTGGCATAGTCGTTGAAAAGTCATGTCTTTTACCTGAAATAATATAAATGAAATAAGCTATGTTATCAAATTTAAAATTTTCAAGTTTAAGTAATGATGCACATATTGACAGAAAAGAATACAAAGGGCATTGTTTTTCGAAAGCAAAAAATTAAAGTAGGATAGTTTATTTTAGTCAAAGAGAAGCACTAGTAACTATATTAAGCAAGAGTAATAACTTCTTGTTAGTCTAATGGTATAAGAAAAAAAAAAAAAAATTTATTTCTAAGACTTAGTGAAGTTCTATTTGTTACTAATTTTTTCGCCACGGTTTTATATCACTTCTATATGCTGTGAAGAATTTTAGGGGAGCAGAGATAAAAAAAAAATAAAAAAGTATTTTAACCGATGTGTGAGCTAAAATGAGAGAATGAAGAAGCAATGCATGTTAGAGAAAGTGCCGTCCTCCACAAGAAAGGCTTTCAAAAACTAGTAAGCCGAGCATACCCAACTTAGAAAAAGTGCACAGAACAAACACAATTAGAAATGAGTCCCATACAAAGTGACAAAAAACTAAAGACTGAGAAAAGTTTTAAAAAATGATTGAAATGGGCATGATAAATTACTTCGAAAGAATGCTCCACAATGTTAGCAGAGGCGAGTGAAGCAGCCAGAAGAGCTGAAACCCAAATGAGTAAGAATACAGGACGTGCCATGTTACTTGACCGAACAATAAATGACTGAGAGCAAAGAAACAAAGATAAACAGAATCTCTTTCCCTCTCTCTCTTTTATGTGAGAAGTGCTCAAAATTTTTGTGAGTAGCTTTGTATTTCATACAAGGATGTTGTTTGTGTTTGTTCTGCAATTCCTTGACATATATAGAGTAGTTGGGCATGTAGATAGACAAGCCTTACCCTTTACCAATAACGCGTAATTTTAATGTGACTTTGAAATTTGAATGTGTCAATCGTGGAAACTTTGTAATAAAATAGCTAGAGTTGACAATAAATAAAAAAAATATTTAAATAAATCCCAAAGTCATAGAATGTTGGCTGTTTATGCAATTACAAGGGGCTTGATTTGTGTAATGCCAATCCTACGTCATCAAATGTTTATTTTGTCCTAATTTTAGTGGTTAGTTTTGTTATTACACTATCATTATCACAAGGCACTAAACAATAACGGACCGCCGTCTTCGAAAATAAGAAAATTTGAATGTAAAAAAATTCTATGATGGCAAGTTTGATTAGGCAAGTTTTAATTAGTAATTTTATAATTTTATGTATAAGTAGAGTACTGCTTAAGTATTATTTTGTTACGTTCTCCTTAATTTTTTATTTGATATTGTAGTTTTAGATTTTTTTTTTTTTTTTTTCTTTTTCTTTTTGTAAACTGGATTTTGCTATCTTTGTAACTAAGTTTTAGGGGTCTGGCTCCCTTTTAGTCTAAGATACTTGATTAGAGAGTGCTGTTTAGGCTCATGGAGCTGAACACGGATCTATTTTTAATTATTCAAATAATTTATTTTGTAAAATTTTTTGTATAAATCATACATACACAAAATTAATTTAATTTGATAATCAAAATTTATTTAATTTATCGTATGTCTAAAAAAGTAAATGACATGTGTTTGAAAATAGAATACTTATTTTTTTTAAATAATGATAAAATATAACATTACTTTTTTTGATATATATAGATATTTGGGTGCCTTTTATACCTGTTCATCACTGTTATTTGATTTTACCTTTTCATATAATTGGACCTGTATATTTTGGCACCCATTGAAATTGAGAATAAGTAATTATTTCTTTTTATTTTTATTTTTTTTAAAGATTATCAGTAATCTTTGGCTTCAGTTTTTCAATTTTTTAAAAATTAAAATTTTCATTTTTCATATTTTGTTTTGTTTTTAGTGAATTTTTAAAAAATTTTAATTAAATTTTTTACTTTTTTAAACACACTTAATATAAATACAATTAAAATGTATAATATTTGTGAAAAAAAATATTTAAAAAATTCACTAAATACCAAAACTAAAAATATATATATATATATATATATGAAAGTTTAATACATTTTCATATTCTTATGTATTTATTGGTTTTTTTAAAAAATATTTTTTAGAAATAGTTTACTTTTTAGATACATCTAGGTTAGATGCATCAAAAAAGTAAAAAAAAAATTCTTTAAATTTTTAAAAAAATCACTATAAACAAAAAAATACGAAAAATTAAAAATTCAATTTTTAAAAAATTAAATTTAAAAAATTGATACGAGATTTTATTTTTTATTTTTATAATTCCAAGAAGTGGAACCGTTAGTGAGATTTCCTTCCAGTTTCAAATTACTTATGATAGTGGGTCACCAATATTGTCCCATTTCCATAATCAATTCTATCTGTTTTATAACTTTTTGTACATAAATCATTTATAAAAAATAAAAAAATAAAAAAAATTACATTGATATTATATTAGTAATTACTTTTAAAAATGAATAAAAAATATAATTTTAAAAATAAATATAATAAAATTGAGTGATTATAATTATTGAATAAATTAATTTTTTTAATAAATAATTTACACAAACATCAAAAGTAAAAATATATATTTTTTTATAGTGAAATAAGTGATAGACCCACCAACCCAAACTGATCGTGCCTAATTATTTCCTTAATTGGAAATAATCGATTTCCAAATTAAATAATGATGATTCTAATATAATAAATTAATTAAAAGAAGTAATAAACAATTAACCATTGGAGCGGGACTTTCATGTGAGCTTCTAGAGGAACTATTAATTGTATTGTATCCCATACTTATGAATATTTTATTTTATATAGTCGCCTTGTCACTGTGCTATTTTCCTTCTAATGATTAAAAAATAGAATAATTTATAAATAAGAATTCTATTGACAAGTGTCCTAGAATATAGAAAAACATAGAAATATATATATATATATATATATAATTCAATATATGTTTAAAAATTTTTACAACACTTTTATTTATTTTAAAATTTTTAATTTTTTTATTAATTTACACTAATTTTAACATTAAATAATACAAAAAACAACACTCTCAGATTTATCTATAAATAAATGTTATTGAGATTATAAAATGCTAAGAGTCGATATGGATATGTATGGTAAGATTAGTCGTATACAATTAGGTTAGTCAAAGTAAGCTTCAAAGTCCCATTCTTTAATCATTCAAATATGTTTTAATATGATACAGTCAAAGTAAGCTTCAAAGTCCCATTCTTTAATCATTCAAATATGTTTTTATATGATACAGTAAGAAACCACAAATTTTATTTTATTTTATTTTATCTATTTTATTTATTTATTTATTTTATTACATCAATAAAGAAAAAAAAGAGAGAATGAGTGCAAAAAGTATCATAGTGAACCACATCAATTCGAACTAGGTTGGCATCGATAGACCGCCCCAATAACATGCTAATACACCATCAAAAGTTAGAGAGAAACCAACCATAGCAGCCAACTCAAATGAACATCCAGTAGCAGCAACAACTTGCATTAGCTCTGTAGCAATAGCAACATCCAACTAGCATCCGCTCCGAAGCAAGAACCAAGAACAAAAAACTAGCATCACCAAACCATCACATACCAGTAGCATACAGCAGCAGCATGCACTGATATCCTTGAGACTCCAACTTGCAACAACTCAGTAAACTAATCATTAAATCAAACTAGCATCAGCTCTGTAGCAAGAACAAAAACCTAGCCTCTCCAAACCAGAATCAACTCAATAGACAACAGCATCATACATAAGTAGCATATAGCTTAGTAAACTAATCATTGAGAATCACTCCCATAGCAGCAACAAAACACATTCCATCCAATTGGCTAGCCTTAGAACCCATATCATTCAAGCACTTTTTTACAAGTTGTTCAGAATGTTGTAACATTTTGAACAACTAAAAGTCAATTAAATCTTTTTTTTTTTTTTTTGATAAATTCAAACTTCATAAAATTAAATTAGTCTAATACAAAATTGTCGTTTTGACATCTAACGCAATCCTCTACTCCTCTACCTCCTTAGCTTCTGATCCACCACTCTTCCCAAATCTCCCCCTTCTCGCCTCCGCCTAGGGGTGCAAACGAGCCGAGCCGAGCCGAGCCTTGCTGGGCTCGAGCTCGGCTCGTTAAGCTATCGAGCTCGTTTATTGAGCTCGAGCTCGGCTCGATAAGGGACTGGGCTCGAGCTCGGCTCGGCTCGTTAATTTTTGTCGAACTCGAGCTCGGCTCGGCTCGGCTCGATAAATTTTTTTTAATATTATTTATATTATTTAAATATAAATTTTTAAATAAAAAATATTATTTATATTATTTAATATATAAAAATGCATTTATATTATTATTTATATATATATTTATATATTTTTAATATATAAATAATGTATTTATATATAATTTAATTATAGATAAGCAGGCCGAGCCTCTGGGCAGAACACGCGGCTCGAGCTCGGCTGGCTCGTTAGCAACCAATAATCGAGCTCGAGGCTCGGCTCGTTTACTAAACGAGCCGAGCCCAGCCGAAACCCACGAGCCGAGCCGAGAGGCTGCACTTCGGTTCATTTGCAGCCCTACCTCCGCCTACCTTATCATTCTTTTTCTTCTTCTTTTTTTTTTTCATAGGTCTGAAAACCATAAATCTCTATTCACTTTCTCTTATTGTTTCATATGTTAGAACTATGGGACACCAGAAATCAATCACACACAATAAAACAAGAATATTTACGTGGTTTGGCAATTGCCTACGTCCACGGAGAGCAATATATTATCCGGAGAAAGATTATAGTACTCACTCACATACACTCTCACTCTTGGTGTTCTCTTTGTGTTATCTGCCTATTTGCTCTCGTCTCAGCCTCTCTATTTATACACCAAGATGGAGGAAGCTAGAGAGCACAGCTGGCCCAACACATGGCCAGCTGTGTACTTGCCTTTTGGTTCCTTTACTAAAGGTGGTCGTTCACCTTTCAAGCTGGCACAACACATCATATGGGAGATCAATCTTATGAGCTGGAGCTAACAATTCTCTCCTTCCACGCCCATAAGGATAACTGACTTCTCACTTGAAGTCCATTCCAGTCAGATTCTTGCAAACTTCCAGTTTGTCTCTGGTGACACCCTTGGTCATCATGTTTCCGTGTGAATCTTCACTAGCTTCATCAGCTACTTTTCCATCACTTCTCATATCTAATGATACTAGACATCAATGTGTTTTGTATGTGAATGGTACATGGAATTCTTGCTCAAATCAATTGCAGTCTGATTATCACAATGTACCTTGTATTCTTATTGATGTGGACCCAATTCTTGTAGAAACCACTTTAACGACAACATTTCCTTTCCAGCATCTGCGGCAGCAATGTACTCTGCCTCTGTTGTAGATAAAGCAACACACTTTTGTAGTTTGAACTGCCATGAAACAGCTCCCCCTGGAAAGGTGAACAGAAATCCTGATGTAGACTTTCTACCATCAAGATCACCTGCCATATCGGCATCTGTAAAACCCTCAAAAATTGGTTCAGCTCCTCCAAAACATAAACACATCTTTGAAGTTCCCTTCAAATACCGAAGAATACATTTGACCACCTCACAATGCTCCTTTCCTGGATTGGTGAGGAATCTGCTCACAACGCCAACTGCGTGAGCTATATCTGGCTGGGTACACCCCATTGCATACATCAAACTTCCTACTGCGGAAGAATAATCTCAATTTCTTTCCTTGCAGAGCTGGTCGTGGGACACGAACGCTTTGACACATTGAAATAGTTGGCCAGTGGTGTGCTGACTGTCTTGGCATCTTTCATGTTGAACCTTTTAATTACTTGTTCAACATATTTCTCCTGTGACAGCCATATCTTCTTGGCTTTTCTGTCATGAACAATCTTCATGCTCAAAATTTGTTGTGCTGGGCCTAAATTCTTCATGTCAAAATACTGCGACAAGTCCTTTTTCAACTTGTTGATCATAGTAGTATCATGTCCGATGATCAGCATATCATCGACATATAACAGTAAGATAATGAAGTTTCCATCCGAAAACCTTCGGAAATATACACACCGATGCACGCTAATTCTTGTGTACTCGTGATCCACCATAAATGAATCAAACTTCTTGTACCATTGTCTCGGCGCCTCTTTCAGGCCGTAGAGACTTTTCTTTAGTTTGCAAACTAGATTCTGTTTTCCTTTAACTTCAAATCCTTCTAGTTGCTCCATATAGATCTCTTCCTCCAAATCACCATGGAGAAAGGCAGTCTTGACATCCATTTGTTCTACTTCCAGATTCAAGCGAGCTGCTAATCCCAGAGCTACTCGAATGGAATTCATCTTCACAACTGGGGAGAAGATCTCATCAAAATCAATTCTTTTTTTCTGCCCAAAGCCTTTGACCACCAAACGAGCTTTATGCTGCAATAGTTTACCATTTCCATCTTTCTTCAACTTATACATGCATTTGTTCTTCAAGGCTCTCCTGTCTCTTAGAAGTGGAACAAGCTCATAAGTGTGGTTCTTCTGCAAAGATCTCATCTCCTCCTTCATGGCTTGCATCCAACAGTCTTTCTCTGTATGACTCGTGGCTTCTGAAAAACTCTCGGGCTCCCCCTCATCAGTAATCAGAATATACTGAGAAGCGGGATATTTGGTTGATGGCACAGCAGTTCTTCCAGATCTCTGCAACTGAGGCCCAGTTGCCTCTGTGTTGCTCCCCCTACTCAACACCCTTTTCATTTGGGTCTTCATCTCTTTCCTCTTGATCCTCAATTTCTGGCATAGGATCCTACAACACTGGCACTTCTTGTTGTACATCATCACATCTAGCATTTTGTGATGGCTCAGGAGATAGAAACAAGTCTGGAGTGATGACATCTCTAGACTTTGTAGATTTCTCAAAATTTGCTACTGTCTGGTCTTCCTGGAACATCTCTGCTCCTGAACATCTTATTGTTCACTGGGTCCCACACCTTGTACCCAAATGCTGCATCTGAATAGCTCACAAATATGCATGGAGTGGACTTGTCATCAAGCTTCTGTCTGTTTTCCTTGGAGATATGTGCAAAAGCTTTACACCCGAAGACTCTCAAGTGAGAATATGATACCTTTCTTCTGGACCGGACTTCCTCAGGTATCGCAAAATTCAATGGGATTGAAGGCGACCTGTTGATAAGATAACAAGCTATACGGGTAGCTTCAGCCCAGAATGACTTTGGCAACTTTGCCATTTTGAGCATACATCTGACTCTTTCCATAATAGTGCGGTTCATTCTTTCTGCCACACCATTGTGTTGTGGGGTGTCGGGAACTGTTGTCTCGTGTCGGATACCTTTGTTGGCACAGTATGCTGCAAAAGCATTGGAAGTGTACTCGCCTCCATTGTCTGTGCCAAGACACTTTAACTTCTTCCCAGTCTCTCTTTCCACCATTGCACGGAACTCCTGAAAGTGCTGAAATACCTCATCCTTTATCTTCAGGAAATACACCCATAACTTCATTGATGCATCATCAATGAAAGTCAGAAAATACTTGCGGCCGCCATGTGTCTCTACTTTGATTGGGCCACAAACATCTGAGTATACCATATTGAGCACTTCTGTTTTCCTCTTAGTCGTTGAACTAAATGATACTCGATGTTGCTTGCCATAAAGGCAATGATCACATGGCTTCAGGGCACTCCCTTTGGATAAGGGTATCCTGGATTGCTTTGCCAACAGATGCAATCCCTTCTCACTCATGTGAGCTAGTCTTCTGTGCCATAAATCCGATGACTCCTTGTCTTCTGCTACATTAAGACTTTCTAGACAGATCTTCGTTTGAGTTTTATACAGTGTTGAAGACATCTCTCCTCTGGTGATTGTCAAAGCTCCTCCTGTCAGCTTCCAACAGCCATTTCTGAATGTACTTGTATAGCCCTGTCGGTCCAGGGCGCTTTCGGAGATAAGATTGAGGCGCAAATCTGGAACATGCCTCACATCTTTGAGAACCAGCTTGTTCTCGACATTAGTCTGAATGCTAATGTTGCCAATAGCCACAATCTTCGAATAGCTAGAATTCCTCATTCGAATAGTGCCAAAATCTCCAACGTTGTACGAGCTGAGGAGTTCTCTGTGGAAAGTGGCGTGATAGGATGCAACTGTGTCTATCACCCATTCTATGTAACTGTGGTCAGCCACGTGAAGACAATCCTCTTCTTCACCAACTGCAAGAAGTATTTCATCAGTTGTTGTGGCTGTTGTGTTCTCATCTCCCTTTGACTTACTGCTTTGGCCTTTCTCTTTTCGGCTTGGGTAGTTTCTTTTTATGTGACCCTCCTGGCCACAGTGAAAACAAGTGAAGTTGAAGTTACCTCGACCTTTGTTGTCTCTGGATATACTCTTGTTGTTCCAGCTGGCTCTACTTTTGCTTCTTCCTCTACCTCTTCCTTTACTTCTTTCTCTGCCTCTATCTTCTGTGACAAGAGCATGGGACTGATTACTTCCCATGTCTTTCCTTCTTGTCTCTTCATTGTACATGGCATCTGTGACCATGCTCATGGTCAGCTTCCCTTTTGGTGCAGAGTTGCTGAGAGAGACCACCAACGTCTCCCAACTGTCCGGTAAAGAACTAAACAGTAGTATGGCTTGCATTTCATCATCTAAGCGCATCTTGACGGTTGTAAGCTGATTCACCAGATTTTTGAATTCACTTGTGTGCTTGGCGATATACATTATATTCTTCAACTTCAAATTGACAAGTCTTCTCATTACCAAGGCTTTATTCTGAGCGGTCTTTGAAAGGTACATGTCGTCTAACATTGTCCATAGAGAATAGGCATTTGTCTCCTCTGCGACATAATGGTACACAACGTAGTCTATCCATTGTCTGATACAACCGATAGTCTTGTGGTTTATCTTTATCCAGTCATCATCTTTCACTTCTTGAGGTTTAACCCCTTTTATAAAAATAGGGTCAAATGGGTCTTTATAAAACAGGATGTCTTCCATCCATGACTTTCAAATTGCATAATTGAAAGGAGTCAACTTGAACATAGATCCTGAAGTTGATGTGGATTTCTCCATTGTATTATTTCTTTTTATAGAAAACTCCGAATGAAAAATCTAACTGTACGGATGTGTCCGAAATATGCCAAATAGTTGAAAACTACTATTGGATCGTCAAAAATAGACTCAAAATAGCTCAGATCAAGCCAAAACAGTTTGGACAGTTCAGATCTGTAGGTGTACCTTAGTTGCGCAGCAGTGGATAACTCTTTACCTCCAGGTTGATTGGTCAACAGGGATACTGACATGGGCAGCCACGTGGCACCGCTCGGTGACTGGCGCACATGTCAGTGAGATGGCGCTTACGTGTCAGACACGTGGCAGTGACCTGGCGATGACGTGTCGGCCACGTCTCAGTGATGTGGTGCTGACGTGTAGCCATGCAGACAGTGACGTGGCGTTTGACATCACACACACGCACAACACACTCGTCTTCCTCCTTGAGCAGCGTGTGGGGCGCGGGCAGAGCGTGATATTTACGCGTCAGCTGTTCTCCATGGCGCGTGTGGCGCGTATAGAGTGTGAGATTCACGCTCCTACTTCAGAGAGCGCGTGCAAGCTCTTCTGGGGCTCTTCTTCGCTATTCTGGACTCCTCTCCACCAGACCTTGCTTTTGATATGCTCAAAACCTGATTTTGAGCAACTTAACTTCTGAACAGTTTCGAAAAACACTCTGTTAGACTTATTTATTTTGATGATTTATTTAATTATGTTTTAATTTATTTTAAAAAGAAAAATAGAATCCAAAATTTATTTTGATGATTTATTTGAAAGAGAAAAATAGAAACAAAATTTATTTTGATGATTTATTTGAAAGAGAAAAATAGAATCAAAATTTATTTTTTCCCATTATTTCTCACCTAAACCTTTATCCTAAATATTGTTAGAATGTATTTAATATTTGATTAAATCAGGAGTTCAAACAGCCCAAAACAAATGTTCAAACAGCCTAGCATAGCAGGAGGCTAAAAGGTTCAAAAGGTTCAAGTGGAAGATATTCAAATTAGTAATGATGGAAGTACAACGGCTATAAAGGTTCAAAAGGCCAAAAGGTTCAAGTGGAAGATATTCAAATTTGTAATGATAGAGTGGAAGATATTCAAATTGGTAATGATGGAAGTATAACGGCTATAAACGGTTATAAATTCAAATGACTACAATGGCTATAAACGGCTATAAATTCAAATGACTACAATAGCTATAAACGGCTATAAATTCAAATGAATACAACGGCTATAAACGGCTATAATTTTCATTATATATACCAAAGCCTCTAATGTAAACAAGTTACAACAAAAAAATCTGAAGATAATCTTTGATCTATAATCACCCACATCTATTCTCAGAAATTATACACTGAGCCTTATAGCTTTAAGCACATCTTTTCTGTGTGAGATTTACAGAAAAATCAAAGGTTCATTTTATATATCTATCTTTGAGAGATATTTATTGTAAGCTTTCTTTGAAAGCAAAAATACCATTTCATCTTGTAAAAGTGTTGCAAACACTGTGTTCTTGAAATCTTGAGAGTGATTGTGAATCACCTAAGATTTGCAAGGGTTTGGGCTTGTGAAGTCTGTGTAAAATCTGTGGAGGATTGCTCCATTTGTAAAGAGGTTGCTAGCACCCCTGTGAATCTAGAAGATAGTGGAAAAGCTCAAGTGAAGCTTGAGGAGTGGACGTAGGCCGAGTTGAAGCCGAACCACTATAAATTTGTTTGCCTCTCTCTCCCTTATCTCTTTGTTTTATTTTAAATTGCTATAACTATATTTCACATTTTTACTGTGCTAAAATTATTAACTGACATAGCTGTTAAGACATTTGTCTTAATTATTTTTATATTTATCTATTGTGCTAGTCATAATTTTTATTTGGGTCTTATTAATTTTTAATTGTAAAAACCTAATTCACCCCTCCTTTTAGGTTGTCTTTTGGGTAACACACTCTGTTTTTGTTCCGAAACGCAACTGACGAGGCTCTGATACCACTTGTTAGGACTATGGGACACCAGAAATCAATCACACACAATAAAACAAGAATATTTACATGGTTCGGCAGTTGTCTACGTCCACGGAGAGCGATATATTATCCAGAGAAAGATTACAGTACTCACTCACATACACTCTCACTCTTGGTGTTCTGTCTGTGTTATCTTCCTATTTCCTCTCCTCTCAGCCTCTCCATTTATACACCAAGATGGAGGAAAATAGAGAGCACAGTTGGCCTAACACATGGCTAGCTGTGTACTTGCCTTTCGGTTCCTTTACTAAAGGTGGTCGTTCACCTTTCAAGCTGGCACAACACATCACATGGGAGATCAATCTTATGAGCTGGAGCTAACATCATAGAGGTGCTCCAAGAGATTATTAAGCTGAAGTGAACGAGAATTGTGGAAAAGTCATAGTTGTAAGGGACTGTAGGAAGTGGAGGGTGGTTGTGTTGGAGATAATGGTTTTTCAAAAATTTTAATTTGAAATTAAAGTAGGATTTAACCGTCAGTTGAGGTGAGTCTGAGTGGTTTTGTATTATCTTAAGTGAGAAGATAGCAATACAAAAATAATGAGCTAAAACCATTGTTGTGAATAAGAATTGTCTCATAAAGTGGGCATCAATAAAGTTGGGATTAAATTTGGACTTAATCTTGGTTTAGACTAGGCCTAGGCTTGTACTTATGCATGTGCTAGGTTTGGTCTTGGACTAGGACTTGGATTTAATCTTGAGCTTGGGCTAAACTATGTTGTGTTGGGCTTACCTTGTACATATGTTTGAGAATTGGGCTTGGATCGGATTGTGACCCAACATTAGTATCCATTTTGTGATCCATCCAGTTGGTTTATTCAAACATCATTATATACATATTTATTTGTATATATTAAGTACATAAAAAATGTAAATTTTTGTAACTCTCATCTTTTAATGATGGAGTTGATGGCCATATTAGTGGCCATAGGTTTTCAACAATTGTAACTCTAGCCCTAATGGTTAGAGTTGATGGCTTCAGTTAATGGCATTTGCTGGCTCTATTAATGTATAGCTTTCGTGGCCAGGGATTCTCCTACTTGTATAAATAGAGGCATTTCCCTCCCAACTTGGTAGGATAATTTTTTTAGAGATTTTTGATGAAAAACAGAGATGGTGTTTTGAGATAAAAAGTTGGATATGGTTTTTTTTTTTTTCACCAAATTTGTTTTTTCCTATATTCTTTTGCTAGCCTATTTTTTGGTTCTTGTTAAAGAGAGTGCTGCCATTGTCAAGTTCGCTGAAACTATTCAGAAGGTGCTTTTGTAGTAGCTGGTTTCGACTGTCGTATCTTGGGAGACAGATGCCGGCGTACCTCTAGCACCCATCGGGAGGTGGTGAATCTGTTTTAAGGAAACTGTGTTATCACACAGGTTTCGGTTTGCATATATTATCTTTTCTTCTTTAAACTTTTAGATTTGAACTATTTCTCAAATTATTTTACATGTTCACAAGAATCCATCTTGTAATATATTCCATCAATGTTTTAAAAACTGGACCGTTGAGCGAACTAGAAAAGGGATTGGGTTGACGAGTCACCGGTTTAACTGTTGAGTTAAACCGAAATCGAACTGTGACGTAATAAATATATTAAAATTATATTTAAATAAAAATATAAGTAATAAAATTTTAAATTAAAAATATTAAATTATCTTAAATATTTCTCCTAATATTTTTTTTACTGAAAAATATAATAATATATTTTAAAATAGTATTAATTTTGATTTTGGAAGAGGAAATCAAATATTCAATATTTCCCCATATGATTATAATTCAAATAATTTAATCGAAAGAAAAGTAAAAATTTTGGAAGGATATCAAAATTTCAATACATTTCATTGAATCTCACATGGATTTTTTGACTTTTTTTGGAAGAATTTTTTTTTTTTTTTAATAAATAGGTCGAGACTTTCACAATAATTTCAAGCTCTTATTGGGATTCCTCATAAGAGGAGACCCTTGAAAGAGAGTTTTTAATTAAAATTTTCTTTTATATATATATAATAAGTAAGAAAGAAAGAAAAGAAAGAAAGAATAAAAAAAAAGTTAGAACAAATCAAAAAAACAAAAATACAGATTTCAATGACCCGGCAAACCGTTCCCGGGTCGACCGGTTCAACCACTAGTATTCCCAGTTCTCTCTAAATTGATCGATTTTTACCTTCGAACAGTTTATAGGGTATATCCAGATCAGAACCCTGATCGATCGACGGTTCAACTGGTTGAACCGGCTAGTCCGGTCCAATTTTCAAAACCATGTATTCCATGATGTAATATAGTTTATTTATGTATTTTTAGTTGTGCAATTTGTTATATATTTCATTCTTTAATAATAAAAAAAATTTGTTTTGTCATTTCTATTTATTTTATTGTACATATTTTTCTTATATTGTTATGGAAAAATACCAACAGGTTGCAAGGGCAAGGAAGGAGTAATGATCACAAGGTAAAGGAGGGTTGGAGGTAGACAGAGCTGGGGTGATGGTCAGAAATAGAGAAGGGAATGGCTTTAGAGTAAGGGTTTGGAATGATAAGAGGTGTAAAAAGAAGATGAAAAGTTAGAGATAATGTTGTATTTAAAATTATAGAGGGTGTAATGAGAAAAAGTGAAAATTTTAAATTTTAGAAAAGGAAGTAATTACAAAATAGGTGTAAGGAGTTATTTTGTTGTAGAAATAGAAACTCTCATTTGCGTCCAATTTGAATTTATTCATTATCTTTTACATTGGACTAATGGGTGGGTACATGCGTTGTACGTGGCATGTAATCTTTCGTCAATTGTTAGTACTGTAATTATACGTGTCTCTTAAATTGGCATGTGATATGCATACAATGTATGGAGATTTGTAGGGATAAATTGATTTGCATCTAAAATACAACCAAGCAAAAAAATTAATACATACTCGATTGAAAAGTTTAAATGATAAATGAGAAAATTTATAAAATTAAATATTAATTTTATAACTAGATTGTTGAGATCACAATCTTATTTTAAACAACAGAAAATAAACAAGTCCTTTAAATATATAGTATTACACAAATCTTTTTCTATCAACTTCCTACTTCAATTTTTCATAATTCATACATGTAATACAATTAAAGGCACAAAATTAATTGCACAATTACACAATTCTGTTTAATAGTTCATCTTATAATATAAATTTATTGAACCCACTATTGCATATTATTTGCATACTATTGGTATAAGAATGCATTAATATCAATATGTAATATATTTTTATACATCAAGAGTTATTCAGTCTTGTTTCTTATGCCACGAATATCTTGCATGATGAAAAATATAACATTAGTCATTAGTATATTTTCATTTATGTAAAAAAATGTGGAATAATTTTTTTTAAGAAAATGGAATGATATTGTAACTTAGTATTTCAATTGATGTATGAATTTCATAATTATTTTCACGATATTTAAAGATCCATGGTTATAAGTATTTACATGGTCACTTTTATGAAATTATCAAGTTACGTAATTTATCATGTCATGATTATAAGGCTCAAACTAAACTACTTGGCTGTGGAGGTAAAGAAAGAACTCAAAGCAAAAAGGGTGCAGAATGTAATAGTGAGAGAAGGAGGAGGCCGTGATGTAGTCATTACATTCAGTTCTAGGGAGGCTTTGAGCAGTACACATAGTCTGCTGAATGTTTGGTTCCAAGGCTGGTGTGAATACATCACAGAGTGGAAATCTGGAATGCAACTACAGCTGGAGAGATACGTTTGGATTAGCCGTTATGGTGTACCCCTGAATCTTTGGAACTCAAATACCTTCAAGAAGATTGGGCGGTTGTGGGGGGAGGTGATAAACCTAGATCGAGACATTAGTGACCCAACATCATTTCGGTGCTAAAAGGTAAGAGTAGCCACAAGTGCAATGAACCTGATTAATACAAGTCTGAATCTAGAATGCAAAGGAAGAGTTTACCCAATCAGAGTCTGTGAGGAACAAATTATCAAGGGAGTGTTGACTAACAACAAAGGTACTACCACTGATGATGGAGAAGAGGATGTTAGCTCCAATGTCAATGGGGTGTTACAATCAGCTGTAGAGAGCAAGAGGGAGAAAGAAGATGATGATAAGGCAGATGAGGTGGATGATAATATGGCCAAAAAAAAGAGCAAGCAATAGGTGATTCAGTATCTAGAATGAAGGAGGGAGGTGAGATAGAGGTAGGTGACAGTTGACTTCAAATATCAGTATTGAAAGAGACTGAAGAGTACATGGGGAAATCAAATGAAGAAGGATCAGGCGTGGGAGATACAATGATGGTAGTGGAAAGCATGCAGCAGCAGTAAAAGTGCAATCAGGAATTGGGAAAAGTTGCTGAGGTTCAATAAGTTGATGGGTAGATTGTCACTTCGGGATTCATCAGAAGTTTAAGTGGAACCCAAAAAGAAAGCCTTCGAATTAGCTTGGAGGTAGATCTGGGACAAGGTCCAACTAGGCCTCGGCCTCTTGGGCTAGCCCAGTATAAATATAAGGGAAATGGGTCCTTTGGCAAGTACATGAGGTGGACACATAGGGGTGGGCTCTAAATCAAAAGTTAGTGATACCATTAGTAACTCTAGTAATGGATCCACTAACAACCAGTTTAAGAAAGGCAAAAGAAAAGTGACCAACAATGGTGGAACTAAAAATCCGTTGTTAGTAGGTGGGTTTTCTAGGCTTGCTAGAAGAATTGGATAGAAAAGAGTAGGAGCATGACGAAGCAAAGGGTTTCAGAAAAGTTTGGTGGCTAAAGCTACAATTATGCCAAAGCCATTTGCAATGAAGAATCAAACTAATTGTGAAATAGGTAAATTACAAGAGGCTCAAGCAACATTACTTCTGGGGAAAAGTTTGGGGCTCGAATGCAAGGGGTAGGATGTAGAAATTATCAACAAATTTGTACAATTGGAGGAGAAGGATTAGGAGAGGATAGGTGGGGGGATTGAGGAGGCTGTGTAATCAGTAATGTTGGGTAGTTGTAGAGAAAAAATTGTTGTTATGAAGATACTAAGTTGGAATATTATAGGGGTTGGAAGACCTGATAAGAAGAGGAAGATTAAAAAACTGTTGTTTGATAGAAAAATTAAGATGTCCTTATTTCAAGAAACAAAAAAAGATCAAGCATGTCCAGCTCGGTTGTGAGAAGTTTGTGGCCTAGATATAAGATTGAATTCATGGTTGTGGATACAATGGGTGTGGCTGGTAGATTGTTATGCATTTGGGATCTTGATGTCTTTCAACTCTCATTATCTTGTAGTAATAAACACTTCATCTTGCTCTCAGGTACCATTCTTAATTCTTTTGATTGTGTGATTTTAAATATTTATGCTCCTAATGACATTATGAGGAGAGGTCAGTTATGGGAATCCCTATTAAATCTGAAGACTTTCTTTCCAAAGCCATGGTATCTTGGTGGTGATTTCAATGAGATCAAAAATCTGGGGGAAAGAATAGGTAACTCAACAAGGGATAGGGGAATGAAAGATTTTAATGAGTTCATAGATCGATGTGAGATGGCTGATATACAAATGGTAGGGAGAAAATTCACTTGGTGTAATGCTTATGCTGGAAATAAATGGAGTAGAATTGATAGGTTCCTTCTTAGTCCTAAGTGTCTTGAAAAATACAAATACAAATTCAAACTATGAGGTTTGCCCAGGTTGGTATCTGATCATTGCCCAATAGTGCTTATGGAGGATGAGAGGGATTGGGGTCTTAAACCTTTCAAATTCTTAAATGTTTAGCTCTTGCACTCAAATTTTGTCCCTTTTGTGGAGAAAAATTGGAAGGAATTATAGTTTCAAGGGACTGCTAGGTACATTTTGCATAGGAAATTACATGCTCTAAAGGTGGCACTAAAATAATAAAATAGAGGGGTGTATGGCAATATTGCAACAAAACTTAAAGAATCATAAGATGAGTTGAATGAACTAGATTTGAGGGCAGAAGCTAGACCTCTGGAGGATGTAGAAGTGAAACATAAAGTAAAGGTAGGGAATGAAATATGGAGATTAAGTAAAATGATGGAATGGACATGGCTTCAAAAGTCAAGATTGGATTGGAACATGAAAGGTGACAGGAACACTAGATATTTTCATGTTATGGCTACTAATAGACAAAATAGAAATGCTCTTAACTCCATTACAATTGGGGATGTCGTGATAGAGGAACCAAATCAGGTAAAGGATGAGGTGTGGCTTTATTATCTAAAGCACTACTCAAAAAAGAGGAGGAACAGACCTGTGTTAGGGGGTGATTTCAAGAGTGTAAGGCAAAGTTCTTCATTTCAACAGCTCGAAACAGAATTTTCTAAAGATGAGATCTGGGAAGCTATTAAAGATTGTAATGGCAACAAAACTCTGGGACTAAATGGTTTTAACTTATTGTTTTTTTAGAAAAATTCGAAGGTGCTCAAAGAAGATGTGATTCTATTTATGAAAGAGTTCCATGAGAGGGGCAGATTGGCCAGTGGTCTGAACAGCTCTTTCATCACCCTCATTCCAAAGAAAGTTAATGCAACTAACTTAAATGAGTATAGGCTATCAGCTTAATAGGGCCAGTTTATAAAATACTCACCAAAGTCCTAGCTAGTAGACTTAGAAAAGTCATGCCAGAGGTGATTGGTGAATCATAATCAGCATTCATAGGAGGCAGAAACATAACTGATGGGATATTGATTGCAAATGAAATCGTGGATTGGTGGAAAAGAAACAAGAAAAGAGGGTTGCTCTTCAAAATTGACTTTGAAAAGGCTTATGACTCCATCAACTGGGAATTCCTCTACTCAATGCTATCGAATTGTGGCTTTAGCTTAAAATGGCTCTCTTAGATGAAAGAATGTATCTCTTC
This sequence comes from Camellia lanceoleosa, assembly GCA_025200525.1. Taxonomy (NCBI): domain Eukaryota; kingdom Viridiplantae; phylum Streptophyta; class Magnoliopsida; order Ericales; family Theaceae; genus Camellia; species Camellia lanceoleosa. Next base: position 16,277,832 of record CM045761.1, read on the forward strand.
CATTAGAATCTCAGTACTTGTAAATGGTTCACCAACTAAGGAGTTTAGTCCTCAAAAAGGCCTTAGACAAGGGGATCTATTATCATCTTTCTTATTCAACTTGGCTGCAGAAAGTCTAAATATCTTACTTGTGAGAGCTAGGAGTTTGGGCTGCTGAAAGGGGTAGTCTTTGGGGATAATGAAGTGGTAGTTTCTCACTTACAATTTGCAAATGACTCATTATTGTTTTGTGATGCTAAGTGGTCAGAAGTGTTAAATTTAAAAAGGATCTTAAGGTGTTTTGAAGTTGCATCAGGTATCATAAAAGTGTGGTTTGTGGTTTTGGTATTTTTGACTCTATGCTCACAGAGTTTGCCTCCATGTTAAACTACCAAACCCAAACATTACCACTAAAGTACCTTGGCTTGCCATTGGGTGCTAGTCTAAGTAAAAAGTTGATGTGGAAACCTGTCATTGAGAAGCTTAAGCTTAGACTTGCTGGCTGGAAGAGGAGATTCCTCTCCTTTGCAGGCAGACTAACTCTGGTTAAAGTAGTGCTATCTAGTTTGCTAGTATACTACCTCTCACTGTTCAAGATGCTAGAAGGGATAGCAAAAGAAATTGAGAAATTACAAGCCTCATTTTTATGGGGTGGCTCTGAGGTGCAGAGGAAAATTCATCTACTGAAATAGGAAGATGTAAGTAAAAGTATTAAGTAAGGGGGCTGGGGGTTAGAAGAATAAGAGATATGAATGTTTGTCTATTAATTAAGTAATGGTGGAGGTTCGCAAATGAGAAATCAGCTCTGTGGAAGAGGGTGATTTGCAGCAAATACAAATTTAAGGGTGGGAGATGGCTACCAAATCTACATTCAGGTAATAGATTTTCCAAGATTTGGGGAGATATTTTGTCAATAGCAAATGATAGGGTCAAGCTTACTATAGTTTTATGCCAGTAATCTCCAGATTAGAGTGGGAAATGGCTGTAGAGTGAGTTTCTGGCATGACTATTGGAATGGTGGAGTTAATCTTAAAGAGTTATTCCCTAGACTCTTTAGGTTGTCTAATGAAAATGATAGGTCTCTAAGGGCCTATGTTGTTAAAAAGGTAATTATGAGAATTGGGTTTTTAGTTTTAGGAGGGCCTTATTTCAGTGGGAAAATGAGGAGCTTCATACCCTTAATTAGCTTGTTAGAGTAGCCCCAACTTTGAACATAAGTGCTTAAGGATCAATTAGTTTGGTTGGCTGCTAAAACAGGGCAATCTTTTGTCTCAATTCTCTATAATCACACTAACTTAGATTACGGTGAGCATAAGGCTTCAAGTGAATTGGTGTGGATCAAGTACCTTCCCTTTAAAGTACAATTCTTTGGGTGGCTTGCATGGAAACACAACGTCAAAACGTCTGTATTCCTGTAAAGAATTGGAGTGCTAGATGTCAATGCAACTACCTTGTGTATATTTTGCAAAGTTGATCAAGAATCAATAGGGCACGAGCTATGCCCTATGGTTTGGAGAGTTTGGACAGGTCTTCTGAAATGATGGGAAGCTCAATGGATGGTGCCTAAAATAGTGAAAGGGCTGTTGCAGTGGTCGGCAAGGAACAAATTTATGAAAGCTGAGAGGAGAATTTGGAATGTCATACCTCTGGTGACACTCTGGTCCATTTAGAAACATAGGAACGATTGACACTTTAATGAATGCTGACCAATGATGAAGGAGCTACAGGAAGCTATAATCATTAAGCTTACAATCTGGCTGAAATTTACAACCAGGGACTTCCAATGCTCCATCACTGACTTTTTGTACAATATTATGTAGATTAGATTTTGTATTGGAAGAAGGGTGTAGTGTAGCATTGTTCTAGCTGTATTGAGGTGTTTTGAGTTGGAAACTCTCTAACTCTTTATGGGGCTTTGGAAATGCACATGATTAGTCTTGCTTTGGTTGCTAACCTTATTGGGATGCTTAGTTTTGACAATGATGCCTCTTCTTTCCAAGCTATGCGTATCTTTGTTGATCTAATAAAATTTTATCCTCTTTGCTGTTCAAAACAAATCTATAAGTAAGTAGCATATGACAAAAATTGATTGAAACTTTTTATTTGATGTACTTACTTTTTGCATTATTAAGTTGCTACGATAATGTTTAGGTATCATTTGATTTTTTCCTTGTAATTTGACTAAAATATGTACATGAAGTACATTGTTGTTGTTGTTGTTGTTGTTTTTTTTTTTTTTTTTGAACTTCACAATAGGTATGACAATTCCTGCTTTAGATCATTTAACTTTGCTTAGAGAGTATGTTGTAATAGATCTTCCGTAGTTTTTGTTTCACCGTCTTCTTGTTTTTCTTCTTGCTCACCATTATAACTCATTATAATAAAAATATTTTGATAAGTAAGAGTTTGAAGCGATGTCATATTGTTATGAATTTCAAAATCTATTTTCTCTCAATAATGTGATTTTTTTCTATAAAGGGAAAAAAAGTACAATTATTGCCATGATTGGGATGTTTTGCAAAGTTTTAATTTGTTATTGAAAGTATTTATTATGGACGCTTATTCGTATGCCATGTATGTATATGTGTAGGAAAACAATAGATAATTTTATAATTTTTTCCTAACAAATATAACTATATTACTAATATAATACATGTTAGAAAATAAAAATATCCGATGGTAATATAATATTACAGATTAACAATATATGAATACAATAACATATATAAATTTACAATTATATTATATACATATATATTTATATATAGATATTGACGTATATAAGATATCACAAAAGTAATATGTGAAATCTTTCACAACAATATAATACAAGTAACAGTAAAAAGTTAATTATTCATAATTTAATAGTTCTCCATAATGTAGATGTTTAGTGTTATATTTTTGTGTGTATGTACCATTTTTTAGTTAGATTATTGAATTCACATAAAAATTGACAGGAATTTATGAATAATTTGTATAAAATTAGAGATTTGTGAGGAAAGATTTTAAAAAAGAGAAGTTTATAGTGTTAGTGTTTGGTTTGGTTTGGTTTGGTTTTCAAACTTTTGTTTTGAATTTTTTGATTTTGACTTCTTTGTTCTTCTTCTTCTTCTTCTTTTTTCCATTTTTTTTTTTTTTTTTTTTTTGTCTTTGACACTATTTGTTCTAATAACCTTTTTATTTTTATTTTTTTTTTAGATTCACTTAATTTAATATATATTTTTTTAATTTTACTTTTAGATTTAGATTCACTTAATCTAAATACACTTAGAAAATAATTCGTTGTATATTTTTTTAAAAAAAATTATTGATATTAAATAATAATAATAATAATAATAATAATAATAATAATAATAATAATAAAAATAGGACATGTTTGAATCTATAATTTTTTTTACCAATATTTTACTTTTTAATTCAATTTAGACTATTAGATATTAGATTTTCATGTAAGAATATAATTTAAATATAAAATATAAAAAAAATTAGTATCTTTAATCATCAAAACTGAGAAAATAAAAAAAATCAAAAACTGAAAAACAGATTTAAAAACTAAAACGAACGAAAGTGGTTCTTATTTATAATTTTAACATTATAAATTTGTTATTAAAGTATCATGTAAAATATTACAGTTCATAAAATATAATTTAAACAAAAAGAAAACGTATAAAGATAACTTACGAATTTTTGAAATGCAGCACAAATCTCTGTTTCAAAAACCTATGCGCTTTCCTCGGTCTAAATTCATATGAATGCATACAATTTTAATATTCAACTAAAATTATTCATAGTAAATTGATCCAAGATGAACAATTGTAAATATTATGTATATTAGTATAGAAGCATATACAGGAAATAAAAAAGGTTAATTTTTTTTGTTCTTCAATAATTATCAATATAAAAAATAGGGTGACTTTTGTTTTTTTTTTTTGATAAGAAGGGATAGGGGTGTCCGCGGTTCGGTTTAGGACGGTTTGCGGTTCGGTTTGGACCTGCCCGCATGTATGCGGTTTGAGGAAAAGTCAATCAAGAACCGCCAAGAATGCGGTTTCTTGATTCTTGTGAGCCAAGGCGAAGGTTTGTGGATTGAACTTTTTTTCAAATTTTTTTTGTTAAACCCTTTTTTTTTCCTACCATTTTAGACCTTTTGTTAATCAATATTTCTTTTAGACCTTTTTCCTCCCATTTTCTAAAATACTCTAACATTAATAATTAATGAATTAAAACTTATAAAAAACTTATAAAATAAAAAACACAACAAAATCAATTCGTAACCTAAACAAATCATTCAAAATTTACTTTCATCATTAACTTGCATTCATCCTACATTCATCATTCTTAACCCAAATTAAAAAATCCTACATTCATCATTCCTAACCCAAATACAAAAAAAAAAAAAAAAGAAGGAAAAAAAGAAGGTAATTCTTCATTAACTTACATTCATCCAAAATACAAAAAATAAAAATAAAAGGGATTTTTTTGAACGGTCAGATTTAAAAAAAGGAAAAAGAAAAGAGTTTTATGTGGGCGGGTTGGGCGGGTGCGGGTCAAACCCGCCACCCACCTGCAACCCGAAAATTAGATAAAATTCAAACCGCACTCTACCCTAATGTGTTTGCGAAACCGCACTCTACCTTCTGAAGGGATACAGTTTGTTTGTATATATATAGGATTCTTGGAAGCAGATATATCGTTTTTGAGAGTTCAACTCCAAAAATAAATAGATAATGGATTTATATAGGACTCTTTATGACTTAAAAAATATAGTAGGTTTGAGAGGGTAAAATTGAAATTTTAAAAAGTTAAAAAAAAATGACAGACTTTTCATATTTTTATAATAGTAGTAGATTAGTCTGTCCTTGATTTCTAATCATTTTTTTTATGAAAGTTATCAATTGAATTAAATTGATACAATATATAAAAAAAAAAAAAAAAGTTCAAAATCAATACAATTAAAATTACAAACACTGAATTGATAAAATAAATAAATTTAAGGAGTTATTTGCCCTAAAAAGGAGTCGAAGGATATATATAGTTTTTTAAAAAAAACAAAAGCAAATATTCGTGGGATTTGGTCAGATTCACAATGCTGCAGGGTTGACCAAATGGTGTGTAATTGGACATTTTATTAAATAACAAGTGTACTTGGTCTCAACATGGTGCAATGTACTGAGATTAGATATAATAGTCGGTTTGGGATAAAAAATTTTTAGTTTAGTTTTTAAATTTTTTGGTTATTTTAATTTGATTAAAAAAATTATTTGTGATAAATTTTAAAATTTTTTTTTTTTTTTTGTAATTGATTTGATGATTATAAGAGAAAAAAATAAAATTATTATAATTTGAATGTGATATTTTATTTTATTAACTAAATTAATCAATTTTATTTTTTATTAACTAATTTAGCCAGAACCCATATCCAAACGAGTCCAATATGTTAAGTACCACCTATCAAGGAGTCAAAGGAGACTTATCTCTTATAATTCTTGTCATTATCATATTTATATAACTAAATTCATGTGGGTGATGGTTTAGTGGTTTACTGGTTTAGGAGGAAAACAATAGGCTTGAAAAGTAATCTATAATTTTTAAATTTCACAAGCCAAAGACATATATCAAAGTCTGGTAGTTTGGTGAAACTTCATGATTGGTTTGGTTTTTAAAATTTTATTTTAATTTTTTTAAAGAATTAAAAATTAATTTAGTAAAAGAAATAATAAAAAAAATTAAGATTACTTATCATTTTTATATAATTTTCTAGTTTTAATTGGAAGTCATAAATAATTTTTTTAATACTTATTTTTTTCAATTTTTTTTATCAGCAAAAAAAGAGCAAACAAATGTATTAATGAACAATGGGATGTTACATCAAAGTAATTCATCAATACAATCGAAACATGAAACAACATGGAACAACCAGCCACACTACCACATTGGAGACGTTCCAAAATTGGTAGCAGAAGCATAAAAGACACTAAAATAAAAAGAAACAGAATGAAAAACAAAATTTGGAAACACAAATATCCCAAACTCCTTCCCAAAAAAAACTTTATTGGCAACGCGATATTTGATACTGGCAACTTGGCAAGAAAGCAGCTGTGCAAATGATGATGCTCCAAGCTCCTTGGTTAGGGTAACGTTAGAGATACTATATTTTTTATTAAATAAATTACTAAATGTCTTGTATGTGTGATACATTTAGTAATTTATTTGATAAATAATTTGGGGCTTATAATATTTTTCCTTTGGTTAAACTGGCCCAAAATACTGCCCGGAATTTAATTGTTAGGTCCCTTAGTTTTGTCAATCCCACGAACAAATATTGTTAATCGAGTTGTAAGTTTCTTAGTTGTTTTGCCTTGCTCGCTCGGGCGAAGGAGTCCTGGCTCGAGTGAAGATGTCCTGCTCCCAGAATTTGTATATGTCTGCAAATATTCTGGGAAGGAAGACTGTGCGCTCGAGCGAAGGAAGCTTGGCTTGAGCGACGTCACTTAAGGAAAACACGTGTATTTGGTTCCTCGCTCAAGCGAGAGAGTCTTCGCTCGAGCGACCTTCACTGCCCCTGTTTTCTATAAGTACTTGTTTAAGTCAGTTTTAGGGTTATGTTTTTTAGATCTTCTTTAAAGGTTTTAGGGTTTTTGTTTTTGGGGGCTGTTTTGCTAGTTTTCCTTGATGTTTGATTGAGTATTAAACTCATGTTTTGATAAGCACACATCAAGGAGTTTGATTGTTCATCTTTAAGAATGTTCTTCTTTGGTGGAATCTGAAGATTCAAGCACAGAGGAGTCGAAGGAGTTTGATGTTGTGTGCAGTTGTTGATTTGACAATGTATGTTGTGGATTCAACATCAATTGATCAATTTCGAGATGAAGGTTGCGGTGAAAGATATACAGATTGTTGATGACAAATTGACAGAGTTTGGGTAATTTGGTATATTTGTAATCTTTTTTTCTTCAGTAGTGGATTGATTCGTGGCGTTTCGCCCGTGATTTTTTAATCACAATTAGAGGTGCTCCAATAGTGACTTTTTTTCCACGTAAAAATTGTTTGTGTCTATTTATTATTTCTGAAACAACAATCTAAATCACTTTCGTATGTACTTGATGATTTAGATTGTTAGTTTTAATTGGTTGGGAATTGACACAATTAAATCTTGATCTAATCACAAATCACTTAGGTTTTTCAATTGGTATCGGAGTTTTTATCAAAATTATAGGAGTGTGATTTAGTGTGATTAGTGATATGGATTCAATTCACGATGGTAACTCGACCCATAGACTTCAGTTACTTGATGGTACAAACTATTCTTATTGAAAAGCTCGTATGAGAGCGTTTTTAAAATCTCTTGATAAGAAAGTTTGGCACTGTGTGATATATGGGTGGAGTGAACCTATTGTCACCATTAATGGTGTTGATATTTCCAAACCTCTTGATAAATGGGATGCATTCGACTATCAAAACTCGAGTTGGATCAGTAAGGTTCTCAATTACCTTTTTTGCTCTGTCACACCTGAAGAGTTTCGTCGTATTTGCACGTGTGAGGTAGCAAAAGAGGCTTAGGACATTCTTGAAACAATTCACGAGGGTACTACTTCTATTAAAATGTCAAAACTTCAACGTCTCACATCTTCTTTTGAAACTCTTTTTATGCGTGATGATGAGGCGTTTGATGATTTTTATGCTAAATTTAGTGATATCGTGAAATCATGTTTCACACTCGGTGAAAAAAATCCCTGAAGCTAAGGTTGTTGGAAAAATTTTGAGGTCTTTACCCGAGAGGTTCTAATCAAAAGTTACAGCTATTGAGGAGGCTCAGAATGTTGATACCCTCAAGCTTGATTAGTTGGTTGGAAACTTGCAGACTTATGAAGCACACCAGATTTCTAAGAAAAAACAAAAAGATAGTGTGGCTTTTCCTAGTGCTCATGAGATTGCTAAGACCCATGAGATTGAGTTTGATCTAGAGTCTAAAATGACGGCTATGTTTACCAAACAGTTCAAAAAAAATTTAAAGAAGAAAAAGCCTAATTTCAAGGATCCTAGTTCAAAACATAAGGGGAATGAAAAACTTAAAACTTTTCCACCAAAAATTGCTCCAAAACTTGAAAGAAGACTGTGAAGGGGCACGGTGTCAAGTGTTACGAATGTCAAGGGTTTGGACATATTGCTCTTGAATGTCCTTTGAAAAAGAACTGAAAGAAAGTCTATACAGTGACTTGGGATGAAGAAAGTAGGTCAGAGCAAGAACCTGAAGAAACCGAATCTGGTGAAGACGAAGATAGTACTTACATAGCATTCTAGTCTACTATCACTCAACCTCCTCCAAAGCTAGTAGAATTTGCTCGTGGTCAAAATCTGCATGGTGCTCCTACCTTGGATGGGAGTAATTACTTGTTCTGGAAGATCAGAATGATGATGTTTTTGAGAGCTTACGACCCTGAGGGCTAGCAAGCCATTGAAGAGGATGTTGAAAGTACTGACAATCCGAGTAATCAAAGAGTTCTGATTACCATTCGTGAAGTAATTTCTGTCAAAGAACAGCAACGGATTGCTCACTGCACTAAGGCCAAAGATGTATGGGACATTCTGAGTCAATTTCATGGAACAGAAGAGTCAGCTTTACCACCATCTATCAATTTTCATGCCTTAGTTGCTCGACTAGATGAGGTCCAGGATGAAGAGACCTCGGAAGACGATGATAAGACCTCAGAAGTCAATGATGAGATTGATGGTGATAACCTACAACAAGCTTATGAAAAGCTTTACGATGAATCTCTGAATTTATCCAAGATCAATGACAAACTCACTCTCAAGCTCAAAGCATGTGAAAGCAAGAATGTCAAGCTAAAAGGAGAGATTGCAACAGCAAAGTAGAATGTCATCAAGATCTCTAATGACATGCAACACCTATGAGGAAAACTTCTATCGTGTGAGACCGAAAGGAATGAACTTCTGAAAATATATGCCACATATGAAGAGAAGATTGAAAACCTTGAGATGTCACAAGCTGCATTGAAAGAGATGGTTTATCAAAAAGATAAAGAACTCAGAGATGTTAAAGCCATAATTGCTATGTGGAACAAAGGTTCTAAGACATTAGAAGACATCCTCAGATCTCAACAAATGGGTTGTGACAAAAGTGAGCTAGGCTATAGTAATGCGATAGTTCATAAGGGACAGGTCTTTACATCACATGACCTGAAGACTTAAACAAAAGGAAAGCTGAAGGTGCAACAGGGTGATCTCTCTTTTTATCTGCCTAACGGGGGTAAGATCTACAAAAGGGAGGTAAAACCTATTTTTATTTGTCATCATTGTAGTAGGTATGACCACATTCGTTCATATTGTTTTGAGTTGTTTGGTAAGGTGTCTCAAAAAGATAGAAATTCTAATACTGTTTGGGTTAGGAGACAACCTTACATGTCTAGGCGGAACACCAAAAGTCATGTGAGTGTTCACAACACTAAGACATTTACCAAGATTGCCAGTCCTGATTTTACTAAGACTAAAAAGATATGGGTGAGAAAGGATGACTTGACTTGTTTTGTTCTTTACATTGCTCTGAAAGCAGGTGACTCACACATGTGATATCTTGATAGTGGGTGCTCTCATCATATGTCTGGTGACAAATCCTACTTCACTTCACTTGAAAAATATGAAGGAGAAATTGTTACTTTTGGAGATGGTGGCACTTATAGAGTCATTGGTAAAGGCTCTATAAATGTGGCTAGTCTTCCCAAGCTCGAAAATGCATTACTTGTTGATGGCCTCAAAGCAAATCTTTTGAGCATCAGTCAAATGTGTGATTCCCACCATGACGTATTATTTTCAAAAAATAAATGTGAAATTTTATATAAGAAGGGAAATACTGTCATGTATGGGGTTTGCACATCTGATAATTGCTATGAGATTGTTACCACTAATGATCTCACTTGCCACTCAGCCATCATAAGTAATATTGATTTGTGGCATCAAAGACTAGGTCACATGAATTTCAAAGACCTAACTAAGATTGCCAACAAATAGCTTATGAGATGAGTACCTAAACTGGGTAAGAATATGAATCATGTGTGTAGACCATGTCAACTTGGGAAGCAAACCCGTGCCCCTTATAAAAAGGTGAACAGCTTCATAAGCAAACGTCCTCTTGAACTGGTTCATATGGATCTTATGGGACCCACTCGCACTGAAAGCATTGGAGGTAAAAGATACATTTTTTTAACCTTTGATGATTTTACTCGTTTTTCATGGGTAAATTTTTTAAGAGAAAAATCTGATACGTTTGATGCTTTCCAGGCCTTAGTCCTTAAAATCCAAAATGAACAGGGTGTTTTTATTAGGCGTATCATAAAAATCCGAATTGATCATGGTCGTGAATTTAAAAATAGTTCGTTTTTGAATTTTTGTGATATGTATGGAATTAAGCATGAATTTTCTACACCAATTATTCCACAACAAAATGGAGTTGTTGAGAGGAAGAACATGGTTTTTCAAGAGATGGCTAGGGTCATGCTCCTATGTAAGAAAGTTCTTCCAAAGTTTTAGGCTGAAGCCTTAAATACTACCATTTATGTTGTGAATCGTATATATTTAAAACCCATCACTTTACAAGTTATAGCGATCCCGATTTTTCCCCGTCATATATTGTGTTCCGGACTTAGGTTCCGTGGTTGTTTGTTATTTTCTGTATCTTGTTTCCATCCTTTAATTCCTTGTATTTGAGTTTTGGGATGTGTTGGGTAAGTTTGAAGCAGGTTGGTTGTGTGTTGAAACAAGTGGTGGTGTAGACACCCCATTTTTGACCGACCTTAAGACTCAGACGTCACCGATTGAGCACTTGGTGATGTTGCATATCGTCGTGCTGTGAGGTTTTCAGGTCTCTCGCGTGAGCCTTGCCTCCCGCCTTTTTTGTGCCTTGCCTCTTGCCGAACTCGGTGTTTTTTTTGCTTTTTTTCAGAGGAGAGAGGTCTAGTAGATCATCTCGGTGGCCTGGCCACATTTCATGGTCGAGCCATTTTGGCCATTTGAAGTTTAAGTTTGCTGCCGGCCTGGAGCCGCGTGCCTCGGGACCGCCTAACCACCTCCGTTTGCCCCAATTTTTGGCATGCATCTTATTTACACCCTTTTGAGGGACACCGAGGTCCGAGAGACCAACTTCGTGGTCGAACACCACTCCCGGTGCCTAACAGTCGGTTTTCGGGGCCTCAGACTGCGCGTTTCGGCCCCCGAACCTTCATTTTGCATCGATTTTCGTTCATTTTTGGCAGGAACCTCTGTTTCATCACCAGGAAGGTCGTAGAAGGGTGGGAGGCCAGTAATTGTTCTAGAAACCAATTATATCCCATCATTGCCCTCCGACGCCCGTTTTTCTCACTTCAAAGCCAATGTTGACCACCCTTGGACCATTTTCTTGCACTCTAAACCCCATATTTGTGATGTACACAACTGGGAGGCCACCAATATCTGGTGGCCGGCTAGTAATTCCAGTTGACCCTTTTGAAAAGTGGGTTTTCTCTCTCGGTTCAGTTTCACATTTTCAATTTGAGGTTGGTTGTTGAGGACACATGGGAGGCCACTAATATGGCATTTGCATTGGCACCACTTGCATTGGCCCTTTGACCCTTGGGAGGGCCACCATGGGGCCGGCACCTCCAAGCCAAAAACCAAAACCAGCCCACCTTACACCGGCACATCTCGAATGTTTTTTTTTTAGATTTTCAGATCCCTAGGGGACATTTGGAGGGAAACTTGGAGTGGTTTCCCTCCATTTTTCCCCCTCTTTTCTTTCCCTTTTGCCTACATATACAGCAGCTCCAGCCCCTTGCAAAGGGTTGGAAAATTGTCCTTCAAACTTGCATTACACCCCCCCTATCTCTCTCATTTCAACCCTCCAAACACCCAAGTCCTTACACCATTTCTTCACCATCACCTAGCATCACACCACCACTCCATTCCAGCAGCTAGGAAGGTCTTCTCAGAGCTTTAGGAGGCAGCAAACTTGGTCCAAGAAGTTGCTAAAGATTGGTCTACAAGGGTGAGTTGTTTTCTCCTCTTTTTGAGCTTTTTTTGTATTTCTATTTAGCCCTTCTTGCTTATACTTTTGAGCTCCGACCATAACTGAAAGTGGCATTTTTTTGAGCTCTAATTCATCTTTCATTAAGGGCCTCTCACTATTTGAGGCCCCCATTTGGTACTTACTTCATTATCCCTCTTATATGCCATTTCCTTGCATGTTGTTTTTGGCCTATATGTAAACTTTTTTGAGGCATGGTATAAACTGTGAAGTAGCTTATTTTGAGCCCTTATTAAACTTTGTTGAAGGGCTCATCATTGTTTGGGGCCTCCATATATCACTTGCCATTGTATCCATCTTTTGGCCCCATTTTTGCATGATTCATTAGCCTATTTTGCTTCTGTTTTTGGACCTTGTTCCGAACTGAAAATGGCCTTTGTTTGACCTCCTCTCCATGTTTAATTAAGGGACTATTGCTATTTGGAGCATCATTTGTACACTTTGTGTTGTAGCCTCTCTTTTAGGCCATATCTTGCATTGCATTTTGGGCATAGTTTTACACTGTTTTAGGCTCGGTCATTAACTGTAAAAAGTCATATTTTGGGTCCCTATTCAACATTTTTGAAGGGCCCTTACCTGTTTGGAACTAGCATATATCAGTTGCTTCTTTATCTCTATTTTGGTCCTTATTTTGCATAGCATTTTGAGCATACTTATATCTGTTTTTGGGGTTTGTTATAAACTGTAAAGCATCATATTTTTGGCCCCTCTTCAATATTGTAGAAGGCCCCTTTTCTTTTTAGGGACAGCAGCTTGCACTTGCTCCATTATCTTGCTTTTAGGGCCATTTTTGTATGCTAATTTAGCCTCATTTGTGCCCATTGTTTGGCCTTGATTTAAACTGTAAATATGCTTGTTTTGGGGCTGCCTTACTTCTGTCTTTACACCTCATTTTCAAATTATGCATGTATTGTATAGCTATAGGCCATTTCATGCGCCAAATTTCATGTTTCGGGACTCGTTCTATGCATTGGGTATCATTCCACCATGTTTCGGGGCTGTTTTGTATCTCATTTTGCCTCTGAAATTTGTATGCTAGTATGCCATTTTCCATGTTTTGCCATGTCTTGTTAGAGTGGCATTCCGTGCCGTAGGTTCGGTCATCGGTTTGCGTGCACGTGTGCACGCATTTTGAGTATCTCGTTTTCATCTGATGGCCTCTTGTGTGAGTGTAGCTGAGATCCACTCATGTTAGTGTAAGTCCATTATGCATTGCGTGTGCCATTTCATTCCATAGCATTGTGTATGCTAGGTTGTATGTTAGTGCATTATGTATGCCATGCTACCTCGTGCATCGTGTATGCCATTTCATAGCATGTTGCATGTTAGGATGTATCTTAGTTGCATTTCATGCATGTCATGCATATTGCATTGTGTTCGGGATAGAGTTAGCTTGTTAACGAACGAGGTACGCCCGCATCTCGTGACGGAACGTGTCTCAATTCCCCTAGTCACCTTAATATCCATCATCCATGAGAGTTAGGTTTTGTTGTATTTTCATGTGCATTCATTCCATATTGAATTGTGCAATTCGATTCTCTCGGCCATCACGTGTCGAGATGTGATTGTGGAGGATCGAGAGGATCGAGGCATGCATACATTTGTGAAAATACATTGCTATGCCCCTTTCCTGTTCTCTGTTACAGCAAAATCAAGAATCAGCAGTCTTCCGAGGCTTGGCGCGCTTTCCAAGAACAATTGCGAAACAGAGGCTAATTGGGGCATCTTAGTGGATTTCCACGCAAGGTAGCCTAAACATACATCATTCATCAGAATCAAGGCAGTCCCTGGCTTGCATGCCATTTTATTATTTTTCTTAGTTAATTTGTAAATTAATTAGGAATTTGTACACATTTTGGACTGTATTTTTTTTTTTTTATTCAGATATTTATTCGACCCTCTCTGCGAGGGCATAATTGTAATAAGTGTGGGTGAGTGTGATGTATGTCTTCCAACCCCACGTCTTTCTTCCATTTTATTTACCTGCTTATGATGGTTAGATTAGGGCATATTTTAATTAGCATACAGTATGATAGCATGTTTGCATTCATTCATCTGTTTTGCATGCATGCATCATACTAATCATACTAATCGCATTTGTATTTCAATTCCAAGTTGAATACATGTTAGTTGTAGCATTCCATATGCCATGTTTAGAATAGCCGAGCTGTTATAGTTTGCATTTTTGCATGTGTTGCATTAGGCATTTCAGATACTTAGGATCATGCATGATTTCTAATGTTTTGCTTTTGGCTTGGAGAACTCGGTGAGTTTTATGCTTTAGCATCGACATGCGTGTGAGTGGCCATGAATAACATGCTTACTATATGAGGAGGCTAGCTATGTGATATGATATAACCTGAATACTGAATGGGTGAAGGTTGGGTTATTTGGATTGGAACAATTCATCAAATGTTTGTTTTAAGCCCACTAGATAGTGGCAAAACCATCTTTTCTAAGCCCACCTGAGGGTGGCAAAATCTGCATTTTAAGCCTACCTGCGGGTAGCAAGCCATCTTTCAAAGACAAACATGAAATATTTTGTTCCAATTCAGGCGACTCAGTCTATACTTGTATGCTATGTGCATCACATAGTAACCTAGGCTAATAACCGGAATAAGAGCATACAAAGTTTTCAAAACTAGATATCATGGTTAGTAGAGGCCTTTTTGCAAGGCGGCGAGGTGCTCCGCAAGTGACCTTCCCAATCGTACCCAAGTTCCCGAGCCGAGGCAACTTTGGTGATTGACCGGACACGTGGCCTTTCAGTCGGGGTTTCCTAAATTTCCCAAAAATAAAATATTTAGGTGGCGACTACTCATGATCAAAAGCGCATGTTTGGCACTTCTTTCAAAAATCTGTTTTCTCAAAACGATTTGCTGGATTTGGACTCTTTGGTTCAAGATTAAGAACCGTGACAACAATCGAGTCCGAGCTGTAGTGAGATCCCCCCGCGGGCCTGTCTATAGGTGGCTGCCCAGGTTTTGGCTTCTTCGCTGAGCGAGGCTTTTTGCGCTCGAGCGAGCCTTCGGTATTTGCTTCTTCGCTCGAGCGAAGGTTCTTGCGCTCAAGTGAGTTTTGAGGGTCTTTAGGTTTCTTTTCAGACGCAGCTTCCGCTTGAACGAGCTTTCTTATGCTCGAGCAAGGTCTGCGTTATTTGTCCCTTCGCTTGAGCGAGCGTTATTGCGCTCGAGCATGCGTTTGCGTCTTTGAAAAACCTGAACGTTGGTATTCTTCGCTCGAGCAACGCTTACACTCGAGCGAGCGAGCTCTATGTTTTGTGTTCCATCGCTAGAGCAAGAACTCTTGCGCTCAAGCGTACTTCTGCGTTGCAAACCTGAAGCTTTGAATTATGCACTCGAGCGAGGTTCATTTGTGTCTGGTTGCTCAAGCGACGACTCCTTCGCTCGAGTGAGCCTTGCATATATCAGATAACAGCAGCGATCTTCTTCTTCACTTTTGGATCTTTTTTTTATTCCAAACCCTAGATCGGCTATCTCTCTCTCTCTAAAATACCCTATTCTCTCTACAAATCCTTTTGAATCAAAGAGTTTTTACCTTAGTCCCTTTGTTAAAAAGGTAGACAATCGCGTGGGCTATATTTGATCCGAAAAAGCTTAGATTTGGAGCATCTTGTTTTTTTTTCTCTTCATCTCCTTTGAGTCTCTTTATTGGAGGTAAGGATAATCTACTCACTCCTATGAGTTTTAACCTAAACGTTGGTCATTTTGTATAAATGGTTGGTTTGGGTAAAGTCAGGGTTTTAAATTTGAAATAATAGAGAGGGGTTTTCTATTCTTGGGGTTCTATATGTATATGAGATCATGAGAAAGGGGAAATCTGTGTATAATGAGTGAGATTTGGTCTTGGGTTCAATATTTGGGAAGATGGAGAAGAATGCCCTAATTGAAATTGTGTAAGTTATGGATATGAATGATGAAATAAATGTGGAAATATGAAATTGGATTGGAAAGTATGAAATTGGGAAATATTGTGATTAAATGGTGTAGTTGGATTAATAAATCACTCATCTATGGAAAATGTGATAAATTACCTGTTGAGAAATTTATTTATCTGTTTAGATATATCTGTTTTGGGCTATCGGTGGAGGATAGCCATGATTGTTGTAAAAAATGCATGATGATTAGGTAAACAAAAACTAATCAAATGAACTAAGTCATTGAATATGACAGATGGATAAACACATTGAATATGTGATTTGTTTGGTCATTGTATATGACAACGTGTTTAAATACATTGCATATGTATATTTGTTTGGGAGGAAATAGGGGATGTACTCCAGTGTTTGGAAGGAGATAGGAGATAGACTCCATGGATAATTAAGTTGGCCAGAGTGTCCAGGGTGAAAGTCCTGAAACTTTATTTATGTTTAGGTGCCTGTTCCCTTAGACGTAGTTCCGTAAAATGGCAAATGAACTGAAGTGTACAAATGATTTTCTGATAGAAGTGTTGTTATATGAGTTGTAGCCTCATTTGAATTGTTTGCATAAACATACTATGTCAATGAATTGAATTGGAAGCAGAAATGAAAGCGGATTAAAACATGAATATTAATGTTTATGGATTATGGAAATGGTATAAATTGGTTTACATGGGTTAAACATTTATCAGATGCTAATGTTTTAGCTAATTCTCATATTCTGTTTAGTATATCTCTACTGGGCATTGGCTCACCCTTCTTGGGACACCATTTTTAGGTATAGATGTCATACCACCTCTAAGGTCTTAGCTTGGGAGGTTTAAGAACTAAAGGCTTCATTTTGTTGTTTTGCCATTACCTACATTTAATTGTAAATCTGAGCCGAGGGCTTTACTTGTAAAAGAGTTAGAACTCTTCTTTTAATGTAACCAAGTGACAATTTGGAAAGATGTAAGCCCGTAGAGCATTTTACAATGTTGTAAATATTTGGAACTTATATGAATTACCTTTGTAATATTGACTCTAGTGAATGGAAATGCGATTTGTCTATCATGCTTATAGAACTATTATATGATGGCCCTTTGTATTTTTTTGAGGGCATTACAAACTCCATATGAATTGTGGAAGGAATTGAAACCTAATGTAAAATACTTCAAAATTTTTGGGAGTAAATGTTACATTTTCAAAAATAGAGAGCCTTTTGGAAAATTTGACTCCCGAAGTGATAAAGGTATTTTTCTAGGGTATTCAACCACTAGTAGAGCTTTTCGTGTTTATAACATGCGAACTTTATTTTTAATGGAATCGATCAATGTGGTTATAGATGACATAGGTTCTCCTACTTCAGCCATAAATGAGGAAGAAAATGAAGAGTCTCCAATCCTAGATACTGAACCACAAAGTCAAAGAGAAGCTGAGGTCCAAGCACAAGAAGGTAAGCCAGCATCAACTTCTAAGGTAAGTCAGAGTCCAAAGAGTGCACAAAGAGACACCACTTCTGATGCCTCTGTCACCACAAGTCCAGAGTTCAAACCATCAGCAAGGGCAAAACTGAATCATTCGACTTAACAGGTGATTGGAAGTGTCTCAGATCAAATAAAAACCCAAAGACAAATTTGGGAGGAGGTATCTCATATGTGTTATGTTTCATTAATTGAACCTAAGAATATAAAAGAGGCCTTACTAGATGATAGTTGGGTCAATGCTATGCATGAAGAATTAGGTCAATTTGAACATAACAATATTTGGACTCTTGTCCCCAGACCTAGTGACATGAATGTAATAGAGTGGATCTTTAAGAATAAATATGATGAGAATGGTACTGTAGTTAGAAATAAAGCTAGGTCGGTTGCTCAAGGCTATGCTCAAGTAGAGGGTGTTGACTATGATGAGACATTTGCTCGAATTGCACGTCTTGAATCTATTCGTATTTTACTTGATGTTGTATGCTTTCTAGGTTTCAAATTGTTTCAAATAAATATGAAAAGTGTCTTTCTGAATGGGTACTTGAAAGAAGAGGCTTATGTTGAGAAACCAAAAGGGTTTGAGGACCCAAAATGTCCAAACCATGTCTATAAGTTAGGCAAGGCCTTGTATGGATTGAAACAAGCCCCTCCGGCTTGGTATGATAGACTTACTACCTTTCTTCTTGATAATGATTTTCAAAGGGGTAGTGTGGATAAGACTTTATTTGTGAAACATAATAAGTCTCATATACTTGTTGCTTAGATATATGTTGATGATATTGTGTTTGGATCAACTGCTGATCATCTTGTGAAATATTTTTCAGATTACATGACACATGAGTTTGAGATGAGCATGATGGGAAAGTTGCCTTATTTCTTAGGTCTTCAAATTAAACAGTCTCCTTCAGGTATGTTTGTTTCTCAGGCTAAGTATGCCAAAAACCATGTGTCAAAGTTCGGTTTTGAGTCGACCAACATGCTCATACTCCCATGAGCACCAGTTTTCACCTTTCCAAAGATTCATCTGGTACTGATGTTGATCCTAACCTTTACAAGAGTATGATAGGAAGTCTTTTATACCTCACAACTAATCGACCTGACATTGCATTTAGTGTAGGTGTTTGTACCCGTTACCAAACCTATCCTAAAGAGTCTCATCTTCTTGCAGTCAAACGCATCATTAAGTATGTTAATGGGACATTGGGTTAGGGGATTTGGTTCTCGACCGACATTACAGCTGAAATCATTGGTTTTTCCAATGTCGACTGGAGAGGGTATGCTGATGATCATAAGAGCACATCTAGGGGGGTTTTTTTACCTTAGGAATAATTTGGTTTCTTGGCATAGCAAAAAGAAAAATGCCATCTCTCTTTCGACCGTTGAGGTTGAGTACATTACTGCAGGAGTTGTTGTGCCCAAATGTTGTGGATCAAGCAAATGCTTTATGATTATGGCATAAACCAGAACACTCTCACCAATTTCTGTGATAACACAAGTGTCATTAACATTTCTAAAAATCCTGTCTAACACTCTTGCACCAAACACATTGACATTTGTCATCATTTTATTCGAGAGTTAGTGCAAGAGGTCCTTGTTGTTCTTGAACATGTACCCACTAAGAATAAAAAAGTTGATATTTTTACAAAACCCCTTAATCTGCTTAGGTTCGAGTTCCTTAGAAAGACCTTGGGCGTAATGCTCAGTCACTAGGGAGTTACCTGTTACTTGAGTGGGTGTGAGTGATTGGTATTATGTGTACTTAGATACTATAATCTCATTTTCATTGATTCTTGTCATATCTGCATTTAGACTCTTATGAACACCTCTCATGCTGCTTGCAAGATTTTATTCTTCTTTGTTCATAGCTCATTCTAAATGCACATGCTCATTGACTTTATGATCTCATTCTATACACATCTTTAAGATAAACTATTACAGGGGTTTCCGCACAAGTGATCAAAGTTCTCTATGGACCACTAACTGTGTCTCTTTTACATTATTGGAGGAATTGACCTACACTGTCATATCTTGGGTGATGTTGAGTCTCTTAACCATCTACTATCATTTTTTCACTTCCACGGTTCCTTTCTCAGTTTATTGAAGTCTGGGTATTAGGAAAAGGCTACCTCAGAGACACCAACCAGGCTATCCTTATTGATTTCATGCTTTTCTGGTTTGGTTTCCATACTCTTGAGCGTGCATGCCACCAGTGAGTGCCCACGGGAAAGAAAAGTCAAAAAAAGAAAAGAAAAAAGGAACTCACTAATTAAGGGGAAGCCTCCTCGTTTACTCAACAAATACCCATTGATTTTTAGTGGTTTGAATTTTCTCATTGATGTTTAGTTACTATTGTCGAAGGTCCAGCTATCCGATTACTACGAGGATTAACTCTAGCTCTCTGGCCTCTCAAGGATTGCACACACACACATTCATTATGTGAGCTCTCATGTTTGTTTTCGAGTTATGCATTCTCATGTAGCTTATGTTCATTGATAAAGTTTTATCTGATTTGCTCATGATATTGTTCTTCTTATTGTCAAAATTGCAAATTTGCGGGCTTCACGACTTGTAGATTATCTCATCTTAATGTCACATTCCTGTTACTGTGCTCACTTCCTCTTGTTTTAGGTTCATCTTAATAGTGTGAGTGTTTTTTTTTTTTTGCTCAAAAGGATGTTTTTTTTTTTTTTTTTTTTTTCCGAGCGACGAGGGAGTTGGCGCCCGAGCGAGCATTACTTCAACCCAGTACTTTTGCAAATGACACAGATTCTAGGAGCATGTCTTTTAGGCTCGAACGACAATGTCTTGGCTCGAGCGAACTCGTGCGCATATGTGTCTTTACTTAAGCGAAACGCTTTTCGCTCGAGCGACTTGTCATGTTTTAAATACTGTTACTCCATCCTTTTACTCCATTTTTTCCCATTTTGCTCATTTCATCTCTCTCCTAGGGTTTTTTTCCTCTCTATTACTGTTCGTCTCTTGGTCTTCATTCATTTTTGGGAGGCGTTTCTCATCAATCCGTCTTGCATCTCCATTATTGGTAAGTCTTTCTCTTTCTTTATCGTCCTCCTTCTGTCTGTGTGTTTGCTCTACTTTGTCTGTGATTATCCTAGGTTCTTCTTCATTGTTTGGGATCGTTTATGATTTTTGTCTTGTTGTCTCACTATTTAATTTTGTTTAGTAGTTTGTTGCATTATTGCTAGGGTTTTGCTAGGATTTTGCTGTCTCTCTATTGAATTAGGGCTTTATTTTTTTTACCTTGGTTTTGCCATGTTTTTCAATTACTACTGTATGATGGTCTTAGTGAATTGTATTGATATTGGTTTCCATAATCTACTATCTATATATCTCTCATACTGATGCATTTGATTGATTTTGGAAATTGACGTAGCACTGTCTCTATGTTTCTTTGATCTTACAGTCTTGAATATAATGCTTTGGTTTTGTGATTTTTGGTTTTTCTAACCCTGCTGGACTAATGATGTTTGTTGTGCTTTTTTGTTTGTTTTTGGGGGTTCTAATGGGCTTTGGGTGTTCCTTGGTTTTTGGTGGGTTGGGTTTGGTGGTTGTCTTTTTTCTTTTTCGGTCAGTCATGGCTGAGTCCTCTAAACGTCGTAAATCCACCGTGTATCATCCCAATTTCAATATTGAAAATTTTCAATCCAAGGAAAAATCCAATCTTTTTCGGGATTTCTATGCTTCTAGGAAAGTTCACTTAGAACGCAATGTCCACCCGAGTGCCTTTGAGTCTATTCCAATCCGTTCTTTGTTTGATGTTCTAGAGGGTGACCAGGTCCTGCTTTTCTTTGGTCTACAAAATCTTAGCTTGGTCCGAGAATTCTATTGTAATATTTACTCTGTTTGCAAAGAAATAGCTCCCTCTTTTCACACCTGGGTTTGTAACAAACCCTTGGTTATAGATGACGAAGTCATTAGGCAGTTTCTTGATCTTCCAGAAGCCCAGAATTGTTATTATCCTTTTATTACCTGCAGCTCTGTTGATTTTGATCAAGTGGCCACTGAACTTTGCAGCACTCCCTAGACTTGGTTTGCCGGGCCTCTTATCTAGCAAAAAGAGCTTCTTCTCTGTTTTCATCTCCTAAACATCATTGTTTGTGCCAACATTCATGTTACTACTCATTCTTCTCACATTACCCAAGATCAAGGTTATGTGTTGTATTGTATTGACCACTGCCTTCCCATTGACCTGTCTGAGATGATAGTATCCAAAATGATTATTGTTTTTGAGGGTCGCAAGTATTTGGGTCTCCTTTATGGGTGTTTCCTCACTCGATTTCTTACATCTCTTGGGTGTCCCTATCTTTGATGATAACGAGTTTGCCTCTCCCATTAAACCAATCACCAAGTTGACCGTCTCATAGAGTCAAGCTCATGTTAGGGGGGTTCATCAGGAGTCGAGATGTCTGATGCAGGTGATGATCCACTTGCCAAGGAGGCCGAGATTGATGCAGCCACTACCGATGCACCTGAGATGCGTCATCGTTTGTTTCATGGCCAGCTACAGCAGTTCGAGCAGTCTATCACTCATCGCTTTAATCAGCTCGATGCCCGACTTGATACACTTGATGGCCACTTTGATCAGCAGTTTGCCATCTGACTCAGATCCTTTCTTTGCTACAGATGTAGCCGCCGCCTCTACCAGACTCTTAGTGATGTTTGTTTTTGGACAGTTTCTTTTATGTTTGGCCTGTATATTCTTTTTCTTTTGTCTCTCCCAGACAAAAAGGGGGAGTATGTTTTTGTTTTGGGTTGGGGTATCTATATCTGTTTGCACGCTTGGGGTATATATTTTGTTTGCATGATGGTTGCTTTATTGGGATATGGTTGTGAATTTTGCATACTGGACATAACATTTTTGGGATTTTGATATAGTTTTGATTCATTATGTCTTAATATGGTTTTTGATTTTGATTAACCACTCTCTCTATTCCCATGGTGTTGTTTATTTATTTTTTGCAGATATTTTGTCAAGGTAGTTTAGTTAGTTGGGTTGGTTGTTTTGAGTTGGTTTGTTTGTTTAGTTAGTGCGTGTGTTTGCTAGGAAACTATATTAGAATGTTTTATCCAGGGAATTAACAAAGGGAGAGATTGTTAGGTCTCTTAGTTTTGTCAATTTTACAAACAAACATTGTTAATTGAGTTGTAAGTTTCTTGGTTGTTTTTCCTTGCTTGCTCGAGCGAAGGAGTCCTGGCTCGAGTGAAGATGTCCTGCTCCTAGAATTTGTCTATGTTTGCAAACATTCTGGGAAGGGAGATTGTGCGCTTGAGCGAAGAAAGTTTGGCTCGAGCGACGATACTTAAGGAAAACACGCATATTTAGTTCCTTGCTCGTGCGAGAGAGTTTTCGCTCAAGCGACCTTTACTGCCCCTATTTTCTATAAGTATTTGTTTAAGTCAATTTTAGGGTTACATTTTTTAGATTCTTTAACGGTTTTAGAGTTTTCTTTTGGGACTGTTTTGCTAGTTTTCCTTAATGTTTGATTGAGTATTAAACTCATGTTTTGATAAGCACACATCAAGGAGTTTGATTGTTCATCTTTAAGAGTGTTCTTCTTCTGTGGAATCCGAAGATTCAAGCGCAGATAAGTCGAAGGAGTTTGATGCTGTGCACAGTCGTTGATTCGACAATGGATATTATGGATTCAACATCAATCTGATCAATTTCGAGACGAAGGTTGCGGTGAAAGATATATAGATTGTTGAAGAGAAATTGGCAGTGTTTGGGTAATTTGTTTAGTATATTTGTAATCTTTCTTTCTTCAGTAGTAGATTGATTTGTGGCGTTTCGCCCGTAGTTTTTTAATCACAATTATAGGTGCTCCAATAGTGATTTTTTTCACGTAAAAATCGTTTGTGTCTATTTATTGTTTCTAAAACAACAATCTAAATCACTTTTGTATGTGCTTGATGATTTAGATTGTTAGTTTTAATTGGTTAGAAATTGACACAATTAAATCTTGATCTAATCACGAATCACTTAGGCTTTTCAAATGAGTTTGAACAATTCCTCCCAATCTGATTGTGTTCCATTGAACAAGCACTGATTTCTCTATCAGTGGTGTTATATGCACCAATTAATACATCAATTAATATACCAACTTATGTTCGAAAATGGCCACTTCAAAACTATAGACCCACCAATTATGCAAATTACAAAAATTTGAAAATTTTAAAATTATGTCACATTATCTTTTAATACATGTGTTTGATTGGGCGAACTGGATAAGGGGGGATTAGAATCCATCGGACTTGAGTCCTGGAACTGTGAATCCCCCGGACTATTTGGTTGGAATGAATATATATCCTGTGTTTGTTTTTTCGTGGGATTAGATGTCTGGAAAGGACTATTTTTAGTGAATCCAACGTTTGGTTGGACGAACTTGATAGGATAAATGAACAAAAAACTATTTTACCCTTTTTTAATTGTTTACTAAGCAATAGCAATATTAAACATATCTTGAATATTTTAATTATTTTTAGCTAGATTAAATTAAAAAATTTATTTTATTTTTTACACAATTAAATAAATTTGTTTTTTTAAAATTAAATAAATAAATAAATAAAATATCAATAAAAATTTATATTATTTTTTTAATTAAAATTTTAAATAAATTTGTTTTTAAAAATAATAATAATTAAACAATGAAATTAAATAAAACATCTATTAACATTTAACTAATGAAATTAAATAAAATATAAACAAAATTTTAAAATAAAATATCAATAAAATATCTATAAAAAATTATTTAAAAAAAATAAATAAAACATCAATAAAAAGTTAAATAAAATTATTTTATTTTTAAATTGAGATATTTAAATTTTATTGAATTTTACTAAATATAATACATAATTAAATTGTAGAGGGTCAAAATGGTCATTTCACTATCTAATACCAACAGTAAATAATCCCCTCCAAATTGTCTCACACCCCCCCTAGGATAGTATAATCCCCCATATGGGGGATAAGAAGTCCAGCCGGACTCCATGTCCGGCAAACTAAAAAAAAAACAAACATCGGATTGGATGATTACTCCGAATTACAATCCGCACAATAAATAATTTCTCCTTATCTCCCCAATCAAACACACCCTAACTGTCGTACTAATCAATACATATAAGTTTATTCTTTTTCAACCCCCAAATTGACCACATCGCAGCGAGCGGAATGAATTCCTAAGACTACTTTTTTTTTTGCTTTTCGACACTTCCAACCTTGCCACCAAATCTTTACTGACCGTGGAATTACCCACACCAACCCCCACCACTTCATAATCTTTGACCACGTGACCCAAGCGGGTTTGCACCAAAGTAGTCCGTGTTCAGGTGTCTCGACTGAGTCCCTACAGAATTTGCAAAGTCCCTCGTCAAGGTTATTGATGATCCTCATCCTCAACAATCTATCTGCTGTCTTAATTCTATCATTCCAAGCCAACCACCCAAAAAATCTGACTTTCTATGGAGCTACATTTTTCCAAATCAATTTTGCCCCCTTTTTCTTCCATACTGTCATTTCTTCAAAGCTTCTCAATCCAATTTCCAATTTTTTTTTCTAAAAAACAAACCTAACATGACATTAGTCTCTGAGAATTATGACCACAAAGACAAGAAATTTTATGGATTAATA
Source organism: Camellia lanceoleosa (assembly GCA_025200525.1). Lineage (NCBI taxonomy): Eukaryota > Viridiplantae > Streptophyta > Magnoliopsida > Ericales > Theaceae > Camellia > Camellia lanceoleosa. Next base: position 16,302,935 of record CM045761.1, read on the forward strand.
CCTAACTCATCAATGTAAGAAAATAATATTTAAAATTACCAAATTAAAAAAAAAAAAATATGAAGATTTACATGTAAAGTCGTTATGTATCACTTGTTTTATTTCACCATTTTATGTCATTGGGGAAGATGGAAAACTATTATTTGATTTTATTAATTGCTTTATAATTATTCTAAATTAGAGCACAACTATAATCATAAGCATTCATATTACATATAGACAATGATATAAAACATTGACAAAAAAGTTAATGACTTTTAATATTTCTCTTGCATGTATATACACAACGTTCTTCTTGCTATACCAATGGATAAATAGCCAATTAAATTCTTTCAAATGCGTACAAGAAGATTTAAAGAATTGGGTTGTGATTAAGTATGGTTGAATGACATTTTTTTGAAACTTCTAAAAATGAACTATCAAATTATAGAGATTATAGATTTAATTATCTTTTAAAAGATATTTTGAAGTATCAATAAAATAGATAGAAGAAGCAATGATGGTATTTAGAGAATAAGTATCGACTAACTTTGCGCTAGCATTAGTCGTAATAGAAATGAAGAAAGTTTTATTTGGAATCATTGGACGTAAATCGTCTATAGATGGCTTAATTTTAAGTTCGCTGTCAAATCCTAGGGGTCAGCCCTGGATATATGGTAGAAAACAAAAAATGAGTTTTTAAGTCTGTAGGGCTATATAAAAATTTGATTGATAATTTGATATAATTTCTGTCCTTTTCTTTACTGATCCAAAAATAAAATAAAAAAATAACCACCCCGCAGAAAAGGAAGAGAAAATAGTATAGAGTTAGCGCATAAACCAAAATAGCATGAAGTATGCACATGTGTGACAACCATCTAAACTTCCATTTTTTTTTTAAAAAAAAAAAAAAAAAATCAGAAAAAATAAAATTTTATTGATGAAAATCAAGATGGCTACATGATATAATATCAATAAAGAATGGTGAGTGCAAAGGTATCATAGCAAGCAAAATCATCCCAACTATATTGGCACGAAATGCAAGTCCAATCATATGCTAGTATCACACTGAGTTACAACAGATTAACAAGCCAACAACAACCACTACTAGAAAAAGAGGCTTTAGACGCAGAACTTTTTGCGACGGTGTGAAAGTCATTGCAAAGAGCAAGCTTTTGCGACGGCAAAAAAGACTGTTATGGAATTAAGTTTTTTGCAACATTTGACTGTCGCAAAAAAAGCACCGAGTAAATACTATTATTAAAGACAGAAAATCTAAGACCATGGTAAAAAATAATATTATACGCGATGATACATTACCCGCCGTTTGGTTTTTTGTGACATCCTTTGTTAATCTGTCGCAAAAAATTTTATTTTTGCTCATTAGCAACTAAAAAAGTTAGTTGGAAAAGGAAAAAAAAAAAAAAAAACAATGGTGTAAAATGAAGGACTGAGATCACTTGAAGAACCAAGGGTTGAAATGAACACCTCACCAAAACGACGTCGTTTTGGTGAAGTTGAAAATAATAATAATAATTATATATATAAAAAAAAACTCTCTTTGTTTTAGTCGTATTTCAAACGAGAGAGAGAGAGAGAGAGAGAGAGAGAGAAAAAGGGCTGAGGAGTTGCCACTCCTCTAGTCGACCCGCTCTTCGTTCTTGGTTCAGGAGTGGTTGAGTTCGGATTCAAGAAGCTGGTATTTATTCAACAGATTCAATAGTCCTCATTTCCCGTCGCTACTTTGCCACCCTCCATTTTCCGTCGCTACTCCATCGCAAAAAGTGTTTTACGATGACATGTGAACCTTTTGCGATGTTTGAAACCATCGCAAAAAGTCCGATCCTTAATAGTGAACCAAAAAATACACTAACTAACCCCCCAAATTACAATAATTGACAATGCTAAAAAGAAGACTCTACTAACACTAATCTATTTAGCAGCAGCCACAGCCATGACTGCACTCCAAATTTCCCATCCATTAACTTCCAAAGCCAATGCCCTAGCAAATCAGACAATAGCTACCACTAGAAAACATCCCCCAAAACGTTCAACAGTGCAATCCAACTAACTAAATCAACCAACCTAGAACAGAGCAAGCAGGGCATGGAAACTGCCATAATGCCCTTATCCAAATTTCAACAATGAAAGACTCCACAAACCAAGTGACACACCTAATTGGCAATACAATAACTGACTTACTGAGAATCTTCTAAGCTCTGGTTTCAAGGAGGCCCAAAAGTGTATACAATATTTAATAAGGTCCAAGAACTCACCCCAGTTGGGTTGAACATTATTGAACACACACTGATTCCTCAAGCCCCAGACTGACCATAAAACAGGAAAGGGATTGATCTCCTGTACTACTTTTCTTGCTTTCCTAAATTTCCAGCTCATCCACCATTCCAATAAAGCACAAACTGAGTTTGGAATCACCCAAATCATCCCCCACCAATACAAGATTGCAATCCAAATCCTCCATACATTTTCACACCAGATTAGTACATGCTCTATCGATTCATTCTCAATACCGCCGAATCTACAACGCCCTTCCTCTTGGCTACCAAGAATTCCCAATCTGACGAACCTATCAGAAGTTATCACCCGCCCCCGCCATGCTAACCATCTACTACAACATATAAGAGTTTTAGAAACCAAATTTTTTGTCTTTAAAAGCAAAAATTTTGTTGCAAAAAACATTTAAGGACCAATTTTGTTGCTAAAAGGTCGTCCCGAAAAGTAAAAATAAGACTTTTAGTGATAAAATTTTGAAAATGTCACTAATAAATATACTTGTAGAGACAAAATAATTTAGTTTCAAAAATGTTTATTTTTTAAGACAAAAAATTTGGTTCTAAAAGGATAATAATTCATCACTAATATTTAATTTTCGTTGCTAAAAATATAATAATGACACTTTTCGCAACAAAAATATTTGGTCCTTAAAAAATAATTTTGTCCCCAAATTTTGATCTCTAAAACCTTAACTTTTGTAGTGAGGGGGAGAAGCATTCCTCCAAATTAATTTCGTTACTGCTTTGTTTGGTCCTAAATTAAAATCAACTTCAAGGCACTTATGCAAAGATACCACTGAGAACATCAACTTTGATTAGCTTTCTATCTGATTGTATCCTCTTCCCTTTGTTTAATTGCAGGGCCTTCTGTTAAGAGGTTGCTCAAAGTGTTTACCTCATCCTCTTCCCAAACAAGCAAAGATCTTCTGAACTCCAATTTTCATCCTGTTCCAACACACCTTGAGTTCACGAAGTCGACAGCACTCACTTCCCTGTTTCTACTAAAGTTGGTATAGCCTTGGGAAAATATTTTTCACACTACTCCTGCCCTCAACCAATCATCCTTCCAAAATAGCAGCCTATTCCCATTTCCCAGATTGCATATGATATTATCCAAAAACAAACCGCAGATTGTAGAGCATCTCTCTCTTACCATTGAAATATCCTTCCAGATTCAGAAAGGAAAATTGAAAGAATCGAACCAAACCGAGTTTGGGAATATTCTGTTGAACAATCTTCACTGTAATTAAAATAATTAATTCGGTTTGGGTACTAAATGACAAACAGAATATAAAAGAAAAATAGAAAAGGAGAGAGAATGTTTGATTACAAAAATCAAACTAGAAAAAGAATTAAATAAATAAAAACAAATTTTATTTTGTTACATAAACAAAAATAAAATCTGATTTAAATAAATAATAAAACAAAAAATAAATAAATAACTTACTTGACTAATATCTTGAATATTATTATGATCAAATCCAGTGTTCGACACTATATCCTTAAGACAGATTCGTTCTTTCCACAGTGCTATCAGAATATGGACATCTATCTCCCAGGATGAAATGATCAACAACAAATAAATGCAACACTACAATTTATTTGTTCAACGAATACACTTAGTGTATACACTCTTTCTGACAAGGAAAATATTAGAATAAATGCAGCAAAATGTAGAGATGAATTTGCAGCAAGGAATGACGAAAATTGTAGTAAATTATCAAATGAGGGACTTGTCTATTTATAGGAGAATTTATGGCTGTTGAGTTTGAATTAAACAGGTGCAAAACCTGTTTAAGTAGGTATGATACCTGTTCAGTTTGAATAAACAGATACAAGTCTGTTGGATTCAAATTTGAACAGATAAAAAACCGTAGGGCCCTGTTTGGCTGTAGGGAAAAACCAGAACAGTATATTTTCGAAATTAATTTGAATTCTGGACAGTTGGACAGATTTTATTTCAAAAAATAAAATTAAATCCAAATGTTTTTTGTCCAAAAAGATTAGTATTGGGTCGAACAAGCCCAACCACACACCACGCACCCGCGCCCAAGCCCAGCCCAGTCCAGCCCGCCCACCTGGACGGACGGACGACGGTGGTGTGCGTATGTGGTGATTTTTGGGTCCAATGGGGCTAGCCCATTTTGCCCATAACCTCTTTCTCTACAAAACTTGGGTACCCCTTGGGGCACACCCCAAGTTCCAATCCCATGCCTTATAAATCCACTCAAAACTTCCCACCAAATCAACGTGGGACAAGCCATTTTCCAACCTTAAAGAATTTCTACCAAAACTCCATTTCCATAGAGCTTACTTTGGCTTCAATTTCCCATTCACCCGATAATGGTTTTGAGCAACCAAATATACCACGTGAATCACAACGCGGCATAGAACGCGTTACCAGTTTGACCCGCAAAAATCGACGCTTGGGTCCCACCTAAAAAATAGACCAAACTTAGGAAAAAATTCTGGTTTTACCCAGAATTTTCGCAACCATTTCTAACAATCCCCCACATGAATGGAATTTGATGACAACGGAAATATAACAATATGCAGACTTAGTCGAAAGAATATAAGTCGAAAATATCTTGCATCAGGATAGGTAGCTTTCGACCTTGAACCTTTCCTAGTGATAACCTATTGGACTTACTAGCTAACCAATGGACGCGATGTCTTGAATTGTTCAGCCGTTTGTGTAAGCCAAGACAATAGATTTCACACAAAATATCTTCTAACACATCGTGGTTCTCATTGTTGTGTTCATTTTGGCCTTGAACGCTTCTGGTTTTCATGAGTGCTTCTAGAGAATTTAACCTCTTCATTCTCATAGAACTGGCCCCAGTTCAACACTCATATAGGTGATTCTTATTATGAGTATCTCCTTATACTCGTCTTGATTTTATGCCTAAATCAAGATATAAGTAATCATTAAAAGTAAAGCTTATCCTTATACCCCTGCAGACAACACGTGTTGCAAATATCACTCTCACCATAAGAATGGGTAGGGAATTTTGATCCCTTGGTGATTTCTGTCGAGCCACACATAACTTAGTTGTCCCTTTGAACTTAGTTCTTGGGATCTCCAGTAATATAAGTAGGGTTACCATTATGATGACTCTTATGTAATAGGCTTTAATCCCATCCCTTTCGATGAACTATACACTAGCTCTTTTGTCAAACATTTTGTTAACGGATCCGCAATATTCTCTTTAGATTTTATATAATATATTGAGATTATTCCATTTGACAACAATTACCTTACGGTATTATGTCGACGACGAATATGTCGTGACTTACCGTTATACATATGATTCTGTGCCCTGCCTATTGCAGATTGACTATCACAATAAATGCAAATAGCTGGCAAAGGTTTTGGCTACATTGGAATGTCTTCTAAGAAATGACGAAGCCATTCTACTTCTTCTCCTGCTTTGTCTAAAGCAATAAACTCTGATTCCATTGTGGATCGTGCAATGCATGTTTGTTTCATGGACTTCCAAGAAACAACAGTGCCTCCAGAGTAAAGACATATCCACTAGTGGATTTTGAATCTTTAGTATCCGATATCCAATTGGCATTACAAAAACCTTCGAGTACTGCTGGATATCGAGTAAAGTTCAAACCATGATCACGAGTAAATCTTAGATATCTAAGAACCCGAATGATCGCTTTCCAGTAGTCTTCTCCCGGGTTTCTAGTGTACCTACTCAATTTACTGATAGCATAAGCTATATCAGGACGAGTACAATTCATTAGGTACATTAGGCTTCCAATGATTTGGGAGTATTTTAACTGAGACACTGCATCACCTTTATTTTTCAATAAATAAAGACTGATGTATGTAGGTGTTCTAGCTATATTCAAATCATCCTTGATAAATTTATCAAGAATTTTCTCAATATAATGAGATTGAGATAACGCATATCCGTTAGATGTTTTAGTAATTTTCATTCCTAATATAACATCTACGACCCCCATATCTTTTATATCAAATCTTCTGTTAAGCATTTGCTTAGTTGATTTGATCATGTTTTGATTGCTTCCAAAGATATACACGTCATCCACATAAAGACAAACTATGAGATATCTTTGGTCAATGTTTTTAACATAGATGCATTTGTCACATTTATTTATCTTAAACCCATTAGTAAGCATTGCATGATCAAATTTTTTATGCCATTGCTTTGGTGCTTGTTTTAATCCATAAAGAGATTTTACAAGCCGACAAACTTTCTTTTCATGCCCCGGTACTACAAACCCTTCGGGCTGCTCCATATAGATCTCTTCATTTAGATCACCGTTTAAGAAAGTTGTCTTAACATCCATTTGATGTATTTCTAAATTAAACAACGCTGCTATAGCAATAAGTATGCAAATGGATGTTATTCTTGTCACATGGAAATATGTGTCAAAATAGTCCAGACATTCCTTTTGTATATAACTTTTAACTACAAGTATTGCTTTATACTTGTCTATTGAACCATATGCCTTCCTTTTTCTCTTGAATATCCACTTATATCCAAGAGGTTTAGAACCAGGTAGAAGATCCACAAATTTCCAAGTATGATTTTTCATAATGGATTCAATTTCATTATTAACAGCCTCTTTCCACAAAGGTGCTTCAGGACCTGTCATTGCTTCCTGAAAACTTTGAGGTTCATTTTCTAACAGCTATGTCAGAAAATCTGGACCAAAGGATTTTGATGTTCTCGCTCTCTTACTTCGTCTTGGTTCATTATCAGTTAAATCCTGATGGTCGAGACCATTATTAGTCTCTTGTGTTTGATTGTCACTAGTCTCTTAACTTTGTGTACAATCATAAGTTCTTTTCTGTGAACTTAATTCACGTCCTTTCTTGTAAGGAAAGACATGTTCAAAAAACACAGCATTCCTTGACTCTATAATAGTGTTCACATTTATATCAGGTATTTCTGATTTATAAGTCAGAAACCGATATGCACTACTATTCTGAGCATAACCAATAAACACACAATCTACTGTTTTTGGTCCAATCTTAGTCTTTTTAGGAGCAGGAACTTCAACTTTCGCCAAATACCCCCACACTTTTAAATATTTGTAGGAAGGTGGTCGACCTTTCCACAATTCATAAGGAGTGCTGTTGGTTTTCTTGTGGGGTATTCTATTAAGAACATAATTAGCAGACAATATTGCTTCCCCCCACAAATTCTGTGGTGAGCCTAAACTTAGTAACATGGCATTCATCATTTCTTTTAGGGTTCTATTCTTCCTTTCAGCAATTCTATTTTGCTGTGGAGAATAAGGTGCTATAGTTTGGTGAATAATGCCATGTTGTGCACAAAATTCATATAATGGTGCATCATATTCACCACCTCTATCACTTCTAACCATTTTAATGGTTTTACCAAGTTAATTTTCAACTTCTGTTTTGTAGAGTTTAAACATTTCTAAGGCTTTATCTTTACTTCTAAGTAAATAAACATAACAATATCTTGTGCAATCATTGATAAATGTTATGAAATACTTTTTGCCGCCTCTAGTTTGAACAAACTTAAGATCACATACGTCTGTATGAATTAATTCTAGAGGTTTGGTTTTCCTTTCAACCGATTTAAATGGAGCCTTAGTTTTGCTTCTACACAAATTTCACATTTATGATTAGAATTAATTTCAAACTTTAGTATATAATCTAAACCAATTAATCTACGCAAAACATCAAAATTCACATGTCCTAATCTACCATGCCATAAATTCGACTCAAGAATATAAGCAAAAAATATGTTATTCTTATTCATAGCAACTTTCGGTACAACTGTCATTACATTTAATTTGAAGAGACCATCACTCATGTATCCCTTACTAACATACATACCACTCTTTGATAATACAAATTTATCAGACTCAAATACAAGCCTAAAACCATTTTTACTTAACAAAGAGTCAGAAACCAAATTCTTCCGGATGTCAGGTATATGCAGTATGTTGTTGAGGATCAGTTCTTTCCTTGATGTCATCTTCAAGATCACCTTTCCTTGTCCAGTCACAGTAGAAGTAGAAGAATTTTCGATAAAAAGTTGTTCACCATTTGCAGCCTCATTGTAGGTAGTGAACATCTTCTTGTCCGCACAAATGTGACGAGTTGCTCCAGTGTCAACCCACCACTCCTTGGGATTTCCAACCAAATTAGCCTCAGACACCACAGCAGAGAGGTTGATGTCATTCACCTCGTCAGAGATATAATCTAGTTCAGTTACATTGGCTTGATTGATAGTCTTCTTGCTTGTACTTCCGCGATCCTTCTTAGGGCGGCGGCAATCAGAAGCTCGATGTTCAGTCTTGCCACAGTTATAGCATTTTTCTTTGAATTTCTTGTTGCCATTGTTGTCGCCTTGTTTAGGACCATCTCCAGTAAACTTCCTCTTTTTGTTATGTGGTTTAAGAACTTGTTCAACCACATTAGCCTTGGACTCAATGGGATTTTTCCCATTCCTCTTTTCAACCTTATGGTTATCTTCCTTAATTCTCAGTCTTACAATAAATTCATCCATGGTCATTTCTTTGCGTTTATGTTTTAAATCATTTTTGAAATCTTTCCAAGCTGATGGTAACTTTTCCACTAGAACAGCGATTTGGAAAGACTCGCTAAAAGACATACCTTCTGAATAAATATGATGCAAAATTATTTGAAAATTTTGAACTTGAGAAATTACCGTTTGAGAGTCCACCATAACAAAGTCCAGAAATTTACCGACAACAAATTTCTTCATGCCAGCATCCTCTGTCTTGTATTTCTTCTCCAAAGAATCCCACAATTCTTTTGCTAACTTCAAAGGACTGTTAACATTATATAGCATGTTGTTAAGGCCGTTAAGGATGTAGCTTCTGCACAGGAAATCTAAATGCTTCCAAGCATCTACAGCGGCAACAACTTGCCGATCACTTTCACAATTTTTAAGTGTTGGAGCCTCTTCACGGAGAAACCGGGCCAAATTAAAAGTTGTAAGATAAAACAGTATCTTCTGCTGCCATCTCTTAAACTCAATACTGTTAAATTTTTCCTATTTTTCTCCATGATTTATTGGTACTTGAACATGGTTCTGGATAGGGATCGGAGTTGGTGTAACAGTTGGAGTACCACTACCAGTTGCAGATTCAGTTGTAGTAGCCATAAAATCTGATTACAAAAATCAGAAAAACAAACCACAAATTAATTTTCTAGTTACTAAAACCAGAAAATAAATTATAACACAAAATAATTTTATTTTCCTTGTTACTAAAACCAGAAAAATAAAATACCACAATAATTTTCTGTAACACCAAATAATATTCTGCAATTGTTAATGACACCAGTATATTACTACTAGTTGTCAAAGAAAATAAACAGTATATTACTACTATCTGTCAAACAGTTTATAATACTATTTGTATTTTCCAACTAGAATATCACTTTGAAAACATAGAAAATTAAATACAATGAAGACACCAAAAATATTATGTCTTAAGATTGTTGGACAATCTTCACTGTAATTAAAATAATTAATTCTGTTTGGATACTAAACGACAAACATAATATAAAAGAAAAATAAAAAATGAGAGAGAATATTTGATTACAAAAATCAAACTGGAAAAAGAATTAAATAAATAAATACATATTTTATTTTGTTACATAAACAAAAATAAAATCTGATTTAAATAAATAATAAAACAAAAAATAAATAAATAACTTACTTGATTAATATCTTAAATATTATTCTGATCAAGTCCAGTGTTCGACACTGTGTCCTTAAGACAGATTCGTCCTCTCCACGATGCTATCAGAATATAGACGTCTATCTCCCAGGATGAAATGATCAACAACAAATAAATACAGCACTACAATTTATTTGTTCAACGAACACACTTAGTGTATACACTCTTTCTGACAAGGAAAATATTAGAATGAATGCAGCAAAATGCAGAGATGAATTTGCAGCAAGGAATGACGAAAATTGTAGTAAATTATCAAATGATGGACTTGTCTATTTATAGGAGAATTTATGGCTGTTGGGTTTGAATTAAACAGGTGCAAACTATTCAGTTTGAATAAACATATACAAGTCTGTTGGATTCAAATTTGAACAGATAAAAAACCGTAGGGACCTGTTTGGCTATAGGGAAAAACCGGAATAGTATATTTCTGGAATTAATTTGAATTCTGGACAGTTGGACAGATTTTATTTCAAAACATAAAATTAAATCGAAATGTTTTTGGCCCAAAAAGATTAGTATTGGGCTGAACAAGTCCAACCACACACCACGCACTCGCGCCGCGCCCAGCCCGGACGGACGGTGGCATGTGTGTGGTGATTTTTGGGTCCAAATGGGTCTAGCCCATAACCTCCTTCTCTACAAAACTTGGGTACCCCTTGGGGCACACCCCAAGTTCCAATCACATGCCTTATAAACCTACTCAAAACTTTCTACCAAATCGATGTGGGACAAGCCATTTTCCAACCTTAAGGAATTTCCACCAAAACTCTATTTCCATGGAGCTCACTTTGGCTTCAATTTTCCATTCACCCGATAATGGTTTTGAGCAACCAAATATACCACGTGAATCACAACGCGGCATAGAATACGTTACCACTTTGACCCGTGAAAATTGACACTCGGGTTCCACCTAAAAAAATAGACCAAACTTAGGAAAAAATTTTGGTTTTACCCAGAATTTTCCCAACCATTTCTAACGTATTGAGAAGAAGGTGAAATGTATTGAAGATCAGCTACACTCTTTGGATTTGGTAGCAGAGGATGGTATCTTGCAAAGTCAGGATCTATTAAGAAGGAAGGGGTTAAAAGCGGAATTGTGGAAAGCTTTATTGAGGGCTAAATGGTTTTGGCACCAAAAATCACGGGCTCTTAAAGGTGATCATAATACAAGATACTTTCATATCATTGCAAATAGAAGACAAAGAAGGAATTTTTTAAATTCTGCATTAGTGGAAGAGAGTAGTATTGAAGACCCGTATGATTAAGTTACAAGTGTTGAATCATTTTACAAAGTTATTTTCAGAAAAATGGAAAGTAAGGCCATGTTTGGGTGGCAATTATGGGGCTGAGATTGGTGATGACATGAACAGGTTGTTAACAGAAAATTTTGCTGAAAATGAAATCTGGGCAACAGTTAAAAGTTGTGATGGCAATAAAGCTCCAGGTCTGGATGGGTTCAACATGCTATGTCTGAAGAAGTGTTGGAAGATAATGAAGGAGGATATAGTCCAATTGTTTTCAGAATTCCACAACAAAGGGAAGCTACTAAAGAGGCTAAATTCATCATTTATTGTGCTGATTCCAAAAAATGATAACCCAGTATCATTAAAGGATTATAGACCCATTAGTTTGGTTGGAAGTATCTACGAAGTGCTATCGAAAGTGCTGGCAGCAAGAATTAAGGTGGCACTTCATTCTATTATTGGCGAAGTAAGAACTGCCTTCGTAGGGGGAAGAAACATCCAAGATGGGATTCTTATTGCAAATGAAATAATTAACTATTGAAAGGTCAAAAGGATGAAGGGACTAGAAAAGACTAGTTAGATCTCCAAATAATTAACTATTGAAAATGCCTAGTTAGATCTCACACCAATAATGTTGGAGGTGAAAAATAAAATCATTTTTACTGAAAAATCCCTTATATTGGCCTTTGCTTTTGTCCAAAAAACTACCCTTACTTTGATTAAATCCACAATCCCATTTCATTAAAAAACAGACCCATTGAAATTGTGATTGAATTCACAACCAAGCATAAGATTGTTGGATTACTATGAATAGAAATTGAGCTCGATTGAAAATCATTTTTAATGAAAAATCCCTTATATTAGCCTTTGCTTTTGCACAAAAAACTACCCTCACTTTGATCAAATCCACAATCCTATTTCATTTAAAAACAGATCCATTGAAAATGTGATCAAATTCACAACTAAGCATAAGATTGTTGGATTACTACGAATAGAAATTGAGCTCGATTGAAGTTGGGCATGCAAGACCCATCATACCAATCATAAACTAGCATTTAAAAATAATAATAATTTTATTGGGTTTCGCATTTACTTTTGCTAAACAAGTGAAAATCCACACAAAAGCCCTCTACGAAGTTTAAATATATATATATATATAATATAAGTGTAAATTATCAATAACTTCTAATAGTTAGAGTTAATTCTCATAAAGTCCTATTGAAAATAAGTTATAATAAAATTATCATTAAAAATAATTTTTAGTGACGATTTTTTGCATATGTACTAAAAATTAACAATTACTAACTTTTTTTTTTTAATTTGTCACGATTTTTATAAATTGTCACTAAAACTAAAAATTAGAGACGCTTTTCTATGATGAATTTTTTAAATTGTCGCTGAGAGTTAAAAATTAGTAACTTTTTTATAACGATTTTTTAAAAAATTAGTGATATTTTTTGTAATAATTTTTAAACTGTCGCTGAAAATTAACAATTTTTTTTTTATCAGTAAAAACAAAAGCTTTATTAATGAAAAGAGACACAAAACATGAAAAATTTACATCAACAAAGAAGGAAAATGCAAAAAACATCATAGTTAACCTCAACAATTCCAACTAGGTTGGCACTGCAAAGGAAGCATAATCATATGCTAACACTTAACCCAAGAATGGTGAGAAACCAATCAAAAGTAGCCCAAAAAAACCAATCAAAATTGACCCTCTGTAGAAATCCTAAGCTCTCTACAGCAACACACAAGAAACCAGTAACAACCAAACAGAACTAGTAACAACCAAATAGAAATCCTAAGCCCTCTGTAGCAACACACAAGAAACCAGTAACAACCAAACAGAACCAGACTTAATCCATAGCATTTAACCTCCAATTCTGATACACTACTTCACCCAACAGATTGTGAACCAAAGGAAGCAAAACCATCAACCAGGGCCAGACCCAAACTGCTGCTGCTTCATTTGTATAAACTTCAATCTTCAAAGCTTTGCATGCTAACTACTCAGGTCAACTCATTAAAGTTATGAAAAACACATTTTGGAATATCACCTTGCAGTAGCAGCCATGAGAGATTGAAGAAGCCACCATTCAGCCAAGCACACAAACCCCTATGCTAACAGAGGACATACAACACAAATGCACCCCTACCAACCAATCCACAAGTGATCAAGACAGCAGAACATAAGATAATAAATAACACTCAGCATCAGGGTACCACTTGAACACCCTCCACCCCTGTACACCAGGTCACCACTTGGCACTCAAACCACCATTCTAGCGTAGTATCTTCCTAACATGCTGCAAATTTGACACCAGCTCCTGCACTGAGTAGAAACAATCTCTTAAATCAACCTTAAACCATATGATAACTCATGTCTTTATCAGTTCCAATAGCTTCCCCATCAAAGGTTGTTTCCTATTAAAAACACACTCATTCCTCATTCTCCAAACAGACTAGAGAGTGGCCAATGAGATGACCTTCCAGATTATGCCTTCAACCTTCCTCCATTTAAACCCTTTCCACCAATCTAGTAGACCTCTGAGGTGAAACCCATTACATCCCCCACCACTTTAGCAGATTTGACCATAGTTGCCAAACAACAGGACACAATAACATAACATGGTTCAAAGATTCTAATTCCTCATTACAGAAAACACAATCAGTCATAGTATTTTGATTTAGTAGCCCCAAGCTATGCAGATATGCTCTTGATTTAATTCTACCTTTCCAAACAAGCCAGCAAAGGAATTTTAGCTTTGGTGGCGACACATTCTTTCAAATGAACTCAGTGGCAATGAAAACCTGCCCAGATGTAAGTTTATTGTAAGAAATAGCAGTACTAAACTTATTCCAAACCAAAGCATCAGCTTTCTCTGCCGTACATGGGGTACTACTATTTAACTTATCCATGAGTCTTTCAACTTCAAGTTCTTCCCAAGCCCTCAATTTTCTCTTAAACTTCAGGTCCCATCTTGATATAATCCTTTTTTCTTTCAACCAGATGAGACAGAGAGACCTCTTTCTCCAATGACAACTCAAATAACCTTGGATGCTCCTCCTTAAAACATTTTTCACCAATCTAATGGTCTTTCCAAAATCTGATTCTAGTTCCATTTCCCACTTGAACTTCATAGTTTGCCACATAGAAACCGTACAACTGAGTGTTACTGACAGCAGTATTGAGAATATCTCCCCAAAGTTTCGAACTCTATTGACCATCCTCAGTAAATGGTAGCCATCTTCCACCAACGCTACCGTATTTGCTAATTAATATTGACTTCCATAATGACCTATTTTCACACCCATACCTCTATCACCATTTAGCTAACAAACAATCATTAACCATTCTTAACTTCCTAATACCCAAACCCCCAAAGTATTTGCTCTTTGAAACCTCCTCCCATTTTACCAAATACAACTTTTTTTTTACCTCTGAGCCACCCCACAAGAATTTGGCCTGGATCCTATCAAGAAGTCTTACAACACTCTTAGACATTTTAAAAACTGAAAGATAATAGATAAGTAAAGATGACAACACTGCTTTAACAAGTGTTAATCTGCCTCCAAAGGATAGAAGCTTCCTTTTCCAAGAAGCTAATTTAGCCTTGAATTTGTTAATTATAGGCAACCAAGTACTTCTGCTCCATGGACTTGCGCCCAGTGGTAACCCAAGATACATAAAAGGTAGCTTTTGACACAGGCAGTTTAGTTGTTTCACATAAAGTTCCCCAACATCCTCATTGACCCCAACCCCGTAAACATGACTTTTATGAAAGTTAATCTTCAACCCCGATAGTTAACAATTAATGACGTTTCTTAATAGTATTTGATGAAAAATACCATTAATTATCATAAGACTTATTAGATAATAAGTTCACCTATTAGAACCTACATGTAAGTCCCCTTATGTATAAAATGATAATACGACAACAAAAGGATACTAAAAAATTGAGTTTTAAACCAATCAAACGAAACGACACTTAATTATGAATACATGAATAGTCTCAAAAAGTTTATTAGATAAAGCACAATCATTGTTGTGTACATAAACAAAGCAAGTTTCACTTGCCAAGATTACACAGATAAGCAAAATTCATTTTACTAACCCCCCCCCCAAAAAAAAAAAAGCAAACTTATTACTACAATTGAAACAAAAAAATTATTGATCGCCTATATTACATGGTTGTTGTAACGAATAGGAAGATAAAATAATTGAGAAATTATTAATGTAGAACAACTCCTAACATTGGGGTAAATCTGGTGGAGGTGGAGGCAAAATAGTCGATGGTGTTGGCCCATTCTCAACCACAAAAGCCGTCATCAAGCCCCATGGCACGTGTATATCCATGTGACAATGCATCAACCACACACCTGTAATCATCAAAATTTCCAAAAATCATAAATCAATATACATGTACAAAATGTGTTAAACACACATATATTTACATATCATTAGAAGATTTTTAAAACTGTATGGACAAAGGATAATTGACAAGTAATTAAGATACTATATCAAAATGATAAGGCCATGCATGATAAAACATTAATATTTACCCGGATTGTCTGCCCGAAATCTGACAACAGCCCATCCTCCGGCCGGCACACCGATGGTGTTACGTGCTTGAGGATTGATGAGATTGAACTTTTTGGGATCATTTACGGGGTCATAGTTTCCAAACCCTTGAGCCAACACATGGAAATTGAATCCGTGCAAATGCATAGGATGGTTCTCTATACCCAATAAAGCTGTGTTTTGGAACACAATCTCAACAGTTGCATTGAACTTAAGTTTCTTCACTTTGGTTGACTTTGAAGTCATTATGATTGTCCTGTTGAAGTTGTTGTTTGAGTTTGTGTAATCAAACACCACTGGTGGTTGGTCGGGAAAATCAGGGGTGTAGATCCCATCAACATTGTTGAAGAAGGCTTGCAACATCGACAACTTGGTGGGGAGCTGGAATGATGCATTGTTCAAGCTTGCAGCTAATCGCTGTTTAAGTGGGCCTTGACAAGTAGCATTACCTTCGCATGGGATCAAGCCTAAGTTTATTGTCACAAACATGTGTTCATCAACTTCAAGTGGGACTGGAACCCAGTGAGGAGCATTCACAAGAGTTGTTAGACTAGTATAAAAGTTGTGGGCTGCTGGTGTGTCATTGAAGGCTGGTAGGGTCGGCATTTGTGGGGTTGATGACTTGGCTTTCTTATAAACAATAATCCCAGTAGTGGTGGTGGTTGTATCAGGCACACCTTCTGAACTAATATAGGTATGTGCTGCCATGTAATAAGAGGCTAGTGGTTGGTCAGCAGTGAGTAATGCGTCAATGGTCTGTCCAGGGGCAATGACAATGAAGTCGGTGACCATCGGTGTAGTGTAAATGGCATCAATGGCAACAACTGTCATTTTGTGGTTGGCTATTTTGAAGAAGAATTGGTTATTCATTGCAGCGTTGATGATGCGTAGGAGATATGTTTTTCCTTGTACCACGTTCACTTTATATGTGCCTAAAAAAATACAAAAAACCAAATTTTATACAAAAGCCCTAGACATTTCAAGTTAAAACTGAGACTTGATATTAAATATAACTTAGCAACTAAAATTGCATTATTGCATTATTGTTGGACTATAAAGCAAGACAATACTTACTATTTGAAGAGCATTTGTAGAGATCGCCAGGCTGGCCATTGATAGTGAAAGCATTGGAACTATTAGGTGGACCACCGCTTGCAGCTGCTTGGTTCTCGATGTCAATAATATTAGCATTCCACCATTCTCCTATAATCACATTTTAATGGATGACTAATCATGCAGAAGTTCTAAGGCAAACCATTTAACCAATTATTAACACACACACACAAAAATATATATACATATATAGTTGATACCTAAAAGAATTGGGATTTCCCTATAAGGTTTTAAGAATGGGTATGAATGACCAGCCCTTGGACGAATGATTAACGCCCCATAAACATTTGCACGAAGCCACTGGCTATGTGCATGCCACCAAAGGGTCCCTTCCTGTCCTGTGATGTGAAATCTGTAAGTATAGCTATTCCCTGGACGTATTGGACATTGAGTTGCATATTCAGGTCCATCTGCCCAAGCACTCAATCGTTGAAAAATTCCATGCCTGCAAACAAGTTACAACACAACAATAAGAATTTATAGTATAATAAGAACACTTGCTCATGTAGTCAATGTGGCTATTTTTTTCATCTTGTGTAGTGATTGTACAAATTTTCAACAACAATGAAAAGGATCACTAGTATAATGAGAAAATGTATAATAGGTTTAAGTTGTTGGTGTTGTGACTAGAAAAATAGTTTTTTTTTTTTTTCTTTTAAATTTTAATAACAATAACAATAACAATAATAATAAACTCATTTTATTTCTTTCAATTCAACAAGTTACAATGGACGAAATATGTGAAACAAATCGAAGACAATAATAAAATGTCATGTTAAATCTTGAAAGGGATAATGAAAAACAAAGTTTTTTGTTTTTTTATTTTTTTTTATAATTATGAAGTAAATGGTGTCACTTTTAATTAACTCAATATATATATATATATATATCAAACTTTGTCTTAAAAAAAAAATGTAAATTGAAAAGCCATATTACCAATGAATGGAAACATTGTAGGGAGACTTATTAAAGACATGAACAACAAGGGTGTCACCCTCATGAACTAGAATTGTTGGGCCTGGTAAGCCTCCATTTACGGTAGTAATGACTTGATTCTGGCTCAGTCGTTTGATAGTTATATCTTTCACCTGAAACAATGTAAATGTGATAAATTATAAAATTTGAATTTTCAAGTTTAAGATGATATTTTTTTTGAGTAGTTATGAAAAATTTTAGAAAAGCAAAATTATTGATGTTTATCTTAAAATGAGAAAATGCAGAAGCAATGCACTTCAAAGAAAGTGCTCTCCGCATGGAAGGTTTTTAGAAACTAGAAACATGTAATTCTAGCATACCCGGCCCAAAAAAAGTACACAGAACAGATACAAGAGAAATGAACCACATACAAGGCGGCGGCGGGGGGGTGGGGGTGGGGTTTTTTGTGGTTTGTGTGTGAAGTTTAAAAATGATTGAAATTGGTAAGATGTATTACTTCAAAAGAATGCTCCACTACAACAGCAGAACTGAGTGAAGTAGCCAGAAGAGCTAAAGCGCATGCCAGCAAGAACACAAGACGTGCCATGCTGTTTAACCGAACAATGTATGACAAAGAGAGAAAGAAACAAAGATCACAAAAAGCAAGCTCTCTCTCTCTCTCTCTCTGTGTTTTTTTATCTGAGAAGTGCTCAAGATTATTCTAGTAAGTGGCTTTGTATTTCAAACAATGTTCTGCGTTTGTTCTGCAATTCCTTTCCATATATATAGTAGTCTGTAGAATGACAGATCTTAGCTTTTCCTTTAGGTTTTGAATTAGACTTTGACTATGTCAATTATGAGCTCTTCTTATCAAACAGCTTGAGTTGACAACAAACAAATAAATAAATTTAATACATAAAGTAAATCGCATAGTCGTAGAATGTTGGCTGTATATGTAATACAATCTTACGTTATTAATTGTTTATTTTGTCATAGTTTCCATGGTCACTTGAAAAATTGTACATTGCAATAACAAAATTGACATAGTTGAGTTTTTTTTTTCATAAGTGTTCACTTAATTTTATTTGTCCTTTTTCAAAAAAATTTATTGTGAAGTGATATTACGAAGGGCTGAGGGGAAAAAAAAAATCGAAGCAATCGTAATTCGATTCAATACATTATGTTATGCATCATTTTGTTTTTCGGTCACCGCTTCATATAATTTATATGGACTATTGCAATTCATTTCTTATTTAGAAATATTATTAAAAAATAATAAAATCGAATAATAATTTATCATATATTTTTATAATAAACATGCATATATAATCATAGAGGGAAAAAAAAAAGAGAAGAAGATAAAATTTATAATAAACATCTTCAATTTTGATTTATACTTAGTGAGTAAAATTACGCATCGTGTTATAGTAATTGCTTATTTTATTTTATTACACATCACCTCTTTGTTGGCTTGTTTAATTTGGTTGCCTTTGTTGAATCTTTCTGTCCATTTAGATTGAAGTTTTGTAGTAAAAATAATAGAAGTGACAAACCATTAAATATTTATTTATATAGCCTCCACGTTGCAATGTTATTTTTTTGTTCTGTTGCATTTGGACTGACTATTAATGATTAAAAAAAATGAACAACTTATAAATAAATGCTACTGAGATTATAAAATGCTGACAATTAATATTGATACATATAGTATAATTAGTCATATGGGTTAGTGGCCTCATTCATTTAAAAATGTTTTTTACAGTGAAATGATGATACCACAATATCAGTGGCGAGTTAGTCCAATCACCCAAAAACCCATCTCATTCAAACACTATTTTTTAATTTGTTTAAAATGTTGTAGCTTTTTGAACAAGAAAATGTCAATTTAATCATTCACTGCATTGCTAGTATATGTATATAAATAGCAGGATATATCAAGTTTTGAAAAAGAAAAAAAAAAAGATAAAAAACTAAGAAAAGGGAAATTTGGCTATAAACCACTCTTACCTTTCTTTCATTGTTAAAAAAACTAGGAAAAAAATTATACTTTCCAAACCGGGTATTGGTTAGTAAATGTATAATTTTAAAAAATGAAATTGACTATTGACGATCAATAATTTAGTAGCCAAAACATTTATTTTTGCCGACCAAATAAAATTTAGTAGCTAAAGGTAACATTGCCAACTAAGAAAATAGTAGCCAAATGTTGCACTTTTAGCGACTAAACACGCATTCAGTCGCTAAAACATTCGCCGACAGGGTTTAGGCGACTAACTTGGCGACAAAAAAATTTAGTCACTAAATGGTATCAGTGACTAAAAATCCGACCTTTGGCAACTAATATTTGGTAACCCAAACTGTTATTTCTTGTAGTGCCCCCTCATAATTATAAAGTCTTCTATAAATGACAAAATTTATTATTTAAATATTTTATCAGACTATTATACCCCTCAACTAGATCTCACCTTCTTCATCTCTCTCCTTATCCGCTCTACCAAGATCAACGACGAAGAGCACAAATCTCACGCCCTGTAGTGGTGGTGGATCTAGATCTGGAAGCCACAGATCTAGATTTCGTAGCTGAGCAGTAGCGACGACAGATCTAGATTTTCGATTCAGCAGCAAAGGCAACGTTGAAGACGAAGACCTCGTTGACAGCGGAGTAGAGGATGACGGCTCGAAATGGAGGATGGTAAGATTTAAAGAGAGAAATAGAGAGAAAAGAGAGTGAGCGAGTGAGTGAGTGAGAGAGAGAGAGAGAGAGAGATCTAAAGAAGATGAGAGAGATGAGCCGATGGTGGCAGATCGATTACGACGGAGGTGGTGGTCCATCGGTGGTGCAATCAATTGGTTTCTTTTTTTTAATTTGTTTGTAAATCTTAGAGTAAAATTTGACTCTAGTTCATTCATTTAGTATGTATTTTATTTTTTGTAACAGTAAAATTTTACTCTAGTTAAAAGCATGTTGATTTGCTTAACAATATAAAATTTTACTTTGAATCAGATTATGATTCAAAGTAAAATTGTACTTTCAGAGTAAAATTTTACTCTGGTTAAAAACATGTTGATTTACTTAACGATATAAAATTTTACTTTGAATCACAGTAAACTTTACTCTGATTCAGAGTATTATTCCGAATCAGAGTAAAGTTTACTATGACTCAAAGTAAAATTTACTTTGAAATTTTACTCTGGCTGAAAACATGTTGATTTTCTTAACGATATAAAATTTTACTCTGAATCATAGTAAACTTTATTCAGATTCAAAGTAAAATTTTACTCTGGTTAAAAACATGTTGATTTGCTTAACGATAGTAAAATTTTACTCTGGATAAAAACATGTTGATTTGCTTGACGATATAAAATTTTACTTTGAATCATAGTAAACTTTACTCTGATTCAGAGTAAAATTTTATTTTGAATCAGAGTAAAATCAGAGTAAAGTTTACTATGATTTAAAGTAAAATTTTACTCTGGTTAAAAACATATTGGTTTGCTTAACAATATAAAATTTTACTTTAAATCATAGAAAATTTTATTCTGATTCAGAGTAAAATTTTACTTTGAAATACACTGTGAAGATGGCTTAATAGGAGAGCTGATAAATATGAGGGTAATATAGTAAAAGAAACAAGTTTTAAAATATTAGGGGGTTTTGAAAGTACCTATATAATTCTTATCTTTTTTAAAAGACAAATTAAACAATGAGGGGTCTATCACCAAATCCTCCAAAAAAAAAAAGGATCTTGGAGTTGGGAAGACTCACAATGCTGCAGGGTTGATCAAAATGTTGTGCAATTTGAAAATTGAGAATAATACATATAGTTTAGCTGTTGTGTTAATTTGATTCTTTTAATTTTAATTGCTTCAATTTTGTTTTTTAATTTTTTGAACTGTGTCAATTTAGTCCAATTAATAAACTGTCTTTAAAAATTGAACTAAAATCAAGGATGGGATAGTCAATTCACTATCCTCAAAGTAATTGAAACTATATAAATCAAATTGATACAAGAGGCAAAATTACAAGGACCACAGTTTCAATTTGCCCTTGAACATTTTATCAAATTGTTCACGCAATTTGTCTCTTAAGAGGACTTGGGTCAACATAGTGTAAAAAAAATTAATTAATTAATAAATAAATAGATATTAAAAATGTTAAGTACTTCCAAATAGTAAAATTTGGTCAATTGTTAGACATTGGGAAAGTGATTGAAAATTTTGTGCAAAAAGATTGAAGAAGACTTATCTCTTATTATTAATTAACTTTATGTGCGTGATGGTCGTGTGGTTTACAGGTTCTTTTAAGTTTAAGAGAAAAACTGTCACGCCTCGAAATAATACCAACATGGATAATACATTAACTACGTACATTCATCAATTACAACTATTCTCCATTCTCTATATCAAAATATCCATGGTTTGTACAAGGATTCTACATGCAAATATACATTCAATGATAAGAAAACACCTGAATTTATAGCATGTGAAACAATTAGTCTCCAACAATAAACAAAATAAAAGAAATGCCCTTATGGGCTTACATCTTCCAAGGCAATTGCTCGGTTACACAAAATGGTCTTTCGAACCTATACCAAATTAGTCCTAGGCTTTACAAAAATTTCAACAAAAGAAAGAGTGATCTACTCTTCGTCAAAACATATCCCCACCCTTAGCTTGGCAGGATCACAACATCTTTACCTGCACCAATCCCATAGGGGTGAGCACAAAGCCCAGTAAAGAATTCTCACAAAGTATATACAGTTATGAAACCCCAATTAAAAATGCAAATGTCAATGCCATGCCATGCACTTTTTAAAGCAAATCCATTTCATACCTTTTGAAGATTACCATATTTTCATAAAATTTACACTCTCAGCTTATTTCAAACTTCAAATTTTTAATCAATGGAGGCAGTAAATACGACACTGGTAATCCCTAGGCTAGTGTCTGCAAGTAGACTCTACAAGTACTACCAAATTGTCATTTTTACCGGTGCTAACCGAAAGGCTCGACACCTATCCGCGCGGGGTTCTAGTCTTTCACCATGAACACTCAGGCCAACTTATCAAATTCAACTACACCCCCTATTCGGACTTACCACGTATTTACCCCATTCACATTACCATAGTTCTCATTTCGATAAATATGTTCTTTTCTCGAAGTAAATGTTTCCATTCAAATTTCACAATGCATAATAATAATATGAATGAGTATGTAATGCAAAGATTTTCCCATATCTCATAACATTTC
This sequence comes from Camellia lanceoleosa, assembly GCA_025200525.1. Lineage (NCBI taxonomy): Eukaryota > Viridiplantae > Streptophyta > Magnoliopsida > Ericales > Theaceae > Camellia > Camellia lanceoleosa. The sequence goes on from CM045761.1 coordinate 16,326,043, forward strand.
TTCAATTCGAGTAACTTGACAACAATATCAAACAAATACATTTCTCATTTCCTTTCTTCAATGCTATTTCACAAAATAACTTATATGCCATCAACTCATAGCAACATCAATTTCTCATCATGCACGATTTCTACCAAGTTAGTCTCTTCGAGACTACATGTGATGTTTCAACATTAATCACCAACGATTTCACAATTTTCACAATCCATAGTGCACACCAATTAGTTTACTTCTCAACTATACATGCTTAAGTATTGAACAAGAGTACTGAAATAATTCTTCATTGTTCATAAGTCAAAAGATTGCTTTAAAACAATTTACATGATAATCTACACTCTTTCATTCATTAACACATGAGAAAGGAAAATCCATAGGTTTTGCCCATAAACCCCAAAATCCCCATTTTCTAGGGTTTTTCATCAAGACAATTCACTTCCCATTTCCTTGGTAAAATCCAACCAAAATCACATTTCTTAGGTGTTATAAATGAATAACCATCAAGGAGTAACAAAGATTGAGTTTTGGAAACCCACATTTAAAAACTCTCTACCTTTTGAATCAAAATGTAAAATTAACACAAAACTTCAAGAAAACCTTTAGATCTTCAACAATGTAGCAAAACATGTATATATAACTCAAGAATATCCCTACCTTAAGGTCATGATGATGGAGAAGGATGAAACCCTAACTTTAATGGTGGATTCTTCAATGTTCCACAACCCCAAGAGGAGCCCTCCCTTGGATCTTCAAGATTAGAGAAAAAGAGGATGATCTAAACTCAATGGATAGCAAGAATCAAGTTGTTTTAGGGCTTTGGTTAGGGTTTTTTAGAGAGAAGGAGGAGAGAAAATGGTCTTTAGAGTAAGAGAGTGAAGCCCTAAAGTGAGACACAACTCGGCCAAAATGTTAGAAAAATGCAGATTTTCGGGCCATTGACACGTCTTGACTCCCATCCTCGCACGCGGCCCTTCATGCACGCACCTTGCTTCGCACCTGCATATTTTGCAGTATGCAAACCAAGCAAACCCTTGAATTTCAGACGCGTGCGACTCCCTGACGTGCGTCTGGCCCTCAAGACATGCAATGCCCAAAGAATCCGAATTTCTGTCTTGCTTCTCGCACTCCTGACTGACTCGACTTTCCTGAGAAAGAAACTTCAACGCCAACAAGAATAAGAATGAGAGCTTTAATTTGGAAAATAACTTCTTAATGTTTCAACCCAAGGGGAACAAAAGAAGATGAAACCAAAGAGAATGAAAGAAAGAGAGAAAGAGAGCCCTGATCATCACAACCTCCCCACCATTGGAAATTTTGTCCCTGAAATTTAAATACGTTTACCAAACAACAGAGTTCTAATAATTGCAATTATTTCAACAACCCTCTCAAATTACAACATCTATGTTTAACCACCTCATCATCATTATATCAAAACACAATCACCAAGCTAGAAATGAAATGAAACATTTATAACAACATCATCTTTCCATAACATCATGCTCCATTCAACAATACATACAACATCATGTGATCAATTTTCTCAACATTTTTCCCTTCAACATTAGGAAACATTAGAAATTTAGAACAAAACCACTAAACAAGATCAAATAAATTCGAATATTTGGAGCGGACCTCCACCTCCCGTTCCCAAGTCGCTTCCTCAACCCCGTGATGTCTCCACAACACCTTCACTAACGGTATGGTCTTACCTCGCAACACTTGCTCCCGGGTATCTAAGATTTGAACCGGTCGCTCTTTGTAAGAGGCATCTTCATCCACCTCCAAATCAACCCAATCTAGCACAAGAAATGGGTTGGATTCGTACTTCCTAAGCATGGACACGTGAAACACATTGTGAACCCCCAAAAGTTGCGGCGGTAAAGCTAATCGGTATGCCACCTCCCTAATTCTCTCTAATATCTCGAAAGGCCCAATGAACCTCGGAGACAACTTACCACTCTTGCCAAACCGCATTAAACCCCGTCTAGGTGAGATCTTAAGGAACACATGATCGCCCACTTCAAAGGACAAAGGTCATCTCCTCATATCAGCATAACTTTTTTGTCGGCTTTGGGCCATAGTAACCTCTTCCGAATGAGAGCAACTTTCTCGGTAGTCTCCCTAACAATCTCCGGACCCAACAATGGTGCATCCCCTACCTCATCCTAACAAACCAATGATCTGCAAGGGCGACCATACAAGGCCTTAAACGGTGCCATCTCGATACTAGCTTGATAACTATTGTTGTAGGCAAATTCAATCAACGGTAAATGCCTTTCCCAAGACCTCTTGAAATCTAGGACACAAGCTCTAAGCATGTCCTCCAAAATCTGTATAGTACGTTTCGATTGCCCATCGGTTTGAGGATGATAAGCGGTGCTAAAAGTTAACTTAATCCCCAATGCCTCCTAACGGCTTTGCCATAACCGGGCGGTAAAATGAGGATCTCTATCCGACACAATGGTTACTGGAACCCCGTGGAGCTAAATTATCTCTTTAATATACAATTCTGCCAAGTGTTCTACTGAGTCGCTAGTACGCATTGGAATGAAATGTGTGGACTTAGTCAACCTATCAACAATCACCCAAATGGCATCATTGCCCCGCTGTGTTCTTGGAAGCCCAACTACAAAGTCCATGGTAACATGCTCTTACTTCCACTCGGCCATAGATAAGCATTGTAACAAACTCGCTGGTCTCTGGTGTTCGGCCTTCACTTGCTGGCAAGTAAGGCACTTGGACACAAAAGATGCGACATCTCGCGTCATACCCTTCCACCAAAACTGACGGCTAAGATCGTGATACATTTTGGTGCCTTCCGAATGTACCGCAAGGCGTGAGTGATAGAACTCCCCGAAGTACTTCTTCCCTATAAGATTCAGGCACAAACAGACGATCTAGATAACGTACACTTTGATCCAAGTGAATGTTCAAACCCTTGTCTTATTTCCCATTGGAGATTCTATCACGAATCGACTCTACTTCACAGTCTCCTTGTTGTGCCTCCACAACTCTACTAATCAAGACAGGTTGAGCACTCAAGGTAAACAATGTTGCACGCCCTTCGAACTCATTCAATTGCAATTCAAACTTGTTGACTTCACCCAACATGACCCACTCCTGAATGGCTACACTCGCCAAACTACTCACGGGTTTTCGACTTAAGGCATCGACCACTACATTGGCCTTTCCCGGGTAAAAGTGTAACTTGAAATCATAGTCTTCTAAAAACTCTATTCACCTCCGTTGGCGTAAATTCAAGTCTTTTTGGGAAAACAAATATTTCAAGCTCTTGTGGTCGGAGAAAACCTCAAATTTCTCATCATACAAGTAATGCCTCCAAATTTTCAAGGTAAACACTACTGCGGCTAATTCCAAGTCGTGGGTAGGGTAATTCTTCTCATGGGCCTTCAACTGCCGTGAACCGTAGGCTATGACCTTTCCCTCTTGTATCAAGACATAACCAAGCCCATCCCGAGACGCATCACAATAAACGGTGTAACCCAAGCCTCTCTCCGGAATGATCAACACTGGTGTCGTGGTCAATCTAGTTTTAAGTTCTTAGAAAAACTTCTCACACACCTTACTCCATACAAACTTAACTCCCTTTCTAGTCAACCTAGTCAAAGGTGCGGCTAGTCTAGAGAAGTCTCTCACAAATCGCCGATAGTACCCCGCCAATCCCAAGAAATTTGCGAATCTCAAAAACATTTTTAGGTTGCTCTCAATCCTATACAGAGTCTATCTTGGAAGAATCTACGATTACCCCTTCACTTGACACTACATGGCCCAAAAACTTCACCTCGGTGAGCCAAAACTCACACTTCTCAAACTTGGCATACAACCGGTGTTCTCTAAGCAAGTCAAGTACTCTTCTCAAATGAGTCTCATGTTCCTCCTCGGAAGTCGAATAGATTAGGATATCGTCTACAAAGATAACCACGAAATGGTCCAAATACTCCCTACAAATTCGGTTCATCAAATCCATGAAAGAAGCCGATGCGTTAGTCAACCCAAATGGCATTACAAGGAACTCATAGTGGTCATAATGCGTGCGAAAGGCCGTTTTCGGGATGTCCTCCTCCCGGACTCTCAACTGATCTCAAATCTATCTTGGAGAAGCAACAAGACCCTCTAAGTTGATCAAACAAGTCATCTATTCTGGGTAAAGGGTATTTATTCTTGATAGTAACCCGATTCAATTTACGGTAGTCGATACACAACTACAATGACCCATCCTTCTTCTTTGCAAAGAAAGCCGGCGCTCCCCAAGGTGACGTACTAGCGCGAATGAAGCCCTTGTCTAGAAGCTCTTGGAGTTGAATCTTCAACTCATGTAACTCATGAGTGCAAATCTATCTGACGCCATTAAACCGGTGCCGTTCTGCACTAGATCAATTGTGAACTCAATCTCCCGGTGGGGTGGCAAGCTAGTAAGGTCTTCGGAAAACACGTCCGGGTATTCACACACTACCCTTGGCAGCTCAACTCGAGTTCCGCCACTCTCATTGTCTAGAAGAATAGCAAGAAGACCACTAAGCTCATTCCAACTACGAGGATCAAATACTGGCGACAAGACCTTATCAACTCGGTCTCCCAAAAAGTAAAAACAATCACCACTCAATGTGCACATTGTGACCCTCCGCTGAAAATAATCAATCACTGCACGGTACGAAGACAACCAATCCATGCCTAGGATGACGTCAAAACTCGACATGTTTAACAACACAAAAGCAAACGAGAGTCTACGCCCAGTAACCTCTATCTCATAACCATGACAGCCCCGATCTAGGTTAATTGTACCCTCAACTGGAGACTCTACTCTGAGTAGAGATGCTAGTTGTGTCACCTCTAGCCCCAATGCAAATGCGAATGCAGCAGATATGAATGAATGGGACGCACCCGTATCTATCAACACACTGGCCAAAGAATTACACACAATGAAAATACCTCTCACTACCGAGGATTCCAAAGAATTACACCGCGCAGAATCGCATATACGTGCCCTCGGGCCTCTCGCCGACTCGCCATCCCTGAGCATAGGCTCGTTATACTAACCGAAGCGGCTCCTTGATGAACTCAGAAGCTTGAGCCGAGTGAGCTACCGGTGGCTCAGGTTCCGCTTAGACCTGAAGCGCCAGACGTGCCTCCCAACTGAGGGCAAGCTCTCTTCATATGCCCTGACTGACCGCACTTATAGCAAGCTGTAGACACCCCATTTTTGACCGACCTTAAGACTCAGACGTCACCGGTTGAGCGCTCGGTGATGTTGCATATTGTACTCGTTCAGAAGTCTCAGAGTCGCGGCCGTGCGCCCCGCCTCCGGACTTCCGAACCCTCTTCTGTGCCTTGCCTCGGTTTGCGAACCAGACTCGGTTTTCTCTGTTTTCTTTCGTGAGGGGAGGGAGAGGTCCCGTAGACCATCTCTCAGTGGTCGTGGGCTACATTTCGTGGCTGTAGGCCATTTTGCCCATTTCGGAGCCCGGTTCCCGGTTCCCGATTTTCGGAGCCGTCAGGCCGTGTGCCTCGGTTCGGGACCACCCAACCATCTCCGATTCCTCCGGTTTTTGGCATGCATCTCATTTACTCCCTTTCGAGGGACACTGGGGTCTTAGATACCCACTTCGTGGCCAAACACCACTTTCGGTGCTTAACGGCCGGTTTTTGGGACCCCGAACTGCGTGTTTTGGCCCCCGAGCATTCGTTTTGCACCGGTTTTTGTTCATTTTTGGCAGGTACCTCTGTTTTATCACCAGGAAGATCACTGGAGGGTGGGAGGCCAGCAATTGTCTCAGCAACCAGTTATGCTCTCCCGGCCTTGGCGCCTGCTTTCTCACTTCCCAAGCTAATGTTGAACACCCTAGGGTCATTTTCTTCAAGCCAAAACCACATATTTATGTTGTACACACATGGGAGGACCCTAAAAACACATGGCCGGCAAGTAATTCAACTTTTCATTTTTGAACCCCTCCTAAAAGTGGCTTGTTGTCTCTCTTGTTTCAGAGTTGCCAATTTCCAACCATAGGGTCTTGTTGTACACACATGGGAGGACACCAACCTTTGGTGGCCGGCCAGAAATTCTCACTTTCCATTTTGACCCCTAGCCGGCCGGCCATAGGGGGTGGTCGGCCGGCCACCTGCAGCAAAAGTACCTAGCCGGCCATGCTCCACTCAGTGCATACTTTACAGCTATATAGCTGTTTCCTCCAGAAAATATCTGTATCCTGGGGATATTTTGGGAGAGAAAGCTTGGGTGCATTTCCCTCCACTTTTACACCCCTCCTTTTGTCCATATAAGGAGCCTCCCAGCTATGTCCCTAGGGTTAGAAAAATTGGTTTGAAGATATCTCTCTCCATCTCTCTCAAATTCTCAAATTTTGGTTCCATTTCTTCATCATCTTCAAGCTCTACCACCACTACTCTATTTCCAGTAGCTAGGAGAGCTTTCCAGCAGCTAGAAGGCATCCATTCTTCAACCAAAAGGCAGCCAAGACTTGTCTACAAGGGTAAGTTGCCATCTCCCTCTTTTGTAGCATTTTCTTGCTTCATTTCTTAAGCTTACTTGCTCACTGTTTTGGGCTCCGACCCTAACTGAAACTAGGCCTTTTTTGAGCCATTCTTCATGTTTGTTCAAGGGCTCAACCCTGTTTGAGCCCTCCATTTTGCACTTGTTTCAATATCCTCTTATATGCCATTATTTTGCATGAAATTTATAGCCTATGAGTGATCTGTTTTCGAGCATAATGTAAACTGTAAGTGGGCCTATTTTGAGCCCCTCTTCAACATTGAAGAAGAGCTCAACCCTGTTTGGGCCCCCTATCTTGTACTTGCTTCACAATCTCTCCTATTTACCGTAAATTTGCATGGTTTGTTTGGCTTATATGTAAATTGTTTTGGAGCATGTTATGAACTGTGAGAAAGCTTATTTTCTGTCCCTCTACAACATTGTAGAAGGGATCAATCTTGTTGGGGGTCTCCATGTTATACTTGCCATTATACCCCTCTTTGACCCCCATTTTTGCATGCTCTTTTAAGCTTATCTAGCTTCTTTTTTCGGCCATCATCAGAGCTGGAAAGAGTCATATTTTGATCTTCTTGACATATTTCATTATGGGTCTTTGCTGGTTTGATGAATGTTTAGGGTTCCTCATGTTGTAGCCTTATGTATCCCCAATCTTGCATGACATTTTTAGCATGTTTTCATACTGATTTGGGGGATGTCATCTACTGTAAATGTTCATATTTTTAGTCCCTCTTCATTGTTGAAGAAGGGTATTTTTCCATTTGGGCATCGCATGTATCACTTGCTTCAGTACCCCTCTTGCGGAGCCATTTTTGCATTCTTGCTTAATCCTAAGTCTGCTTGCTGTTTAGCCCTTTTTATGACTGAAAAACGCTTGTCTTGGGGCTGCCTTGCTACTGTATTTTCATTCCATGTCTATATTGTACATGCATTGCATGGCTATAGGCCATTTCGGGTGCCTAATATCGCATTTCGGGACTATTCCTTGCATTTGGTGTCATTTCGCCATCTTACGGGGCTGTTTTCCCCCATATTTCAGTGCTGAAATTCCATTGGCATGTTTGCATATCATTTTCTATGTCATTTCATGCCTTAATGCCATTACCTCAGTTTGCGTGCCCGTGTGCACGCATTTCGAGACACTTCATTTTCATCCGACGGCTTCTTATGTGAGTGTAGCTGAGGCTCACTCATGTTAGTGTAAGTCCATTTTGCATTCTGTATGTCATTCTAGCATCATTGCATTCCGTATGCCATTGCCTCGATTTGCGTGCCCGTGTGCACGTATTTCGAGGCATCTCATTTTCATCCGCCGGTTTCTTATGTGAGTGTGGCTGAGGCTCACTCATGTTAGTGTAAGTCCATTTTGCATTCTGTATGTCATTTTAGCATCATTGCATTCCGTATGCCATTACCTCGGTTTATGCGTGTGCAGCACGATTTCGAGGCATCTCATTTTCATCTGCCAGCTTCTTATGTGAGTATGGCTGAGGCTCACCCATGTTAGTATAAGTCCATTTTGCATTCTGTATGTCATTTTAGTCTCATCGCATCGTGTATGCCATTTTCTCGGTTTGCGTGCCCGTGGGCACGCATTTCGAGACATCTCATTTTTGTCTCATTGTATATCATATTTCAGGCCGTTTCATGCCTTTATGTTATTGCCTCGGTTTGCGTGCCCGTGTGCACGCATTTCGAGACACTTCTTTTTTTTTATCCGACGGCCTCTTATGTAAGTGTGGCTGAGGTCCACTCGTGTTAGTGTAAGTCCAATTTGCATTGCGTATGCCATTTCATGCCTTAGGATCATCGCCTCGGTTTGCGTGCCCGGGTGCACGCATTTCGAGACATCTCTTTTTCATAGCGTTGTGTATGTTAGGATTGTATCTTAGTTGCATTTCATGCATATCATGCATATTGCATCATGTTCGGGATAGGAGTTAGCCCGGGCACGGGGAACAAGGCACGTTTCGTACTCCGAGTGACAGAACGGGTCTCAATTTCCAAGTCACCGACACTCCGGATTACCCATGATGGAGTTAGGTTTTGTTGTAGCATTCATGTGCATTCATCCTATATTGAGTTGTGCAATTTGACTCCTCGGCCATCATGCATCGATATGCGTGATTGGTGGCACGAGGATGCATATATTTGTGAAATACATTGCTATGCCCCTTTCCTACTCTCTGTTGCAGCAAAATGAAGAATTAGCAACTTTCCGGAGTCCGGCACGCATTTCGAAAAACATTGCAAACAAAGGCTAATTGAGGCATCGCCGTGGATTTCCGCGCAAAGCAGCCCAGACATGCATCATCTCATTATCCTGAAGTGAGTCAAGGCACCGCTTGTATGCTATTCTGATTTTCCTTAGTTAATTTGTTAATTAATTAGGAATTTGTATTATTCTTGACCGTATATTTTGGATCAGATTATTCTTTTATTTGGGATCAGATATTTATTCGGACCCTCGTGCGAGGGCAAAATTGTAATAAGTGTGGGTGAGTATGATGTATGTCTTCCAACCCCACGCCTTTTCTTCCCTTTTATTTACCCGCTTATGATGGTTAGATATAGGGCATGTTTCAATTAGCATACAAGATGACAAAGATGTTTGCATCATTCATCATTTTGCCTTGCACGACTCGACGCATCATACAAACTGCACTTGTATTTCAATTCCAAATTGAATACATGTTAGTTGTAGCATTCCATATGCCATGTTTAGAATAGCCGAGCCTGCTATAATTGCATCTTCTCATGTGTTGCACTAGGCATTTCTGTATATTTAGGATCATACATGATTTCTAACGAGCTTCTTTTTTGGCTTGGAGTACTCGGTAAGTTTTATGCTTTAGCATCCTTGCATGCGTGTGAGTGACTGCCATGAATAGCATGCTTACCATGAGGCTATGTGCTTATGTGATATAACTGCCTGAATGCCTGTGGATGGAGGTTGAGTTATTTGAATTGGGATAATTCATCAAATGTTTGTTTTTTTAAGCCCACTAGATAGTGGCAAAATCATGTTTTTCTAAGCCCACCTGAGGGTGGCAAATCCACGTCTTAGCCTACTTACGAGTAGCACCATCAAACCATTTTCAAACAAACAAACATGAAATGTTTTGTTCCAATTCAGGCGATTCAGTCTATACTTGTATGCTGTGCGCATCACATAGTAACCTAGGCTAATAACCGGAATAAGAACTCATAATGTTTTTCAAAAACAGATATCATGGTTAGTAGAGGCCGGTCTTGATCGGGCGAAGGGTGCTCACGAAGTGACCTTTCCCAATCGTACCCAAGTTCCCGAGCCGAGGCAACTTTGGTGATGACTTTACACGTGGCCTTTGGCGCCGAGTCGGGGTTTCCTAAATTTCCCATTTAAAATATTTAGGTGGCGACTCAGATTCCGCGGCGATCCATGTTTGGCACTTCTTTTCAAAAATCTGCTTTCAAAACGATTTGCCGGATTTGTACTCTTCGGTTCAAGATTGAGAACCGTGACATTTGAGTCCTTCGAACTGTAGTGGCCCAATATCGAACCAGAACAGGGGGGACTCGCACTCCCTTCCCGGATGCTCGGGACGCCTACGCTTCGCGACTCATCGGGATTTAGAGAACTTGACTCGAACTCTTGATTTCTTGTTTTGACTACATTCGTGTGTTTTTTTGCATTGCATTTGCATTGGTGCGCCTAGGACACTGTGTTTGCCATATGCCATTCCCGAATGATTTGCCGGAGGCTTGTCTTGTCAAGGCATGTCCATAAGGCTGATCGGCTCTGGGCTCTGACAGCATGGGAACACAAACCCCGATTTTACCGGGGCACCCTTTTTGACCATTCGACCTCGTGCATATTCGGATCCATAGTGACCATTCCAAACTAGGACAGGTTGCTTACCCGTTTATAGGTTGTTTGAAGCCGCTGCGTGCGTAGTGAAACCCTAGTTCCTGACAAAATAGGACAGGGAAACCCTACCCCAACATAGGGGTGTTTTCGGCTCTCACTTATCTGCTATGTGCTTGTTAGAGTGTGTCTCTACAGGGAATGCATGTATCAGTTGAGTTTGGGCATCAGGCCTGTGGGCATCAACAAGATTCGAGAATCGCTTGTCTCATGGATATCCGATTCAGTTTTGGGGAACAAAGGATCGATGATGGAGGAGGATGTATTTTCAAATTTTATTAATCTGTGTTGTATGCCCGACTGTGCGTTGTGTGTATTTAATTTAAGCTGTTATGCTGCCCGTTTTTCTGGCCATTTATTTCCTTTTTTGCCTTATTGTCTTTTGCTAGGGCAGTTTTTAGCACGATTGCTTCCGAACCAGCAGATATTCCCCAAGCACTTTGGACACGAGGTCGCCGACTCAACCGATCCGAGGATCTCGTTGACGGACATCCAGTGTTCCACTCTCTACCCCCAGTTATCAGAAGAAGGCCGAGGAGGCGCAGCAGGTGTCGAACAGGATTACCGGACAGAGGGTCGCTGACAAGAACAACAAAGTTGAAATTTCTGTGTCTGCCATAGAGGTACATTTACCGGTCATTCAGATGGAACCGCAGAATACATCAGGGATAGAGGCGATGATGCGCCAGATGCATGAGAACATGAAACAGATGCAAGATGATGCCATCCGCCAAGCGGAATTTTCTAAGCAACAAGCCACAGTCATGGCCCAAGAAGCCGATTACATTAGGTCAGCAATACAGATCGCAATACTGCTTCACATCAGGCTCCTCTTCCACCAGCGGCTCCACTACCTGAGCAGGCATCTACTGGTCAGAATACCCTGCCAAATCCTCAAAATATCCTCCCGAACACCCAGAATACCTTACCCAATGTCCAGAACACTCAAGAGGACACAGGTCTTCCAATCTGGCCGCTCGCCCCACTTCGCCAAGAATCGCCCAAGAATCTTACACCCAACCACCCGGACTCTCCATTTGAGTTCGAGGTAGATCATACAGCTCTGAAACTGAGTAAGCTGGAAAAGCTTTTCAAGAAATCGCAGGGGGTGAAGGCCATCCCAGACATCGAAGATGGGTACACTGATGTGGCCGTAACATTGCCAGACAGATTCAAAATGCCACAGATTGACCGTTTTGATGGGTCCGGAGATCCCATGGTCCATCTCTGGCTATTTTCAGACATCCTGCGGCCAATGGGCCTAACCAGACTACAGAAACTCTCGCTGTTTGGCCGAACCCTGTCAGGAGTGGCCGCCAACTGGTATGCAAAGTTGGATAATGATGTGAAGAGAAACTGGGATGAGCTGGCTGAGGCCTTCGTTGCACAGTACTCATATAATACACAGATCGAGATTACAACACGTGATCTCGAAACAACGAGGCAGGAACAAAAAGAGACTTTCTCTGATTTTGTAACTCGGTGGAGAGCAAAGGCATCGATGATGACCTTGAGGCCAACAGATAAAGATCAAATTCAGATGATTGTGCGCAATCTCCAACCAAGACTTATGCAGAAGATGATTGTAGTTCCCTTCCCCACCTTCGCAGATCTACACGATATGGGGGTACAAATCGAGGACACGATGAAGCAAGGTCTGATCGACCAGGACCGAGAGCAGCCCCGAAGGACATTCAACCACAATAATAACGCAGGCCCAAGTGGCACTGCAAACACAAGGACTTCGGAGGTCGGTATGGTCACCACCACTCCCCCTCTCCATCTAAGGCCTGTGGCGGCCACACCCTTTTCCAGCACATCCGGAAGTAACACCCAAAACAACAGATTCCAACCCCGGGGCCAAAGAACCTTTACCCCACTATACATGCCCTTGTCCAAGGCTCTTGGCGTTCTAATCAAAAAGGGGCATCTGAAACCCCTAGAGCCGAGGCCACTACCAAATCCACTCCCCCCTTCCCACAACCCAGCCAAGTACTATGCGTACCACCAGCAGCATGGCCATGATACAGATCAATGTTTCCGACTGCATCACGAGATTCAAGACCTCGTTGACAAAAATATCATTCTGCCTCCCGAAAGACCCAACGTCACAACTAACCCACTCCCCGCACATAACCAAGATCCACCACCCAAAAGAGTCAACCTCATCCAAATCGGGGTCGCTTTCACGATCCTAGTATCTATATTACTCCCTCTCACCTACCCAAGCCGGAGGTGATCCTTCCTGATTGCACTGACTTGTGCATGTTGGACACCTTTACAACCCAATCTGAGCCAGAGGTGGTGACCTCCGAAGATGGAACGGGGCAGGTTTCAAAGGAGAGCAGAATTGGTGAGTCTGGGATGGGACAGCCTGGGAATTATGCTGGAAAAGCTTATGACCCAAGCGGATATATCTTATCGGTGAGCCAGTCTGAGCTGAGTGTGAGGCTGCCAGAAAAAGCTGAATTGTGCATGATTCGGGGAGACGGATTTGAACAAGGGGCAGATGATCTGATAACGGTGGAAGAAGATTTTGCCAACCTCCAGTTCCTCAACGACCAAGAAGCAGAGGATGCAACAATCAATTGGTTTGAATATGGGGAGTCGGCAGAGATTGCCGGATGGTTAGATGATCAGCCAGATGTTGTGGAAATTCAGCCAGAGCAAGGCCCGGCAGGGGCAGGGGTATCAATGATGGCCGGAAGGGCCGAGAGTCAGAATGAATCGCCGGAGAGCGCCGGTGCAAAGAATTTCGCTCGGGATCAAGATATTGTGAAAACCGAACAACAAACCCTACTAACACAGGAGGAGCAAGAGAAGAGGTGGGATTCTGAGAGAATCCGGAAAGCCAAGAACCATGAAGAGGTTGAAAGTGCTGCGAGCACAAGAGCAGGACATGCTGTGAGCATGTGGGATGAAAGTACCGAGAGTATGAACTTGCCGGAACCAGATAGGTGTTTGTTGAATGTCAGTGGGATATGGTGGGAAGATGATGACTTGTGTCTTGCCCACACAGATGAAGATTGGGCAGGTGCTCAACCAGATGATACTTGGTACCTCGATGAGGTGGACCACATGACCAGGAGTAGGCGGTACTTTAAGCCCCCACACCTCGACCAACCTGAAGCATCTGGGAAAGATAAAGAGGCAGAGAAACAGAAAGAGAAGCAAATTGAAGAAGAAGTCAGATCGAGACAAGAAGAAAATACAGACATCTCCATCTGGGATCGCTATGGTTCGAGGGTGCATACAGTTGTCCATTCTGCTTTGGCCAAGGCCAACCTCCCCATCGAAACTACGCCAGAGCAAACCGGTTGGTCGGTTTTTCCGGAGGAGGTTCTCCAAGATCAACCTTTTCGTATTAAGGAATTGCCGCCGAGGGCGTGAATCATAATAAACCCTCTACATCTCCGTGGAGTGTAGAGATAAGTGGATACCGTGGTACTTGTTGATACCGGTTCTATCAATGTTCCGCCAATAACGGCATATGCAATCGGGTTAAAACCCGCAGACTTCATACCAACCACTCAGTGATCAAAGCTTATGATAATACCAAGAGGGAAGTGATGGGGAATTCAAGGTTCGCACCTGTGTTGGTCCAGACAACACAACATTGAATTTCATGTCTTGGACATTCCCGCAACCTTCAACTTGCTCTTGGGGCCGTGGTTGCACCAAGTGAAAGCGATTCTTCCACTCGCACCAGATGTTGAAATACCTCACGGAAGGGGTTGCAATTGTTTTCGAAATTCATCCATCCATCCGCCGCCAAGTGTCTACGCCATTTGGAAATCGAGCACGGCACGGAGGATGTGTTCTTATCGTGGTTCACTTTGGCAGAGGCCCGTAGTGCGAATATTATGGCTGTGAATGAAGGTGTGTACGTCAGTGCTCAATCCGTCTACCTCATGAACAAGCTACAACATGTCCCCGGGATGGGATTAGGAAGGAGCGGCAGGAAAGGAGTCGCTGCGTTGGCCGAAGTGCCACACAACCCGCATACCTTTGGGCTGAGTTATCTGCCCACCAAAGAAGACTGGGTGAGGAAAGGAAAGGAAATGGCCGGCAGAGCCAGAGCGAAGCAGGCAGGGAAGCCTTTTGACTTAATGCACAGGCCCATCCAGGGTACCCTGAACGGACGCTTTGTCCGGGAGGAGGAGGACTTTCCATTTTGTGGCTTCCCAGAGCCGTGGTTAAACGCGAAGAAGAAGCGCTGCATTGTGTTTCAAATCTTCTTCGACCGCAACTATCCGGGATGACGCTGCCAGAAAGCGCATGCACTCCAACAACTGAGGTTGAGCAGAATAAGGCAATGGATCCTGAGGGCACAGAGTTGGAAATGGAGGTAGCACTGGCATGTCTCCTCTCTAATCCTCCGATCGACCAAGAGTGCTTGGGGGAAAACTTCGTGGTTTCCATGATTGGGGATGAAACAGCTGCGAGCCGACCAGCAGCTATCTTGGATGCATCAATCGCACCATCTCTCACTTGGCAGTACGAGGAGGGATTCTTGTCCAGCAGCACCGGGTCAGGTAGTGAGCCGGAATCTGATTCCACCGAGTCCTGTGAGTCGGAATCAGGTTCCAGCTCGACTGAGTCTGAGTCTGGTACTCCTGGGGATGTTAACTCGGATGCCACAGTCCTGTCCAGGTCGTCTTTTTCCTTTTCATTTGAGTCTGTTGTAACCAATGAATCGGACGATTTGGATGTGCCTAATGAGAATGAACTATCTGTGGTTTCCGAGTACTTTTCTGTGCCCCTAATTTATTGCATTAATTCAGACTTTCAAAATTTTGATCAAAACGACGAGGACGAAGTTCCTCTGGTTTTACAACGTTTAATTGAGCAAGAGCAAGAGAGATTTGTTAAACCATTAGTGGATGAAATCATTACCGTGAACGTTGGTACTGAAGAGGACCCGCGGCTGGTCCAGATCGGGTCCACGTTGTCTTCGGAGGAACGCGAGCGCTTAGTCGCTTTATTAAAAGATTTCAAAGATGTTTTCGCGTGGTCCTACGAAGACATGCCTGGAATCGATCATGAGATTGTACAGCATCGGATCCCCCTTGACCCCGAGGCCCGACCTGTCAAGCAGAAACTCAGAAGGATCCGCCCAGATTGGGCTCTTATGATTAAGGAAGAGGTCACCAAGCAAATCGACGCAGGCTTCCTTCTGGTATCTGAATATCCGACTTGGTTGGCCAACATTGTTCCGGTGCCAAAGAAAGATAGTAGGATCCGGGTGTGTGTAGACTTCGTGATTTGAATGCAGCTAGTCCGGCGACGACTTTCCCTTACCGCACATCGATGAGTTGGTAGACTTCACAGCAGGGCATGCATTGCTCTCATTCATGGATGGCTTCTCAGGATACAACCAGATAGTGATGGCACCCGAAGATAGGGAGAAGACTGCATTCACCACCCCGTGGGGGACATACTGCTACCGGGTAATGCCGTTTGGGTTGAAGAACGCTGGGGCTACTTATCAATGGGCCGCGACCACAATACTACATGATATGATCCACAAAGAGGTTGAGGTGTATGTGGACGACATGATCGTCAAGTCCAAAGAAAGAGAGGGCCACTACACCGCCCTGCACAAGTTTTTCCAAAGGATCAGGGAATTCCAGTTGCGGCTAAACCCTCAGAAATGTACATTTGGTGTTACAGCGGGGAAAATGCTAGGGTTTCGACACACAAAGGGCATCGAGGTCGACCTTCCAAGATCAAGGCCATCTTAGAAATGCTACCACCAAGGACCTAAAAAGGAGGTGCGAGGCTTTCGGGTAAAGTGCAATTCATAAGACGGTTTATTTCAAAACTAACCTTGACTTGTGAACCACTTTTGGCCTCCTCAAGAAAGGAAAGAAGTTCCAATGGGACGGCCGATGTCAAGTCGCATTTGAACAGTTAAAGAATATCTACGTAACCCGCCCGCTTTATCACCACCGTAACTGTGGAAACCGTTGATTTTGTATCTGTCAAGAATCGAAACTATAATGGGTCATGCTTGCACAAGAATCAAGATAAGGTGGAGAAGGCCATCTACTATTTGAGCAAAAAGATCTTGGAGTATGAGACCCGATATACACCGAAAAGGCTTGCTTAGTTTCGTATGGGCTACCAGAAGTCGGCACTACCGTTAGCTCACTCTGTAATGTTGGTTTCACGACTTGATCCCATCAAATATCTTTTCGAGAAACCAAAGCCACGGGTAGGCTAGCTCGTTGGTTGTCATGTTGCTCCGAATTTGATCTCACGACGTGACACGCAAGTCGATGAAAGGAAGAGCAAGGGCGAGTTCCTTGCCGACCACCCGGTTGAGGGGGATGAAGCAGTTGAGTACCTGTTCCTGGATGAATCAATTTTGCATATCGACGATGAAACTTGGACGATGTACTTTGACGGAGCGTCAAATCAACATGGGTATGGGATAGGAGTGTTGCTGATAGCACCCGACAATTCCCGTATCCCTCTAGCCTTCAAACTCCGGTTCAAAGTCTCGAACAATGAAGCAGAATATGAGGCGTGTATCGCTGGTCTAGAAGCAGCCCTGGAACTAGGGGCAAGACGACTGGACGCTATTGGGGATTCGAACCTTGTTGTGTCTCAAGCTAAAGGAGACTAGAAAGTGAAAGAGGAAAAGATGATGATGTATCACCAAACCTTGGATTTGCTGATTCCTCGGTTTGAGAAGCTAAGTTTTACTCATCTACTAAGAGAGAACAACAGGTTCGCAGATTCTCTAGCAACTCTATCTTCTATGATAGACATCCCGTGTGGAGTCCGAATGCGTCCGGTCATCATTGACCATAAATTTACACCTGCCTATGAGTCGATTGCAGCCATAGATGAAGTTCAGGACGAACACCCCTGGTATTATGACATCTGGAACTTCTTGGAGAAAGAAGCATACCCGCTAGGAGTAAATGCCAAAGACAAGAGAGCAATCAGAAGAATGGCAGTTCAGTTCATCATCTGCGGGGTAAACTGTATAAACGGGGTCATCTGGGAATGCATAAACTGTGCGTTGATGCTGAAGAGTCAAAGCGTCTGATGGAAGCCATCCACGGGGGTGAGTGTAGTGCACACATGAATGGGGTAATGTTGGCACGGAAGATCCTTAGACAGGGTTATTACTGGTCCACCATGGAGGAGGATTGTATTAGTTTCGTCCGGCGATGTCACAAGTGTCAAATCCATGCAAATCGCATGAACATCCCGCCGTCAAAGCTGTACAACATGACTTCGCCATGGTCGTTTTCTGTCTGGGGAATTGATGTAATCGGAGCTGTTACACCAAAGGGGTCGAATGGGCATGAGTTCATCTTGGTAGCGATAGATTATTTCACAAAGTGGGTTGAGGCCCAATCTTATGCAGTGTTGAAGGCTTCGCATGTAGCAAAATTTATCAGAAACAACATTATCTGTCGCTACGGAGTCCCAAATGAAATCATTTCAGACAATGGATCCCACTTCAAAAAGGAGGTGATCGATTTGTTGGAGAAATACAATGTGGCTTTTCATAAGTCGTCTACTTACCGGCCGCAAACCAACGGAGCAGTTGAGGCCGCCAACAAGAACATCAAGCGCATACTACAGACGATGGTGGAAACCTATCGGGACTGGCTAGATAAGCTTCCGTTTGCTCTGTGGGGCTACAGGACTTCAATCAGAACTTCTACCGGGGCGACTCCGTACTCATTAGTTTATGGGATGGAGGCCGTTTTGCCTATTGAGATTGAGGTCCCGTCATTACGAGTATTGGCCGAGTGCCAGATAGCCAAAGCAGATTGGCAGCAAAACAGATTTGAAGAACTCATGCTTTTCGATGAAAGAAGGCTGAAAGCACTATACCATATCCAAGGTTATCAACGCAGAATCGCCCGGGATTTTAACAAGAAGGTTAAGTCCAGGAATTTGAAAGAAGGAGATTTGGTACTCAAAGACAACCGAGCTCCCATCCACGACCCAAGGGGCAAGTTCAGACCCAATTGGACTGGTCCCTATATTATCAAGTCAATTTGGTCAGGTGGAGCTGTGGTTCTGATGGACCTAGATGGCTTAGAGTTTTCTCAACCGATCAACATGGACAAGTTGAAGAAATATTACCCCTGAGAGGCTCGCTAAGCCGAAAACCCGAAAGGGCGACCTAGGCAAAATTCAGAGCATAGAAAATTTGAAATTATAAAACCGAGCTCGAAGGTTGAAAACCCGCAAAGGCGGCCTTGGCAAAAGTTAGAGCGCAAAAGGAGAGTAAAATACCGAGCTTAACCCAAGCCTAAACTACGAAGGCTTGATTCCCATCTATGGGATACGAGGCGCTTCATCCCAAGTTCAACCCCAATCTTTTCCCCGATCAACTTTGTCCATTTGATCATCTCACCATCTCTATTTATCAAGATTTATCGTGATCTCCAGACAAAGGTTATTCAGACTAGGGGCAACTTTCCGTTGCAATGAAGTGTTGCGGCACCATCCAGACTAGGGGCAACTTTCCGTTGCTATGAATCGCCGAGGCACTTTTCAAACTAGGGGCAACTTTCCAGTTGCTAGGATCCGGGGTTGTGCATCTCAGTGACAGATCTCAGGCGCGTCCAGTTCTGATCCATATCGAAAATAGTTTTGAAAAGTTTTAATAAAAGTTGACTTGGTTCCAATTAATCTTTTCACAACTAAGACCATTTTTGGACCGAAAACGGAGAATTTTCAGTACTACAACCTTCAATTTCATTGATTTCAAAACAGAGTTCTCTTGCTCTTGCATACAATTGAAGTTGCTTTTTATTACACTTATAAAGAAAACTTGAAAGTACTAATAAAGCAATAAATCTGGGGCATAGTCAAGTCAAATGTCCCTGCACCCCCTCCCAGAGCTGGTTGAAGCCTCCGATGCCAACCTAGGCCCAACTTGTGCCTCTTCATTAAGCCAATCCCAGCACTCGCCAGACAAAGTGCAACTAAAAGTAAGGGCGAGGCCGAGTTTCTATTTCCCCACGCCATGCTTGCCGAGCCAAAGGCGCCGAATCGGGAATGTAGCCGGATACTCTATCCCCTCTGGTGGGCAAGTCTGATCATGGCCAAACTGGCACAGAATACGGAATGGGAAATAGAATACACAGTGAGTCAAGCCGATCAATCGAATCCCGACCTGCCGAGACATGCTGTAGCTCATTGCCGGGAGATTGAGCCAAGGACAGCGCCATGCAATGCGATCTGCCGACAAATTGCACATCCATTCAAACCACCATCCCTTATCAAGGGCGTCGACTAGGTGTGGTCGAAAGAAATAGCCGCGGGCTGAGTAAGCAGGGCAAGAGTCCACGACTTGTAATTTATCCATCAACCATATCTGGGGAGGGATGAAAAATGAGAGAATAAAGAATAGAGAGATGTGCGATGAGAGAAAAGTAAGATGAGGGTTTTGTGAGAAAAACCGAGCCCGAGGGCCAAGTGATGTGAGCGAATACATATGTGAGCTTGGGTGGGAAACATTACCTGCAGCAGTAGTGGACTCCCTGCGAACCTGGTTGTCTCCCGGCAGTAGAAAGCATCCAAGCCCATCAGTGTCTCGGCCAGAGTCATGGCAATGCAACTCTTTCCCTCTTTCAAACCTTGAGCAACTTCAATCAGACGGGCGCCTGACCTCCAAGCTTGAGGCAAACAGAAAATGAGATAACAGCACAAACAGAGAGCATGTCGCCTAAGCCTTGCTAATGATGGTCGCCGCGTTACCAAGATCGGAGAATCGGTAAATCAAGCTCGGATATCCAACATTCCGTCACAAATCGTGGATCGAGCATCATGCTGCCGAGTCCGCACATCCGCCTTTAAGGTCCGGCATAGCCAAAATTGAGTCAGCAAGATCTCCTCACCTCGCTCGGATTCTATCAAAACTTGAAAATCTTCAAAAGTGGGACATATCTCTTGCCCTCCGAAGCTAAAGACGTGCGTCACTAGGTTCCAAAATCTCATTGCCGCATGGAGGAAAGGAAGATGCAGTGAAGTCCTACCACGTGAATAGTGCATTCAAGCCGAAACCCCAGAAGTTCAACTTTTCCGAGCCATCTAAAGAAGAGATCCAAGATGTGAGATTTTCTGCGAGAAATGCCTCCATTTTTGTGAGAAACAATAATGAAATGAATAAGTTCCAAGGTTGGGGCTTTTATAGAGGGTGAAACACTATTCAAGGAACACGTGTCACAATTCTGGAAGCTGCAGGGAGAGGTGGCCGGCCGGCCACCTATTCTAGCAGGCCGGCCACCCTTGATTCAAAAACCTAACCGGCCGGCCACCCTCCAATCCCCAAAAGCAAATGTGGCCCACCATGCTCTTTGGTCCTATTTTGCCTTCCGGAAGGAAGTTTGAGGCACTTTCACGCATCGGGAACGTCGAAGGCCTCCATTTCTCTCAGCTTCGGATACGTCCCATCATCCAGATCGTCCGTCCGAAGTACGCTTTGTTATATTTTTGCTTATCGAGTTGTTATTTTGTTTATCGAGTTGTAAGTTTTGTCGAGCTGTCGCATTTTATGTTTTTTGAGTCGTTACTCTTTGTTTACACAATTTTGTTAAGTCTTGTTTATTGAGTCGTTAACATTGTTGTACTTTGCTTATCGAGTTGTAAACTTGCTAAGATTCTGTTATTTCTTAGTGAGTCGAGTTTTTGATTTGTTGCGGTTCATTACGACCAAGAAATACACAAGGCACATTTTCATTCAATTCCATTTTTGTACAAAATGATGCTATGATGCTAAGAATTTCAAATACAAACATCTTTTCAAAGGTCGTTTCATTCCATCATGTTTTGCAACAAAATAAAGGTACAAGTTTTACAGAAATAAACCGCCTAACAATATGCAAAGTGATACAAACTACTAGCAAAAGTAAAATAAAGCAGAAATAGCATCAATATCCTCGAACGGAATGAGGAGGCCCTCTCATCCTTTTCATGGATAACCTCTCAGACCATCATCACCATCCGTCGAGCTATCATCCTCCTGATCCCCACCTCGCCTCCACTCCCTAACCAAGACCGAGCCTCCTCCCCCAGAGATGTCTCGACTTACGGTCTCGACCTCCTCCTCCTCCTCCTCCTAATAATGGGTGCCTCGTCTCATGAGACGACCCGCCTCGAGCTCCTCGAAAAGGCCTAGATGGCCCAGCTCCCGAGAAGGCCTAGATGGCCCACCTCGAAAGGCCCAGATGGCCCAAGACTAACAGTCCAAGACTGACTTCCCCGAGAAGGTCTGGTGGTCTACCATGTGAGCATATACAGGAGGCATCTGAAAGTGAAGAGTTCAATACATCAGTTCAAATATGAAAAGTAGATTCAAGTACAGTATGCGAGTGTGGTGTATGCCAGATGTGCTCTACACAGCCTATCAATACAGCAGAATGTTCAAAACCAGTATGTCATCAGAAATATGCTAAATACAGGAAAGATGAACAAGACTGACGCCTATAATGGCCACCAGGCCTCCTCCGTAGGATCATGCCTCGAATGTAGCCAAGATCCCAAGTAGCTCATCCGTACTCAATCGAGGTCGCAAATACAAATGCAAAACTATCAGTAAAGGAATGAACATCCAAATATCTAACTGATAAATCAAAGCTGTAAAACATACCGGGGGCGAATCAGGATCTCTGACATATCTATGGTCAAGAAGGGGAGGCTCTAACGAGACCTGGTAAGGAGTCCCGAACCGCCAACTCGTCAACTCGGTCGGCATGTCTGGCCACCCAGGATGATGAAGGGACGAAGGGATCGGAGGAATCGAACTACCTCTACCCCTAGATGCACCAGCCCTGCTAGAGGAGGGAATGTCCGTGGTATGAGCCCGACTCGACGATGGTACATCAGTAGGCCTCCGTGGCGGAGCACGCACTCCCGTCAAGGGGGGCGTCAGATATATACGACGATAGGTGGCTTAGTCCCCCTCCATGAGATGTAACAAAGCATCAGTGCCCTGCATATCGCTAATGACCTCCTGGGCAGAGAGTCTATCGGCAGTCCGCATAATGGCTGGAGGTACAGCAGGAGGGTCTTGAGAATCGTACCCCCACACCTGACGCAGAAAGCGTTCTCCCAGGAACCATGCCCTATCAACAGGTCCTTCGAGCAGGAACCTATACTGGGAATTACCCGATCCTCTGGGATACTGATGTCGGAGACCATCGCCTAAGACCGCCCGCCAGTAATCATGGATAGCTGCATAAATCAATCAAATCAGAATATACAAGGCGCGATCAAAGATGAAAATGAAAGGAACCGAGAGTTTTGAAATACCTCTGTCTCGCACAAGATCAAAATATCGCCGGTAGAAGAGAGTCTCGAGGTCTCGGTGGTGCTCGCCTCGAATACCAAAGGAAAACGAGTCATAAGGAGTCCCGCACCTCCATCTCCGGCTAATGTGGGAAAATATACGACACCCATAGCTAAGAAAAGCAAGGGCGAATGTGAATACAAAGTGCTAAAGGCGTAATACAGAGTGCAAAGTGCGCCGTGTGCAATGAACAAGTAATGAGGAGCAAATGTAAATCAAGAGGACGTAACGCACTCCCAAGCTCTCCAATAGCCGAGTAAGTCTCGCCCATGAGAGGTCAGACTCATGTAACAATAGAGGGTAGCCAGGCCAGCGCCACCTCAATCATACCGACTGACCTGTGATAGGTCCACTAGGGCACTCAAAAGGTATAACCCGACAGTGTTCCCCCTATCAGCAAACAGAGTGGTGCCAAAGAGGAACATAAGGAAACCTCGCATCGCTCAATCTCCTCAGGAGACTCAGGCTCCATCTCCGGCCTCTTAAAACGGGAAGAGAACCAGGTGTACCGAACTCTCCCGGAAGCTCTGTCTACAGGTGGGCGAGCCCCCAATAGATATACCCAAGCAACCTCCCACTCTCCCATATCCTCGTCATAAGGTATGGGCCAACCGCCTATGTCTAGGCCGGTGAGTACGGCAAAGTCTAGCGGAGTCATGGTCATATCCCCAGTGGCAGAAAAATGGAAAGAATTGGTGGTGTCCCACCATCTCTCCACCAAAGCAGCTAACAATGTCCTACTGGCAGGACAGTGTGATAATCCCGTACAGAATGGTTCGAACCCTACTGAGTCAACCAAATCCCGGACAGCCTCCGGAAGCTCAGCGTACCACTCCCTCGCAGTAGTAGAGCCATATCCTCGCACGGTGCGAGAGCCAACCTGCATTCAGAATGAATACATGTGTTCAGTACACAATAAAACGCAAGCCGTATGCAAGTAACAAGCTGTGTGCAAATGAAACGAAGTAGCTGTGTGCAAATGAAACGAATCGATAAGCGTGGTTCACTTCAAAACTCAATGGTTCAAGAACTGCGGTTTTGGGTCAGCGGTTCAAATCCTAATCAAGTCGCGTGTTCACATTAAAATCTAGGCCGCGGTTCAAGAACTGTTTTGGGTGTGTTCAACCGAATCAATGGGTCAGTGTTCACTTCAAAACTGGGTCATGTGTTCAAGAACTGCGGTTTTGGGTCATGGTTCAAATCCTAATCGATTACCGCGTGTTCACATCAAAACTGGGTCATGGTTCAAGAATCTGATTTTGGGTCGCTGTTCAAATCCTAATCAAGGTCATGCGTGTTCACATCAAAATCTAGGTCATGGTTCAAGAAATGTGTTTTGGGCTACGGTTCTAATCAGGTTCAAAAATTTAGGGTCAGGTGTTCACTTCAAACTGGGTCATGGTTCAAGAACTGTTTTGGGTCATGGTTCAAATTTAAATTTGTGTGTTCACTTCAAACTGGCCGGGTGTGTTCAAAATTTGGTATTTGGGCTGCGTGTTCAAATTTCAGAAAAATTTGTGGGCTATGTGTTCACCTCAAATCTGGGCTGCGTGTTCAGAAAATTTGGTATTTGGGCTGCGTGTTCAAATTTCAGAAAAATTTGTGGGCATTCACTTCAAATTTGGGCTGCGTGTTCAAATTTCAGAAAATTTGTGGGCTGTGTGTTCACTTCAAATCTAGGCTGCGTGTTCAAATTTCAAAAAAAAATTTGTGGGCTGTGTGTTCACCTCAAATCTGGGCTGCGTGTTCAGAAAATTTGATATTTGGGCTACGTGTTCAAGCTTCAGAAAAATTTGTGGGGTGTGTTCACCTCAAATCTTGGACTGCGTGTTCAAAGAATCAGAGTTTTGGGACTGTGTGTTCTACTCTTAACCAGTGTGTGCGGTGTGCTCACCTTCAAATTCGGGCTGTGTGTTCGACAAATCAGTGTTTAAGCCGTGCATTCACAATCAATCAGTCAATGAGCTGTGTGTTCAGCAATTCAAGTGTTTAAGTCACATGTTCGGAATGCAAGCAAAGTACTATGTCATAAGCTAAAACTGTGTGTTCAAGCATGCCAAAGCTACAAAATGCACGAAAAATGCAGAAAATAAAGTAAAATACCTCTCGTGCATCGTGAGAGAGGTGCCGCCTCGCTCGCAGTAAATCCCAGTGCCCGGTCATTGAACCCTGAAACGACGAAAACGGTTCGCGGAAGCACATGTACCGTGGGCGATTCTCGGAATAAAGGACGGACTCTGGGCAAGGTCATGATATCAAAATCATCCCCGACCGGAGGACCTCCACCATGAGGGTAATCACCCGCCATTTCAAGAAATCAGAAAAGGAGCAAAAATGAGTGAAAATTAGAAAAAGTTAAAAAAAGTCAACTGCGATGAAATGTAAATGTCAACAAAAGTCAACTCCCGAGAAAATCTTCCAAATATTGAGACAAACTTACCTCAAGTGGTGAAAATAAGAAAAGAAGCCCCAAATCAAAATTTAATCGGTTCAAAGTGCTTAAACCGAAAGATTTCGCGAAAACAACTTATGGAAGGTCGAAAAACGCGATAAAGTGCGATTTGAAGGAAAAATGGTTTGGGGAGCAAGGGAAGGAGTTTTTGCAGCTGTGGGAGTGATTTCGGAATGAATGGATGAGGATATATATAGAAATGAGGCAAAAGACAAAATTGCCCCTGCTTTTGGGCAGGTGGCCGGCCGGCCACCTTTTCTGGCTGGCCGGCCATTTGCTTTTTGTTCCCTGGCCGGTGACCTCCCCTAGGGCAACCACCTGGCCGGTGGTGTTCCCCACTTGCCCACCTAGCTCCCTGCAAATTTTGAGGAAGATCGGAGTTCCCGGGACTTGAAAAAGTTCGAAAAAAGTGCACTTTCTGGCGCGAAACTGCTCCGCCGGAACTTCAGTTGCAATTTCTGACATGTGTCTCATCATTACTCATCAAAATCAAGGTGTATCCTTTTTGAACATGTTGCAACCTCTCCGGGAGGTGAACCAGAGGCCGCGATCAAGTCGCCTTTGCCGAAATGCACGTTTCCTCACTCGTTGTTTCGCAACAAACGGGCACCCTGATTCATGCTCATTTTGCATTGTTACGCATATAACTTGTATTCTCATGAGTATTTTGCATTGTCATGCATGATTTCTTGTTGTACCATACCTCTGTGCTTGAGCATGCGTTGTCACGCGTGCTCCTTTCTCGCATTGCGATGCATTCACTCGCCGACACTGCGTGTGTCAAACTTTCGGAACCACAGGAATCACATTGAATATATGTTGTTAGCATATTGTTCTGGTTGAATTTCTCTCTTTTGCAGGCACAATATTGTATGTACGGTTCATTTGAGGTCAAAAGCGACGAATCGCCAAGCAGTATCGTATCTTCTCCGTGTGAGACGCGACGAGAATTGAATGATTCTCCGTATTCCTAATCGCATGAAATGTAGTTGTTGCTTTGCATTCTTGCTTAAAACTCTGCATCTATTTGCGAATACTTGCCTCATTACAGCCTTGTCAGATTTGCATGATCATTTGGCTCAGGCATGTCGCTTGCATTTTGCCCCCTCTCGCTCAAGGGCACATATCTCTGCTCATCTTGTATGATTGTCTAAGTCTTCTACTTGTCAAAAATGGGTCGCCTCTAGGCTTTGACATTCACTCCCGCCACTTGACTTCCGAAGTTCACAAAGAGGGCAATCAGAGACACCCCATTTTTGACCGACCTTAAGACTCAGACGTCACCGTTGAGCGCCGGTGATGTTGCATATTGCTCGTTCAGAAGTCTCAGAGTCGCGCCAGGCGCCCGCCTCCGACTTCCGAACCCTCTTCAGGTTTTGCCTTGCGAATAACTGACTCGATTTTCTCTGCTTTTCCCGAGGGAGGGAGAGGTCCCAGAGACCATCTCAAAGGTCGTGGGCTACATTTCGTGGGTCAGAGGCCATTTTTCCCATTTTGAGTCTTGCTTCCGCTTTGCCGTGTGCCTCGATTCGGACCACCCAACCATCTCCGATTCCTCCAGCTTTTGGCATGCATCTCATTTACTCTTTCGAGGGACACTGGGTCTTAGATACCCACTTCATGGCCAAACACCACTTTGCTTAACGGCCGGTTTTGGACCCCGAATCATGGTTTTGGCCCCGAGCATTCTGCTTTTGCATCGGTTTTGTTCATTTTTGGCAAGTACTCTGCTTTTATCACCAGAAGATCACCGGAGGGAGAGGCCAGAATTGTCTCAAAGAACTGTTATGCTCTCCTACGCCTGCTTTTTCACTTCCTGCTAATGTTGAACACCCTAGGGTCATTTTCTTCGAGCCAAAACCACATATTTGTGTTATACACACATGGGAGGACCCTAAAAACACATGGCCGGCCAGTAATTCAACTTTTCATTTTTGAACCCCTCCTAAAAGTGGCTTGTTGTCTCTCTTGTTTCAGAGTTGCCAATTTCCAACCATAGGGTCTTGTTGTACACACATGGGAGGACACCAACCTTGGTGGCCGGCCAAATTCTCACTTTCCATATTGACCCCTAACCGGCCATAGGGGTGGCTTACTACCACCGCAGAAAAAGTACCTAGCCTACCATGCTCCACTCAAGGCATACTTTACAACAGATAGCTGTTTCCGTAAAATATCTCAGATCCTGGGGATATTTTGGGAAGGAAAGCTTGGGTGCATTTCCCTCCACTTTTACACCCCTCCTTTTGTCCATATAAGGAGCCTCCCAGCTCTGTCCCTAGGGTTAGAAAAATTGGTTTGAAGATATCTCTCTCCATCTCTCTCAAATTCTCAAATTTTGGTTCCATTTCTTCATCATCTTCAAGCTCTAC
Organism: Camellia lanceoleosa; assembly: GCA_025200525.1. Taxonomy (NCBI): domain Eukaryota; kingdom Viridiplantae; phylum Streptophyta; class Magnoliopsida; order Ericales; family Theaceae; genus Camellia; species Camellia lanceoleosa. The sequence continues at coordinate 16,353,622 of CM045761.1, forward strand.
CACCACTACTCTATTACCAGCAGCTAGGAGAGCTTTCCAGCAGCTAGGAGGCATCCATTCTTCAAGCAAAAGGCAGCCAAGACTTGTCTACAAGGGTAAGTTGCCATCTCCCTCTTTTGTAGCATTTTCTTGCTTCATTTCTTAAGCCTACTTGCTCACTGTTTTGGGCTCCGACCCTAACTGAAACTAGGCCTTTTTTGAGCCATTATTCATGTTTGTTCAATGGCTCAACCCTGTTTGAGCCCTCCATTTTGCACTTGTTTCAATATCCTCTTATATGCCATTATTTTGCATGAAATTTATAGCCTATGAGTGATCTGTTTTTGAGCATAATGTAAACTGTAAGTGGGCCTATTTTGAGCCCCTCTTCAACATTGAAGAAGAGCTCAACCCTTTTTGGGCCCCCTATCTTGTACTTGCTTCACAATCTCTCCTATTTACCGTAAATTTGCATGGTTTGTTTGGCTTATATGTAAATTGTTTTGGAGCATGTAATGAACTGTGAGAAATCTTATTTTGTGTCCCTCTACAACATTGTAGAAGGGATCAATCTTGTTGGGGGTCTCCATGTTATACTTGCCATTATACCCCTCTTTGACCCCCATTTTTGCATGCTCTTTTAAGCTTATCTAGCTTCTGTTTTTGGCCATCATCAGAGCTGGAAAGAGTCATATTTTGATCTTCTTGACATATTTCATTAAGGGTCTTTGCTGGTTTGATGAATTTTTAGGGTACCTCATGTTGTAGCCTTATGTATCCCCAATCTTGCATGACATTTTTAGCATGTTTTCATACTGATTTGGGGGATGTCATCTACTGTAAATGTTCATATTTTTAGTCCCTCTTCAGTGTTGAAGAAGGGTATTTTTCCATTTGGGCATCGCATGTATCACTTGCTTCAGTACCCCTCTTGCGGAGCCATTTTTGCATTCTTGCTTAATCCTATGTCTGCTTGCTGTTTAGCCCTTTTTATGACTGAAAAACACTTGTCTTGGGGCTGCCTTGCTACTGTATTTTCATTCCATGTCTATATTGTACATGCATTGCATGGCTATAGGCCATTTCGGGTGCCTAATATCACATTTCGGGACTATTCCTTGCATTTGGTGTCATTTCGCCATCTTACGGGGCTGTTTTCCCCCATATTTCAGTGCTGAAATTCCATTGGCATGTTTGCATATCATTTTCTATGTCATTTCATGCCTTAATGCCATTACCTCGGTTTGCGTGCCCGTGTGCACGCATTTCGAGGCACTTCATTTTCATCCGACGACTTCTTATGTGAGTGTGGCTAAGGCTCACTCATGTTAGTGTAAGTCCATTTTGCATTCTGTATGCCATTGCCTCGGTTTGCGTGCCCGTGTGCACGTATTTCGAAGTATCTCATTTTCATCCGCCGGCTTCTTATGTGAGTGTGGCTGAGGCTCACTCATGTTAGTGTAAGTCCATTTTGCATTCTGTATGTCATTTTAGCATCATTGCATTCCGTATGCCATTATCTCGGTTTGCGTGCCCGTGTGCACGTATTTCGAGGCATCTCATTTTCATCCGCCGGCTTCTTATGTGAGTGTGGCTGAGGCTCACCCATGTTAGTAGAAGTCCATTTTGCATTCTGTATGTCATTTTAGTCTCATCGCATCGTGTATGCCATTTTCTCGGTTTGCGTGCCCATGGGCACGCATTTCGAGATATTTCATTTTAGTCTCATTGTATATCATATTTCAGGCCGTTTCATACCTTTATGTTATTGCCTCGGTTTGCGTGCCCGTGTGCACGCATTTCGAGACACTTTTTTTTTTTATCTGACGGCCTCTTATGTGAGTGTGGCTGAGGTCCACTCGTGTTAGTGTAAGTCCAATTTGCATTGCGTATGCCATTTCATGCCTTAGGATCATCGCCTCGGTTTGCGTGCCCGGGTGCACGCATTTCGAGACATCTCTTTTTCATAGCGTTGTGTATGTTAGGATTGTATCTTAGTTGCATTTCATGCATATCATGCATATTGCATCATGTTCGGGATAGGAGTTAGCCCGAGCACGAGAAACGAGGCACGTTTCGTACTCCGAGTGACAGAACGGGTCTCAATTCCCAAGTCACCGACACTCCGAATTACCCATGATGGAGTTAGGTTTTGTTGTAGCATTCATGTGCATTCATCCTATATTGAGTTGTACAATTCGGCTCCTCGGCCATCATGTATCGATATGCGTGATTGGTGGCACGAGGATCGCGGCATGCATATATTTGTGAAATACATTGCTATGCCCCTTTCCTGCTCTCTGTTGCAGCAAAATAAAGAATCAGCAACTTTTCGGAGTCCGGCACGCATTTCGAGAAACATTGCAAACATAGGCTAATTGAGGCATCGCCGTGGATTTCCGCGCAAAGCAACCTAGACATGCATCATCTCATTATCCGGAGCGAAGTCAAGGCAGCCCCCTGGCTTGTATGCCAGTTTACAGTTTTCCTTAGTTAATTTGTTAATTAATTAGGAATTTGTATTATTCGGACTGTATATTTTGGACTGTATTATTCTTTTATTTGGGACTGTATTATTTATTCGAACCCTCTGTGCGAGGGCAAAATTGTAATAAGTGTGGGTGAGTATGATGTATGTCTTCTAACCCCACGTCTTTCTTCCCTTTTATTTACCCGCTTATGATGGTTAGATATAGGGCATGTTTCAATTAGCATACAGTATGACAACTTGTTTGCATCATTCATCTGTTTTGCACGCACCGGGCTCGGCGTGTCATACAAACTGCACTTGTATTTCAATTCCAAATTGAATACGTGTTAGTTGTAGCATTCCATATGCCATGTTTAAAATAGCCGAGCCTGCTATAATTGCATCTTCGCATGTGTTGCACTAGGCATTTCTGTATATTTAGGATCATACATGATTTCTAACGAGCTTCTTTTTTGGCTTGGAGTGCTCGGTAAGTTTTATGCTTTAGCATCCTTGCATGCGTGTGAGTGACTGCCATGAATAGCATGCTTACCATGAGGCTATGTGCTTATGTGATATAACTGCCTGAATGCCTGTGGGTGGAGGTTGAGTTATTTGAATTGGGACAATTCATCAAATGTTTGTTTTTTTAAGCCCACTAGATAGTGGCAAAATCATGTTTTTCTAAGCCCACCTGAGGGTGGCAAATCCATGTCTTAGCCTACTTGCGAGTAGCACCATCAAACCATTTTCAAACAAACAAACATGAAATGTTTTGTTCCAATTCAGGCGATTCAGTCTATACTTGTATGCTGTGCGCATCACATAGTAACCTAGGCTAATAACCGGAATAAGAACTCACAATGTTTTCAAAAACAGATATCATGGTTAGTAGAGGCCGGTCTTTGACCGGGCGAGCGGGGGTGCTCACGAAGTGACCTTCCCCAATCGTACCCAAGTTCCCGAGCGGAGGCAACTTTAGTGATGACGGACACGTGGCCTTTGGCGCCGAGTCAAGGTTTCCTAAAAATCCCATTTAAAATATTTAGGTGGCGACTCTGTATCTGGCGAAGCAGTCCATGTTTGGCACTTCTTTCAAAAAATCTGTTTTCAAAACGATTTGCCGGATTTGGACTCTTCGGTTCAAGATTGAGAACCATGACATTTGAGTCCTTCGAATCAGAGTGGCCCAATATCGAACGAACGGGGACTCGACTCCTTCCCGGATGCTCGGGACGCTTCACACAAGCAGGCTCCTAACCCCTACTCTAAGACTGACTCTGAGATCGGTTAGGTGGTGGTGGCAACATCTGTTGTCCCCCTCATTTTTTTGCACAAGCAAAGGCCTTGTGACCCGGCTGGTCACGCTTGAAAGAAGAAAACCCACTTGGTGCACTCTTCCCTGGGCCCGCACTAGGCAAGGGGTAAGTAGATCTAGACTGCTGCAACTAAGACTGGGATGAAAAGGTGCACTTACTCTTCTTGTTGGGCCTAAAGTCCCCCTGTGACCCTTGGCCCCTAGACTTTGAATTCTGAAGTCTCTCCTCCTCGGCCTCCACAATAATCTCCACATGTGCAACTGCCTCCACAAGGCGATCATAATCTCGGATCATGTTCCCGGCAACCTTGAATAGGATCTTGGTCCTCAATCTCTGCTTAAACTCGATGCAACGGCGCTCTTCCGTCGCTACCAATTCCGATGCAAACCGGGACAAACTAGAAAAAGCCGCTTCAAACTCGGCCACCGACATGTTAAGTTGTTTAAGGTCCTTGAACTCCTACCTCAACCTCTCCCTAGCAGTAGGAGATAGGTATTTGTCTTGGAAGGCCACCACAAATACCTCTCATGTTGGTGCTATTCGATCCTTGGCATACTTCCACCACTGTCCCGCATCCCCTTTGAGGTAGTAACTCGTAAGAGTCACCTTCAATTCACTATCTTCTATATGGAGCATCTCAAAAGTCTTTACCGTTTGTTCTAGCCATTTGTCTGCCTTCTTCGGATCAGGGCCACCATGGAACTCATCCGGTTTGGCCCGCAAAAACTCCCTCGTGAGGAAGCTCGCTCTTGTTTCCACAACATTCTCCCTTGCTTGGGTCTCCACCCTAAGTATGTTCATGGACTCCCTTAATGCCCCAGTCATCTCCCGGGCTAAAGCCCTCATTGTGACTTGGCCGGCTTGCCCCGGCACCTCCGCTTAACCCACTTGTTCGGCCATGTCAACTTGGTCTAGACCCTCTTCTTGTACCGGAACCTCGTGGACCGGTATCTCATGTACACCCCGGCGACCTCGACCTCAACCTCGCCTTCTACCCCTACCACCTCGTGTTCGAACTCTTCCTGACATCCTAATTGAGGGACAAGATAAATAATTTAGCACATAATTCCAAATGTGCTCGCAACTTGCCTCACACGTCAAACTATAATCATTATATACATTCTAGCACACAAGCAATCCAATTCACTCCACATAAGCACGTAGTCACATAAGTACAAATGAATTATCCTTTAATGATGAGATTTGTCCTATGAGAAACTAAGAATTCTTAGTAGAATGAGTATTGATCAGGTACCCTTCTAACAAGACCTCAAGGAATCTAATAGGCACAACTAACATCCCAAAAGTCTAATCACATACCCACATAGTCACATAAGCATGCTATCACATAATCACATAGACAAGACATTTCCTAATCATGCGAAATGAACCCATTGTAGTAAGGCAACCACTTCCGCGAGCCCTAAGTATTCAAACCCGGAAGCTCTGATACCTAGTTGTCACGCCCCGAAATAATACCAACATGGATAATACATTAACTACATACATTCATCATTTACAACCATTCTTCATTCTCTATATCAAAATATCCATGGTTTGTACAAGGGTTCCACATGCAAATATACATTCAATGATAAGAAAACACCTGAATCTATAGCATGTGAAACAATTAGTCTCCAACAATAAACAAAATAAAAGAAATGCCCTTACGGGCTTACATCTTCCAAGACAATTCTCCGGTTACACAAAATGGTCTCTCAGACCCATACCAAATTAGCCCTAGGCTTTACAAAAATTTCAACAAAAGAAAGAGTGATCTACTCTTCATCAAAACATATCCCCACCCTTAGCTTGGCGGGATCACAACATCTTTACCTGCACCAATCCCATAGGGGTGAACACAAAGCTCAGTAGAGAATTCTCACAAAGTATATACAGTTATGAAACCCCAATTAAAAATGCAAATGTCAATGCCATGCCATGCACTTTTTAAAGCAAATCCATTTCATACTTTTTGAAAATTACCATCTTTCCATAAAATTCACAATCTCAGCTTATTTCAAACTTCCAATTTTTAATCAATGGTGGCAGTAAATACGACATTGGTAATCCCTAGGCTGGTGTCTGTAAGTATACTCTATAAGTACTATCAAATTGTCATTTTTACCGGTGCTAACCGGAAGGCTCGACACCGATCCGCGCGGGTTTCTGGTCTTTCACCATGGACGCTCAGGCCAACTTATCAAATTCAACAGCACCCCCTATCCGGACTTACCATGTATTTACCCCATTCACATTACCATAGTTCTCATTTCGATAAATATGTTCTTTGCTTGAAGTAAATGTTTCTGTTCAAATTTCACAATGCATAATAATAATAATAATAATAATAATAATAATAATAACATGAATGAGTATGTAATGCAAAGATTTTCCCATATCTCATAACATTTCTCCAATTCGAGTAACTTGACAACAATATCAAAGAAATACATTTCTCATTTCCTTTCTTCAATACTATTTCACAAAATAACTTATATGCCATCAACTCATAGCAACATCAATTTCTCATCATGCACAATTTCTACCAAGTTAGTCTCTTCAAGACTACATGTGATGTTTCAACATTAATCACCAACATTTCACAATTTTCACAATCCATAGTGCGCACCAATTAGTTTACTTCTCAACTATACATGCTTAAGTATTGAACAAGAGTATTGAAATAATTCTTCATTGTTCATAAGTCAAAAGATTGCTTTAAAACAATTTACATGATAATCTACACTCTTTCATTCATTAACACAAGAGAGAGAGGAAAATCCATAGGTTTTGCCCATAAGCCCCAAAATCCCCAATTTCTAGGGTTTTTCATCAAGACAATTCACTTCCCATTTCCTTGGTAAAATCCAACCAAAATCACATTTCTTAGGTGTTATAAATGAATAACCATCAAGGAATAACAAAGATTGAGTTTTGGAAACCCACATTTAAAAACTCTCTACCTTTTGAATCAAAATGTAAAATTAACACAAAACTTCAAGAAAACCTTTAGATCTTCAACAATGTAGCAAAACATATATATATAACTCAAGAATATCTCTACATCAAGGTCTTGATGATGGAGAAGGATGAAACCCTAACTTTAATGGTGGATTCTTCAATGTTCCACAACCCCAAGAGGAGCCCTCACTTGGATCTTCAAGATTAGAGAAAAAGAGGATGATCTAAACTCAATGGATGGCAAGAATCAAGGTGTTTTAGGGCTTTGGTTAGGGTTTTTTAGAGAGAAGGATGAGAGGAAATGGTCTTTAGAGTGAGAGAGTGAAGCCCTAAAGTGAGATATAACTCGGCCAAAATGTTACAAAAATACAGATTTTCGGACTCAGGCTGACCACACGTGCATCGCCCATCCTCGCACGTGCAGAGCGTCTCTCTCGCACGTGCGGCTCCCATCCCCGCACGTGCGGCTCTTCACGCGCGCACCTTGCTCCGCACCTGCATATTTTGCAGGATGCAAGCCAAGCAAACCCTTGAATTCCGCACGTGCGGCTTGACCTCCCGCACATGCAGCCCAACCTTGCACGTGTGGCCCTGGGCCCCTGCACGTGCGGGCCTGGCCCAGCAGCCTAGAATTTTTTTTCTTGCTTCTCGGGCACTCCGGACCTAACTCCGCACTTCCCGGAAGAAAGAAACTTCAACACCAACAAGAACAATAATGAGAGCTTTAATTTGAAAAATAACTTCCAAATGTTTCAACCCAAGGGGAACAAAAGAGGACGAAACCAAAGAGAAGGAAAAGAAAGAGAAAAAGAGAGCCCCGATCATCACAAAAACAATAGGCTTGAAAAGTAAAATGTAGTTTTTAAATTTCACACTCCATAGACAAGTAGTTGGTGAAAGTTTAGTCTCGGATAATTATCAACACAAAGACTATTTTTTAATTTGTTTAAAATGTTGTTTCTTTTTTAACAAGAAAATGTCAATTTAATCATTCACTGCATTGCTAGTATATGTATATAAATAGCAGGCTATATCAAGTTTTGAAAGAAAAAAAAAAAAAAAAAAAGAAGAAGAAGGGATCTTGGAATTGGGAAGACTCACAATGCTGCAGGGTTGATCAAAATGTTGTCCAATTTGAAAATTGAGAATATTACACATAGTTTACCTATTGTGTTAATTTGATTTTTTTTAATTTGAATTGCTTCAATTTTGTTCTTTAATTTTTTAAATTGTGTCAATTTAGTCCAATTAATAACTCTTCTTTAAAATTGAACTAAAATCAAGGGTAGAATAGTCAATTCACTATCCTCAAAGTAATTGAAGGATTGACGGGTCTAACTTGAAATAGTCCATTTCCTTTTGAATAGACCATTTTCCCCTTAATTTCAGTTTAATTATTTACAAAAGTAATTAGTTAGACTAAAATTGAATTAAAGGCTGCAATGGATATAATTGAAACTACTTGAACTAAATTGATACAAGAAGCAAAATTACAGAGACCACAGTTTCAATTTGCCCTTGAACATTTTATCAAATTGTTCACGCAATTTGTCTCTTAAGAGGACTTGCGTCAACATGTTGTAAAAAAAATTAATTAATTAATAAATAAATAGATATTAAAAATGTTAAGTACTTCCAAATAGTAAAATTTGGTCAGTTGTTAGACATTGGGAAAGTGATTGAAAGTTTTGTGCAAAAATATTAAAGAAGACTTATCTCTTAATATTAATTAACTTTATGTTGGGTGGTTTACAGGTTTTTTAAGTTTAAGAGAAAAACAATAGGCTCGAAAAGTAAAATGTAGTTTTTAAATTTCACACTCCAAAGCCATATAAAGTCTAGTAGTTGGTGAAAGTCTCGGATAATTAAGACTGGAATTTTGATTAGCTAAGAAAGTTAATTATACACAATTCTACTTACTGATATCAATGAATATATTTTTTTTTTCTTTTGTTTCTAATTATCTCGATATACTCTTTTATTTTGAGTTAATAAAATTTATCTCCATATACTCCTTTAATTTGATAAGCCTTTGACAATTTCGGTTTAATATTAAACACTTTAAAATTTTGGGCCTTATCAACATCTAAAACATAATATATGATCCCAAAAGAAGTCAAGCCCCTAAAACATTGTGTGTTTGGTTTGAGTTTTTTGTATTAAGTTTTTTAAAAATTGAGATTTTATTTTTTGTTTTTTATTTTTTATTTTTAGTGAATATATTTTAAATTTTAAGCATTTTTTTTTTTTGGATGCACCATACTTAGATGTATCTAAAAAGTAAAAAAATTGTGAAAAAATATTTTAAAAAAGTAATAAATACATAAAAATATAAAAAATATACGGAATTCTCATATTATTATTTTTTTCTTGTATTTTTGATATTTAGCGAATTTTTAAAAGATTTTTTCACAAAAATTATACTTTTATGTGTATTTATGTTAGGCGTGCCTGAAAATTAAAAACAAATTACTTAAAATATTAAAAAAATTCAGTAAAAACAAAAAATACATGAAAAATAAGAAAGTAAAATTTTTTTAAAAATATTTTTGGAAAACTAAAAACAAGCAAAGTGGGATTTTCGGCGAAACCTTCTTTTTAGGTTTTTTTCCAAAGATAACAGACAACTTAATTAATTTAGTTTCAAAGAGTCCTTGGGAAAGAGAAAAGTAGCTCAGGAAGGACATATCATAATTTTTTGCTTTTTTCTTTTTTTATGGGCAATACTACCCTTTCATATATATATATATATGCTAGCCTATCACCCGTGCTATGCACGGGATAATTATAGATATTTATATTTGTTTTCATTTTTTTTAATATATAAATTAAATACATGGGGTTTGACCGAGGAGTTTGAAAGAATTTAATAAGTGTTTATTTATTTATTTAAGAGGCATTTACACAATAATTACATGGGTCTCTTGGGGATGCAAAAAGTAAGGAAATTAGGATTTCATTTCTTACGTTATTCATTTAATAAGTGTAATTATTATAAATTAAGTGTTTATTGTAATCAATAATGTAATTATTACAATCTTTGAACCAATCACCAATCACCAAGTCAATTTTTTTAAAAAAAATATTAAAAAATCAGGAAATTAGGATTTTTTAATATATAAATTAAATACATGGGATTTGACCGAGGAGTTTGAAAGAATTTAATAAGTGTTTATTTATTTATTTAAGAGGCATTTACACAATAATTACATAATATATAAATTAAATACATGGGGTTTGACCGAGGAGTTTGAAAGAATTTAATAAGTGTTTATTTATTTATTTAAGAGACATTTACACAATAATTACATGGGTCTCTTGGGGATGCAAAAAGTAAGGAAATTAGGATTTCATTTATTGCATTATTCATTTAATAAGTGTAATTATTATAAATTAAGTGTTTATTGTAATCAATAGTGTAATTATTACAATCTTTGAACCAATCACCAATCACCAAGTCAATTTTTTGCTTTTTTCTTTTTTTATGGGCAATACTACCCTTTCATATATATATATATATGCTAGCCTATCACCCGTGCTATGCACGGGATAATTATAGATATTTATATTTGTTTTCATTTTTTTTAATATATAAATTAAATACATGGGGTTTGACCGAGGAGTTTGAAAGAATTTAATAAGTGTTTATTTATTTATTTAAGAGGCATTTACACAATAATTACATGGGTCTCTTGGGGATGCAAAAAGTAAGGAAATTAGGATTTCATTTCTTACGTTATTCATTTAATAAGTGTAATTATTATAAATTAAGTGTTTATTGTAATCAATAGTGTAATTATTACAATCTTTGAACCAATCACCAATCACCAAGTCAATTTTTTTAAAAAAAATATTAAAAAATCAGGAAATTAGGATTTTTTAATATATAAATTAAATACATGGGATTTGACCGAGGAGTTTGAAAGAATTTAATAAGTGTTTATTTATTTATTTAAGAGGCATTTACACAATAATTACATAATATATAAATTAAATACATGGGGTTTGACCGAGGAGTTTGAAAGAATTTAATAAGTGTTTATTTATTTATTTAAGAGACATTTACACAATAATTACATGGGTCTCTTGGGGATGCAAAAAGTAAGGAAATTAGGATTTCATTTATTGCATTATTCATTTAATAAGTGTAATTATTATAAATTAAGTGTTTATTGTAATCAATAGTGTAATTATTACAATCTTTGAACCAATCACCAATCACCAAGTCAATTTTTAAAAAAAAAAAAATTAAAAAATTAGGAAATTAGGATGGGCATGTTGGAGCTTCCACAAGCCTTGGGTTTTAAAAGACCCTTTTGCTTAATATATAGAAGATAGATATATATACACACTAGTATATGAACCCGTACGATGCACAGATTAAATAAATAATTTTAAAATTAAATAGTATAAAAAATAATTTAGAATAAATTGATTTTAACCATTTTATTAGATTGTATATTGCAGTTGTCATAATTTAATTGGTAAAGTTGAAAAAATAGAATAAATTAATATATATATATATGATAAAATAAAAATAAATTTCATTTTATAAATTTTTTAGTTTTAGTTTACTCTATGTTAAAATTTGTCATAAAACTTAGACATACATTTTAAAAATAAAACAATATATATTGATAAAATCGTTAAAATCAATCAAAAGACTGACCAATTTATACAAAAATTAATTAATTAAAATTTTTAAATTTTATTTTATTTTAAAATTTAAACTATTTTTAACTGAAACATGCACAACACTACAATATTAAATGGGAACATATGTTTATTTTATATAATTGAAACAATTCACTTTTTCCCACTTTTTCTAATATGGGATTGTGTAAAATAAAAATTAACAATTGTTCGGGTAGAAAGTTTATTTCGAATCAAACAATATTAGTCATTTAATCTTTAATTAAATCAATTTTTAATTTATTTCGAATCAAACAAAACAATTATATTTTGAGAAAACTGCTGAGATAGAGATTAAATCAGCGAATCAGTTAAACAAAAAATGATTCAGCTTAATCGGTTAAGTCAAAAGACTAACCAACTTATATAAAAATTAATTAATTAAAACTTTTAATTGTTATTTTAATTTTAAAATTTGAACTGTCTAGAACTAAAACATGCACAACACTACAATATTAAATAGGAACATAAGGTTCATTTTATATAAGTGAAACAACTCACTTTTTCCTTCTTTTCTCGATGTGAGATTGTAAATTAAAAGTTAACAATTGTTTGGATGGAAAGTTTATTTCTAATCAAGCAATCAGTCGTTCAATATTTAATCAGGTCAATCTTTAGTTTATTTCGAATCAAACAAATCCAACTAATATATTTTTGACAAAACCGCTAAAACAGCAATTAAAGTAGGGAATCACCAAACAAAAATGATTGACCAAATTTAATTGGCTAGATCAAACAATCAACCAACTTATACAAAAATTAATTAATTAAAACTTTCAAATTTTATTTTCAAATTTAAACTATCTTGAATTGAAATATGGACAATACTACAGTATTCAATAGAAGTATAACACTACAAGAAAACTGGGTATATGAGACGAAACTATTTGCGACGGCACACTTGCCGTACTCTCATTTTTTGAGACGGCAAATAGTGCCGTCACAAATGCTCTGCTTTTTTGAGACGGCAAATGGTGCCATCGCAAATACTCTGCTTTTTTGAGACGGCATTTTCTGCCGTCACAAAAAGTGGCTTTCGTGTTTTTTTTTTTTTAGTGAATATTTTTAAAATTTTAAATATTTTTTTTTAGATGTACCTTACTTAGATGTATCTAAAAAATAAAAAATTTATGAAAAAATATTTTTTAAAATTAATAAATACATAAAAATACAAAAAAAATGTATTGAATTATTGTATTTTTTTAATATTTTTGGTATTTAGTGAATTTTTAAAAGATTGTTTTTACAATTTTTTTAATTTTTAGGTATGTTTATGTTAGGTGTGTCTAAAAATTTAAAAAAAATACTTAAAATATTAAAAAAAATCAGTAAAAACAATATAACACGGACAACAAGAAAGTATAATTTTCTCAAAAGAGTTTTTGAAAAACTCTAACCTAGCATAGTGATTGTGGTTTTGAGATAGCTTCATATATATACAGTCACAAAATGGTTTGAATAAATTCAACGGTATTTTTCTGTCACAAAAAAAATTAAAAAAAACAATGTCGTCTTACTCTTTTGATATAACATTTTTTTTTTCATTCATTTTTTCATCTTCCTGTCTCTCTGTCTCTATCTCTCTCTCTTCTCTTTATCTCTTTTCATTCATTTCTCTCTATCTCTATCTCTCTCTCTTTCTATGTCTGCCTGTTTCTCTCTCTCTCATTTTCTCTCTGTGTCTCTCGCCTATCTCTCTTCTCTCTATCTCTCTCATCTGTTTTCTCTCTCTGTCTCTCTCGCTCATCTCTCTTATCTCTATCTCTTTCATTTCTTTTTTTTTCTTTCTCTCTCTCTCTTATCTCTCTATCTCTCTCGCTCATTTCGCTTCCCTTTCCGTCTCTCTCTTTTTCTCTGTCTCTCTCTCTCTCGTTTATCTCTTTTCGCTCTTTTTTCTCTCTTTTTTTTGTCTATCTTTCGCTCATCTCTTGTTTCTCTCTCTTTTTCTATCTTTCCATTTCTCTCTCTATCTCTTTTTCTGTCTATCTCTCTCTCCCTGTCTCTCTCTCACTCATCATTCTTCTCTCTCTCTGTGTCTACTTGTCTATTTGTCTATTTCTCTCTCACTATGTTCGCATTGCTCACTCTCTTACTCCTATCTTCTCTATTTATCGAGCTCCTTCTCGATTTTTCCATCCCACTCTCTCTTTCTCTCTCAATACACTTTTAGCAATCACTTTGTCTATCTCTCTCTCTCGATCATCACTCTATCTCTGTCTCTCTCTATCTCTCTTCTTTATCTGTCTCTCACAAAATTGAAATATTTTTAAAATATTTAAATATTTAAAATATTTAAAAAATTGATTTGAATTAAGTTTTGAACAGAGTTTTGAATTATTTGTCTTCTTTATTTATTGAGCTCCCTATAGATTTATCGATCCACTACAAGAAAATGCTCTTTTCGCTCTCTTTCTATATGTCTCTCTCATCTCTTGTTTATCTCTATTTTTCTATATGTCGCTTTTTATCTATTTCTCTCTCTGCCTCTCTGTCTCTCTCTATATCTCTTTCTCTCTTTATCTCTCTCTCGCTCATCACTCTGTCTCTGTCTCCGTCTCTCTCTCATCTATCTGTCTCTCACTCATTTCTCTTTCTCACCACCGATCTCCTCTACCACATTCACCACTACTGCAAACACCATTCCACCACCACCATTACTTCTACTGTCGCCACTTCACCTCTACGACTACCATTACTACTACTATCGCCACCACTCCACTACCACCACTACCACTACTGCCACTACTACTACCATTACCTCTCTTTCACCCCTGCCACTCCATTTACACTACCACTACCACAACTTCACCACTAATCTCTTTCGCCATCACCACCACCACCACCATCACCACCACCATCATCTCTTATCCACCACCTTCACTACTGCTGCCGCTCCTTTTCCTCTACCACAAAAAATTAGTTCATGATTTTTAGTAATAAAAAAAATAGGCCGCAGAAAAATATTTTTCATTAACTACAGAAAATTAACTTTTATTTCAGTGGAAAATATTTTTCATTAAAATATATATGAAAGAAATAAATTTTCAACCTTAATAACGAAAAGAAAATAAAAATTATTATTTATTTATTTTTATTATTTAAATATTCATTTACGATGAAATTTTTTATTATTTTTATTATTTTATTTTTTTCCCGCGGCCCCCAAAATCCCCAATCTCTTTAGAACAAAAAAAAACCCTAAATCTAATCGTCTTCCTCACATCACTCTCTCAGTCGCCTCTCTCTCTCTCTCTCTTTCTCTCTCTCTCTCTCTCGTTCATCTCTGCACCGATCACTCTCTCACTCTCTCGTTGTTCATCTCATCGATTCGCACCCATCATCGCACCGCCGATCTACTCACAGGTAAACTCTCTCTCTCAATCTCTGTCTCTCTCTCTCTCTCTCGGCCTGATGGTTGTTTTTTATATATATATCTGATATATATATATATATATATCAGATATATCTCTGATCGTAGTTGATCACACTGTGTAATCTGAAATCTGATATTCATCCAAAGCAAACAATCAGACCTGCGTAAAAGTAACAATTGTAAAAAGTGACTTTTGTGTTTTTTTTAGTGAATATTTTTAAAATTGTAAATATTTTTTTTAGATGCACCTTACTTAGATATATCTAAAAAAAAATTATGAATTTTTTTTAAAAAAATTAATAAATACATAAAAATACAAAAAAAAATGTATTGAATTATTGTATTTTTGGTATTTAGTGAATTTTAAAAAAAAAATTTTACAATTTTTTTAATTTTTAGGTGTATTTATGTTAGGTGTGTCTAAAAATTACAAAAAATACTTTAAATATTTATCATTTACCACAAAAAATTAATTTTATTTTAATGAAAAATATTATTCCTACTTCTATCAAATAAAAAAATAATAATAATTTTTTATTCATTAAAATAAATATGAAACAAATAAATTTTTAACCTTATTAAATGAAAAAAAAATCATCAGCTATAAAAATTATTTTAATAATTTTTTATTTTAATAAAAAATTCATTAACTATAACATTTGTGGGTGTGTGTAGGGTTTTGTTTGAGAACACACACACACAACAGAGCCGTCTCCTCTCCTCCTGCTCGCTCTCTCTCTCTCTCCATCTAGGGTTTCGCTGTCCTCTCTCTCTCTTTCACACAACGACGACGTCGATCATCCGTCGCCGCCGATCCTCTCTCACCCCCGATCCTCCCTCACCGTCGCTCGTACCTTACTATCGATCCTCCTCCCTTACCGCCGCTGCTGCCTCCCTCTCTCTCTCTCACAGACGATGTTGACGGTTGCTCGCCCCTCACCACCACTCCTTCCTCGCCGGCGATCTTCCCTCACCGCCGATTTCGAAGGGTATCTCTCTCTCTCTCTCTGTGTCGGGATTTCGGATATAGGAGGTTTTAACACACACACACACACACATATATATATATATATATATCTGTGAGTGTATATAGGGGGGTTTTTGATCTGTTACATATATATATATATATATATATATATGATCTGGTTTTTTTCTTGATCTGTTTTTCCCATACAGATCTGCCTAGGGGAGTTTGTTTTTGGTATTGAAGATCGATTTGTTTTTGTTTTTGTTTTTGCCAATGGAAGTACTAAATATGATTTGTTTTTGTTTTTTCCCATGCTTTGCAGAAATCTAATGTTGTGAGAAAATATTAAGAATGTTATCACTGAGAAAGAAGAGCAGATAGTGACAGTTAAAATAGAAATTTCATTTTAAATCTGTTTGGCCATTTTTCCTTGTTTAAGTAAATATTTACAATGTTTATGTAACAGTTGCCTTTACTCTTATGCTAGTAGTAACATATTTTATTTTATGTTATTTTTTGTGCATTAATGACTGCTTGAAGTAGTGCAGTGTCACAAAATAATCGCATTCACATTACATTTGAAGACCTACCAGCTTTTTTGGAGTTAAGAGAACTTAAGTTTTCACTTATTTGAATTTGAGACCTTTTTCATTTTATTGTTTAAATCTAAAAAGAAAAATTCAGTTTTGGAAAGTATCTTTTCATCTTGTAGTATTTAATTTTCCCTTTACTTTTTACTATGAATTTCAAGGTGGAAGTTCCTTTAAGAATTTCTTCTTAGGTGCATGATTGCATTTTTTTGCTTAGGTGCATGATTGCATATTATCATGAAAGATAATATTGTCGTTGCCTAAAGGCAGGATTGCATTTTTTTTTTTTTTTTTTGTAGATGAGGGAGCAGAAATGGGCTGCTCTTTTGAAAGAAAAAAGGGCCTCTAGTGGATTGACAAGCCCTCCCCGTGTCATTGTGAGTATCCTGTATATGATATTTTTTAAAATGTTTGTATTGTTTGGACTCAGATGAAATATTCAATTAATTTTGGTCAATAGTGTGACAGTTTTTCAACACCACGTCAACTAAACTATCGATTAATTAAATAAATAGGCTTGAATCTCATCTTATTGGACTAAGGATGCATACCATGAGCCCGTCTAGGCTAGCCCCTTTGGGTAGGGTTTGAGCCAAAGGTCTTAGCCCACAATCCTACCCTGCCCATAAGAAAACTGCTCATTGGGCTTAGCTTGCGGGCGGGTTTGAACACACCATTTTTGCTACCAAACTTGATGCTGACCTTTACTCCCAACTAGCTCACAAAGATGGGTTAACATTGTCTATTTACTTGTAAAATTTTAATTATATTAGTTGAAAATATCACATGGACAATATCACATGTTATTCCGAGACTACTAAATAATTAATGGCAAAAGATGAATCCTAAGAAACACAACATGGCTTTTAGTCTGCTTAACTAACACTGTTTCATAGTTGGATGATGAAACAATAATTCAAACACTTTTCTTTAGTTATGTAGCCTTTATAAATTCTATTTTGCTTTCTAGCCATCATAGTTGAAGCTATATTCATCAAATATGAATGACTTTTTAAATTTCTATTCAAACTCATGATTTAAATACATATGTATCTGTAAAGTGGAAAGTATTAAGTAAAACATCTCAATTAAACAAGAGCCTTAATTAGGTGGTCGTGTTGCCACATTAGATCATTAGTTTCTTCTTTCCTTTCCAACTTAATGGGATATCATTGTCCAGAGACAATTAGAATTGTTAATTAAAGTTCCTCTTTTTAGCTTCTTTTTTTATTTTTTTTATAATAATAATAATAATAATAATAATAACAACACTTCACTTGATAGTTATATGACGCGTGACATAAAAATACAATGAAATACAAATTGTGCTGTGTCAACATGGGCTCTACTAATACTGCAACTTTAGTATGAAAAAGGCAGATTTCAGTATACTACAATTTTAGTTATAGCTGGAAAGCAACAATGACCTTGAATATACCCAACACAACACCACTCTAATTAACACCACCACCGTGTTCTAATTTAGTTGGTGTATCATGCACATAACTCCTCATTGATAAAAGCAAGTTTTTACAAGTTTTATTGTTTATGTGTTGTATAGCCTAGTTTAATTTTTGCTTTATGGAAACGACTATCATGGGGATTTATGTATTAGCTTTTATCTCTTCATGATTTTGATGGTATTTATTGCTTTGTTCTAGATTTTCTTCAAACAGATTATAATTTGCAATTGTTATCTATTTATTTGTAGGTCAAAAGGATATATTTTGCCGAGGGGAAGATCTGATTCTAGAAGTAAGGAATTTGCAGCTTGATTTTTGAAATAGGCCGAAAATTGAAATCTTGTTGGAAATTTTTTATTTTTTTTATTTTTTGTAAGAGCATTTAAATAGCCAAGTGTGCTAATTGGTGAATTTTAGATTTTATTTTATTTTTTTATTTTTTTTTAGGATTGGGGTGAATTTTATAATTTAAATATGTTTTTATGAACATGTACAATTTAATTGTTCTTTGTAAAATATTGAATTTGATGGTTTTATTAATTTTTATTTTTATTTTCTGTTATGATGTTTTTGTGAATGGAATGTAAATAATCAGCTCAGAGCATATTTTAGAGAGTGAGAGACGGCACTACCGTTGGAAAAAATAAAAAATTTTAATATTTTTATTAATTTTGTGACAGGTTTTACTTTTTTATGACGGCATATATCTTGTCAAAAAATAGAAATTTTATTATTTTTTAATACTTTTTGCGACGGCATCACATCGTCGCAAAAAATAGAAAATTTAATATTTTTAATACTTTTTGCGACGGCATCACATCGTCCCAAAAAACAGTGTTTTTGCCGTTGTAAAAAAGACTATTAGCAACGGTATTTTTGGCCATGTCAAATAACATTTTTAGCGACGGTAAAACAGGGCCGTCGCAAAAAAGTCAAAAAATTTTAAACGTTATTAGCGACTGCACGGTGCCGTCGCAAAAAGGCAAAAATTCTGTCGCAAAATATTAGCGACGGCATTAGGCCGTCGCAAAAACTCTTTTGCGACCCCTGCATTTGCGACCCCCTCTTGCCGTCGCAAAAAGTAATTTTGCCGTCACAAAACGTATTAGCAACGGCATTAGGAGTATTAGCGACGGTATTTTACCGTCGCAAAAAGTCAATTTTACGGTATTTCTTATAAGATTCACTTTATAAGTGAAATAACTCACATTTTCCTTATTCTCCCGATGTGGGATTATAAAATAAATTATATCATAGACTAATTAGAATTTTTATTGAAACATGCACAACACTATAATATTAAATGGGATGAGAGTATAAGATTCATTTTATATGAGTAAAACAACTGATTTATTTCCTTCTTCTCCTGATGTGAGATTTTCAAATAAACATTATGGGGTACTTACCAATTAGTCCTGTTAACTAGACTTATTTACCTACAGGCCCTAACTAATAAATTTAACACTATAAAAATAAGAGAGTGATAAATTTATCACTAAAAATTTATTCATAAAACAAAGAGACTGATAAATTTATCACTATAAAATTATTCATAAAAAAAAAGACTGATAAATTTTTCTTTATCACTTAATAAATTATATCAAATAGGATTTAATGGGTAATAAGTCTCCAAAATAGGACCTATTGGGTAATAAGTCTCCAAAGTAGGACCTATTGGTAGTTTACCCTAAACATTAACCAATGGAGATTCTCTTAATTGTTTAAAATTAAGAAAATCAAGAAAATTAGTATGAGATATTGAAACTCTTGTAAGGTTTCTCACTAAAAACACTACAATATTAAATAGGATGGGAGTATAAGATTCACTTTATATGAGTAAAAAACTCCTTTTTTTTCTTCTTCTCCCGATGTGAGATTATCAAATAAAAGTTAGTCAAAAATTAATTAATTAAACTTTCAAATTTAAACTGTATTGAACTGAAACATGCATAACACTACAATATTAAATAGGAGTACAAGATTCACTTTATATAAGTCAAATAATTCACTCTTTCCTTATTCTCCCAATGTGGGATTATAAAATAAATTATATCATATACTAATTAGAGTTTTTATTTTAAAATTTAAACTATTTTGAACTAAATTATGCACAACACTACAATATTAAAAGGAAGTATAAGATTTAATTTATATAAGTAAAACAGATTTTGCTTTTTCTTCTTCTCTGGATGTGGGATTATAAAATAAATCATAAACTAATTAGAGTTTTATTTTTATATGGTTAAATGGAAGTTAGCCAAAGAAATTTTTTTAATTGTTTAAAATTAATAAAATCAGTATAAGAAATCGCGATTAAATCGGCGAATCGATCAAATTCAAAATGGTTCAACCTAATCAGTTAGGTCAAATGACCAACCAACTTATACAAAAATTAATTAATTAAAACTTTTAAATGTTATTTTAATTTTAAAATTTAAACAGTCTTGAATTGAAGTATACACAAACTACACTATTAAGATTCACTTTATATAAGTAAAACAACTCACTTTTTTTTTTCTTTTTTCGATGTGGGATTATAAAATAAAAGTTAACAATTATTTGGACAAAAAGTTTATTTCTAATCAAGCAATCTCAGTCTTTCAATCTTTAATCAGATTAATCTTTAGTTTATTTCGAATCAAACAAGTCTAATCAATATATTTTGATAAAACCACTAAAATTGTTGTTAAACCAATAAATCAATCAAATCAAAAATGATTTAGCCTAATTGGCTAGGTCAAAAGACCAACCAAGTGACACAAAAATTAATTAACTAAAACTTTTAAAATTTAAATTATATAGAATTGAAACATGTACAATACTACAATATTAAATGAGATGAGAATATAAGATTCACTTTATATGGGTAAAACAACTCATTTTTTTTCCTTCTTCTCCTTATGTATGATTATCAAATAAAAGCTAGCCAATGGAGATTTTCTTAATTGTTTAAAATTAAGAAAATCAAGAAAATTAATATGAGATATTGAAACTCTTATAAGACTCTTCACTAAAAACACTACAATATTAAATGGAATGGGAGTATAAGATTCACTTTATATGAGTAAAACAACTCATTTATTTCGTTCTTCTCCCGATGTGGGATTATCAAATAAAAATTAGCCAATGGAGATTTCTTAATTGTTTAAAATTAAGAAAATCAACAAAATTAGTAAGAGATATTGAAACTCTCACATTACTCCTCACTAAAAACTCTCTTATTGTAACGCCCTCAAAATACAGTATAAAATCCATCATTTATGAGATCAATAAACATAAAGGAAACATAATATTTCATTCATCAGAGTGTTCTATACAAAGAGTAGTACATGTTAATCAACAAAAATAGATGCCCTACGTGTTTACAACTTTCCAAGTGAGCACTTGGTTACAACAAAAGAAGAGTTTTAACTCTTTACATAGAAAGCCCTCGGCTTGAATTTATATTGATCAACAAAACAAAATATAACAAAAAGAGTCTCCAACTCCCAAAACCTCCCAAGCTAAGACCTTGTAGGCGGCATGTCCCCTGTTCCTGAAAATGATGTCCCAAGTAGGGTGAGCCAATACCCAGTAGAGATATGCTAAACAGTATATGAGAATTGACTAAAATGTTAGCATTCGATAAATGTTTAACACATAAGACCAACTTATACACTTTCCATGACGAATCAACATTTACTTCCATATTCCAACCCATTTCCTTTTATTTATTCAAATCAATTCAAAATGAGACTACAACTCATATTATTAACATTTCAATAATACACATCATTCATGCACTTCCATTCACTTGCCATTTTAAGGAACTACGTCTGAGGGAACCGGCACCCATAAATAAATAAAATTTCAAGACTTCCACCCAGGACACTCCGGCCAACTTAGTTATCAATGGAGTCCATCCCCTATCTCCTCACACACAATGGAGTACATCTCCTATCTCCTCCCATAAAAAGATACATATACAATGTATTTAAACAAGTTGTCATATACAATGACCAATACAATCACATATACAATGTTCACATCCAACCATCATATTCAATGACATAATCTAATTGATTAGTTTCAATTTACCTAATCATCATGCAATGTCTACAACAATCATGACTATCCCCCACCGATAGCCCAAAACAGTTATTTCTAAACAGATAAATTAAATTAATTTCTCCATAGGTGCGTGATTTATCAATCCAACTGCACCATCTAATCACATTTGCTCCCAATTCCATAATTTCACAATTAATTCCATTATTTCTACAAATCATTTATTTAATCCCAATTAGGGCATTTTTTCTCCTTTCTCAAATATCAACCCTAAAGTTCAATTTCATCAATTCTACCCCAATAACCTCATACCAAGACCTCACAAACACAATTCAAAATAGAAAACCCCTCTTTCAACATTTCAAATTTCAAACCCTAACTTCCCAAAATTTCTAAATCTCACCATTTATACAAAATGACTAAAATTTATGTTAAAACTCATAATAAAGAGTAGTCTATCCCTACCTCAAAAGGAGAAGCTCAAAGGAAGAGGAGAGAAACCCAAAGATGCTCCAAATCTACACTTTTTCATATCAAATGGAAGCCCAAGCCAAGCTCTAACTTTTATACTAAGGGACTAGGGTAGAGAACCTCTAAAATATAGTGTATTTGTAGAGAGAGAGAGAGAGTAGAGAGAGAGGCTGTCAATTTAGGGTTTTGGAGTAAAAAGGAGTTGAAAAAGTGATGAAGAATCAAGCTGCTGCAACTAATATATGCGAGGCTCACTCGAGTGAAGGAGTGGTTACACAAGCAACCAGACACAACAAAAGGACCTCGCTCGAGCGCAAGAAGCGTCGCTCGAATGAACAATACAAAGCTTCAGGTCTGTAACCCAAACGTATGCTCGAGCGTAAGAGTGCTCGCTTGAGCGAAGGAAAACAAAACACAGGGGCTCGCTCGAGCGAAGAATACCCACCTTCAGGTCCAAAAGAGACACAGACGCATGCTCGAGCGCAGGAAGCCTCACTCGAACGAAGAGACACACCAAGTAGGGCTCGCTCGACCACAAGAAAGCTCACTCGAGTGAAGAAGCAAATGCCTAAGGCTCGCTC
This sequence comes from Camellia lanceoleosa, assembly GCA_025200525.1. NCBI lineage: Eukaryota > Viridiplantae > Streptophyta > Magnoliopsida > Ericales > Theaceae > Camellia > Camellia lanceoleosa. Next base: position 16,376,538 of record CM045761.1, read on the forward strand.
GAGCGCAAAAAGCATCGCTCGAGCAAAAAAACCAAAACCTGGGCAGCAACCACTTGTTTCAACTCACAACCAACCTGTACCAAACTCACCCAACACACTCTAAAACTTGAATACAAGGAATTAAAGGATGAAAACAAGATATAAACAACAACATACAACCACGAAACCCGAGTCCGGAATACAATAAATGACGGGAAAAAACCGGGATCGTTATACTTATATGAGTAAACCAACTCATTTTTTATTCTTCTTCCTCCGATATGAGATTATCAAATAAAAGCTAGCCAATGGAGTTTTTTAACTATTTAAAATTAAGAAAATTAAGAAAATTAATATGAGATATTGAAGCTCTCATAAGGCTTCTCACTAAAAACCCTATTTTCCTTATATAATATATAGATAGATGGGTAAAACAACTCATTTTTTTCCTTCTTCTCCCGATGTAGGATTATCAAATAAAAGCTAGCCAATGGAGATTTTCTTAATTGTTTAAAATTAAAAAAATCAAGAAAATTAGTATGAGATATAGAAACTCTCACAAGGTTCCTCATTAAAAACTCCTTTATATGAGTAAACCAACTCATTTTTTTTTCTTTTTCTTCTAATGTGGGATTATCAAATAAAAGCTAGCCAATGGAGATCTTTTTTAATTATTTAAAGCTAAAAAAATCAATAAAATTAGTATGAGATATTGAAACTCTCATAAGGCTCCTCACTAAAAACCCATTTTTCTTATATAATATATATATACACGATCTTATATATTTGAAAATCTAATCAGTGAAAATCTCACAAAAACTCGATCTTGAAATATGAAGATCTCACCGACAACAATCTCGTCGTCAATCAACAATAGACAATTCGCCGCCGACGATCTCACCAAATTTGCTTTGATCACGTGTTCTCCGGCAATCTCAAAATTTGTATCAACAAGAGCTTTACATTTCAAATCTGTACAAATCTATATCAGATTTTGACAGTTTCATCAAGATTGAGAGTGTAGATCGAGTTTTATAGGTTTTGCTTCGATCACATGTTTGATTGTTGTTTGAGTTTGATAAGGTATGTGTGGGGACATAATTTTTGAATAACAACACGTGGCCGAGGTGACACCGAAGTGTTAGCCAAGGTGCCACGTGTCCTGGTTATGACGCTGAGATCATTTCGGCTAGGTCGAGGTTATCTGTGAGGATACCGGATTCCGAGATAAGCGGATGAGGGACAAGAGTCCTAGAATGGGAGAAGACTACAGTTTGGGAAAAGATGAGACTCTTAGAGAGTTTATCCTAATCCTACTGGGAGTCCAAGATTAACAGTAATCCTAAGTCCATTAGAGCTAGGTTTCTATTTGGGACTAGGATTGTGTTGGCTATAAAAGAGAGGCACCCCCATGGGTCTAAGGTATGTTTTTTATGCTCCGTCTAGTGAGTTAAGCACTATTGGTTATCTTTGAGAGATATTTTACTGACTTGATCGTTGGAGTGCCCCCGGGTGGACGAACCACCGCGGGATTCTTATCTTTCTGTGATAGGTTGTTCGGGCTTAATCTATTCTGCCGGTGTTCTATAGCTGAGTACTAGTTTGGCAGTGTGGTCAGAAATTGACACCCACAATTTGGCGCCGTCTGTGGAAAAGAAAGGAGAATAGATGGCCAACGACGGACAGAAAGAAAAGGTTTGGGACGACACTTCTACTGGGAGTGGAAAATGTATTAACCTTGACATTGAAGAAGATAACTGCAAATGAAGAGACTCATGATAAGAATCACGGAGGAAAGGACGTCAGTCAGGAGGGTGGTGCACCGAAGAAATCGGACCGGAGCGGGTATTATAACGAGGACGACCTCCAAGTATGGAAAGATAGATGCCTGCGGAGGGACGACGAGATAAAGGGAATGGCGGACAAATTGGTGGACCTGCAAACGGTCGTCAATTTCCGATGCGTATCAACGTCATGCGACCCATCGTTCTCGCCATAAGAATCGCCGATTCCAAAGCAGCCAAGAAAGGTGCCTGAAGAGGGGTAAACGGTTCCTGCAGTCCCTCAGTATGGCGAGACCAAGGGACATTCTTACCGGCCTTCGCGGGAGGTCGGGCATGGAGAATCCCAGAAGACACGATCTCGGCCTAGATGATTAGGTCCGAGAAGAGAAGAGCTCAGCCTAAAGTGAGCACATCCCAGATTCCAGAAGACAAGATCTCGGCCTAGATAATTATGTCCGAGAAGAGAATAGCTCAGCCTAAGTGAGTAGATCCTAGATTCTAACAAACAAGAGACCAAGGTCATGTTTAACACTTGTTGAAACTTGTGAAAAGTTTACAAGTTGAAGTTAAACCGAGATGATATTTAACACTTGTTGAAACTTGTGAAAAGTTTACAAGTTGAAGTTAAACCGAGATGATGTTTAACACTTGTTGAAACTTGACAAAAGTTTACAAGTTGAAGTTAAAGCCGAGGTCATGTTATAAGAAGATTGGTTTAACACTTGTTGAAATTTTGAGAAAATTTACAAGTTGAGGTTAAACCAAGGTTACGAGTGAAAGAAGTATCGATGCATGTGCCGAGATTACCATGTTGCCAAGACTTGGAAGATAATGGAAGACAGAAGTCTTAAGAAGTAAAAGAAAAGTGGCGAGTTTTGATCAACACTTGTGAAAACATTTGTTACAATATTTTCAAGTGTTAAACCAAGTCCGAGATAAACAAGACTAGAAGTTGTGTCCGAGGTATTTTACCCCGAAGAGATTACACAGTGAAGGTGTACCTTGAAGACATGCAAATTATTCTAAGTATAAAATCATGCAAACCACGTTAAAAGAAGAAATTAAAGAATGCATTCAGAAAAGGAAAGAAGACACTTCGGCCTAACATTGAAGAGTGGTTGTTTAGATTACAAAAAGGCCGGTGTGAAGTACGCCGATGTCATATGGTGGTAGTAAGCAAAGAAGTGCAACAAAAGCCTCACCGGAGGGAGAGAGTGAAACTGGTTGCAGAAAGCTTCGCAAAAGCAGCAATGAAAGATGGAGAGAGAGTTGATTATGATCAAAAGCATGAAATGGCAGCAAAATGGCAATTATGGTGCCTGGGACGACGTGCTTGTCAGACGGTGCATGCAAAAGCAATATAACTTGATGGCGCGTATCAGGTACGGTCCAGTAAGGAAAAGACACGTGGTAAAAACGGTTGAAATATTGTGCGTGCCAACTCGTACGCATGCTGGAACTCTTGGAGTTCTTGATTCACTGAAGAAAATACCTCCGCTAGGAGGACGGTTTCGGCTGAGAAACTTGAACGAACTTGGTCGTTGGTTCTAAGGCATTGATGAAAGCAGAATACAGATCTTGGTCATATTAAGCCGACAAGTTCTAACTTCGGCAATAGATGATGAAGCGCGCTTAGTTGACGTGCTAAATGGAAGAAATGATATAGGTTCCATCACCTCAGGATGCCGAGGTAATAAAACCTAGGGGGCAGTTGTGGGGACATAATTTTTGAATGACAACACGTGGCTGAGGTGGCACCGAAGTGTTAGCTGAGGTGCCACGTGTCCTGGTCATGACGCCGAGATCATTTCGGCTAGGCCGAGGTTATCTACAAGGATACCGGATTCTGAGATAAGCGGATGAGGGACAAGAGTCCTAGAATGGAAGAAGACTATAGTTTGGGTAAAGATGAGACTCTTAGAGAGTTTTTTCTAATCCTACCGGGAGTCCAAGATTAGCAGTAATCCTAAGTCCATTAGAGCTAGGTTTCTATTTGGGACTAGGATTGTGTTGGCTATAAAAGGGAGGCACCCCCATGGGTCTAAGGTATGTTTTTTATGCTCTGTCTAGTGAGTTAAGCACTATTGGTTATCTTTGAGAGATATTTTACTGACTTGATCGTCGGAGTGCCCCCGGGTGGACGAACCACCGCGGGATTCTTATCTTTCTGTGACAGGTTGTTCGGGCTTAATCTATTCTGCCGGTGTTCTACAGCTGAGTACTAGTTTGGCAGTGTGGTCAGAAATTGAGACCCACAATATGTTAATTTGTTGATTAGTTTTTTTTTAGTTGTTGATTAGTTGTTTTTGTTTGATGGAAAGAGAATACAATTTTACTCTGGTACTATGTATTATGTTTTTGTTTGGGAGTAAAATTTTACTCTGGCTCTATGTTGTAGCGACCTTGATGTTTCGTAAGTCTTTATTTATTTATTTATTTATTTATTATTATTATTATCTTATTTTATTTTTGGCTTTATTAATTGAGTGGTTACATGAGAATTTAATGTGGTATTTAATTAATTTAAGGTGATAGTTAATTATATATAATTAATCCGAATATTTATATATTTATATATTTTATATATATATAAAAAAGTGTTTTATATATTGATAAAATACATAGCATATTTATATATGTTGTAGTTATTTAATAAAATAAAATATAATATATTGTCAAATTAGGTTATAAGCATTAGAAAGAAGAAAAAAAAGAAAAAAAAGAACAAAAACAGAGAGCCCAGAGAGAGAGAGAGAGAGAGAGAGAGAGAGATTAATCAAAGAAAACAGAGAGTGTTGTGTGTGGCATGAAAAGAGAGGCGGGAAAGAAGAGGAAAGGAGAAAAAAATGATTAGGGTTTTATTTTGATGGCTTTATTACTTGTTCAAGTGATTTTTTGATCTTCAAAAAAATATTGTGAGTGCAAAACCCACTTCGCTTTATTTATGTTTATTTCATTGTTTTATTTATTTGATGTTGGTTTCATATGGTATTTGTATGAAGATGATGGTTTGATTTTAATTATTTTATTTAGTTGTGTATGCAAGTTTTAGGATTTTTGTATATATTTATTTTGTGGTTGTAATCACACTTGTGATTATATAAAATTAAAATAAACATAGAACCCATAGATAAATTCCTTACACTCTACCATGACTCTATAGATTATTGTTTTATTTGAGTATTGGTAAGAAAAAGTGTATAAAAAAAAGGTGAGGATTATGAGATTTATTTGAATGCTTTCGGCTTGGCATTGTTATGTTTGTTCTCATGAGTAGATGACAAATTGTGTACATATGTTGTTGCTTCGTTCTCAGGAGTAAACAAGTGCTTTGATTTACGCGCGTACGTATATCCTAACCATCTGGGGAGTGCGGATCAGACTCGAGATGATATTCGTGCAAGTTTGGCTTCAGAGCGATGTTAGATATACGAGAGGCACATGGGATATATGTATAGGCCGGAAGTAAAGGACCGAAATGGTGGAGTTAAGGTACAAAGAATTAAATATGAACTTATTTGTATAGTTTGAATTGCTTTGATTTGTACATCTCGAAAAATAGTAAACGACCTTGATGAATTATGAAATTTAGGCAGAGACATGTATATGTAATTCTAGACAACTTTTGTGTTTTAACTTTGTACTAAAAAAATCGATTAGAACTTGTAATCGGATAATCTTGGTTACAATAGTTTTTATTCAAGTTAGCATTACAGATTTTAGTTGTTTTAACCCATCAAACGAGCTCATTTTTATTAATTTCGTTTATACAAAGTAAAACATTATTCTGAACACTTTTCGTGTTATGAACTTTTCCCCAAAAAAATCATCTTAGGGCAGTTTCTTTTCGTTTTCAGTTCTAGATTTTTTGATCGAATTTCGTCTATGTTCTTCTATTAAGTTTTTCTCTCAACCTGTTCAGTTTTTACTAAATTTGTTCGCTTTGCCTTTTAGGAAATTTGATTATGTATAACTTTTGTTCTTTGAGTTTTGGTCAATTTGAATGATTTACGTATGAAACAGTGTGTTTTTATTCTTCTTCAGCAATTTACTTATGATTAAATGTCTATAATTGTTTGGACTTCTTTTGTTTTCTTGAGTTTAGGGTTGATATTAGTTTATGTGTTTATTATTTTTTGGGTAAACTACCAATAGATCCTAATAGTTGGACTTAATTCCCATCAAGTCCTATTGAAAATAAATCTTGGTAAAATTGTCGCTAAAAATAATTTTTTTGTGACAATTTTTTATATATGTAGCTAAAAATTGACAATTAGTGACTTTTTTTGGTTATGATTTTTATAAATTGTCACTAAAACTTACAATTAGTGACTTTTTTATAACAAATTTTTCTCATAGGACCTATTAGACAATAAGTCCACTTATTAGAACCTACACGTAAGTACCCCTTATTTTTTGTATGACCTTAGTATTTTGACAATTAGGCATTGTGGGTTATTTTTCAACTTTATATTATTTAAGTTGTTTTGACTAGTTGTTGCTACTTTAATGTTGGAGGTATTAAATAGTTATGAATCTATGATGGATAGTTAGGTTAGCGTTTATTTTTTTTTTTTATCCCTTGTATTTTTTTTTTTTTTTTTGAAATTTACTTAAACCTTATGTAGACAATAACGTTTAGATTTTGTTTCACCCTTAGGATTTGGATGATGGATTATTGATTAGGGTTTAGTCCTAATTTAATATTTAATTGTCCAAATTTTGGGGTGTGACATATGTGCTATGTTTTTTGTTTGGGAGTAAAATTTTACTCTGGTACCATGTACTCTGTTTTTGTTTGATAAAATGAGAGTTAAATTTTATTCTGGTATTATGTGTTCTGTTTTTGTTTGATAGAATGATAGTAAAATTTTACTCTGGTATTCTGCGCTTTTGTGATTTGTCTTTGAACTCGTAGTGATAATAAAATTTTACTTTGATTGACAGTAAATTTTTATTGTCAACTGATTGCAGATTTGAAAAATGATTCCAACTCTTATGTTGTTATGCAAGTAGATCCAACATTATTGATGATGAAATGGATTTACTTCTTATGTTTTGTCGCCATGAAGAAAGTACTTTTGTTGTCTTTTGGATGGGTGAATGGAATTACTCATGTAGATCAAAGATTTGTTTGAGGTGCAAACAATTTCCGGACTGCATTATGTAAATATGCCATTGAGATAGGATTTGAGTTTGTGTATATAAAAAATGACAAGTGTCGATGTGACAACCCTCACCACTGTTTACTGATAATACCACTGATTGCTGCTAAACTATGACTGAGCATGATTAAGTGATTGATTGACTGAAATTCTGACTGATTAGTTGAGTGTATTAGTTTTAATGCATGTCTATCTGTTTGACTGCTAAATTATCTGTTCTTGTATTATGTTTAAACTGCAAATTGAAGGCCTTATCATCAGCCGAATCTGAAATTGATTAATGTTTTATGCTAGTTGGAATTTATGTGATTTTATGATAAATTTAATTGAAATGTGATTTGGTATGATTAAATTAGATTAAATAATGTTGTATTACATTAGTTGGACTTATTTACCAAAATGCCATATTAGTGGGCCATCTCATAAAACATTTGAGACTTAATTCATATCTCTTTCTCATCCATTCCTTAAGCAAAGCCGACTAGAGAGAGAGAGTTAGGAGAAATTGATTTCATCTAGGCAAATTGCTTGGAGACTTAAGAGAAATTGAAGGAGTCTTGCATAATTGAGCTTCTACACTTGAAATTCAAGGTCTAAGGTAGGAGAACTATCCTCTTGAGCTTGCATTTGAGTTAGTTCTTTCATGGTTCATGGAGATTTGAAGTTCAAAGTCAAGAATTGGTTAAGATTGTTGAATTGAAGCTTAAATTATTGCATGCATGTGCATATCATGAAGTTTGAAGTTGTTTTCAAGGAACTTCTTGCATGCATGTCCACATTGTGGTTATAGTCCATGAATTCACCATGATTTTGAGCTTAAACTTGCATTTGAGCTTGTAGTTGAAGCTTTGATTTCAATTAAACACTTGCATGTTACATTTAAATTATGTTCTTGAAGTTTTCCTTGAAATTGTGTTTAATTGAACTACCTTTGGGCTTTGATTTTACAAATTGATCTTCAAAACATGTTATATTATGAGTTTACATGAGTTTTCTAGAAAATTAGCCCAAGAGGATCGAAATTGATGCTTTAAAAGTTGATTTTGAGCTTGAAGGTTCAATCTGGAATTTCCAAAATTTGGACTCACGCTCGAGCGGGGAACTCCACGCTCGAGTGTACAACCTTTGTTCGTGCATGTCCTCTTGAGCGGGAAATGAGTGTATCCAATACTTTGCATGTGTTTACAGTCCACTCGAGCGAGGGAATGCACACTTGAGCGAGGACTTGTGTCACACGCTCGAGCGGGTATCGAGCGCCCATTGAGCGTGAATTTCATGCATCCAATACTTTTGCCATGTTTTGCAGTCCGCTCGAGCGAGGAAAGTGATGCTCGAGCGGAGATCCTTTGTCTACATGTTCGCTCGAGCGTAAAAAGCCACGCTCGAGCGAGACCTCTGTTTTTTGAAATTTTTGAAAAATGTTTTAAAGTACATATTTGTATCCTCTTTCCATCGTAGGCATTCCTAGGGCATGTTTAAGGCATCTTAAGGAGGATATTGATGTAGAACCATACCGAGGCAAATTAGGGATTAAGTTATTATTTTCCCAACTGTGTAGCTTAGTGTGTGTTCGTTCTGTAACTGTGTAGGGTTGGCATCCGAGGACGCTCTAGCTGCTTATAGCCCAATGCCCTGTGAGTAACAATGTTGTAAAGATATGTTCAATTGAGATTATTTTCTGAACAAATGACTCTACTGCTTTATGAAATGACACTGTTTACTGAATGAATGTTTGTCTTATTTGTGAACTTTATCCGTGGCATTCATAGCAATTTCATCATATCGAATCATTCTATCGCTATCATCGTTACAGAGATCTCTATCGGTTCCCATGTTAGAACCACTCATCAGCATCGATATGATGGCCATCAATCGATCGCTCGTCTGTTAAGACCTACTGTACTGTTTGCTATTGGATGTACCACTTATGACTGCTATGATCGAATAACTGTTATACTGATAAATGACTGTTTTCAATATTGAAAGAACATTCATTCTTAACCTCTTTACGCATATGTTATTCATTGGGCTTTAGCTCACTGCTTATATATATATATATATAGGTGTCTGCAGCCTAGGAAGCGTCGAGCGCTAAGCTCCTGTTTTGTCAAGCCAACCTTCGTGCCTCACTGCGAGGTTCCAGATCTGTTCAAGCTAAGGCTACCTAGGGGTGTTTTAGATTTCCCCTTTTGTATCTGTTTTTGTAATACTGTATAGATTGTACCTATACTATACTGTCATGGTAAGGATCCGGTCCCTAACCGAATATCTGTATGTGATGTATGTATAAGCTGTTTTGTTTCGAGCGTGAATATGTTATGAAAAGCCTTTTTGCATACAGACTGTCACAGCTCATTGGACATCTTTTAATTACTATTTTGGCTTCCGCCAGCCCCTGTACTCTGTATTACTGTTTTACTGTCAGTTCACACACACCCGCAAATAAAAAATCAGAGATGAATGAAGGAATCAACTCTAAAACAATTAAACAAACAAAATCCCCTCCAAAAAAAAATTCTATTTAAACAGTGATCACAAACATATATATAGGTACATAGAGATGATCACAAAAAAGGACACACAGATATCGACATTCCCTTTTTTTCATCGGTTTTTTGAAATTTTTGAAGATTTGAAGAGACAACAATAATCAAGCAATTTCTCACAAATTTCAAACAATCTAAAACAAAGCAAAAAAAAGAATCTCAACTAATTTCAAGAAGATAATTTCAAAAAAATAAATACCTGGAAGTGATTTGAAGTTACTTGATTATTGTCCTCTGCTTAGTCTTCCTCAAGGGTTTGTGAGATGGATTTGAATTACGATTTAAAATCCATCTTCATCAGAATCACAATTTGAATCACGTTTGTGAGATGGATTTCAAGGGACAATTTCAAAGTTTCGATTTTGTGAGCTAGATCGAAGATAAAGATCAAAAGGGTTTAGGGTTTAAAAAGAGAGAAAATAAAGAGAAAAAAAAGGATGCTAGTAAAAAGAAGATAAATGGTTCAACGAGGGTTTCGGCTTATATGAAAGGGTATTTTAGTCTTTTCATCATATTTTTTAATATAAGGGACTTTTGAAACCATTATTTTATTAAGTGTCCTTCACACAAAAAAAGCCCCATAGAAGGGACTTTTTACCAAAAATCCCAACATTGAAACCTTGAATAATGTGCCATTGTTAAAGGCCAAAATATAATATCTAGGCCTTCAAGCCTCATGTTTTTAACTTTACCATATATCTAATTACAGTAATTAAATAAATAAATAAACAAGGCCCAAGATTGAATTTGCTTAGTCTAATTGGAGGGAAAAGGTTGAAAAAAAAATTTAAAAATAAAAAATCATAACTTTTAAACCAAGCGGACGAGACTTAATTATGAAAATTTGAATTGTTTCAAGTGGTTATTTCATTTCAAAGATTGTAGACTTAATAAAATTGAAGATGAAATTATTGCCCCCCTTTATTCCATGGTTGTTGTAATGCAAAAGAATATAAAAGTTCAATGAAAATGGGTGCAATCGTAAAAATATGAGTAACCACTAGAAAGCAACAACAATGTAAAACAACTCCTAGTATTGGGATAGATTTGGTGGAGGCGGTGGTAACATCATCGACTATGTCGGTTCATTTTCAACAACAAAAGCCATCGATAGGCCCCATGATACATGTATATCTATGTGACAATGCATCAACCGGTATATCCATCAATTTTTTAAAAAAGAATAAATTAGTATGCATGCAAAATATATATATATATATATTAAGATATAATTAAATATCTATTACAAAAGAATAATTTTAAATGCATTGAATACAATTTTAGAATCAAATATAATCCTCTCACATGAGTAGGGACATATTTGATGTATGGGTTCTACTCCATTTAAGAAGGTTGTCTCTGGATTATGTGATTAATTTCTATACAAGTAAAAGAACTTATTACAAAATTGTTGATTTTTTTTTTTTTTTTTTTTGGATAAGTAAGTCATATTATAACCAAAAAGAGAAAGATATACAATGAAGTTCAATACACAGCTTTTGATGGGAGCACAAAAATAAACAAAATAAACTACTCCATCAAAAGACAAACTGAGCTTATAGAAAACAAGCACAACATTCCCAACAAAACAAGGATTCAAAATTTCCTTCTAGCATTCTTCAAGTCATGAAGTTTCGCTTTAAGTTTCCTTCTGTTATCCTCTTTTGAAGTCTCCCCATAACTAGGATCACTTGGAGATGGACTCCCTCTATTTCTCAACTCTTGACTTGAATCTCCATTTCCTAACTCGTCTATATCACACGATTCAAGGACATCAAAGGCATTAGATGTTGAGGGGACAGAAGACTGTGTCTCTCTCTCTTTGTTGATCAATGGCGTTGAACCTTGCCCACTATCTCTTCCCTTTTTCTTCACCACTTCCCATTTAGTCGGAATTTGTGTTTTAGTGTCCTTGACTCTGCACTCATGTTTGAAGGAGGGAGGGTTCAAAGACTTTGGCTTTTGAGGGCACAACTTAGTGGTATGGCCAAAAGTCTTACAACCATCATACCTTTGAGGCTTCTATGGTACCTCAACTTGAATCTCATATAGGTCACCATAACCAAGATTTATTTTAAAAGACTTAGAGATCTCTTTATTTGCTGGAACTTCAATACAAATTCTCGCAAATATAAGTCTGCTTCTCTTGAAAGTTGGCTCATCCAAATAAAGAGGAGTTCCCAAGATGCTAGCTATGTAACCCAAACCCTCTTCACTCCAAAGTTCCAAAGGAACATTGTACAACTTCACCCACAATGGCACACTTGAAAATTCACACTTTGTTAGTTTTAGTCCAGGTTGCCCTTTTTTTAATAACAATCAATCTAGCCCCAACAAATAGGGGCCATCTTCCAAGATTGTGTCCATAGCCTCTTCACTTTTTACTTTAAAAATAAAAAAACCATTGTCAATGGAGACAACGTCCTCAAGCAAATTTCCCCAAAGTTTCTCCGCCCAAGTTTTCACATAATGGAAAGAGAATCTTTTATCAATGAAGTATCCTACCAAAGCATTTTCCTAATGAGAAAAGCCTTTTTTTGAGATCTCAATAGGGACATTGTAAATGCCATCTACTTGGTTCTCAATCTTATGGGCACCTATTTTATACTTCAATTTTGACACCTTGTTAATCTCTTCTTTAATTAAAGAGCTCCCAACTTGTAGAGGTTTACCTGATATAGCAAGTGTATCCAGACCTTCACTACCATCTTCCATATGTAGATCAACCGAATCCTCATTTCGACAAGCTCGCACGGGCTTATTACTCTCTTGTTGCTTGGAACCCATTACTTCTTTCCTTTGATTAGCACTAAGTGAGCCAAATTTATTTGACAACATCATTTCGTTTGCCACCAATGGGGACACAGTGGTCAATTTTGGCCACTGCTCAACATCAGTTAGCACTCTAGTTGGTGTGTTCCATACATTAGGTGTTTGATGCTGCTTTAGTGATTGCTCAGGTGAGGCTTGCATTTCCACAGTCCAGCGAAACTGTGTTGTACCAAGATCACAATCACTCTCAATTGAGCTATCCTCTGAATCTATGTCCCTCAATTCCCTCTTGTTTACATTTGAGGGCCCTTGCCACGATCCCACAAAATCTCCAAATGAAAGAGATATGAGGGGGCCTTGAATGCGTGTAAACCAGCGGGGAAGTACATTAGGCATATCATCAGTAGATAGTTGATCCACCTGATTTACAAACTCCTTCAAAGATACCTTAGTCGAAGATTTGCTTTTTGATTTACTCTTGGCTAGTTTGCCCTTCTTCAATGATAGCTTACTACCCTCTCTGTCCCTCTCATTGTCCTTCTCTTTCTCTTTCTCTTTCTCCTTAATCATCTTATGACAGCACAGTGACAAGGTTTTCACTGGGGCATTTTGTCGAACAGGTAGAGAGCGAAACCTTCAACTGCTGCAGTTGGATGGTAAGATTATTGCTACTATAAGCTCTGACGCCTGGGCTCTGGTACCCTACAATGGCTCGAATTCACAAAGCTCCAAGGGATTACAATCAGAGGTAAAGGTATTATCGACGGACAAGGCTCAGTTTGGTGAAACAGCTCACGCTATGTGAAACACTGCTTCGTCTTCTTTGAATGAGAAGCCTCGTCTGTACTGAGAGCATGAATCAATCTCCATTAGCGGGAATTTGAACTGGTTTGGAGTGGAGATGTGTCCATTGGCTGAGATGAGTCGGCGTCACTGCGTGAGTTTCACTCTTTTTTATACAAAGTCATATAAATTGTTGAATTTGTATCAAATAAATAATTGTTTGGTTTTTAAGTGTTGATAATAAAATTGTCCATCTCTTAATAATTTAATCTTTTAGATGAGTTGATAGTTGACAATCTAATATAAAGTTAGGAAGATCACATTAAAAAGACAGATCCATGCATGGTTGACCATAAATACTTATCACAATTGTTTGTCCGAAATCTGAGGACAACCCACCCTCCAATCGGCACACCAATAGTGTTACGTACTTGTGGATTAACAAGATTGAACTTTTTAAGATAGTTTATTGGGTCATAATTGCCAAACCCTTGAGCCAATACATGGAAGTTGAATCCATAAAAGTGCATAGGATGGCTTTCTATACCCAACGAGGCTGTATTCTCTAACACAAACTCAACAATTGAATTGAAATCAGGTTCCTTCACTTTGGTTGAAAAAAATCCTTAAAACTTTCTCAAAATTGTCAAGTTTACATGTATGCTACTCCAAAAAATAAATAAATAAATAATAATTTTATATTACATAATGGCCCCCAAATTCAATTTCACTCTTAAAAAATTTGTAAATTTCACAATATAGTAAAATTGCCTTTCAAAATTTAATGACTCATATAACATTCCCATAAATATTTATAATAATGTCATGATAAACATATTTTCTTACCATGTTTTGTTTACCATATCATATGTCAATGTTACATTAGTATCTGTTGGAGAATAATTTCAGTAAAATTAATTAATTGCAAATAATAAATGAAATAAAATAAACTTATACATTTTTGAAGATCAAATTATTGAATGAAGTTGTGATTGAGGCCAGTGTATAGACACTGTGTCTTTAAGATAGAATAAAACACTCTTCACTGGTGCTCGAGTTTAGGTGTTCTGTCTCCAAGATACAACAATCACCACACACAGAATTCGCACTAACTCTATGTGTACAACAAACCAAAATATGTGCTTTGCACTCTCTCAAATTTAGACTCTAAAAAATATGAATATGCAGAATGAAAGAAAATAGAAATCTGAATATATATTTTTTTATTTGATTTGATTCAAAAAAAACAGATGGAGGACTGCCTTAATATAGGCAATAGAAAAGCCTTTTCGGAAGAGACATGTCCGTTGCAAAATTTGAATAAAATTCAAATTTTTCCAACAAACAATTTAAAATAACTTCGAATAATTTTGACTCAAGAAGATAAGTAATGGGCCAACCCAACCCAACTCAACTCACACTCTAGTTGTCTTTTGGGCCCATCCCAAGGTTCAATCTAGGATCTTATATCTTCTTCAATTTTTTCCTAACTTTCCTATGTGGGACAAGAACACTCAATACCATTTTAAGAATTTTCACCATGTCTAATATTCATGAATCTCACTTAGGAGTCAATTTTTAATTCACCTATAAATGATTTTGACTCACTAAGTACATAATCTTGTTCACCACACGACAACGAACACATTACTACACGGACCCTTCAAAATCAACTTATGGGCCCTACATAATTATTGGCATAAAGTTTTTGAAAAATCAACATTTAAACCATTTTTTTTCAACAATATCAAGTATGAATGGTTAAGGTAATAAACAAATTGTAATAAATAAAAAATGATCATCCTAATATTATTGAAAATGTTAATCCGGCTTATGTTAAAAAGTTATTAGTAATCACATGTTAAAAAATCTTGTAATAAACAAATAATATAATCTATTTAATTGGTATGAAATCATACTAAATAAAAAAAATTACTAACAACAATTAAATTTTTAGAGAGAGAATATAATATACTTATGAGTTCTTATAATTTATTTATTGAAATCATTTGTGAAATTTTATGAACTTAAAGATATTGACATGCTTACCACGTATTTATAAATCTCTACATTTTGACCTCCTTAACAATAAAGCTTGTACATTTAATTGAGATTATTCTCTTATAGTTTTATTATTTTGTTAGTCCAATTAGTCTTTATTGAATAATATTTAATAATGATCTAATCAAATAAAATTTGTGTCGATCCATCAATGGCTGGGCAGATCTATTCCATGACTTCCCTCTGGCAATCTCTCTCTCTCTCTCTCTCATATCAGAGAAATCCTGGCTCCAACCCTGCCAATGGTAGTTGGTTAGGAAAATCAGTGGTGGGGATTGCAATAATGGATTTTAATAAAATGAACAATTTAAATTATCAAAATAAGACTTGTGATGAACTGTAAGCAATGAATCCGCCTCATTTAAATTTCAGGAGTACACCAAAATTTCTTAGTGTTTAGACTCAATAATTACTTTATATATTTGAAATAGAAATACTTGAGAAAATGTATGAGATTCTCTTCCATCAGCGCGTGTTGTTGAGACTCGTAAAGCTTATTATGGATTGGACCATGTATATAGATTGCTCATGACAATTATGTCTGAAAAAATAAAATTAAAATAAAATAATAAAGTTTGTCTTGAAAAAATAAGTAGTCTATTTAAAATTTATATTCGTCCCACCGCCCCAATACCGAATGGAAACTCCTCCGTGAAAAAATTATAGCGACAAAACCCGTCATATCCTCGTGAACAGAAAAACAAATGTTGCCCATTTCCCAGTTGCAACAGTGGGGAGGAAAAAAATATTAAAACAATTAACTTCTTAGCTGTATTGTCAAAATTTAAAAAAGAACGGTACTATATGCATTAATTAATATACTAACTAATATATCTACACTAGTTATGTTATTATTATTGACTCTACTCATTAATAACATTACAAATATCAAAAAAAAAAATTAAATTATGCTACATCATCAATTGGTATACTAGTTAATACACTAATTGGTGCATATAGCATTATTCTTTTAAAAAAATCATAAAGATCAATGAAAAGATAAATTTTTTTGGTCTTTATTGATTTTTTTATTTATATTTTAATTGATTTTTATTTTAGATGTACCAAATTTAGATGCTTTTAAAAAGTTATAAAAAATGATTCATTAAAAAAGAAAGAAAATCCATCTAAAACACACACAAATTTTTATTTGATTTTTTTTTTTAGCATACTTTTTAATATTTTAAATATTTTTTTTGAAACATCTAAATTGGGTGTATTTAAAAAATAAAATATAAAAATTAAGGAGAGATTAACAAAAATGGCTAAAAGGGTCTATTTAACTAGTTCGTTGGAAATCCATAATATCTTGCTATATCCATTTGATACATTTGTCATGTTGAAGTTTAACACAATTAATTACTAGAATTGTGTTCAACCTATCTAAAAAAAAATACTAGAATTGTGCGACCGAAAATGTTATGCATATTAATTTGTTTGTCATTGTTTTATACATTGTAATTCATTCATTCTTTAGAATTATTTAAAAATAATAATGAAGTCTAATAATATCTTATCATGCAATTAAAAAATATAAAAGGAAAGATTTTGGTACACACCTCTTAAAAGATATGCACCATTTATACCTTATAACTAAATAATAAAATAACATAACTTCATACTTTGTGAATCATAAATAAAAAAAAAAAAAAAATATAACCAAATACCACATAAGGTATAATCAAAGATCTCGTGAGTCATAATTAAAATATTGTTATAATTAAATAAGAAAATTAGTTATAATTAAAATTAAAAAAATGACATAACGAAAGGTGAATTGATGCTCTCTTTTCAAAGAACGCGTATAGTAAAATTTTCCTAATATAAAATAAAATTTAAAAAAAATACACTAATGTAAAAATGCTATGGCCCCATATTTTTACCATGAAATTTGCCAAGAAAATTAGCGGAGGTTGTACATGTGAGCCATATTATGTGGCCCCACTTTTCGTGAGACATTTATATCTATTTTATATATGATCTTAAGGGGAGGAATGTGTCTGTGTATTGTGCAATAAATGAGAACCGATTGGATTAAAAAGAAAATTTTATAAAACGACTATTAAACTAGTGATATTGTATGTGTTAGAATATTGGACAACTAAAAAATAATATGTAGATAAGATGAGTATTGCTAACATGCGAATGTTAATGTGGATATCTGGCACGACTAGAAAAGACAAAATTAGAAATGAGTATATTCGTGAATTGATAGAAGTAATACCGATAGAAAATAAAGTAAAAGAGAATACACTGAGATAGTTTGGTAACATATAATGAGCAAAGACAGTAGTAAAGAGATTTCATACAACAACGATAGAGAGAAGTATTAAAGGAATGAACTGACCCAAATTGACGTGGGTTAGTGTAATAAATAGAAATATGAAATTTCTTAATTTGACTAATCAAATAGTTTTTGATAGAGTCAAGCGAAAAAAAATGACTTATGTAATCAATCCCATTTGATAGAACTTAAAACCTAATTTGGTTTAATAATTTGAATTTTTCTGAGTAAATTTTGAAATTTTTTTTCCAGTATTTGAAGCTTTGCTGGTGAGAAAATTTTTCATGTGTTCCGTTTTGCTGCTAGGATGGATGATGTGAAGCTCTTCGTTTATTCTTTACTACTGTTTCTTTTCTTTTTTAATACCAATTAAGGAATCTCAACTAATTTAGGTGTCGGTTAGGATGTTGGTCAATTTGACATTTTGATTAAATTAGTCAAAAAAAAAAAAAAAGTTACGAAATTGATAAGTTAAAATGTTATATTTAAATTATTGTTATTTTACTTTTTCTTTTATAAAAGTCAAAAAAGTTAAAAAAAATCAACCTAAATGAACTTTTTAACCTGACAAAAAAAATCAAAAAAAGCATAAAAAACTAACCCAACTTCCCAAACGAAACCTTAAAATTAATGTTGATTTTATCATTAGTTAATATATACATTAGTATACCAATTAGTATTATGTCATTATTAGTGACCTCACCTATTATATAAATTATAAATACTTAAAACTTTCAAAATAATGTGACATCATCTATTAATATATTAACTAATACATTAATCATATAACATTTACATTTAATTAATTGGGTGGCGGCTAGCATACATCTTGGAAACCTCTATTAATATTTGTTTTGGGTAATAAATAATTTTTTAATAATTTTTAAATATTATATTACATTATTTGCGTAGCATTACTAAATAATTATGTAGTAAAAAAAATTATGTATTGGACATGATAAATTACTTATTTTTTTATTTTTATTTTATTTTTGGCTATGAATTACTTATTTATATTAGGTATTAGAGAAATAAATAATAACTCATTTAATGCATGTTATAATTTTTCAATGGTCAAAAATACCAAGGATTCGTTTGAGAAGTGAATTGGCTTTTTGACTTTTTAATTATTTTAGCTTAAGGCTAAAAAATTTTGTTTGGGAAGGACTTTTTGACTTTTTTTACTTTTTGTGAGAGAAAGAATGTAATAATTATGAGTAAATGTGATATTTTGTCTTATTGAGTTAAAAATTTTATTTTATTTTATTGTAGTTAAAATAGCTTCAAACCCAACCCAATCATTCTCCTCAAATGAAGCCTAAGGTCTTGTTTGGGAAGACTAAATAAGTCTATACTTTTTATCTTTTTATCTTTTTTGGATCACATCAATCAACATCTCCTCTCTACTTTTCTACACATCTTTTTATAAAAAGTCAAAAAGTACATTTATTTAGAACATCACAAACAACCCCCAAATAAACATTATCTTATAATAGTCTCAAAATATTTAATAATTTTTTGAAATAGTAATTATAATCATCTCATTGTATATATAATTTTATTGAATAATGTTATATAAACCATATATATATAATTATATAGAATGATGTGACAGTTGTTTTGGCCTCACTTTAGTTAGAACAAGAAAAACTCATCAAGTTTGTTATCAATTGAATAAATGTCACTGTCATATTATTTTTAAGAATGATTATGTACCTATTTTTTATTTTTTTTTTCATTTTTGTGTAAGAATACCATTTTGCATTTTGAATGAATGGTTTTGATGCAATATTTTCAAACTTAGGTGTCGTTTGGGAAGACGATTTTGGACTAAATTAGCCACTATCGTCTAAAAAAGGTTAATTTAATCACTACTGTCCAAATGAGCGTCAGTTGGAAATGTTGAACCCATGACAAGTTGAAATTACCAAAATGCCTTACGTTGGAAATGTTGAACCAATTAGCCACTATCGTCCACGTGTCTTGCCTCAGCTACACATGTCATGTCAACAACAAAAAAGGAAAAACGTTTTTGAATATTTTTAAATATTTTAATTTCAAAATATTACGATTTTAATTTTTTTTAATTTTAAAATATTTTATAAAAATACATTCAAACTCTATTTTATAAAAATATTTTTAAATATTTTAATTTTTTTGTTATGTATTTGGTTATGATTTGAGTGTAGAGTTGTGAAAGTAGTATGGAGTTTCGAGTTATGTGTTTAGTTATAAGTTTTAAAAATAATTTCTTAATTGACTTTTGTTTTATGTGTTTGGTTACGATTTGAGTGTAGAGTTGCTTTTAAATTTAAAATATTTAAATTTTTACGATTTAAATTTTTTGAATATTTATTTTAATTTTTTATTTATTAAATTTTTTAGATTATTTAAGTTATTTAAATATTTAAAATAAAAATAAAAATAAAATACAAATAAATTAAATATTTAAAATAAAATTGAATTAAAATAAAATTAAAATTAATGTAAAATTAAATTAAATATTTAAAATTAAATTAAAATTAAATTATTTAAAATACACAGAACAGTAAAATAAAACCTCACTTTTTATCATTTTATAGAAAATGAAAAAAAAATAAAATAAAAATAAAAATAAAAATAAAAAACACATGAAAAAACAATTAGCAAAAAAAATTAAAATACACAGGACTATAAAATAAAATCTCACTTTTTATCATTTTACAAAAAATGAAAAAAAAAAATAAAAATAAAAATAAAAAACACATGAAAAAACCATTTGCCAAAAAAAAAAAAAAAAAAAAAACACACAGGACAATAAAATAAAACCTCACTTTTTTATCATTTTACAGAAAATGAAAAAAAAAATAATTTTGAAATCAAAATAAAAAAACACAAGAAAAAACCATTTACAAAACAAAACAAAATAAAACAAAACAAAACCAAATTAATGTCATAAAAAAAACAAATATTAAAATGACCAAAAAATATATTTGGATTAACAATTCCATAGCGCAGCCGCCGCATTCATGATAAAAAAAATTTTAAAAAAAAGAGGGTAAAATGAGTGGTGATGTCACTATCAGGACAAAATTTAATACCAGGGGCAGTTTAGTAATATTACATATAAAAACCTCAGCAAAAAATCAAAAAGTCAAAATAGCTAAAAAGCCTATCCCAAACCAAACTTTTTAGCCCCAGCAAAAAATCAAAAAGTCAAAATAGCCAAAAAGCCTATCCCAAACCAAACTTTTTAGCCCCAGGCTAAAATAGCTAAAATAGCCAAAAAGCCAACCCACTTTCCAAACAGAGGCTTAGATCGGATCGGTTGGTCGAATTGATCAATTGGTGATCGAATCTCGTTCTAATTTGGATGGCTTTTCAAACCTAAATTCATTCAAAATAGATTTAGAATTTGAAAAGCGGAAAAACTGTCAATTCAACCGGAATAACCAGCGACCCGATCACGAGTCAACATAAGAACTGGACAAGTTTGAAGAATTAAAATTTCTTCCAAAAAAATATATTGTGGAGAGGACTTTGAAATTTCTTCAAAAAATATGTTGTGAAGAGAATTTGAATATGAAACCAAATTGTGGGGGCATATTTTTGTGAATGACAACAAGTGGCTAAGGTGGCACCGAAGTGCCAACCGAGATGCCACGTGTCTTGGTCATGGCGCCGAGGTGATCTCGATCAGGCCGAGGTTATTTACGGAGGTACCGAAATCCGAAATGAACGGATAGGGGAGAAGAGTCTTAGTGTGATACCCCTGTTCCATAATATGCAAATTGGTCCTTAATTTGAGTATGATTATGTGTTTAGCATGATTTTATGTGTCATTATGTGTATACATGTGATTTTGAAATTCTATCTGTTCACCGTAGGAATATTTGTTTGAGTAATCTGTTTTGGAAATTAAATTGAGGGCCTTATCGGCCACAGAACCCGAAATTGATTATGCCATTGTGATTAGCGTAATTTTTAGAGCGTACGGTGAAATTTAATTAAAAATTGATTCGGGTCAGATGAAATCGATTAAATTGAGGAATACTGCCAAATTGCTTTATTATTATTATTATTATATTATGAGTGGGGATTTATGTAAAGGCATTTTATACTCAATTCCCTTCCTTTAACTTCATTTTGGGCTGATCAACTCTCTAGAGAGAGACAAGGCTGGCTGTTAGAGTGAGAGATGAGAGAATAGTGCAAATTTGGCCTAAAGCTTGGAAATCTTGGAGATTTAGCTAAAGAATTGACTAGAGCTTAGGAGATCAAAGCTTCTAGGTGAGTAATTCTTGGATTATAGTTTGTGATTTTGTGTGTTCAAGCTAATTTGGTGATCAAGAGTAAGATTGAAAGGAAATTGTGTTGGATTTGTTGAATTGAAGCTTAATATGTGCATGCATGTAAAGACTTGCCTTGAAATTGCATGTTTGAACACAAATGTATATAATCCATGTGAAATGTTAAAGGAAACTCATGTCTTGATCACCATTTGTGTTACCTAAGTTGAGAATGTGGCTAATTCATCACATGCATGTGCAATTTGAGAAGATATGAGTTTGAAATGCATGCATATGTATGATAGAGTTGAAGTTGATGTCAAGTTGAAACATGCAAGTGTGTAATCCTTGAAATTGAGCTTCCTAATGTTGTAATCTTGTATTGGTAGCATGTTAACATGTGTAAATGTGTGATTTGAGCCATTGCATGCAAGTAATGTGGTTGAAATGTCGAAGTTGAGCTCAAGAACACATTCTGAGTTTTCCAGAATTTTGGTGGCAATCATGGATGAGGTGATGTGGATAGCCTGACCATCAATGTTAGAGAGCAGTCCATCCTCGGTGGGTGACTCATATAGGTTCTGGTAGAAGAGTTATACCAGACGAGGATAAGTTGGTGCTGTGACAGAGCAAATGCCCAACTGTTGCCGGAGTCGGAGTTGCTCAACGGCCCAAGTAGTGTCTGCTTCACCCTGAAAAAATTGCTGGTTGAACTGCGTAAGCTTGTGAAGAGGGCGTGAAGCCCACTCCGGCCGGGGCAAGTCACCCGGTGGTGGTGGCGAGGATGGTGGTGATGGTGGCGGTGATGGCGCTGAAGAGGTAGAACCTCTGGCCTTCTTAGAGGCTCGGGCAACACGGCGACTCATATCCTGCACACACCAAAAGCAAATAGACACAAATCCGTAGAACCAATCATGAGAATAAAATAAAATATGAACGTACAAGGTTGCCCACTAATGTACCACATGTAATTCCCATTTTGTTTTGTTTTGCTTTTTTTTTTTTTGTTAAAAACGAAATTAATTAAATAAATGAATTGAAATGACATTAAATTAAATTAACTAAACTATAAAATAATTAAATGAACAAGTACATTAAAGAAAAAAAATAAAAATAACATTACTAACTAAACAAACAAAATTTAAAAAAAAAAAAAAAAAAGGGCATGAAATCACACGTGCGACCTTTGTTCATGCGTCGGCAAATGTGAGAATCAAACATGGAGAGCACTGTTAAAAAAGCAGATGCGTGGTGGAGGGTGTTGACCATGCCGCACGTGCGGCTTGACACCCGCACGTGCGGGACGCCGATTTTAAAAAATAAAAAAAAATTCGCTCGCAAGTTGAAATCGCCGCACATGCGGCCTGGGCCCCGTACGTGCGGGAAAATTGGTGGATTGATGCTTGCACTCTGCTTTAAAAGCAGGTGCGGAGGGCAGGTGCGGAGGCACGCCGCACGTACGGCCTGACTCCCGCACGTGCGGGAATTTCTTTTTTCTTTTATCTCTTTTTCATTTTTTTTTAATCTTTTTCTTTATTTTTTCTTATTTTTTATTTACTTTTTTTCTTTTTTTTTCTTTTCATTTTTTTTTCTTTTTTATTCTTTTTTTTTCTCCTTCTTTTTTTTTTAAACTTTTTTTTTTCTTTTTACTTTTTTTTATTTTATTTTTTTTTCTTCTTATTTTTCTTTTTTATTTTTTTTATTTTATTTCTCTTCTCCTCTTATTATTATTATTTTTTATTTTTTTATACTTTTTTTTATTTACTTTATTTATTTTTTTTCTTTTTTTATTCTTTTATTCTTTTCCTTTTTTCTTTTCTTTTTTATTTTTTTTATTTTCTTATTTTCTTTTTTTATATCTATTTTTTTTCTTTTATTTTTTTAATTTTTTTTTATTTTTTATTTTTTTTCTTTTATTTTTTTATTTCTTCTTTTTCTCTGTTTTATTTTTCTTTATTCTTTTTTTTTCTTTTTCCTCTTTCTTTTTTTTCTTTATTTATTTATTTTTTCATTTTTTTTATTTATTTTTTATTTTTTATTCTTTTTCTTTCTCATTTTTCTTCATTTTTGTCTTTCTCATTTTTTTTTCTTATTATCTTTTCTTTTTATTCATTTTTATTTCTTCTTCTTTTTTTTCATCTCTTTTCAACTTTTTTATTTTTTTCTTTTTTTATTTTTTTTTATTTTTTTCTACTTTTATCTTTTATTTTTTATTTTTATTATTTATTTTTTTTTCATTTCTTTTCATTCTTTTTCTTTTTTCTTTATTTTTTTTATTTTTATATTTATTTTTTATTTTATTTTTTATTTTTTATTTTTTTTTTTATATTTTTTTTTTTTTTATTTTTTTTTTTATTTATTTTTTTTTTTTTTTCTTTTTTATTTATTTTTTTTTTTCTTTTTTTTCTTCTTTTTTTATTTTTTATTTTTTATATTATTTTTCTTTTTTTATTTTTTCTTTTTTTTAATTTTTTTCTTTTATTATTTATTCTTTTGTTTTATTTATTTTTATTCTTTTTTCTTTATTTTTACTTTATTTTGTTTTTTATATTTTTTATATTTTTTCTTTTTTTTTTACTTTTTTTTATATTATTTATTCTATTTTTTTTTATCTACCTTAGTTTAGAGCGATACGACTCGTTCCTTGTAGCATGGTTCGTTTCATATCTTGAATGTGAAGGAATAGAAAACACATGTATGGATAACATTCAATAATCACAAAAAGTGAAATATTTGAAGGAATAATGAAAATTATATAAAAGATACTTCTAAAACACCATACAAATGTTCAAACCTTTACATAATTTAAAATCAAAAAGAAAACTAAATAATTACATGGCTAGGGTTTCATCAAAACCCTAGAAAAAGAGACTAGCCACTCATGGAGGAGTTGGAGGAGGTAGATGGAGAAAGAACCACCATGGGAGACATCTTTGAAGTTTCTTGTTCCTTTCTCTTTCCCAAACCCTAACCTCTCTCTTTAGGTCAAAACAATTCCAGAACCCTAGAAAAGCCTTTCCCTTTTCTTTTTATACTTCTACTCACTTCCAAACAGGTTTAAAACATCAGTTTGACTTTTCCAAAAAAAGTCAACTCCATCCAAATTTTATCTTTTTGCCCATTTTATGCTCCGACGATGTACAACCTGATTGACATTTAACACACATAAATTATACGGTTTGACCAGCAAGTGAAGTTAAGAGATTCTAATTAACGGCCTCAATGATGTACATTTCGGCCTTAATCACATCCCCCAACTTACTACTTGCTAGTCCTCAAGCAAGTAAAATAAAATAAAATTAAACAAAATTAAACAAAATCTATCTATTTCCTCTTTCGTGGGAAAAACAGTTACATTTAGCATATGCAACAAGCCTTTAAACCACAAGGTTACCCCAAATGGACGAGTAAAGTCTCGTGAGGGTTTCCAGAAGTGATACCCACAAACATTAACATATTCATATTTACTCAACAACAATTGATCACACTGCTCCACCTAACAATCAACTTATGTGCCACTACAATGTGATATTGAGACATCATGAGTCATTAAAGACACAGTGGATAAGCATGAAGGAACCTAATGAGTGAAAACCACAATTCAGTTAATACAAAAGTAAAGTGTCATGTACTTGTGCATGCTAGTCAACAAGTCATGAGTACCCTTGATGTAAAGTGCAATCTCTCCACTATAATAGCCCAGTGTAACTCATAATAACATCCAACATATACAGAAAAACTAACTTGTTGCAGCCAAGATTCTCAAAAGTAATTTTTTTTTTGTTAAAAACGAAATTAATTAAATAAATGAATTGAAATGACATTAAATTAAATTAACTAAACTATAAAATAATTAAATGAACAAGTACATTAAAGACAAAAAATAAAAATAACATCACTAACTAAACAAACAAAATTAAAAATAAAAATAAAAATAAAACAATCCATAACTAATTAAACTAACTAGAATCACTAACAAACACTTTAAACTAAACAAATAGAGGAAATAAAAATAAACTAAATTAGGATTAGTATTAGCACATGATTTTTGAATTTTTTTTTAATTCAAAAATTCCCGCACGTGCGGGGCCCAAGCCGCACGTGTGGCATTCATCTTCTCCAGAAGATGATCGGTGTTGATTTTTTTTTTTTTTTTAACACACTAACTACACATGCATTCTACAACTCAGGAAAAACAAATAAAATTAAAACAAAACAAAACATAAAAGAAAAAGAATGAACACTAAAAAATAAAAAATAAAAAAATAAATCACTTATGAACATTTTTTTTTTTTTTGTGATGAACTATAGTCAACAATACACAAAACTAAAAATAAAAACTCTACAAATTAATCCTACATCCACAAATCTACATAAAAGAAAAGAAATTATCTTGAAAAAGTGACGGAAAAAAAAAAGAAAAAAGAAAAAGAATAGAGGTTCGCCGGAAAAAATGGTGGTTGCCGGAGTTTCGACGGACGGCAAGGAAATAGGATGCCGGCGGTGAGATGGTGGTGGTGAGAAAGAAGAAAGAAAAAGAAAAAGGGAAAAAGAAGAAGGAAGAAGAAGAAGATGGAAGATAGTGGGTTTGTGTGGGTTTGAGAGAGAGAGAGAGATAAGGTAGAGAGAGAGAGAGAGATAGTGAAATCTGAGAGTGAAAGGGATTGGGAAAGAGAGAGTTAGATAAGGTTTGTTTGGGTTTTATTTTTTTATTTTTTTTGTACGAAAATAGAAAATAAAAATGAATAAATAATAAAATAATTAAATTTTTTTAATATATATAAAAAAAATTATAAATAAAATAATTGTATATTTATTTATTTATTTTAAAATTATTTATGTATTTATTTAAAATTTATTTACATATTTATTTGTTTTGAAATCAGTAAAAAAAAGAAATTGAAAATAAAATAAAAATAGAAAAAAAAAAAAAAAACAAAACCAAACAATTTTTTTTTTTTTTTTTTTTCGGAAATTCCCGCACGTGCAGGAGTCGGGCCGCACGTGTGGCGTGCCTCCGCACCTGCCTGTGATTAAGGCCAAAATGTACATCATTGAGGCCGTTAATTATAATCTCTTAACTTCACTTACTGGTCAAACCGTATAATTTATGTGTGTTGAATGTCAATTAGGTTGTACATCGTCGGAGCATGAAATGGGCAAAAAGACAAAATTTAGACAGAGTTGACTTTTTTTGGAAAAGTCAAACTGATGTTTTAAACCTGTTTGGAAATGAGTAGAAGTATAAAAAGAAAAGAAAAAGGCTTTTCTAGGGTTCTGAATTGTTTTGACCTAAAGAGAGAGGCTAGGGTTTGGAAAAGAAAGGGAAAACAAAAGCTCCAAGATGTCTCCCATGGCGGTTCCTTCTTCATCTTCCTCCTTCCACTCCTCCATGAGTAGCTAGTCGTTTTTTCTAGGGTTTTGATGAAACCCTAGCCATGTAATTATGTAGTTTTCTTTTTTATTTTAAATTATGTAAAGGTTTGAACATTTGTATGGTGATTTAGAAGTTTCGTTTATATAATTTTCATTATTCCTTCGAATATTTGACTTTCTGTGATTGTTGAATGTTATCCATACAATTGTTTTTTTTTTCCTTTACATTCAAGGTATGGGACGAACTATACTATGAGGAACGAGTCGTATCACTACCCCAGTTTAGAGTGAACGATTCGTATTACTTGAGATGGTTTGTGGTCGTACATTGAATGTGATAATCTTCTTGTTAAATGTTTTGAGCTTGTAGTTGTGAAGCATTAATCCGTTCAAACCATAGCATAATTGATTTCAATTGGAAACCCTAATTATATGGTTAGTGGTGAATTCTCTGCCCTAGGATTTTTTTCCAATTCAGTAAACCCAATTTCAATTATTCTTGATAATTTAATTCCTTAGTTTAATTTATTCGTTATTAAATTAGGTTATAAACAACCAATCTTTTCATCAAAATTAATTTAGGAATTTGACAATTAAATTAGTTTAATTTCACAATAGTCCCTGTGGATCGATACCTGGACTTGCCATTATTCTAATTGAATTTG
The DNA here is from genome assembly GCA_025200525.1 of Camellia lanceoleosa. Lineage (NCBI taxonomy): Eukaryota > Viridiplantae > Streptophyta > Magnoliopsida > Ericales > Theaceae > Camellia > Camellia lanceoleosa. Next base: position 16,404,221 of record CM045761.1, read on the forward strand.
GTATAGTTTAGTATTTAATTTTGGTGTGTTCAACGACCCATCAAATTTTGGCGCTGCTGTTTGAACTTCTGGCGAAATTAGTTAATTTAAAGTTACATTCTTATTTTAATTTTTAGTTTAGGATTTTATGCTTTTGGTGTTGCTAAGTGTGCAGAACGTTTGAAATTGGAGCTATCATTGAAGTGCAAGCGGAGCGCAGCCGAGCTTAAAAAAAAATAAAATCGCAGCACTAAAGTGAGTAAACAGAAGCAAACACTCACAAGCAAAGCACCAAAGTGCTAAAACGAAAGTCAAAGCTCAACTGGGGATTGGAGACAACGTCTACACGTCAAGCATCCGCAAGACGAGTAAAGCGTTTTCGTTAAACCGCTGTGAGTATTTCTTCCTTTGATATTTTGCTTTCATACTTAGTGCACAGAGTCGAACTTATTGTGTGTGTGTGGGTAGTGTATGCACGGGCGTTGTTCTTGTCGCCCTAAATTGTGGTGTTTGGACCTTGAACTAGAAAGGACCCTTAAGAGACTTAGGGCTTATGCCCGTGTTCCTAGGCTTGAGTATTCATATCCATACATTGAGCCATTAGAGATGGCAGATCCTAATGTCCCAAATGTGCCTAACCGGACCCTTAAGGATTATTTTACACCCACTGCATATACATCACCATCATGCATCCAATTACCCAACACCACTGCTGCTCATTATGAGATTAAGTCCAGCACTATACAAATGCTTCCATCATTTCATGGACTAACTCATGATGACCCTTATAAGCATTTGAATGAATTTTTGGAAATTTGCTCGACAGTGAGGATCCAGAATTTCACAAATGAGGCCTTAATGTTGCGATTGTTTCCATTCTCGTTAAAGGATAAAGCCAAATACAGGCTAAATTCTTTACCTGCTAATTCAATCACAACTTGGGACCAATTACAGTAACGGTTTTTGGAGAAGTACTTTCCCATCGGTAAAACCAACCAACTTAGGCGAGCCATCACAAACTTTTCTCAAATGGATGGCGAGCAATTCCATGAGACTTGGGAAAGACTTAGAGACCTTCTCCAACAGTGTCCCCACCACCAAGTGCCTGATTGGCAACTTGTTCAAACATTCTATTATGGCTTAACTGAGCCACACTGCCATATGGTGGATTCGTCCTGTGATGGGACATTTATGTCTAAAAATGATGCCGAGGCATGGCAATTGTTTGAGAACTTAAGTGATAATTCCCTTCACCATGCCTCCATGACCGAGCAAGTCCCAAGAACCCGTAGTTGGAGCCCCGAAAAGAGGGGGCATTTATGAGGTCGGGCAAAACCTAGAGTTAGCCCAACAAGCAGAGGCATTGTCCCGCAAGATGGACCAATTATTAGCTATGGGACATGCCTCTACCCAGCAAGTTCAGCCTCAATTCCACGAGGCATGTGTTATTTGTGCGAGCCCTGCTCATGACTCGAGTAAGTGCCCTTCGGCATCACAATTTCCGGAGTTAGTCCAAGAGCATGTGAATGCAGCTCAAGGATTCTCCAACCCGGGTAATGATCCATACTCCAACACATATAATCCGGGATGGAGAAATCACCCTAATTTCTCATGGAGACCCCCTTCACAAGGCACTTCTTACAATCCTCCACCACCAAGGCAGAATTTCAATAATTTTGCCAACCAATCATCTTACCGACCACCGCAACCTTATAGACCCCCACAACCATACCGGCAACCACAACCACAACCCCCGCCTGTTCCTCAGGGCAACTCTGCCTTTGAGACTCAGGTGTTGGAAGTTCTCTCAGAACTTAAGGGGTTAGCACCGATAGTCCACTCCTACACTCACTCTATTGCCAAAATAGAGACCCAATTGGGTCAAATGGCTAACAATATGAATCAGAGAGAGGAGGGAAAATTACCATGTCAAACTGTGGCCAACCCTAAGGGACAATACGGGGCAGAGAGTTCGGGTGGAAATGGAAAGCAACATAAGCAAGTGCAGGCGGTGGTTGCTTTAAGAAGTGGTAGGAAGTTAGAGCCTCAGTCAGTTGCGTCTGATGCAACTAGAGTTAGGAAGGGTGACCATGGAGGTTCACCTAATGAGAGCAAGAGTGAGTGGGAAACAATTAAGAGGGATGACTTAGTCCCTAGTACTTCACTTGAGCCCAAGGCACCATATGTGCCTAAGGCACCCTTTCCCCAGTGCCTTGATACACCGTCCCCTTTTAATAAGAATGCGGCATCTATGGAGGCAATGATGGAGGTCTTTAAACAGGTAAAAATCAACCTCCTCCTGTTGGAGGCAATTAAGCAAGTACCATCATATGCCAAATTTCTGAAGGACCTTTGTACGCAAAAGCGTAAATCTAGGACACATGTGTCCCAAAAGGTCCTATTCACAGAGCAAGTAAGCTCCATCTTGTTGAATGACACACCTCCTAAGCTTAAGGACCCAGGTGCCCCAACCATTGCATGCATTGTAGGGGACCACTTCATTGATAGGGCCTTATTGGATTTAGGGGCTATTGTTAATTTGTTGCCGTACTCTGTGTACGAGGAATTTGGGTTTGGCGAGTTGAAGCCTACTACTGTTACTCTTTAGTTGGCTGATCGGTCCCTCAAAGTGCCACGAGGCATGATTGAGGATGTGCTAATTAAGGTTGATAGGTTCTACTTCCCTGTTGACTTTTTGGTTTTAGATATGGAACCGGTAGCCAGTTCGAGGAAACAAATCCTGGTGATTTTGGGTCGACCTTTCTTGGCTACGGCCAATGCATGCATTAATTGTCGGACCGAGGTTATGGAAGTTTCATTTGGTAACATGCAAGTGAAACTTAATGTTTTTCAAGCATCACAACAACCTCATGAGAGAGAGGAGTGCTTATTAGTGGATGTTGTGGATGAGATTGTTGAGGAGGCTTTGCCCTCCATTCTTGTAGAGGACCCTTTAGAGGCTTGTCTAGCTCATTTTGGGTTTGAAAATTTTGATATAGATGGGTTAGTTGAGGAGGTGAATGTCTTGCTTAATTCTTCTTCTACGCCGAATTTCCCTCCATGGAAAGCCCGGTTTGAGTCACTTCCTCCTCTGTCGAGAGAGCCTGCCACACCATCTTTGGTCACACCACCTACACATGAGTTGAAGCCACTTCTGGCCACACTCAAGTATGCATTTTTAGGACCCCAGGAGACTTTACCAGTTATCATTGCATCTGACTTGACTGCGGAGCAGGAGAGTCAGTTAATGAGTGTTCTCGTGGCACATCGGAGTGCTATAGGGTGGTCAGTGGCTAATTTGAAAGGGATAGATCCCTCCGTGTGCATGCATTATATACATCTAGAGAAGGACACCAAACCTTCTCGCGAAATGCAACGGAGACTGAATCCTAACATGAAAGAGGTGGTGAAGAAGGAGGTTTTGAAATTGTTGGATGCGGGTATCATATACCCCATCTCAGATAGCAAGTGGGTGAGTCCCACACAAGTGGTGCCCAAGAAATCGGGCATCACTGTTGTTGAGAATGAGGGAGGAGAGTTACTCCCCACACGAACCACTACTGGGTGGCGAGTGTGCATTGATTATAGGAGACTAAATTCCTCGACTAGGAAGGACCATTTTCCCTTACCTCTTATTGACCAAATCTTAGAGCGGTTAGCGGGGCAGGGGTTCTATTGTTTTCTTGATGGCTACTCGGGGTATAATCAAGTCCCGGTGTATCCCGTTGACCAGGAAAAGACCACATTCACATGCCCTTTTGGCACTTTTGCTTACAGGCGCATGCCTTTCGGGCTATGTAATGCACCGGCGACCTTTCAACGGTGTATGATGGCCATTTTCTCCGATATGGTGGAGAAATTTTTAGAGGTTTTTATGGATGACTTTTCGGTGTTTGGACCGTCTTTTGAGGAATGCCTTAGGAACTTGACTAGAGTCTTAGAACGATGTATTGAGGCAAACCTAATCTTGAGTTGGGAAAAGAGCCATTTTATGGTTCGTGAGGGTATAGTGTTGGGACACATTGTGTCCCCTCGAGGTATAGAGGTTGACAAAGCTAAGGTTGACCTCATTGTAAGCCTTATTCCACCCAATTCCGTACGTCAAATTAGGTCGTTCTTAGGGCATGCAGGTTTTTACCGTAGATTCATTAAAGACTTCAGTAAGATATCACGTCCTTTGTGTAGTTTACTAGTTAAGGACGCGCCTTTTGTCTTTGATGAGGCATGCTTAAAGGCATTTGAAACACTGAGAATGGCCTTGACCACTGCCCCAATCATGAAATCACCAGATTGGTCACTTCCTTTTGAAATCATGTGTAATGCCTCTGATTATGCTGTCGGGGCTGTGTTGGGCCAAAGGGTCAATAAGGCACCATTTGCTATATATTATGCTAGTCGCACTCTCTTGGATGCTCAATTGAACTACACTACTACCGAGAAAGAGTTGCTAGCTGTGGTCTTTGCCTTAGACAAATTCCGATCTTATCTCCTAGGTTCCAAGGTCATAATCTTCACTGATCATGCCGCTTTGCGGTATTTACTATCTAAAAAAGAGACTAAACCTAGATTGATTAGATGGATTTTGTTGCTTCAGAAATTTGACTTAGAGATCCGTGACAAGAAGGGATCTGAGAATGTTGTGGCGGATCACCTCTCCCGAATCCTTGTTGAGTATGATAGTGACCCTCTTATTTTGCATGATTCATTTTCGGACGAACAACTCTTTGAGCTGTCACAAGCGAGCCCCCCGTGGTTTGCACATATTGTGAATTACTTGGCCATTGGACAAATTCCATAGAATTGGTCTAAGCAAGACAAAGACCGATTCTTTTCGCAAGTCAGGTATTACTTTTGGGAGGATCTGAAGTTGTTTAAATATTGCTCCGACCAAGTGATCCGACGGTGTGTGCCGGAGAGTGAGGTGCATAGCATTCTTACATTTTGTCATTCTTCTGCATGTGGCGGTCATTTTAGTGGGCATAAAACGGCCGCCAAGATTTTATAGAGTGGGTTTTATTGGCCCACAATTTTTAAAGATGCCCATCAATTTTGTAGAACTTGTTTGCGCTGTCAGCAAATGGGTTCGATGTCTCGGCGTGACATGATGCCAATGTCCCCTATTCTTGTGGTAGAAATATTTGATGTGTAGGAGATTGATTTTATGGGCCCTTTCCCGTCGTTATTCGGGTTTGAGTACATTCTTTTGGCAATAGATTACGTGTCTAAGTGGGTGGAGGCAATAGCTACCCGAACAAACGATCATAGAGTGGTAATCAAGTTTTTGCATGAAAACATCTTTAGTCGTTTTGGGTTTCCTAGAGCCATAATAAGTGATCAGGGTACACATTTTTGTAACCGGTTCTTTGAGTCGGTAGTTAAGAAATACTCTATCACTCATAAAGTTGGCACTCCATATCACCCTCAAACTAGTGGCCAAGTGGAAGTCTCAAATAGGGAGGTAAAGCACATAATTGAGAAAACTGTGAGACCGGATAGGAAGGATTGGTCACAAAGGTTAATTGATGCATTATGGGCTTACCGCACTGCTTATAAGACACCCATTGGGATGTCACCATATAGAGCGGTGTTCGGTAAAGCTTGCCATCTCCCTGTTGAACTTGAGCACCGAGCATTGTGGGCCATAAAGAAGTTTAACTTCGATATGGGCGCGGCTGGGCTCAACCGGAAATTGCAACTCAATGAGTTGGAGGAAATCCGGAATGATGCATATGAGAGTTCGAGAGTTTTTAAAGCTCGGACTAAAGAATTCCATGACAAGCACATTAATAGGAAATCCTTTGAACCCGACCAAAAAGTGTGGCTTTTTAATTCAAAATTGAGACTCTTTCCGGGTAAGCTAAGATCAAGATGGGATGGCCCCTTTGTAGTTGTTGAGGCATTCATTCACGGCGCCGTTGAGGTGCGAGATCCAAAGACCGGCCACACTTTCAAAGTGAATGGCCAAAGATTGAAACCATATATAGAGGGGATTGGGAATGGGGATATGATTGAGTCCATTGCTTTGATGGACCGATTTTACTACGATTGAGATTGATTTGATGTTCTCTTTTCTTTCCCTTCTATCCTATTCTGTTTTTCTTTATTCTCATTATGCTTTACTTGCATCTAGGAGACTTTAAATCCTCTAAAGGTGTAATTCCTTTGGTGTTTGCCGTGCCTGAACGGCATCTGACAGTCTGGTATAGCCACCTAACCGTGTTTGTAGTGAGTTCCTAGGAGACCAACTGAGACGGTGGAAACTAGAGTTCGAATAGCAAAGCCTAGAACACAAAGGTTTGGGATTTTCGAAACTAGAGTCTGGTTTAAATACCCAGGGGTGTGGAGATTGCTTCAAAACTACCTCGGCTTGAACTTTGTATGGCAGCCCCATAGGTTGAGGTAGCTTTATGCGCCTCGATTCTGGATACCGAATCAACCTAGTTTGTCACCCTGTTGGAGAATAGGGAAAGTTACAAACATAGTTAGGGAGAAAAGTAGTACCCATGGTTTTCGCATGAAGATTATACCTTTAGTAGGCATTCCGTTATTTTCTTATGTCCTATATTTATTTCGGATGTCAATTGAAGGTAGAAATGCTTAGTTTTGATTTTAAAAAAATAAAATAAAATAAAAAGGGGGGTTATACTTGTTCATTAAAAAAAAAAGAAGAAAAAAAAAAGAAGAAATAGAAAAAAAAAAATGGTGGAGATGCGGGGTATGAAATCGCCGCACGTGCGGCAAATGTGAGAATCAAACATGGAGAGCACTGCTAAAAAAGCAGGTGTGTGGTGGAGGGCGTTGACCATGCCGCACGTGCGGCTTGACTCCCGCACGTGCGGGACGCCGATTTAATAAAAAAAAAAAAAAAATTCGCACGGAGGTTGAAATCGCCGCACATGCGGGAAAATTGGTGGATTGATGCTTGCACTCTGCTTTAAAAGCAGTTGCGGAGGGCAGGTGCGGAGGCACGCCGTACGTGCGGCCTCACTCCTGCACGTGCGGGAATTTCCGAAAAAAAAAAAAAAAAAATTGTTTGGTTTTGTTTTTTTTTCTATTTTTATTTTATTTTCAATTTCTTTTTTTTTTTTTACTGATTTCAAAACAAATAAATATGTAAATAAATTTTAAATAAATACATAAATAATTTTAAAATAAATAAATAACTATACAATTATTTTATTTATAATTTTTTTTATAAATAAATATGTCCCCACAACTGCCCCCTAGATTCTATTACTTTGGTAAACTGAGGTAATGGAACCTATACATGTACTTCCCCGACTGAGATCGTGACTTGTTGGCACGAAGAAACAAGGACTCAAATGTCCACTCATCAAGAATCAAGAACCAAGAATCACGAACCATCATGTTCCATTTCATCTAGGTCCAACATCTCGACAGAGATCGCACTGCTAGCAGAGATCATGACTTGCTAGTTCAAGAACATCAAGATCCTAGTATCAACTCATCAGAAACCAAGAATAAACAAGTTTTGCCCCCATTCAAATTCAACATCTCAACCAAGATCAACATCTCAACTGAAATCATCATGTTAACCAAGATCACCATCTCAACCGAGATTATCATCTCAACCGAGATCAATATCTCAACTGAGGTCATCATGTCAACCAAGATCACCATCTCAACCGAGATCACCGTCTCAGCCAAGATCGTCATTTCAATCACGATGATCATTTCTACCGAGATCAATATCTCAACTGAGATCACACTTTCTCAATCATGATCATCATGAGATTGGAGCATACCAATCACGTTCCCATCATGTCGCATCAGTTCTGTCCCCTGCCGTCTGACGTCAGCATAGGCACGTTAAGACTTGAAATCATAACTTTTTGCCATATGTTTCTAATTCTAACAAAACCATTTCATCTTCCTATTTCGTCTATATCTGTGTCCCTAGACTCTCTTTCTCTTGGCCTCTACAAACCATCATCGCTGTTCTTGAAGCGTTCATTACTATGAAGACTCCCTTTGTGCCCAAGGTTCAAACTCTACCAGCTGAACCAAACTAACAATCAATCAATTCATCAGCTGCTCCACACATCAACCCACCATCTCAATGGCAGTGAGAACACCGACATAGCGACAATCTTGCAGCTAGAACCAAGAACAGGAAACACTAAGGTCCTAAGTTCCTAACCTTAGACCTTGATAATTTTCCAATCGCCTTATCTGTGAGTAACCATTGCCGTAACCAATGATGACATGTCTCGCCGAACTCTTGTCGTAGAAGACCTTCTTGTTGACATCCCTAATGTAATAACTGTGCAATCCACTCCATCTCCTTATTGTCAATCCAAAATGCTCATGCCTCCAGCAACTCAATATCTCAAAAGAGAAGCACATGAAGTAAGTGGACCAAGTTACTACTGCTAAAGCTGAGGCCATTGCTAAGGCCGAAAAAACAAGTCAACATGGCCTACAACAAAGGCTACTATTTTGACTAGATGATAGCCCTCAAAAAGATGTTTGTCCCCGAGGACTCACTCACCCCTCCGTGATATGGGTCAACTCAATGTCCCTTTCCCAATCAATCTGAGGACGAGGCCGAGCAAGTAGAAAAGGCCGACAATGAGGAGGCCGGAGACAAGGAAGAGACCGAGGCTGAGGTTGCCCAGAAAGAAGCTGAAGCTGCTGTGGGGGCCAAGTCCTCAACTCTGAATGAGCAAGTCCTTGACTTGACTCAAGATAAGGAGGATGAGGTTCAAAAGACCACTTCTGAGGTCGAGATCGAGACTGCCAACAAGAGCCTAGATGACACACTGCATGAGATCGATGCCGAGGTCCAAGCTGAAAAATCTACCAAGCTGTCTCACGAAGGTGACACAACACCAATTGCCAAGGCGGTATCGTGGAAAATGCATGAGCTTTGGTTTTTCTTCCTTTTTGTACTTTTCCTTCTTACTTTTGGACAACTGTAATCTTTTATTTGAAAAATGTTAGCTTTATATTTGACCGATGTGCCCCTTTTATCTTTGTAGATGAACAAGTAATCTCTTATGCCAGGCCAAAGTGCCTTTTTGTATATGAACAAGTTTCTTTTATGAATGCAAGTCTTATATTTTCTTCCAAGTGTTAAATGTATGCCTGATTTTCTTCTATGCATGTTTGCTACTTTCTTTCATGCTTTTCATGTTTCCAAACTTAGAATATTTTTGCATTTCTTCGAAGTGTACCTTAACTATATAATAACTCCAAGATACATTACCTCGGATAAACCTTGACTGTTTGCCTCGGCTAACTATTTTCGTACATCGGCTAACACTTTTAAAATAAAAATATTTTTGCAAGTGTTATTGCTTTTTTACCTCCATACACTATCTTCTATTAAGACTTCACCATTTCTAAGTTTTGACAACCTGGTTAGTCACCTCGGGTAACATGTACCTTGGATACTTTATTCATTATTGCATAGGCTAACTCCAACTTGTAAATTTCTTTGAAATTTCAACAAGTGTTAAGCCCATATTTGAAAATTTCAACAAATGTCAAACTCTTAAGTTTGTTCATCACTCCAGCTCCCTGCCCCCTAATGTGAACCTAAGTTTCACTTAAGTTCACATTAAATATGTAACTATGGTCTTTTGCCGAAGTCATATTCAAACAAAGGCTTCCTGAAGTGTTTCAATCTTGGTTTCTTTGTTAATGAACTTAGTTCCATTATGAGTTTGACTCTATCGATATGGCAAGTCCAGGTTAATTCAACTTAGTTCAACTCCATTATATGCAAGTATAATTCAACTCTATCATATAATGAGTCTAAGTTATTCGTCATGTTTCATTCGAAAACATCGCCAACTTAGTTCAACTCTATTATATGCAAGTATAATTCGACTTTACCATATAATAAGTCTAAGTTATTCGTCATGTTTTATTCAGAAATATCGCCAACTTAGTTCAAATCTATTATATGCTAGTATAATTCAACTCTACCATATAATAAGTCTAAGTTATTCATCATGTTTTATTCAGAAACATCGCCAACTTAGTTTAATTCTATTATATGCAACTATAATTCAACTCTGCCATATAATAAGTCTAAGTTATTCGTCATGTTTCATTCAAACACATCGCCAACTTAGCTCAACTCTATTATATGGAAATATAATTCAACTCTGCCATATAATAAGTCTAAGTTATTCGTCATGTTTCATTCAGAAATATCATCAATTTAGTTCAACTCTATTATATGCAAGTATAATTCAACTCTACCATATAATAAGTCTAAGTTATTCAGAAACATCGCCAACTTAGTTCAACTCTATTATATGCAAGTATAATTCAACTCTGCCATATAATAAGTCTAAGTTATTCGTCAAGTTTCATTTAGAAATATCGCCAATTTAATTCAACTCTATCATATGCAAATATAATTCAACTCTGCTATATAATAAGTCTAAGTTATTCATCATGTTTCATTCAAAAAAAAAGCCAACTTAGTTCAACTTTATCATATGCAAGTATAATTCAACTTTGCCATATATAAGTCTAAGTTAATTCAACTTAGTTCAACTCTATCCTATGCAAGTATAATTCAACTCTGTCATATAATAAGTCTAAGTTACTCATCATGTTTCATTCAGAAACATCAGCAACTTAGTTCAACTCTATCATAAGTAAGTATAATTAAACTCTGCCATATAATAAGTATAAGTTAATTCAACTTAGTTCAACTCTATCATATACAAGTATAATTCAACTCTGCCATATAATAAGTCTAAGTTACTCATCATGTTTTACTCGGAAACATCACCAACTTAGTTCAACTCTATCATATGCAACTATAATTCAACTCTACCACATAATAAGTCTAAGTTAATTCAACTTAGTTCAACTTTATCATATGCAAGTATAATTCGACTCTGTCATATAATAAGTCTAAGTTACTCATCATGTTTCACTTGGAAACATCGCCAACTTAGTTCAACTCTATCATAGGGCAAGTATAATTCAACTCTACCATATGATAAGTCTAGGTTTACTCGTCATGTTCACCATGGGAACATCGTCATAAGGCATTTCGGTCTTATCGCATAATCATGGATTCCAACAACATTTTCACGCTTTTTTACATAGGCTTTCGTATCCTTTTGCATGTAGGGTCACCAGAATCCTTGTGATATAGCTCTGTGGGCAAGGGATCTGCACCCTGCACGGATCTCGTGTAAAAAGTCTTCAACCTGGGAAGGATGTACACATCGCAATAGAGGTCCAGTAAAAGTCCTTCTATACAAATGCTTTCTGTCGATAGACAGAACATGGCCGACTTCAGTCTGATCTTGTGTGCTTCTTTTTTGTCTTCTAGGATCTGGGATCTGCTCATTTAGGCTGAGCTCTTGTCTTCTCGAACCTACTCATTTAAGCCGAGATCTTGTATTATAGGATTCGGGATCCGAGATCTGGAATCCAGGATCTGCTCACTTAGGTTGAGCTCTTTTTTCCTCGGACCTAATCATCTAGGCCGAGATCTTGTCTTCTAGGATTTGGAATCTAGGATCTGGAATGCGGGATCTGCTCACTTGGGCTAAGCTCTTGTCTTCTCGAACTTAATCATCTAGGCCGAGATCTTGTCTTCTAAGCTCTAGGATCTGGGATCTGGAATCCTGGATCTACTCACTTAGGCTGAGCTCTTGTCTTCTCAGACCTAATCATTTAGGTCGAGATCTTGTCTTCTGGGATCTAGAATCCGGGATCTGCTCACTTGGGCTGAGCTCTTGTTTTCTCGGATCTAATCATCTAGGCTAAGATCTTATCTTCTAGGCTCTGAGATCTGGGAGCTGCTCACTTAGGCTGAGCTCTTGTCTTCTCGAACCTAATCATCTAGGCCGAGATCTTGTCTTCTAGGATTTGGGATCCGAGATCTAGAATCTAGGATCTGCTCACTTTGGCTGAGCTCTTGTCTTCTCGGACATAATCATCTAGGCTGAGATCTTGTCTTCTAGGATTTGGGATCCGGGATCTGGAATCCGGGATCTACTCACTTAGGCTGAGCTCTTGTATTCTCGGACTTACTCATCTAGGTTGAGATCTTGTCTTCTTGAATCTAGGATCCGAGATCTAGAATCCAGGATATACTTACTTAGGCTGAGCTCTTGTCTCCTCAGAACTAATCATCTAAGCCGAGATCTTGTCTTCTAGGATCTGGGATCCGAGATCTGGAATCTGGGATCTGCTCACTCAAACTAAGCTCTTGTCTCCTCGGACCTAATCATCTAGGCCGAGATTTTGTCTTCTAGGATTTGGAATCCGGGATCTGCTCACTTGGGCTGAGCTCTTGTCTTCTCGAACCTAATCATCTAGGTTAAGATCTTGTCTTCTAGGCTCTGGGATCCAAGATCTGGAATCCCGAATCTGTTCACTTAGTCTGAGCTCTTGTTTTCTAGGACCTAATCATCTAGGCCGAGATCTTGTCTTCTAGGATCTGGGATCCGGGATTTGGGATCTAGAATCCAGGATCTACTCGCTTAGGCTGAGTTCTCGTCTTCTTGGACCTAATCATCTAGGCTGAGATCTTGTCTTCTAGGATCCGTGACCTAGGATCTGAAATCCGAGATTTGCTCACTTAGGTTGAGCACTTTGTCTTCTCGGACCTATTCATCTAGGCCGAGATCTTGTCTTCTAGGCTCTAGGATCCGAGATCTGGAGTCTTGGATCTGCTCACTTAGGCTGAGCTCTTGTCTACTTGAAGGTTGTCTTCTTCTCCTCGGGAGCGCTCATGCCTCCTTATCTTTGCATTCATCCTTTCTGGAAGGGCCTTCATTCCGTCAATGTTGACGCATTCTCCATCTTCGTTGAACTCGTCGTTGCCGAAACGTTAATTTTGCATGATGATGGCCATCTATTCTAACTAAGTTCCCACAGATGGCGCCAAATTGTGGGTCTTGATTTTTGACCACCCAACCAAACAAGGAACTTAGCTGGAAAGCACCGGTAGAATAAATTAAGCCTGAACACTTGCCAACAAGAATATGAGAATACCGTGGTGGTTCGTCCAACCGGGGGCACTCCGACGATCAAGTCAGTAATCTTATCTCTCATAGATATCAATACAAGTACTTAAACTTCAACAATGAAAGCATAAAAGTATCTCAAATAAAGCATACCTTAGACCCACTAGGTTGTCTTACTTTTATAATGATCAGTGTCCAACTTCTCCTAGAAGTCTTACTTCATGGGACTCTATCCTTTATAAGGATAACATTTATCACAACTCACACTATTCAGATTAAGATGAACTCTCTCAAGAGTCCCATCTCTATCCAAATAGGTAGCTTGATGTCATCTAAGACTCTAGTCCTCTATCCAAATATCTCGAATTTCGGTATTATCGCACCATATCTCCGCACTATGGTCCGCCCATGTGGCACCTCTACTAATAACCTTGGCCATGTGGACTACCTAAAAATATGTCCCCACACTATCTTTGATAGATAACTGAGTGCTGACTTAATCGTCGGAGTGCCCCCAGGTGGACGAACCACCGCCGGAGTCTTATCTTTCTGTGGTAGGTTGTTCGGGCGAGATCTATTCTGCCGGTGCTCTCCAGCTGGGTACCTGTTTGGCAGTGTGGTCAGAAATCAACACCCACAACTTGGCACCGTCTGTGGGAATCGTAAGAAGACTAGATGGCCAATAACAGGCAGAAAAAAATAATTGGGAGCGACATCCCTAGTGGGAGTGGTAAAAATACCGAACCTAACATAGAGGAGGACAACTGCAACAAAGAACCTCGGGATAAGAATCCCGAAGAAGAAGACGTCGGCTAAGAGGGAGACATACCGAAGAAAACATGTCAGGGCAGGTATTATAACGAAAGCGACCTCCAAGTATGGAAAAATAGATGCTTGAGGAGGGACGGCAAGATGAAGGGGATGGCAAACAAATTGGTAGACTTGCAATCGGTTGTCAATTTCATGATACAGAACAATATCATGCAACCACCGTTCCCATTGGAAGACACGCTGATTCCACCAGCCAAGAACGATGCCTAGAAAAGGGGGCAGAAAACAATCCTCGCAGTCCCCCAGCATGACAGGGAGAGGAAGCATTCTCATCGGCCTTCACGGGAGATCGGACAAGGAGAATCGATGAAAGGATAGTCTTAGAAGACACATCGTGCCAAAGAAGTCTACACCAAAGAACATCGGCATGTTCAAGGGAGGGAGCTTTGTTTCGACACGACGAATAGAGGGAGGTCCAAGAGGACTCATAACGACACTGGGAGTAGCGTAACAAAAAGACTGAAATCCGTAGACAGCCGAGCTCCTGGACGAACTAAGGAGGATTTGAGGGACTATCTCCAGAGGAAGCGACAAGACACCGAGGTCACTTCCCCGATCAAGCCGAGAACACCGTTCTCCATAGAATTCAACAAGTTTTAGGCCCCGAAAAGGTTCCACATGCCGAGATTCCAGATATATGATGGTAAGTTTGATCCTAATTTTCACGTCGGCTTATATTTAAACTCAATGGCACTGTATACCAGGAACGAGTTGTTGCTCTGTACGGTGTTCCCCTCATCCTTTGATGAAATCGCACCAGATTGGTTTCACAAGTTGCCGAAAGGAACTGCGAAAAGCTGCGAAGGGTTGGCCAAGATGTTTATGGCCAGGTTTGTTACAAACAAACTACAGCCATTGAGGGTAGACTCCCTGATGGCTTTGAGAATTGGCGAGGATGAAAGCCTCAAGGCTTATGCCAAGAGGTATTATGAGGTGTTTAACCGAATACCAGGGTGCAACCAAGAGTTAGCGGTCATATTCTTTTAAGAACGGCCTAAACAATGAATGTCTGCTTCGAAAGTATTCGGGAAGGACATTACCAAAAAGTATGGAGGAACTTATGGCCATGATCGAGAAATATGCGAGAGCAGAAGAAGACACGCTAGGGATAAAGGCGTTAAAGCAAGAGAAGAGGAACGGCTCGCTGAAGCGAGGCTGAGGTAATACAAATTTTAATAGACAAGAAACAGTACTAAGGACTGCATAGGCAGTCACCACAGTGTTTCGGATCCCGATTTATAAAGTCCTGGAGAGAATCAGGAACCAACCTTACTATAGAGCACCAAAGAAGATCCCTAGCGAATTTTGTGAGAAGAAGCCTGGGGAAGCATTGTGCCTACCACAATGAGCATGGGCACTTGACTCAGGGGTGCAGAGCCCTAAAGACGCATTTGGAAGACCTTGTGAGACAAGGTCACTTATGGGACCTGGTAGATGAGGCCAGAACAAGGAAAGAACAAGCAAGGCTGCCCCAAGCACCGGTAGCATCACCTCTACCAGCACCGCCTGCAGATGGACCTCGAGTGATCAATGTTATTCACTCAAAAGTCAATGAGAACGAGGTACGTGGGAAGACTCAGAGAGTGAGACACTTACAGTATGTGTATCGGGTCCAGCAAAAAAGGCCTAGGGCAAACGAGTGCCAGGGACCAATGGTGTCCTTTACTGAAGCCGACCTAGACATGGTGCAGCATCTACACAACGATGCTCTGGTGATATCCTTAAAGATTAGAGAATGCCAGGTAAGGCGCATTCTAATTGACCAAGGCAGCTCTTATGACATCATGTTTGTCAGATGTTACAAAGAGCTCGGCCTTCACCAAGATGATCAGAAACAGTCCAATAGTCCAACAGTCTAATGGTCGGGTTCAATGAAATGCCGACATGGCCCTTAGGGGCAATAAATTTGGAGGTGCAGGTAGGCACCAGGAAAGTGAGCGCAGAGTTTACAATCATTGACACCCCCTCACCTTACAATGTTATCTTGGGAAGACCGTGGTTGTACGCAATGAGGGCTGTTCCCTCAACATTGCACAAACTATTGTGGTTCCCAATGGAACAGGAAATTGAGGAGATCAGAGGAGATCAGGTGCAGGCGAAGAATTGCTCCATGGCAGCAATGAAATCCACCTGCAACGTACGAGAAGTAGACATAGCCGAGATTGAGGATGAGGACATGGAGGTCCTGGATGACGTCGGCAAAGAACCAGCCGAAAAAAATGAGAAAGCCCTGAAGAAGATTCTAGTCCAATAAGGGGATGAAAAGCGTTTCTTCCTTCTCGGCTCAAGATTGGCCGATGAGGAAGAAAGGGAGTTAGAAGCCTTCTTACGAGCAAACATTGAGGTGTTTGCCTGGGACGCCATACGAGATGTTTGGCATTGACCCCGGGGTCATTTGCCATAGACTAAATGTCGACAGGTCGGCTAAACTTGTCATCCAACGAGCAAGGAGGCCAACATTGATGCATGTTGAAGTAGTAGAGAAGGAGATGGGAAAACTGCTGGAGGCCAGAGCCATTCGAGAGGTAAGCTACCCAACTTGGTTGTCAAACACAGTTGTTGTGAAAAAGAAGAATGAGAAGTGGAGGGTCTGCGTGGACTTCACTAGCCTAAATAAGGCTTGTTTCAAAGACAGTTTCCCACTTCCCCAAAATCGATCAACTGGTGGATGCCAACTCAGGGCATGGAAGGATGAGCTTCTTGGACGCATACAGGGGGTACCATCAGATAGCAATGTACCCCCTAATGGAGAAAAGACTGCATTTATCACCCCAAAAGGGTTGTATTGCTACAAAGTGATGCCCTTTGAGTTAAAAAATGCAGGAGCAACCTACTAGAGGTTGGTGACCAAGATGTTCAAACATCTAATTGGCAAAACAGTGGAAGTATACATTGACAACATGGTTGTGAAGACCAAAGAATTTGAGGATCATCTGGCTAACTTGAAGGCAGTTTTTGACATCCTTAAAACATATCAGCTCCGACTCAATGCTTCGAAATGCGCATTTGGAGTTGGTTCTTGTAAGTTCTTAGGATACTTGATTACCAGAAGGGGCATTGAGGCAAGCCCAGATCAAATCAAGGTCATCCTAAACTTGAAAAGCCCAACATCGGCAAAGCCAATACAAATGTTGACTGGAAGGGCCGCAGCCCTAAACAGGTTTATAAGGGGAAGTTCTGACAAATGCAAACCATTTTTTAGTTTAGTAAAGAAGGCCACAGATTTTTTATGGACAGAAGAGTGCGAAGTCGCCTTGGCCGACTTGAAAAAATACCTAACCACTGCTATAGTTCTCTCAAATTCTGTACCTGGAGAGGAACTCTTCTTATACTTGATAATTTTGGAGCATGCAGTAAGTGCAATGGTAATTAGAGAAGAGAATGAGGAATAGAGGGTAGTTTACTATGTGAGTGAAACCCTAGCAGGCACAGAGACCAGATACTTGCCCCTGGAGAAACTAACATTGGCCTTAATGATGGCCTCCAAGAAGTTAAACCATTATTTCCAAGCCCACAAGATTGTGGTATTGACGGAGCACCCTTTGAAGTCCCTGTTGCAGCAAGGAGATTTGACAGGCAGTGTGGCTAGATGGGCAATAGTATTGGGCCAATACGATTTAGAGTTCAAACCCAGAACAGCAATCAAAGGCTAGGTTCTGGCCGACTTCGTGGCCGAGTTCACACCTGGTGCCATACCAAGTCAGGCTCCAGTGAGCTGCGGCTTAGGATGTCCAAGAGAACAAGAAGAGACCCAGCTGGGAATGAAAAACCCCACAACAGAACAAAAGAAAGAAGAGAAACTCAGGCCCTGCGATATTTACATCGGCGAGTCCTTCCGTCTGTTTGTTGATGGGAATTCAAATTGTTAGAGAGTGAAAACAGAAGTAGTGCTAGTAGCGCCAGATGGGCGGATGTTGGAACAATCTATTCATTTGGGGTTTAAGGCCTCAAACAACAAAGCAAAATATGAAGCACTGATTGCAGGATTGAAGTTGGCAGCAGCAATGGAAGCCGACGAGGTGGTGGTCTTCTATGACTCCCAGTTTATTATCAACGAACCTTGACAAAGAATCTGGCAGCGAACATGAAAGAATGATGGCCTATGTAAAAGAGGTTGTCAGACAATTAGCCTTATTTTAGGATTGCTGACTACAGCAAGTTAGCAGAGATGACAACATCCATGCTAATGCCTTGGCTAACCAGACTAATGCAATGAAATCAGGGGAGGCAAAGACAATAATGGTTGACTATCTATCAGGCCCAAGTGTGGAACCACTGATCACAAAGTATGAGGCAATGTGTGTGGAGATGGGTCCAAGTTGGATGGATACAATAGTAATATTCCTTAGAGATGAGAAGCTGCCAGATGATCGCAAAGAAGCACACAAGACCAGACTGAAGTCGACAAGGTTCAGTCTGACAGCAAAAAGACATCTCTACAGAAGGTGTTTTACTGGTCCCCTTTTGAGATATGTGCATCTTTCACAAGTTGAAGACTTCTTGTATGAAATATACGAAGGAGTATCACGGAAGCCACACTTTGAGGCAGGTCATTTGCTCATAGGGTCATTATTCAGGGGTACTGGTGGCCCTATATGTAGAAAGATGTTAAAGCTTATGTCAGAAAGTGTGAGAAGTGTCAGAGGTTTGCACCTTTGATACATCAAACAGCAGCAGATTTAAACCTAGTGTCCAGCCCTTGGTCATTTGCCCAGTAAGGCATAGATCTTGTTGGACAACTACCTCAAGCGACTGGACAAAGGAAGTTCCTACTGGTAGCAACTGACTATTTCACAAAGTGGGTAGAAGTTGAACCCCTTGCGAAGATTTGAGACATTGATGTGAAGAACTTCATATGGAAGAACATCATCACCAGGTTTGGGATCCTAAGGGCAATAATAGTAGGCAATGGCACACAGTTTGACAGTAAGCTAATCAAGAGCTTCTGTGCAAAGTACAAAATCAAGAACTACTACTCCACTCTAAGCTTTCCTCAAAGCAATGGTCAAGCAGAAGCATCCAACAAAACTATCTTGGATGGGATCAAGAAGAGGCTGGAAGCAGCAAAGGGAAAGTGGGTAGAAAAGTTGCCCAATGTATTTTGGGCATATCAGACTACGCCCAGAAGATCAACTGGAGAATCCCCATTTGCCATGGCTTATGGCATAGAGGTAGTTATCCTATTAGAAGTCGACATCCTAGGGATCAGAACCCAGGTAGTAGAGAATGGGATTAACGAGGCATTCCTGGTCCAAGATCTAGACTTATTGGAAGAAAGAAGGGAGAAAGCAGCAATTTGGCTGGAGGAATACCAGCAGCAGCTTGCTAGGGCTTACAATAAGAAGGTTTACCCAAGAGAGTTTCAAGTTAGGGACCTCGTGCTAAGAAAGGTCGTCGGCAACAAGAAGGATCCCAAAGAGGGAAAGCTGGGCCCAAATTGGGAGGGGCCTTATAGAATCATTTCGGTCGCTGGCAATGGGGCATATCGGCTTGAAGACAATGAAGGCAAGGAGTTTCTATGACCCTGAAACACTTGCAACTTGAAGTTTTTCTATCGTTAGATTTTTGTTTTTTAAAGTTTATGTTATTAGTCGAAGTAATAATAAAATTTTAGCTTGATTTTTAATTTCAAACTTGTGTAATACGACTAACCAGTCCTTTGGCAATGTTTCTAAGTGAAACATGACGAATAACTTAGACTTATTATATGGCAGAGTTGAATTATACTTGCATATAATAGAGTTGAACTAAGTTAGCGATATTTCTAAGTGAAACATAACGAATAACTTAAACTTATTATATGACAGAGTTGAATTATACTTGCATATAATAGAGTTGAACTAAGTTGGTAATGTTTCTAAGTAAAACATGACGAATAACTTAGACTCATTATATGGCAAAGTTGAAATTATAGTTCCATATAATGGAATTGAACTAAGTTGGGTTAACCTAGATTTGCCATGTCGGCAGAATCAAACTTAGATTGGAACTAAGTGCATTTCAGTAAGATTAACAGAGAAACTAAGGTTGAGAACCTTGGCTAGTCTTTGTTTGAATCTAACTTCGGCAACAAGATCATAAGCACATGCTTAATGTGAACATAAGTGAAACTTAAGTTCACATTAGGGGGCAGAGAGCTGGAGAATGATGAATAAAGTTTAAAGTGCTTAGGAGTTGAAATTTTATAAAAAAATTTACAAGCTAGAGTTGGCTTAACACTTGTTGAAATTTTCAGAAAAATTTATAAGTTGAAGTTAAGCCGAGGTAATATTGCAAGAAGTGCATACGTACTTGCCAAGATGACCAGGTTGCCAAACTTAGAGAGTATAGAAGACAAAAGTCTTGATAAGTAAGAGTGACGTGGCAAGTTTAAAATAACACTTGTGAAAATATTTTTACAATGTTTTCAAGTGTTAAGCCAAGGCCGAGATAAACAATTAAGAAGTTATGTCCGAGGTATTGTACTCTGATGAGGTTATACAGATAAAGGTATAGTTTAAAGACATACCAAATTACTCTAAGTATGAAAATGGTAAACATACATAAGAAAAAGAAGGCATTCAAACACTCAGAAGAAAGGAGGAAACTTGCATTCAAAAGATAGACTTGTTTGGAGTACAAAAAAGGGCACATCGGCTAAACTAAAGCTAACATTGTTTCAAAAGCAAAAAGGAAAAAAGTACAAAGTATAGAGATAAAAGACTACTCAGCATCAGTGGCTAGCTGGGTCTCGGCCTCGTAAGGCAACTGGGAAACCTTCTCGGTAGTCTTTTCAGCCTCAAGCTCAGCATCAATTTCTTGGAGAGTTTGGTTGATGCTCTTCTCGACGGTATGCACCTCGGACGGAGTCTTCTTAAGGGAGGCACTTTTTGAGACCTCATCTTCCTCATCCTGAGTCAAGTCTAGGACTTGCTCATTCAGAGTTGGGGACTTGGCTTCAGCAGCTTCAACCTTCTCAGACTTGTCGGCCTCGGTATCCTCCTTAGACTCAGCCTCGTCCTCAGATTGGCTTGGAGTAGGAGGGTGTGGTAAAACAAGTCAGCTGGCGTCATACAGTGGCGAATCCTCGGGGATAGCCAACTCCTTCTAGGCAGCCATCTAGCCAAGGGTGTAACCCTTGCTGCATGCTTGCTTTACTTGCCTTTTGTACTCGTCACGTACATTAACCGCATCCTCCGCGTAGGCTTTTTCGTCGGCCGCCTTTATCTCGGCCTCCTTAGTGGCCAAAGTTGTTTGAAGCTCGGTTTGGGCCTGGGCCTCTTTTTCCTTGGCCTCATTTGCTACGGCCTGAGCAACCTCGGCAATGTTTTTTGCCGCCTCGGCATGGTCCTCGGCTGTCTTCAAAGAAAGCTCAATAGTCTCGGCCTAATCCAATAGACCTCGGATGCGAGCCTCGGCTTTATGAAGTGAGTTGAGAAGTTTGGTTGCCTCCTTGGTCTTTTTGGTCAACTCTTTCTTAAAATCATTGGCCTTGACTGCCAATGAGTGACCCTGCTGGATAGCCTGTAAGATTGCAAAAGAAGTTAGTAAAGTATGAAAACCAAAGCCAAAAGTTAAAAAAGAAATTACAAGACTTACCAAGACACAATGCTGCATCATCATTGCATAGTTCTTGTACTCTGAGAGCTCGGCCATCCAATTGATGTCGGCTGGGAGTAGAACAGCGGTGGATATGGCGGCACCGACCTCTAGGCTATCAGGGGCACTATCTCTAGCAAGAAGTGGTCGGTCTCTGACCATAATGGGTGGATTCCAGGGAGCGTCGGCACTAAACCCAGAAGGCTCAGAAGAACCACTGGACCTTAGCTCCTTTGGTTGGGGCTGGTCTGACGCCTTGGCTTTGGCAGCCCTTTTCTCGGCTTACTTCTCTACTTTGGCCAATTTTGAAATGGGTATTGTATCCTTTGATTCCACCTCAGTGGCGCTGGGCTTGGCCTTGGCCTTTTTAACCCTCTTTGCCTTGGGTTTTGGCTGGTCTTGGAAAGGACTTGAGGAGTGGATTGACACCGCCCCAGGGATGCCGGCAAAAAGGTCATCCGGAATGATCTTTGCACGGCCCATCTCTTCGGCAATGGCGGCAACAGTAACCTTGGTCCAGAAGCGAATTGCTGGCAGTGCAATTGATGGGTTTGTCGGATCGTAAACCGACGCCTCAGAGGATTGGCATTTTTGGCTACGAGTTCTGCCTATAGGAGCAAGGATGGGAACTCGACAACAGTGTTAATGCTGGGCAAGAGGGATCAATTGTGGAGTAGATGTTGATTGTTGCTTCACAGGACCAGAGGTTGATCCCTGGTCTAGCCTTGATGATGATTCAACTTGCAAAGTCGTAGTAGAAGGAGGGGACTTGCTCTTCTTAGGGACGTCGGGCAAGGTAGATTTGCAGGTTGGAATGTAATTGAGCAGTAGGGGACTTTAGACTGGTTGACTGGCGAGTCCAGCAGCCTCTTGAAGTCATTACTGGGGAAGAAGGTCTTGCGAAAGTCTTTTGGTGTCTGAGGAAGAACTGCAAGTGTGAAAAACGGACATTAGAACATATAAAAGGAAGAAAGTAATAAAGACTTGAAAATAGGTAAAGTGACACTTGGTTCTTACCATTATCCTCTTTAAAGACTGTTCGGCTCAAAGGGTAGAAGTGGAGGTCATCATCAGGTGGGAACTCTCAGTTGCCCGAGATGATGAAATAATCATCTCCAGCACCTTTGTTGGAGTTTGGGAGGTCGACAATGAGTTTGTACTCAGTGGATCTTGGCTTGAGGTAATAGATGTAGCCTTTTTCTGATTTCAGGCCACACATGGTATAATAGTATTGGATGTCGGCTAGTGTTATCCTAGCACTTTCTCGGTTAGCTAAAGCAACGATACCATTAATGACTCTATAGGAGTTAATGGCTAATGGCATTGGGTTGACCTTGTAGTAATGAAGGACTTGTCGGAAAAGGGTGTTTAAAGGGAACATAAGTCCACACTCTATAAAAGCAACAACTGGGAAGGGCATGAAGTTGTCATTGGACATGATGGAGTCCTCCTCCCCAGCCAACCTAAGATGGACATTGGCAGGGATGGAGAACTCTCTCCTAAAGTGCTCAAGCTTTTCTGGGGCGTCCACCCTCCACCTACGAAAGGACAGCGAGATGAAAGAGATGGCAAACAAATTGGCAGACCTGCAATCGGTTGTCAATTTCATGATGCAGAACAACGTCATGCAACCACCGTTCCCATTAAAGGACACGCCGATTCCAAAATCCAAGAACGATGCCTACAAAGGGGGACAGAAAGCAATCCCCGCAGTCCCCCAGCACGACAGAGAGAGGAAGCATTCTCATCGGCCTTCACGGAAGGTCGGGTGGGGAGAATCGATGAGAGGAGAGTCTTAGAAGACACATCGTGCCAAAGAAACCTACACCAAAGAACATTGGCATGTTCAAGGTAGGGAGCTTTATTTCGACACGACGAACAGAGGGAGGTCCAAGAGGACTCATAACGACACCGAGAGTAGCGCACCAAAAAGACTGAAATTCATAGACAGCCAAGCTCCTGGACGGACTAAAGAGGATTTGAGGGACTATCTCCAGAGAAAGTGACAAAACGCCGAGGTCACGTCCCCGATCAAGCTGAGAACACCGTTCTCTGTAGAATTGGACAAGTTTGCGGCCCCGAAAAGGTTCCATATGCCGAGATTCCAGATATACGACGGTAAACTAATCCTAATTTTCACGTCGGCTTATATTTAAACTCAATGGCACTGTATACCAAGAACGAGTCGTTGCTCTGCAAAGTGTTCCCTTTATCCCTTGGGAAAATTACATCAGATTGGTTTCACAAGTTGCCGAAAGGAACTGTGGAAAGCTAAGAAGGGCTGGCCGAGATGTTTGTGGTCAGGTTTGTTACAAACAAACTACAGTCGTTGAGGGTAGACTCCTTCATGGCTTTGAGAATTGGCGAGGACGAAAGCCTCAGGGCTTATGCCAAGATGTATTATGAGGTGTTTAACCGAATACTAGGGTGCAACCAAGAGGTAGCGGTCATATCTTTTAAGAACAGCCTGAATGATGACTGTCTGCTTCGAAAGTCATTGGCAAAGACATTGCCAAAAAGTATAAGGGACTCATCTGGGACTCCTGGCTTAATGCAGTCTTTTCTTCATCAGGGGGTGTAGACACCCCATTTTTGATTGCCCTTAAGATTTGGGCGTTACTGATGGTTTACTTGGTGATGAAAGATGTGCAAGACAAAGGTTCGATTTCTTCGGCAATAGGAGAGTCAAATCCAAACTTCACACCCTATTGTGGACCAAAGCTACTTTGAATGGTTTTTAGACCTTCAAATCCTCTCTTTCAAAACATTTTTGAAATAAAGTTTTTACGATGCTCTGAGGCTCACATTTTGTTAAATGTTGCACTTTTCAATAAACCGAGTAAGGACAAAGTTGAAATGAATGAAAGAGAGTTGAAATCTTTGAAAAATCTTTCAAAACACCTTGCTTAGGGGTTGTGAAGTTGAATAAAAGAGGAGAAGAGGGAAGAAACCAAGTTGGGGAAGAAGATGGGTATGAATCGCTAAGAAAGAGTCGAGTGGTCTTCGCTAAATCAAACCTATTTGTCTATACACTAGGATTTAAGCTATGAGGCTACCACTGTTGGAAATCTTACTTCCGAGGCTTCGTTTTTCACTTAAGAATCTCCTAAAGCCGAGTTCGGATGGGAGAGATATGATTGGTTGAAATTGGGTATCAATCCGGCTAGGACCAAAACTGAGTGGCTTCACCAAAAGAGGCTTAACTTTCTGCATAGTTGGAATTTTTATGCAAGGCTTCCACCATTGGAAAGCTTACTTCTGGGGCTTCAGTTTAGGTATAAGAATGACCTGAAAAGGAGTGCATATGAAGGCGTTATGCCCATTTGAAGTTAGACCTGCAGAGTAGAATTTGTTACCAGCCACAAATATGTGCTACCGGCCACAAAAGTAACAGATCGGCCAAAAAAGTAGTAGGCCGGCCATCACAAGTAGTAGGCTGGCACTAAAGATGGCCGGTCGACCAGAAGTGCCCAAAACTCATATTTTTGACAGATATTTCTCCTCCAGTTGTTGCCAGCTTGCTCCAGTTGTCCCAAATCAGATATTTTCGAGCCAGCTTTCATTTTTGCTATATATGAGACTATATCTCTCATTTTCAAGGGACAACCTTCTTGGAGAAGCTTGGGAGCTTCTCACTCTAAAAATTCTCTCTCTTTCTCTACAACTTCTAGACCTAAAGTCTCTGCCTCTCTCTCCTTCTCTTGTCTTGGTGTGCATAACAAGAGCTATACTTAGAGAAATACCTCTCTTTTGCCTAGACATCCTTGGTGAAAGTGGTCCATCTTTGGGAGGAGGTTGCTTTAAGCTTACTTGGGACTTTGTTGGAGCTCAAAAGGGTGTTTTGGCTCAGATTTTGAGCTGGTTTTGCAGCTGTGCATCAAGGGTAACATCTCTCTCCCTTTAAGCTTGTTTTACACATTTGTTTGGCTGTCTTGTCACACTACTTTGGGGCTGTTTTGGGGGAGGTGTTAAACTACAAAAAATCTTGTTTTTCCTCTGTTTTTCAGTCCTAAAAGTCTTGGTTTGTGCCTTGGTTGGCTAGGGGGTTGTCCTCCCTTTTGCTCCTTGGCTTGTAAGGCCTTGTGAGCCAACTTTCAAACTTTTAAAACAACTTCCTTTTGGCCTTAAAACCATTAAATTCCAGAGGAATTTTAGTGGTAGAAAACTTGTTTTGAGGGTCAAAATAGGAGGGGGTTATCCCCTCTCCTCTTCTCTTGTTTGCTTGTATTGATGGCCCTCCAAAAGAGCATGTGTTTCTCCTTCTTGGAGGCTTTGTTTAGCCTCATTTTTGTGACTTTCCAGACCTACCATAACTCTTTTTTGGGCTGTCTTTCTCACCTCTTGCATGCTTTATACACTTGTAGTGTAAATCCTCTTTGCTAGTCTTATATACTTGATATTGTAGCCTATTATTCTAGCATGTTTTGGCTCTACTCCAGCACATTTTTGACTTTGATTTAACATGCTTGAGGTCTAATTTAAGTAGTTTTGGTCATGCATGTTTGGTTTTACATAACTATGGTGTATTTGGCTTTGTTAGCCTTGCACTTTGGGCCCCCTAGCATGTCATATTTGAACTATTTGCATGATATAGGATCATGTGGTATGTAATTTCAGGCCATAAACTTCTGCCATGCTCCCATGATTATCACTCTTTCATTGTGTTTAAGAGTTGTGCCCTTATGCCTTGATTGTGAGCTAATTCGGGAGCCTATCTTTCTTGCCATCTTTGTTGTGAGTCCAGCATGTTTTTGCTACCATATTGACCTGCCTTAGGTTTGTTTTGATTGCTTTAGGTCATTTGAGCATTGCTTGGTATGGTTGTAGTGTAAAGTCCTTGACTAGCTTTGTATTTCAAGTCTCTTGGCATGCTTTATTTGAGCTATTTGCATGATATGGCTTCACTTTGTATGTAATTTCAGAGCATATAAACTTGCCATGCTCCCACTTTTGTCACCCCCTGAGTGTCCCTAAGGGTTGTGTTCTTGTTGCCTAGCTTGTGGACCAATATGTATGCATGTATGTCTTGCCTTTTGGTGTCTTAGTCTTGGTATTTTGGCTACTGATTTGGGCCTATTTGAGAGCTGCCCATATTGGTTTAAGTCCATCCTTTGCATGTTGTTGCATGCTTGCCTTGCATGTTGTTACATACTTGGCTTATTAACATGTTGTTGCATGTTTAAGTGGTATTGCATTTGGCATGCATCTCTTGTTAAGTTGCCTAACATGTTGTCACATGTTTGCCTCACATGTTGTCACATGCTTGAATATTGTCACATGCCTTGCATGTTTGCATGCTTGTTTAGGTTGCATTGCATTTGGCATGCTTGTTACTATTAGCCTTGCATGGCATTGCCATTAACATGCTCACGTTGCATTAGTTTTGCTTGCATGTTTGCATCCCTTACCTCTTGATCAACCATGATAGAGGTTGGGCGCCCCTTTTGTGTTGTGTGCATTTCATTTTATATTAAATGCACATTCGACACCTTTGGCGATCATGCATCGAAATGCGTGATTGGTGGCCCGAGGGTTAAGAACCATACTCCTTTGAGTCTTAAATATGATAAGGAGAGTGGTTGTGCACACATTGTCTTAAAAATGCATTGTCATGCCCTGTTTGTCCTCTGCTGTAGCAAAACAGCATTTTGTAGGAAAGTATGGCCGGTTGGTCGTTTAGAGTGCCAGTCGGCTACAAATGTTTGGCCAAGAGCCCCATTTTTGGTCAATGACCTGTTTCACTTGGCCGGTGGTCCCATCTCTTGGCCGATGGCCTCTCAGCATGTCCCCAAGGTGGTTCAGAAGTATCCCAAGGATTCTCACAATTTTTAGAGGTGCAAAACAGTGCAAACAGAGACAACATAAACCATGGCGATGGATTTCCGAGCGAAGCCGACCGAGCATGCATTCGTCCCTCTTCCCGAGGCTGTTTTACTACTTTTCATAATTTAGTTAATTTGTTTAATTAGTTAAGTGTTGTGTAATAATTAGTTAGCTCGTTAGTTAGTTAATTATTTAATTTGTATTATTCTTTCGGTCCCTCCGTCGAGAGGGCGCAATTGTGTAATAAGCGTGCGTGTGTGTGATGCATGTCTTCCAACCTCCACTTCTTTCTCCCTTTTACTTAACCGCTTACGATGGTTAGTTCTAGGGCACATTTCGATTAGCATCCTTATGCTATGCATGTTTGCATCCATCCATTTGTATTGCATGCACCGAGCTCGGCGCATCATACTAACTGCATAGTATTTCAATTCCAAACTTGAATACGTGTATCGAGTTGCCGCATTTCACATGCCATTATTAGATTAGCCGAGCCTATTCTAGTTGCATTTTGCATGTGTTGCATTAGCCATCTCAACATGAACTAGGATCATGCATAGTTCTTTGTTTTGGCTTGGAGTACACTGTGAGTGTTTACGCTTTAGCATCTTGCATGCATGTGAGTGTTAACATGACAGCATGTTTGCCATGAGGCTAATTGCTTATGTGATATAACTGCCTAAATGCCTGTGGGTGAAGGTTGGATTACTTGAATTGGAACGATTCATTGAAATCTACATTTTAGTCTACTTGCGAGTAGCAAAATTCAAAACTATTTCCAAACAAACGGATATGCGATACTTTGTTCCAAGTTAGGCAATCTAATCTATACTTGTTTTGTTGTGCGCATCACGTAGTAAAGATTAGCCAATTAACCGGAATAAGAACGCATGTGTTTTCAAAAACTCGATATCATGCTTAGTACAGGCCGATCTTCGGATCGGGCGGCGAAATGCTCATAGATAACCTTCCCTAATCGTACCCAAGTTCCCGAGTCGAGGCAACTTTGGTGATGACGAACACGTGGCCTTAGGCAATGAGTCGGGGTTTCCTAAATTCCCCCAAAACAAAATATTTAGGTGGCGACTCTGTATCTGGCAAAGCAATCCATGTTTGGCACTTCTTTCTAAAAAATCAGTTTTCCAAAACGATTTGCCGGATTTGGACTCTTTGGTGATTTATCGATCTTGCATTGCACTTTGCGAGACTAGATTCAGAACCGTGACATTCGAGTCTGAACTGTAGTGAGCCCAATGAACAAAATGGGATTTCTCCCGGGACGTTCGGGGACGTCTATAGGGGGGTACATTACTATATGATAGTACCCCCTGTATGCGTCCAAATAGCTCATCCTTCCATGCCTTGAGGTGGCATCCACCAGTTGATCGATTTTGGGGAGTGAAAAACTGTCTTTGGGACAAGCCTTATTTAGGCTAGTGAAGTCCACGCAGACCCTTCACTTTCCATTCTTCTTCTTCACAACAATTATGTTTGACAACCAAGTTGGGTAGTTTACCTCTCGAATGGCTTTGGCCTCCAGCAGTTTTCTTACCTCCTCCTCTACTGTTTTAACATGCATCAATGTTGGCCTCCTTGCTCGTTGGATGATAGGTGTAGCCGACCTGTCGACATTTAGTCTATGGCAAGTGACCTCAGGGTCAATGCCAGGCATCTCGTATGGCGTCCAGACAACCACCTCAATGTTTGCTCGTAAGAAAACGTCTAACTCCCTTTCTTCCTTCTCTCTCCTCGACCAATCCTGAGCCGAGAAGGAATAAATGCTCTTCATTCCTGAGGATTCGCCACTATATAACGCCAGCCGACTTGTTTTACCACTCCCTCCTACTCCAAGCCAATCCAGGGCATTTGAATCCGATGAGGATATCGAGGCCAACAAGTCTGAAGGAAATTTGTGGCTTTGGGGCCAAGTCCCTAACTCTGAATGAGCAAGTCCTAGACTTGACTCAGGATGAGGAAGACAAGGTCTCAAAAAGTGCTCCCCCAAGAAGACTCCGTCTGAGGTGCTGTAAACACCCCATTTTTTACCGCCCTTAAGACTTGGGCGCCACTGATTGCTTACTTGGTGATGAAAGTTATGCAATGCAAAGGTTCGATTTCTTCGTTAAGGAGAGCTCCAAATCCCAACCCCGCAACCTCTTTTTGGACCAAAACCTTTTGACTAAAATGATTTTTAGACCTTAAAACCCTCTCTTTCAAAACGTTTTTGAAAAAAAATTTCTATGATGTTCTGAGGCTCACATTTCGTTAAATGTTACGCTTTTCGGTAAACCGAGCAAGGACAAAGTGGAAATGAATGAAAGAGAGGTGAACTCTTTGAAAACAATTATAAAACACCATATTGAGGGGTTTAGGATTGAAGAAGAGAGGAGAGGAGAGAAGAAACCATGTTAGGGAAGAAAATGGGCATGAACCGTTAAGAGAGAGTCGAGCAAACCTCGCTAAATCAGTCCTATCCTTTTTTACACTTAGATTTCAGCTATGAGGCTACCACTTTTGGAAAGTGGACTTTTGGGGCTTCATTTTACACTCAAGAATCTCCTAAAGCAGAGTCTAGGTGAGGGAGATATGGTTGGTTGAAGTTAGGCATCAATCCGATTATGACCGAACTGAGCAGTCTTCACTAAAAGAATGATATCTCTTAGAACACTTGGAATTTTGATCTGAGGCTTCCACCATTGGAAAAAAGACTTCTGGGGCTTCAGTTTAGACATAAGAATGACTTGAAAATGAGTCTAGATGAAGGCGATATGCCCATTTGAAGTTTGACCTGGAGAGCAAATTTTTGCTGTCGGCCACTGGTAGTGGTCTGTCGGCCACGGGTGTGTACGATCGGCCACCAATGGTGGCTATCGGCCAACAATGGTGGCCGGTCGGCCACTAGTGTCCAAAACTCCGTTTTTTTGCAGATATTATCCGCCAGCTATCTCCCACAAGCTCTAGCTATCTGTTTTGTTGATATTTTCGACCAAGGCTCTTTTTTTCTATATATAGAGGCCATATCTCTCATATTGCAAGGTTAGAAAGTTTGGGAGCCTCTCTCTTTAAAGTCTCTCTCTCTCTGCAATCCTCTCTCTCTAGATTTCTTTCTCTCTTGAGCTTTTGTGCTTAGAAGCTTGTATACTTCAAAATTTAACCTATCAATCCTTAACAAAAGTGGTTCATCTTTGGGCTGAGGTTGCTTGAAGCTCTCTTAGTGCCTCCTTTGAGCTCTAGAAGATGGTTTAAGCTTAGATTTATGCCTATTTTGTGTTTTGGCTCTAAGAGGTATACTACTTGCTTTGCTAGCTTGCTTTGAAGACTTGTTTTGCCATTTTTTCACACTATTTTTGAGCTGGTTTTCAACTGTAAAAACCTCTGTTTTTTAGTCATAAAAATGGTGGTTTGAGCCTATTTTGAGTTAAGGAATGGTCCACCATTCTTATCTCTTTGCTTGTTAAGCTTTTTGTGCCATCTTTCAAGGCTTTGGGCCTTTAAACCACTAAAATTCAAAGTTATTTCAGTGGTGGAAAACATGTTTTGAAGTCCAAAAATGGAGGGGTTGGCCTCCCCTCCTTGTGTCTTACTTGCATGCCTAGTTAGCATCACATGGTAGCATGTTTTTGTAGCTTAACTTAGCTTACTTCCAGCATATTTTTGCCTCTGATTTGGACTATTTTAGCTCTGTTTTGGGCTGCTTTGGTCATATGAGTCTAGTTTTGCATAGTTGTAGTACAAATGGCTTCACTAGTTTAGTGTTTTAGGCCTTTAAAGATGCTTTGCTTGAGTTAGTTGCATGTTGTAGTGTCTTTTTACATGTAATTTCAGCATATGTAGCTCTGTCACATGCTCATTTGTTTCACTCTTTCATTGCTTTTGAGATTTGTTCTTGAGTCTTGTTTGCAAGCTAACATGTGGGCATGTTTTTCTAGCATTTTGTGCCTTAATCTCAGCATGATTTAGTCACTGTTTTGACTAATTTTAGCTCTGTTTTGAGCTGGTTTAGCCCTTTAAGGCTTGTATTGTGTGGTTGTGGTGCAACCTCTTTCACTAGCTTAATGTTTTAGGCTTTTAAACGTGAATTGCATGAGTTGCTTACATGATTTAGTGTCATTTTGCACTCCATTTCAGCACTGAAATCTCTGTAATCTCCCTCTATTCTTCACTCTTTCATTTGTTTTGAAAGTGACTTTGAATCCCTTGTTGGCTTGAGTGTGGAATTGAGACCCTCATGCCTAATGGTTTAATTCCTTCGGGAGTTCATTACTAACAGCATGAGGCCTCTTTCATGCTCAAGGTGCTTGTGGTTTAAGCCCTCTTTCCATTAGAGGACACTCACCCTTTGGACTAACCAATTAAAGAATGGATTGGTAATTTAAAATTGGTAAACAAAATGAACAAAGTAAAAGAGGTAAGATTAAGCATCTTTGTGTTGCATTGCATGTGTTCGGATCGGACGTTAATCCAAACATGAAAAAAATGGGACGTTTCATACTCAAAGTGATGAAATGTGCCATTTTTCTTGGTCACCGTCACCCTTGATCATGCATGATAGGGTGGTGGTTATTTTGGTCTTGTTTGTGCACTCATTAAGCTTGTACAAGCTTGGTTCTCTAGCCATCATGCATTAAAAATGCTCGGTTGATGATTCGAAGGCCAATAGTTACCTGCCTTTGATTTTGTGCGATGATAAGGAGGGCAACAATACACACATTTCTTGAAAATACATTGCTTTGCCTCTATTTGCTCTCTGTTGCGAAAAGGAGAAGTCGAAGGGTGCCCGACCGGCCAGTTTAGTGGCCGACGGCACTTGAAGTGTGAACCACCACCAATGATGGCAACAACCACTTTTTGTAGGTGACCGGCCACGGTGAATTTTGCACAAATGTGCTCTTGAGTTGGAAGCGAGGCGTGCAGGAGTTGGCACAATTTCCGATGATCAAACGAGTGCAAACAAAGGCATCCGATGGCAAGGCAATGGCATTTTCGGGTGGAGGAACCGAGCATACATGCGTCCCTCGCCCTCGAGGCCATTTAATCGCTTTAGTTAGCTTAGAATAGCTAGTTAACTCGAATGTTGTACTCAATTAGTTAGTGTAACTAATTCTTTAATTTCGGTTTGTAATATTTTAGCTAGCTTAGAATAGTTAGTTAATTTATTTCAATTGTTGTAATAATTAGCTTAGAATAGTTAATTAGCTTTGGTTTGTAATAGTTAGCTTAATTAGCGTAGCTAGCTTAGCTTATTCATTCGGATCCTCCTTCGCGAGGGCGTAATGTTGTAATAAGTGTGCGTGCATGTGTACATGTCTTCCAACCCCACGTCTTTCTCCCTTTTACTTAACCACTTTTGATGGTTAGATTAGGGATCATTTTCAATTAGCATACCTTATGCTTGCATGTTTGCATTCATTCATTTGTCTTGTATGCATCGAAGCTCGGCGCATCATTCAAACTGCATTATAATTTCATTAGTTCCTTGAATACGTGTTTCAAAGCATGCTATCAAAGTGTTGCATGTGCCATATTAGTAGCCGAACCTATTAATTTCATATTTGCATGTGTTGCATTAGGCATCTTGTATAGTTAGGATCATGCATCTTTCTAACTAGCTTTTGTTTTGGCTTGGAGTGCTCAGTAAGTTTTTATGCTTTAGCATGCTTGCATAAGTGTGATTGCCATATTACCATGTTTCGCATGCTTGCCATAAGGCTGTATGCTTAAATGCTAAACTGCATGAATGCCTGTGGATGAAGGCTTTGTTGCTTGAATTGGAACAATTCAACGAATGCACGTTTTAAGCCCACTTTGCGAAGTGGCAAATCATGTTTTAAGCCCATCATGTTTGATGGCAAATCCGCGTTTTAACCCACTTGAGGGTGGCAAATTCAAACCATTTTTGCAAAACAAACATGACTTGAAACGTTCAAAGTCTTGCAACTTAGTCTATATTTGCTTGTGTGCGTCACATAGTAAAGTTAGCTAATAACCAGAATAAGAACACATGAGGTTTATAAAACATCATATCATGATTAGTAGAGGCCGAGCTTTGATCGGGCAAGCAGGGGTGCTCATTTCAGGACCTTCCCCTCTCGTACCCAAGTCCCAAGCCAAGACAACTTTGGTGATAATGGACACGTGGCCTATGGCACGAGTTATGGTTTCCTAAATTTCCCAAAAACAAAATATTTAAGTGGCGACTCTGTAATCTGGCAAAGCAGTTCAGTTTTGGCATTATTTGATCTAAAATCAATTTTCCAAAATGATTTACTAGATTGGACTCTTTGGTGTTTATCAATTTCCCATTGCACTTTGTGAGATTAGATTCAGAACCGTGACAAGAGTCCGAACTGTAGGACCAATTCGAGCTCTCCGAAAGGGGGGCGCGAAAAAGTCGAGCCCACAGGTGCGTACCGCCGAAAAGAGCATCGACCAAACTCTCCAAGAAATTGATGCTGAGCTTGAAATTTGAAAAGATTAGAAGGTTTCGGTTGTCTTACAGTAGAGACCCGACCGATTGATGCCAAGTAGTCTACCTAGCAGCTTTTATCTCTGTACTTTGTACTTTTTTCCTTTTTGCTTTTGAAACAATGTTAGCTTTAGTTTGGCCAATGTGCCCTTTTTTGTACTATGAACAAGTCTATCTTTTGAATGCAAGTTTCCTCCTTTCTTCTGAGTGTTTGAATGCCTTCTTTTTCTTATGTATGTTTACCATTTCCATACTTAGAATAATTTTGTATGTCTTCAAAGTATACCTTTATCTGTATAACCTTATTAGAGTACAATACCTCAGACATAACTTCTTAATTGTTTATCTCAGGCTTGGCTTAACACTTGAAAATATTGTAAAAATATTTTCACAAGTGTTATTTTAAACTTGCCACGTCACTCTTACTTATCAAGACTTCTGTCTTCAATACTCCCAAAGTTTGGCAACCTGGTCATCTCGGCAAGTACGTATGCACTTCTTGCAATATTACCTCGGCTTAACTTCAACTTGTAAATTTTTCTGAAAAATTTCAACAAGTGTTAAGCCAACTCTAGCTTGTAAATTTTTCTATAAAATTTCAACTCCTAAGCACTTTAAACTTTATTCATCATTCTCCAGCTCTCTGCCTCCTAATCGTGAACTTAAGTTTCATCTATATTCACATTAAGCATGTGCCTATGATCTTGTTGCTGAAGTTAGATTCAAACAAAGACTAGCTGAGGTTCTCAACCTTAGTTTCTCTGTTAATCATACTGAAATGCACTTAGTTCCAATCTGAGTTTAATTCTGCCGACATGGCAAGTCTAGGTTAATCCAACTTAGTTCAACTCCATTATATGCAAATATAATTCCAACTCTGTCATATAATAAGTCTAAGTTATTCATTATGTTTCACTTAGAAACATCGCCAACTTAGTTCAACTCTATTATATGCAAGTATAATTCAACTCTGTCATATAATAAGTCTAAGTTATTCGTCATGTTTCACTTAGAAATATCACCAACTTAGTTCAACTCTATTATATGCAAGTATAATTCAACTCTGCCATATAATAAGTCTAAGTTATTCATCATGTTTCACTTAGAAACATCGCCAAAGGACTGGTTAGTTGTATTACACAAGTTTGAAATTAAAAATCAAGCTAAAATTTTATTATTACTTCGACTAATAACATAAATTTTAAAAAACAAAAATCTAATGATAGAAAAACTTCAAGTTGCAAGTGTTCCAGGGTCTTGGCAACTCCTTGCCTTCACTGTCTTCAAGTCGATATGCCCCATTGTCGGCGACCGAAATGATTCTATAAGGCCCCTCCCAATTTGGGCCCAGCTTTCCCTCTTTGGGATCCTTCTTATTGCCGACGACTTTTCTTAGGAAGAGGTCCCCAACTTGAAACTCTCTTGGGGTGACCTTCTTATTGTAAGCCCTAGCAAGCTGCTGCTAGTATGCCCCCAGCCGAATTGTTGTTTTCTCTCTTCTTTCTTCCAATAGGTCCAGATCTCGGGCCAGGAATGCCTCGTTAATCCCATTCTCTACTCTCTAGGTTCTGATCCCTGGGATGACGACTTCTAATGGGATAACTGCCTCTGTGCCATAAGCCATGGCAAATGGGGATTCCCCAGTTGATCTTCTCGGCGTAGTCCGATATGCCCAGAGTACATTAGGTAACTCTTCCACCCACTTTGCCTTTGCTGCTTCCAGCCTCTTCTTGATCCCATCCAAGATAGTTTTGTTGGATGCTTCTGTCTGACCATTACTCTGAGGGAAACTTGGAGTGGAGTAATAGTTCTTGATTTCGTACTTTGTACAGAAGTTCTTGATTAGCTTACTGTCAAACTGTGTGCTATTGTCTGCTATTATTGCCCTTGGGATCCCAAACCTGGTGATAATGTTCTTCCATATGAAGTTCTTCACATCAATGTCCCGAATCTTCACGAGGGGTTCTACTTCTACCCACTTTGTGAAATAGTCAGCTGCTACCAGCAGGAACTTCCTTTGTCTAGTCGCTTGAGGTAGTTGTCCAACAAGATCCATGCTCTACTGGGCAAATGGACAAGGGTTGGACACTAGGTTTAAATCTGCTGCTGGTTGATGTATCAAAGGTGCAAACCTTTGACACTTCTCACACTTTCTGACATAAGCTTCAGCATCTTTCTGCATATAGGGCCACCAGTACTCCTAAGTAATTGCCCTATGAGCAAGTGACTTGCCCCTAGCGTGGCTTCCGCGTACTCCTTCGTGTATTTCGTACAAGAAGTTTTCAACTTGTGAAGGATGCACACATCTCAAAAGGAGACCAGTAAAAGACCTTCTGTAGAGATGTCCTTCTGCTATCAGACTGAACCTTGCCGACTTTAGTCTGGTCTTGTGCGCTTCTTTGCTATCATCTGGCAGGTTCACATCTCTAAGGAATATTACCATTGCATCTATCCAACTTCGACCTATCTCCACACACATTGCCTCATACTCTGTGATCAGTGGTTCCATACTTGTGCCTGACAGATAATCAACCATTATTGTCCTTGCCTCCCCTGATTTCATTGCACTAGCCTGGTTAGCCAAGGCCATGGTTGTTGTTATTTCGGCTAACTTGTTGTAGTCGGCAATCCTGAAATAAGGCTAATAGTCTGACAACCTTTTTTACATAGGCCATCATTCTTTCATCTTGGGCTGCGTATTCGCCTGTTGCCTTGTTGACAATAAACTGGGAGTCACAAAAGACCACTACCTCGTCGACTTCCATTGCTACTGCCAACGTCAATTCTGCGATCAATGCTTCATATTCTACTTCATTGTTTGAGGCCTTAAACCCCAAACGAATAGATTGTTCCAACATTCGCCCATCTGGCGATACTAGCATTACTCCTGCCCCCGTTCCTGACGATTTGAACTCCCATCAACAAACAAGTGGAAGGAGTCGCCGATATAAATATCGCAAAGCCTAAGTTTCTTTTTTTTCTTTTGTTCTACTGTGGGGTTTTTCATTTCCAGCTAGATCTCTTCTTGTTCTCCTAGACATCTTAAGCCGTGGCTCACCAGAGCCCGACGTGGTATTGCACTAGGTGTGAACTCGACCACGAAGTCGGCCAGAACCTGGCCTTTGATTGTTGTTTTGGGTCTAAACTCTAAATTGTATTGGCCCAATACCACTACCCATCTAGCCGCTCTGCCTATCAGATCTCCTTGCTACAATAAGGACTTCAAAGGGTGTTCAGTCAATACCACAATCTTGTGGGCTTGGAAATAATGGTTCAACTTCTTGGAGGCCATCATTAAAGCCAATGTTAGTTTCTCCAGGTTCAAGTACCTGATCTCTGTGCTTGCTAGGGTTTTACTCACATAGTAAACTGCCCTCCATTTCCCATTCTCTTCTCTAATTACCACTGCACTCACTGTATGCTCTGAAATTGCCAAGTATAATAAAAGTTCTCTCTAGGTACAGGATTTGAGAGAACTGGAGCTGTGGTCAGGTATTTTTTTAAGTCAGCCAAGGAAACTTCGCACTCTTTTATCCATAAGAAATCTGTGACCTTCTTCACTAAACTAAAAAAATATTTGCATTTGTCAGAGCTTCTACTTATAAACCTATTTAGGGTTGCGACCCTTCCAGTCAACATCTGTATTTACTTTGCTAACGTTGAGCTCTTCAAGTCCAGGATGACCTTGATTTGATCTGAGCTTGCCTCTATCATAAGCACTCAAATCGTTGAGACATTAACACAATTATTGACAATGTAATAAGTATGTATACTATATATTCAATATTATCTTAATTATTTTTACTAAAAATCAATGTATACAAAACGTTAAATAAATTTTAAAAAATATTTTTTTTTGTAATTGTTTATTATTTATTATTTTTTGTAATTTTAATATCTATATTTTTTATATTTATAAATTTTAATATATTTATGACATAGTTATGATATCACGATTCATTTTCGGTTCACTCACGGTTGAACCAGTAATCCATCCACCCAATTACTTTTCTGATTCGCTTACTGATCCGATTTTCAAAACATTGTTTTGATGTAACCAATACATGTAGAGATGGAAGTGAAATGATTAAAAGCCAACACCTAGTATTAGAAAAATTATTTGATAGTCTAGGACAATATTTGATAATATCTCTCACCTATCACTAAGGCTTTGTTTGACATATGCTAAAATAGCATATGCTAGTTTAACATATTATCTTATTTTGATTACAATTATTTTATCTGGGTCATATTATCTATCTATTATATTATTTCAAACTCAATCTATTATTTATGTTTTTTTACTAATTTAACATTTTCCAAATAACGCCTAAATGCTATGCCCCTTATCATTGTCTCACAACTCAATACAAAATTATAAATTTTACCTCTTAGAACGTCCCGTGACGATGCGTATACACCACAAAATAACTTTTTCTAAAATAGATAGACGTGCATGGTACGCACACAATCAATCAATCAATATCTAGGATTGGAGAGGGTCACCAATTTGAAAAATTATTGGTTTGTCTTGGTGCCTTACATGATGATGTTCTATACTAATCAAAATTTATCATATTTTTTTATATTTCTCAATCATCTAATATAAATTTATAAATTTTACCTCTTCTACCAATTATAACACCGTTAGAATACTATATGATGGTACCCTAAGACCAACCAATAACTTCTCCTCTAATTTGGCCAACGTCATTATAACAAAAATAGGGCCTGGTTAGGTATTTGGGTTTATAACAAAAATATTAAGCTTCCGTTTGGGAAGTGGGTTGGCTTTTTAGCTTTTTGGCTTTTTTAGCCTGGGCTTAAAAGTTTGGTTTGGGAAGGACTTTTTGACTTTTTTAAGTTTTTTTGTAAGAGAGGAGTGTAATGATTATGGGTTGGATGTTATGTTTTGTTTTTTGTGCCTAAAAAAGCCTATTTTGTCTTTTGTGGCTAAAATAGCCAAAAAAGCCCAAAAAAATTCTTGCCAAACGGAGGCTAAGAAGTAATTATAAGGCCTATTTTGAAAAGTAAGTTCAAATTTAATGTTTCGATTTTTTTTTTTTTTTGAAGAGTGCAAAAAAAAAAGAGAGATAATATGGCTTAAAAAAAATCAAAAAATTAACTTTTAACCGTATTGTCAAAATAGACCTAAATTGTCATATTACTTTATTTATTTCATATCTTATCATTAAAAATTAAAAATTAATTAAAATAATCAACTCCCAAACCAACCTAACACTTCATATTTGTAGCAGCAACTTGCTTCAACAGGCCTCTTGGTCAATCACCGGTAGCTTCGAAGGTTCCGTAGTTTCACTGGTTTCGTTAATCAATTTGGTTTTCTTCTTCAGCTTGCTTTAAAGACAATTTGTTCATTCATTTTGACTAGGTCTAATTCTTGTCTTTGAGATTTGTTGAGATTGAGATTCAACTAATATTTTTGTGACTTTTTCTTTGGTGATAGTAAAATTAGATTTTGATCCCGTGAAGGAACCTTCGTTTGAAGAAATCACTAAAAATTATGCGTCCTTGATTGATTAACTTTTCTGCACATTTTGTTTTCTAGACTTTTTGTTCCAATCAAAATCTGATCAGACATTTTGTTCACATTTTTTTTTTTGGTTACCAATTATTTATCATGACAAAGTGGATTGGATAGTACTGTTGGGACCATGAAGCTCACCACAAGTCCTGTTTCGATGATTCGAACTGTTCAATGTGTAGAGTTCAACAAGTACTTTATCCCTATAAAAAATCACGTTGATCGGATATAGATAGCTATTTGATCGGATCAAATTTTTGTCAATAATTTATTTTGAAAATTATACTTTACTTTGATAGAAATTTAATCTGATTAAATAGTTATCGATATCCAGTCAATGAAATTTTTTACAGGGATAAAGTAATCGACAAGTTCTACACATTGAACGGTTAGAATTATCGAAACAGAACTAGTGATGGGTCTGCTATAATTCAATCACAAATGAGAGAGAAGCGTGACTCTAATATTATCAATTAATAGATGAAATTACACCATACACATAAAATCATTGAGAAGAAAAGAAAAGGAAAAATAATGAAAAGTCTGATTCCCATATCTCTCTTCATTCCAAGGTATAAGAGAGAGAGAGAGAGAGAGAGAGAGAGAGAGAGGACTATATCACCGCAGCTGATAAACTAGAAGCTCTACAGTCTACCTTATGAACAAAAAGTCTTTGACCAATTAAAATTAGAAAAAAAATAGTGATTTATTTTATTTAAAGACTAGATCACTTAGGGTTATTTGATTAGTAGGATTATAGCATAAGATTTGGATTGTTAGTTCATAAACTTACAATTCTATATGTTCGAATATAAATTTTATTAAGTAGATTACATGTACGGCAGATATTTAATCCGATGAAATTGATGAACTTTTAATATTGAGAAGAGATGAGAATTACAATCTCAAGTATAAAAGAAAGAAAAATATGAATACATAATAAATGGTTGTACTAATTTAATTTGACAACGAATTCATGAAATTATTAATCACTATTAATGATTTTAGTTCAATAATTAATTGATATGCAAAATTCTCATATTGGGTTTAGGTTTTGTGAGAGGATTTAATTATATTGAGCAGGACTTCCATGTGAGAGAATTTTAATTATATTGTATCTTATACTCATAAATATATTTTTCTTTCTAATTATATTGTATCATATAAATATTTAGGGTAAATTACACTTTGCCCATTTATGTTTGGTCACTTTTTTTACTTTGGCCTTTAAAATTTATTTTTTCTCACTTTGGCTATTTATATTTTAAGTTTTTCTCAATTTACTCCTAAAACTAATTTATGTTAAAAATTAGACAGAAAATAACACATTAACAGTCACGCGTCGTAAAAATATTTTATTATATATAACTTACATCTCTATCATACACTTAAATTTCAATATAATAATATAATTTTTATGTTATGTGATAGTTATTGTGGGTGCTGATTTCCGACCACACTGCCAAATAGGAACTCAGCAGAAGAGCACAAGTAAAATAAATCTCGTCTGAACAACCTGTCACAGAAAGATAAGACTCCGACGGTGATTCGTCCACCCGGGAGCACTCCGACGATCAAGTCAGTACTCAGTTATCTCTCAAAAATAGCAAATAGTGCTTAACTCACAAGCTAGAATATAAAAAGCGTAGTTTAGACCCACGATGATGCCTTACTTTTATAACCAACACTAACCTGATTCCTGTAGAAGCCTAACTTCAATGGACTCTAGCTCAATGCATATCCTGGACTCCCAACCAGATAGAGATAAACTTCCTAAAAGCCTTATCTTTATCCAGACTGAGGTCCTCTCCCATTCCAAGTCTCTTGTCCCTTATCTGTTCATCTCGAATTTCGGTATCTCCACAGATAACCTCGGCTTAGCCGAGATCACCTTGGCAATATGACCAAGACACGTGGCACCTCAACTGACACCCAGTGTGTAACAACCCTCATTTTACTCTAGTCGTGCTTGCATATATTACATGATCTTGTCTTGATATGTTGCACTTGCAAACCTTGCTTTCTCTTGCATAAGTGTACTTGCATGCTTTGTTCCTTGTTTGGTGTGTGTTTAGCCTAGGTTAATCCAAGCCGAGGTCACCTTAAGCCTAGAACTATCTTGGAACCATTTGCAGTTGACCTCCACCCCTGCCCTAACATGTTGGCCGAGATGTCATCATCTAGGCCGAGGTGTGTATCACTAAGGCCGAGGTGTGTATTATCTAGGCCGAGATGTTACCTTTGCGCCTGAGTGATTTTGTTCCTGGATTGGTGCGACCTAGACCGAGGTGTGGCACATCTAGGCCAAGTGTTGTCCTTCCTAGCCGAGATCATTGTTCCCTTACTTGCCAATGCCTTGTTCTTAGCCGAGATCATTATCTACCGGAGTGCCTATGCCATCTTGCTTGTTGAATACACTTTGTCATAAGTCTTGTCTTTTCACTCAGTCACCTTTTTGAGAAGAACCAACCCGGCAGTGTCACATGTCCGAGCTGAGTGTTAAATCAGCCGGCAGAGAGAGAAATGTATCATTTGTTATATTTCTTTGTTCTTGAGGAGAGAGAGAAGCACTAGAGAGAGAGAAGGAGTTCCTAGAGGGGGAGTAGATTTCCAAGCTTGATCTTTGGGTGCTTGAACCATTTGATTCATGTTTTTAGGTTAGAATCTTGATCTACTCTTGTTGTTCTTATTGTTCATCTAGCTGCATTGCATGATCGAGCACGATTTGTAAGGCATGCATTGGTTTAAAGTTAGTTTTAGAAAGAGAAAGTGGTATTCATCTTATCTTGAATAAAAGCCTCGTTTGATTCGAAAGTTTGCATTAAGATTCATGTTTTTGTGTTTATTTTCATAAGATCTTCAATTATAGGTACCCAGGTCCAAGTTTTCAAACTCATCTCATGAAATCCCGGATTTCATAATAACAAGTTGTGATTGAGCATTCATGTTTTTCATATCCTTCATGTTCATGTTCTTCATGTTCTTCAGCAGAGGGAAACCCAGATTTTCCCGACTTCATTTCCTTGAATGTGGCCATCGGGACCACACCTCGGCAAGGAGGTATGGGACCTCAGCCAAGATCTGGTTGGTACCCATTATGTTTTCCCGAGATGAGAAACAGTGTTTTGTTTTGGTCCGACTTAGTTTTGAAGGAATGCCAAGATCATTTGCATTCATATAAAGTTTGTTTGGGAGTGCATTCAATAGACTTTGCCATGTGTTTGTAGGACCTGGACTCTGCTTTGACCCCGACGTTTGAAGAACTATGTGAGTGGTATTTTTAATAAAGTTATGTTATTAAGTTTTGATAAAGCTTTGCCTTGCTTGTTTTGGAAAAGTATTTGTTAAGCATGAATGACTGTCCCTATTTTGTGTATCGAATATTAGTTTTGGTTTTGATAACATTCTTGACAAGTCCGCACGTGCTAGGGGACTATAAGCATTTGTAGTACAACCTTTGAAAGTCCGTACGTGCTAGGGGACTATAAGCATTTGTAGCACAACCTTTGAAACTCCGTACGTGCTAGGGGACTATAAGCTTTTGTAGCACCTTTTTAATGTGATCCCTTGAAACTTGAAAGCCTTGAAAGACTTTGATTGATGAAGCTTGAAAGACTTTGTTAGATAAACTTGATTTGTCCTTGGATTTCGTACAAGATATGATGTGTTTTGTTTTGATAAAGATCTCGGATATCATTCATGTAAACCCCTTTATTAATTATATCATTCACTGAGTATCCAAGCTCAACCTCTCTATATATATGTAGGTAATGAGCAGGACGGCGGCGACGCCTAGATGTGCCTTGCAACTTGTTTTGGATTCGCATTTTGTAGCATCTTGAAGATCATGCTTCTTAGCTTGCATTTCATTGTGTTTTGTATATGGTGGCTTGAGAAGCCTTTTGGTCAAGATGTATTTTTTTTGTACTTCATTTTATTGTATCCAAGTTGTAAGACCTTGATGAGATGTATATCATTTCATTTGATCTATACACAGTTCTTATAGACTAATTGGAATTAAAATTATTGCTTCCGCACATATAAGCCCCATATGTATACTCTGTTTGTGTGTGAATCTTTGTAGGTTGGCCTTTGGTAATCTTGGATTACTGGCCATCATGGCACCATTCTACTAGGGGCGGAATGTGGTCGTGACAGATTAGTATCAGAGCACAAGTTTCTTATAATACGTTGCTCACGCACACTTTGAGTCCTAAAGAACATAGGATTTCCCTTAGAATTGATGTTAGGATTGCATCATAATGCTTGCTACTTGACAATGTGTGCATGATCTCGGCGTGACCATTTGTTATTTGCATGCATATTATTTGATCGTTTTGTTTTAAAGTCACATTTTGCATACTCTTAGCATCATGAGAAGGGATAGACCACCAGTTGGCCGAGATCATCTTGAAGACAGATTGGACAGATTAGAGAGATTGGTCGAAGGTTTGGTCCGTGAGTTGAAACAACCTAGGCCACAAGACACTAGTACTACTTCTACCCAGGCCGAGCAGACCAACGGCCGACATGCAGTTCCACATCCACCTCCTCCAGCGCCGCAAGTGCCTCCACAGCAAGCTTTATATGGGGACGGTACCATAGCCTTGATCAGAGAGTTCAAAAAGATGAAGCCGCCAAGATTTTCTGGGGGTATTGAACCGATGAAAGTCGAGGCATGGGTTTTGGAAATGGAGAAGTTATTCGAGATTTTTCCCAGCACCGACGCCCAGAAGGTGTCATTAGCAGCATTCACATTGGACGACAACGCACGAAGATGGTGGATGATGGTCCGAGAAGGCAACTGTAGACGTCCCCGAACGCATCCCGGGGAAAGGGAGTGCGAGTCCCCCCCCCGTTCTGGTTCGATATTGGGTCTACTACAGTTCGAAGGACTCAAATGTCACGGTTCTCAATCTTGAACCGAAGAGTCCAAATCCGGCAAATCGTTTTGAAAACAGATTTTTTTGAAAGAAGTGCCAAACATAGGATTTTGAATCTGAGTCGCCTCCTAAATATTTTAAAATGGGAAATTTAGGAAACCCTGACTCGGTGCCAAAGGTCACGTGTCCGTCATCACCAAAGTTGCCTCGGCTCGGGAACTTGGGTATGATTGGGGAAGGTCACTTCGTGAGCA
Organism: Camellia lanceoleosa; assembly: GCA_025200525.1. Classification (NCBI taxonomy): domain Eukaryota; kingdom Viridiplantae; phylum Streptophyta; class Magnoliopsida; order Ericales; family Theaceae; genus Camellia; species Camellia lanceoleosa. The sequence continues at coordinate 16,448,551 of CM045761.1, forward strand.
CCCCCGCTCGCCCGGTCAAAGACCGGCCTCTACTAACCATGATATTTGTTTTTGAAAACATTGTGCGTTCTTATTCCGATTATTAGCCTAGGTTACTATGTGATGCGCACAGCATACAAGTATAGACTGAATCGCCTGAATTGGAACAAAACACTTCGTGTTTGTTTGAAAATGGTTTGATGGTGCTACCCGCAGGTAGGCTAAGACGTGGATTTGCCACTCTCAGGTGGGCTTAGAAAATATGATTTTGCCACTATCTAGTAGGCTTAAAACAAATATTTGATGAATTGTCCCAATTCAAGTAACTCAACCTCCACCCACAGGCATTCAAGGCAGTTATATCACATAAGCACATAGCCTCATGGTAAGCATGCTATCATGGCAACACTCACACGCATGCAAGGATGCTAAAGCGTAAAACTCACCGAGTACTCCAAGCCAAAACAGAAGCTCGTTAGAAGTCATGCATGATCCTAAATATACAGAAATGCCTAATGCAACACATGCAAAGATGCAAACTATAACAGGCTCGGCTATTCTAAACATGGCATATGAAATGCTACAACTATCAAGTATTCAATTTGGAATTGAAATACAAATGCAGTTTGTATGATGCGCCGAGCCCGGTGCGTGCAAAACAGATGAATGATGCAAACATCTTTGTCATCTTTGGATGCTAATTGAAATATGCCCTATATCTAACCATCGTAAGCAGGTAAATAAAAGGGAAGAAAGACGTGGGGTTGGAAGACATACATCACACTCACCCATACTTATTACAATTTTGCCCTCGCGCAGAGAGTCCGAATAAATAATACAGTCCGAAATAAAAGAATAATACAGTCCGAATAAAAGAATAATACAGATTCCTAATTAATTAACAAATTAACTAAGGAAAACTGTAAACTGGCATACAAGCCAGGGGGCTGCCTTGACTCCGCTCCGGATAATGATATGATGCATGTTTGGGCTGCTTTGCGCGGAGATCCATTGGAATGCCCCAATCAGCCTCTGTTTACAATGTTTCTCGAAATGCATGCCAAGTCTCGGAAAGTTGCTGATTCTTCATTTTGCTGCAACAGAGAGCAGGAAAGGGGCATAGCAATGTATTTTACAAATATATGCATGCCTCGATCCTCATGCTACCAATCACGCATATCGATGCATGATGGCCGAGGAGTCGAATTGCATAACTCAATATAGGATGAATGCACATGAATGCTATAACAAAACCTAACTCCATCACGGGTAATCCGGAGTGTCGGTGACTTGGGAATTGAGACCCGTTCCGTCATTCAGAGTACGGAACGTGCCTCGTTTCCCGTGCCCGAGCTAACCCCTACCCCGAACACGATGCAATATACATGATATGCATGAAATGCAATCCTAACATACACAATGCTATGAAAATGAGATGCCTCAGAATGCGTACACACGGGCACGCAAACCAAGGAAGTGATCCTAAGGCATAAAATGGCATACGCAATGTGATTGGACTTACACTAACATGAGGGGGCCTCAGCCACACTCACATAAGAGGCCGTCGGATAAAAAAATGAAGTGCCTCGAAATGCGTGCACACGGGCGCGCAAACCGAGGCGATGACATAAAGACATGAAACGGCCTAAAATATGATATACAATGAGACTAAAATAAGATGTCTCGAAATGCGTGCCCACGGGCACGCAAACCGAGGCAATGGCATACGGAATGCAATGAGACTAAGATGACATAAACAATGCAAAATGGACTTACACTAACATGAGAGAGCCTCAGCTACACTCACATAAGAAGCCGTGAGATGAAAATGAAGTGCCTCGAAATGCGTGCGCACGGGCACGCAAACCGAGGCAGTGGTACTAAAGTATGAAATGGCATTCCAAATGCAGATTGGACTTATACTAATATGAGAGGGCCTCAGCCACACTCACATAAGAGGCCGTCGGATGAAAAAGAAGTGCCTCGAAATGCGTGCACACGGGCACGCAAACCGAGGCAATGACATACGGAATGCAATGATGCAAAAATGACATACAGAATGCAAAATGGACTTACACTAACATGAGTGGACCTCAGCCACACTCACATAAGAAGCCGTGAGATGAAAATGAAGTGCCTCGAAATGCGTGCACGCGGGCACGCAAACCGAGGCAATGGCCCTAAGGCACGAAATGACATGAAAAATGATATGCAAACATGCAAATGGAATTTCAGCACTCACAAATGATGCAAAACAGTCCCGAAAGGTGGGGAAATGACACCAAATGCACGGAACGGTCCCGAAATGCGATATTAAGCACCCGAAATGGCCTACAGCCATACTAAACATGCATAATTGGTACATGACATGCAAAACAGTAGCAAGGCAGCCCCAAAATAGCATTTTTTACAATACAAAACATGGCGAAATAGTGAGCATAGATAGGACAACAATGGCATGCAAAAATGGGGGCCAAGAGAGGGGTATTGAAACAAGTGATGTATGTAATGATCAAACTGAAAAATTTCCTTCTAAAAAACTGAAGAGGGACTAAAAATATGCACATTTACAGTTTATGAAAATCCTCAAATCAGTATGAAAACTTTCTAAAAATGTCATGCAAGAATGAAGCCAACAAAGGCTAGAACATGAAGTATGCCTTACATTCATCAAACAGCCTTGGACCCTTAACAAAACATGACAAGAAGGAAAAAATATGGATATTTTCAGTACTGATCATGGCCGAAAAAAGAAGCTAGATAGTCCTAAAAAGCATGCAAAAATGGGGGCCAAAGAGGGGTATAATGGTAGGTACAACATGGAGACCCCCAACAAGGTTGATCCCTTCTACAATGTTGTAGAGGGACACAAAATAAGCTTAATCACAGTTTATGACATGCTCCAAAACAATTTACATATAGGTCAAACGAGTCATGCAAATTTACGGTAAATATGAGGGATTATGAAGCAAGTGCATGATAGAGAGGTCAAACAGGGTTGAGCCCTTCTTAAATGTTGAAAATGAGCTCAAAATAGGCCCTCTTAAAGTTTACATTATGCTCGAAAACAGATCACTCATAGGCTAGAAAAAGCATGCCAAAAACAAGGATAAAACATGGATTTAAAGCAAGTGGCATATGGAGCATGAAAAAAAGGTTGAGCCCTTCTTCAATGTTGAAGAGGGGCTCAAAATAAGCACAATATCAGTTCATGAGATACCCCAAATCAGATCACACATAGGCCAAATATTCAATGAAAAATAATGGCATATAAGAGGATATTGAAACAAGTGCAAGATGGAGGGCTCAAACAAGGTTGAGCCCTTGAACAAACATAAAGAATAGCTCAAAATAGACCTAGTTTCAGTTCTGGTCGGAGCCCAAAACAATGAGAAAATAAGCTTAAGAAATGAAGCAAAAATGAGCTCAAAAGAGGGTGAAGTGTACTTACCCTTGAAGATCAAGACTTTGGTTGCTTCTTGGACCAAATTTGTTGCCTCTTAGCTGCTGGAAAGCCTCTCCTTGCTGCTAGAATGGATTAGTAGTGGTGGTGCTTGGAGATGATGAAGAAATGGCCCTAAAACTTGAAGAAAATGGAGTTGTATGTATATGTATGCTCCAATCAACACTTGTGGCTTCTTCTCTTGAGTTGGGAGGACACTAAAATATGCAAGAGAGGAAGAGAGGAAATCTTTGCAAAAGGGGAGGGAAATGAGCTCTATATTTCCCTCCAAAGGGGTCCCCCGGAGAAGATATTTTTGGGGGAAAATCAAAGCACAGCTGGAATGCACACATCCCAAGGAAGCAGGCCGGCTAGCCACCTTTGTTGAAGGTGGCCGGCCGGCCACCCCCCCATGGCCGGCCGGCCAAGGGCAAAAATGGAAAGTGGGAATTTCTGGCCGGCCACCAAAGGTTGGTGTCCTCCCATGTGTGTACAACAAGACCCTATGGTTGGAAATTGGCAACTCTGAAACAGGAGAAACAACATGCCACCTTTAGGAGTGGGTCAAAAATGAAAAGAAGAATTACTAGCCGAGCTCTATTTTTTAGGGTCCTCCCATGTGTGTACAACACAAATATATGGTTTTGGCTCGAAGAAAATGGCCCTAGGGTGTTCAACATTAGCCCGGAAGTGAGAAAAGCAGACGGCTCGGGCACCGAGGAGCATAACAGTTCTTTGCTGAGACAATTGCTGGCCTCCCACCCTCCAGGACCTTCCTTATGATAAAACAAGGTACCGCCAAAAATGAACAAAAACCGATGCAAAACGAATGCTCGGGGCCAAAACACGCATTCGAGGTCCCAAAATGGCCGTTAAGCACGAAAGTGGTGTTTGGTCCCAAGGGTATCTAAGACCCCGGTGTCCCTCGAAGGGAGTAAATGAGATGCATGCGAAACCGGAGGAATTGGAGAAGGTTGGGTGGTCCCAACCGAGGCACACGGCCCAAACCGACTCACCGGGCAAGACTCAAAATGGGCAAAATGGCCTACGGCCACGAAATGTAGCCCACGGCCACTGAGAGATGGTCTACGAGACCTCTCCCTCTCCTCAGGAAAAGAAACAGAGAAAATCGAGTCTGGTTCGCAAACCGAGACAAGGCACAGAAGAGAGTTCGGGAGTCCGGAGGCAGGGCGCACGGCCGCGACTCTGAGACTTCTGAACGAGCATGATATGCAACATCACCGAGCGCTTAATCGGTGACGTCTGAGTCTTAAGATCGGTCAAAAATGGGGTGTCTACAGCAACCCAAGTTTGACTTGGGCTAGATTTTTGGAGTTAATTGTACAACAAGCATTTTCCCCTTAGTGTCCGAGACTGCAAGATCATAGAGTTCCAGACTCTAACTCAAGGAAACAAGACAGTGGTGGAATACGACCGTGCTTTTACCGAGTTGGCAAGATATGCGCCTCACATGGTCGATGACGAATACAGAAAGGCTAGGAAGTTCGAAAGTGGGTTACGTGGACCGATACAGGATCGAGTTAACATGCTCAACATGCCGACTTACGCCGGAGTATTGGACAAGGCCATCCTTGCAGAAGCTAACTTGAACCGATATCAGAATTTAGAAGAGAGCCAGAGGAAGAGACAGAACTATGATAATTGCCGAGTTCCGTTTAACGCCAAGAAGAAAGCAAATGTGGGCAGCCCCAGCAACTCGAACCAGGAAGGTAATACTGTCGACGCGTGTGCAAGTTGTGGGAAGCCGCATTCCGGAGTTTGCCGTTGAGCATCAGGAGCCTATTTTGAATGTGGTGAAATGGGTCATCGTGTGAAGGAATGTCTGAAGGCAAGGACTGATGATGGTAAGAAGAATGGGAGTACCTCGAGCTCTGCACAGAGAAATAACATCGAGGGCCTGTAGACGAGACAAAGGCGAGTTTTTGCATTGGTACCGGAGACACTCTCGAGAATCTTTGAGGCAGTCGTGTAAGTATACTTCAATCTGCTCTCAAGATGCATACATATTGATTGATTCGGGTTCTACACATTCATTTGTATCTGCTAAGTTTGCCGAGAAGTTAAATAGAAACAAGAACCCTTGATTATGTGTTATATATGTCTACTCCATCTGGGAGGACTATGATTGTTGCATCCATTTATAGGGCGTGTGTTGTTGTGATTGAGAGTGTAGAATTATTAGTTGATTTAATGCCGTTAAGCATGACTCACTTTGATGTCATATTGGGAATGGACTAGTTAGTAACGAATCATACATCTATTAATTGTGTTTCGAAGAATGTCACACTGAAACTCCCAAACCAATCCGAGGTTATTTTCCAGGGTAAAGAAGTAGTACCTCCACCTTACTTAATCTCATCCATGAAAGCCTATAAGTTGATCTAAAAGGGGTGTCAAGGTTATCTGTGTAGTATACTAAGTGATTTGAATGGAAGTGTTGAGCTAGCCGACATACTAGTTGTTAAGGAATTCCCCGACGTCTTTCCTAAAGATTTGCCTGGCCACTTAATCGATAGAGATAGAATTCTGGTTGACGTCATGACAGGAACCCAGCCTATCTCTAAGACACCCTATAGAATGGTCCCAGCTGAACTCAAGGAACTGAAACTACAATTACAAGAATTGTTGAACAAGGGATTTATTAGGCCGAGCACTTCACCTTAGGGAGCACCAGTTCTATTTGTCAAGAAAAAGGATGGTACACTTCGTCTTTGTATCGACTACCGAGAACTAAATAAGGTGACCATTAAGAATAAGTATCCATTGCCGAGGATTGATGATTTACTTGATCAACTACAAGGGGCACGGGTGTTTTCTAAGATTGATCTCAGGTCGGGCTACCATCAGCTGAAAGTTAAGGCCGAGGATGTTGAGAAGACTGTTTTTCGGACAAGATATGGCCACTATGAATTTTTGGTGATGCCCTTCGGAGTGACCAATGCTCCTGCAGCATTCATGGATTTGATGAATAGAGTCTTTAAACCGTACCTAGACGAGTTCGTGGTTGTTTTCATTGACGACATACTGATCTATTCCAAGAGTGGTGATGAGCATGAGAAGCATTTAAGACTAGCCTTACAAACCCTGAGGGACAGGAAATTATATGCCAAGCTTAGCAAGTGTGAATTTTGGCTTGCCAGCATCTCATTTTTGGGCCACGTGATCACTGAAGAAGGTATCTCTGTTGATCCAAGTAAGATTGAAGCCGTTGTGAATTAGCTAACACCGACTAATGTGTCTGAGGTTCGTAGTTTTCTGGGTTTGGCAGGTTATTACAGAAAGTTTGTGAAAGACTTCTCAAGGATTACAGTACCATTAACACAACTAACTCAAAAGGGAGTGGCATACGAATGGACCGAGGATAGAGAGTCAGCCTTCCAGGAGTTGAAGATGAGGTTAGTTACAGCACCAGTTCTTGTACTTCCATCAGGTAATGAGGAATTTCAAATTTACAGTGATGCTTCACATAAGGGTTTGGGTTGTGTATTAATGCAAGAGGGTAAAGTCATAGCATATGCATCTCATCAATTAAAACCTCATGAAAAAAACTATCCTACCCATGATCTAGAGTTAGCAGCCGTGGTGTTTGCTTTGAAGATTTGGCGTTATTACTTGTATGGAGCTTCTTGCCAAGTTTTCACAGATCACAAGAGTTTGAAGTATTTGTTCACCCAGAAGGAACTAAATATGAGGCAGAGAAGATGGTATGAATTACTAAAAGATTACTGTAGACACCCAATTTTTGACCGACCTTAAGACTCGGACGTCACCGATTGAGCGCTCAGTGATGTTGTATATTGTGCTCCTTCAGAAGTCTCAGAGTTGCGGCCGAGCGCCTTGCCTCCGGACTTCCAAACTCTCTTCTGTGCCTTGTCTCGGTTTGCGAACCAGACTCGGTTTTCTCTGTTTTCTTTCCTGAGGGGAGGGAGTGGTCCTGTAGGCTATCTCTCAGTGGCCGTGAGCTACTTTCCGTGGCCGTAGGCCATTTTGCCATTCGAACCGGTTCCGGTTTGAGCCGTCAGGCCGTGTGCCTCGGTTCGGGACCGCCCAACCATCTCCGATTTCTCCAGTTTTTGGAAAATGCCTCTGTTTTATCATTCCGAGGAACACTGGGGCCTCTGATGCCCACTTCGTAGCCGAACACCACTTTCGGTGCTTCTGACGATTTCGGGACCGGCTGCCCATTTGGCCCCGAGCTTTCATTTTGTATCAGTTTTTGTTCATTTTTGGCAGGTGCCTCTGTTTTATCATTATGAGGAACACTGGGGCCTCTGATGCCCGCTTCGTGGCTGAACGCCACTTTCGGTGCCTGCAACCCATTTTCGGGACCCCGAACCTCGCGGTTTGGGCCTCGAGCATTCACTTTGTATCGATTTTTGTTCAATTTTGGCAGGTACCTCTGTTTTAGCATCAAGAAGATCACTGGAGGGTGGGAGACCAGCAATTGTTCCAGAAAACCAGTTTTGCTCCTTCGGCGCCCGTTTTGCTCACTTCCGAGCCAATGTTGAACACCTTGGGGATATTTTCTTCGAGCCGGCACTACAGATTTGTGATGAGGGGACATGGAAGGACCCTAAAAAGTGGTGGTCGGCTAGTAATTGTTACTTTGATTTTTGAGCCTCTCCTTCAAATGCAATGTTGTGTCTCCTGTTTCAGAGTTGCCAAATTCCAACCTTGGAACCTTATTCTACACACATGGGAGGACCCTAAAACATGGTGGTCGGCCAGCAATTTTTTTTGTCCCATTTTTGGCCATGGCTGGCCGGCCAGGGGAGTGGCTGGCCGACCAGTTGGGGTGGCCGGCCGGCCACCTTCCAGAAAGCCACTTGGCCGGCCAGCTTTCTGCTTTTCACCTCTTTACAACTGTCCAGCTGTTTTTCAAAATATCCCTGTCCTCCAGGGGATATTTTGGGAGGGAAAGCTTGGGTGCATTTCCCTCCCCTTTTACACCCCTTTTGGTCCATTTAAGGGGCTGAGGAGCTCCTTTGCTAGGGTTACAAGATTTTCTCTCAAGAACCTCTCTTCCAAAACCTCCATTTTCTATCTCAAAAACCCTAAAAAACTTCAAGTTTCTAGCTCCTTTCTTCATCAACCCTAAGCACCACCATCACCACCTCCATTCCAGCAGCAAAGAAGTGATTTTCAAAGGCTAAGGACCAGCAAATTCAAGCCAAGAAGCAACAAAAGACTTGTCTTCAAGGGTAAGCCACTAATTCCCTTTTTCTAACATAATTTTGAATCAATTCTTTACCTTATTTACTCTCTGTTTTGGGCTCCGACCTCTACTGGTTTTAGGCTTATTTTGAGCCCCTCTACAACTTTGTAGAAGGGCTCAACTCTGTTTGGTGTCTCCATGACACACCTCTTTCAATATCACTCTTTATGCCATTATTTTGCATGCTTTATTTGACTTATGAGTGATCTGATTTCGAGCCTGTTATAAACTGTGAGTGGGCCTATTTTGAACCTTTCTTCAACTTTGAAGAAGGGATCAATCATGTTTGGCCTCTCTATCATGCACTTTCTTTGTAATCCTCCATATTTTCCGTAAAATTGCATGATTTATTTGGCTTATTTTTTATCTGATTTGGAGCATCTCATGAACTAACATTGTGCTTATTTTGAGCCCCTCTTCAACATTGAAGAAGGGCTCAACCTGGTTTTCATGCTCTACATGCCACTTGCTTTGAATTCATGTTCTACTCCTATTTTGCATGCTTTGTTAGGCTTATTTGGCTTCTATTTTCAGCCTTAATCAGGCTTTAAAAGAGCCTTATTTTGGCCTTCTCTTCATGTTTTGTTAAGGGTCTTAGGCCATTTTATAAATTCTTTTAGTACTTCATGTTATACCCCCTATTTGGCTCATTAGTTTGCATGCTTTGTTAGGCTTGCTTAGCTTCTGTTTTCAGCCTTAATCAGGCTTAGAAAGTGTCTTAAAATGACCCATTATTCATGTTTTGTTAAGGGTCCAAGGTTGTTTGATGCATGCTTTTGGTACCTCATGTTATAGCCTTTGTTGGCTCATTATTTTGCATGCTATGTTTAGCCTATCTACATGCTGTTTTGGGGGATGTCATCTCTTGTAAATGTGCATATTTTTGGCCCCTCTTTAATGTTGTAGAACTGTGTTTTTCAGTTTGAGCATTGTAGATACCACTTGCTTTGTAATTCTCCTCTTTTCCCCCATTTTTGCAAGCTATTTTTACCATACTTGTGATCATTGTTTGGTCTTGCTTTATACTGAAAAAATGTTAGTTTAGGGGCTGCCTTGCTACTGTTATACATGTTATGTCCATACTGTGCATGTTTAGTAGAAATTGTCGTTTGAACATAACATTGCATTTCGGGCATCGGGTGTAATTTTGTCATAATTCAGGGGCTATTTGTGCATCATTTTAGCTACTGAAATTTGCATTTTTCATATGCCATATGCCACATTTCATTTGCATGCTATTTCATGCCTGTATGTATTGCCTCGGTTTTGCGTGCCGTGTGCCGCGTATTTAAAGCGACTCATTTTCATCTCTCGGCAGCTTATGTGAGTGCGGCTGAGGCTCTCTCATGTAGTGTAAGCCCAATTTGCATTTTCTATGTCGTTTGCATTAGTATGCCTTTGGTTTGCGTGCCGTGTGCACACATTTCGGAAGACTCATTTTCATCTCGGCGACTTATGTGAGTGCGGTGAGGTCCTCTCATGTTAGTGTAAGCCCAATTTGTCATTTCATGCTGTATGTCACCGCCTCGGTTTACGTGCCGTGGGCACGCATTTGAGCACTTCATTTTCATCGATGGCGGCCTATGTGAGTGTGGTGAGGCCCTCTCACGTTAGCGTAAGCCCATCATTGCATTTAAATATGCCATTTCCTCGGTTTATGTGCCCGTGGGCACGCATTTCGAGGCATTTCATTTTAGTCTCATTGTATATCATATTTCATGCATTTTCTCCATTTGCGTGCCCGTGTACACGTATTTCGAGGCATGTCGTTTTTATCAGCATCGTTCATACTAGGATGTAACTTAGATCGCATTCGTGCATTTTCTCGGTTTGCGTGCCGTGTGCCGCATTTCATTTATCTCATTTTCATAGCATTGTGCATGCTAAATTATATATTAGATCGCATTCATGCCTATTTGCATTGCATTCATACATTTCGATTTGTGTGCGGGTGTGCACGTTTGAACATCTTCATTTTCATCCGCATTGTGCATACTAGGTTGTATCTTAGATTGCATTCATACATTTTCTCGATTTGCGTGTCCGTGTGCACGTATTTCGAGGCATCTCATTTTCATAGCATTATGTATGTTAGGATTGTATTTTAGTTGCATTTCATGCATATCATGCATATTGCATCGTGTTCGGGATAGGGTCGGTCAAGACACGAAGAAGCGAAAGCACGTTCGTTACTCCGTGGGCACGGTCTCAATTCCCAAGTCACCGACACTCCGGATTACCCATGATGGAGTTAGGTTTTGTTGTAGCATTCATGTGCATTCATCCTATATTGAGTTGTGCAATCCGATTCTCGGCCATCATGCATCGATATCGTGATTGGTGTACGAGGATCGAGGCATGCATATATGTGTGAAATACATTGCTATGCCCTTTTCACTGCTCTCCGTTGCGGCAAAATGAAGGATCATGACTCTTGAGTTTAGCACGCATTTAGAAAAAGTGCAAGCGAGAGGCTAATTAGGGCATCGGTGGATTTCGCGAGTAGCCCAAAATGCATCATCCATCGAAGCAAAGCGGTCACGGCTTGCATGCGATTTCTTATTTAATTTGTCAATTAATTAGAAATTTGTATATTTATTGAATTGTATTATTCTTTATTGAATTTGTATTATTATTTATTCGGACCCTCTGTGAGCAAACTTGTAATAAGGGTGTGTGAGTGTGATGTATGTCTTCAACCCCATTTCTTTCTTCCTTTTATTTACCGCTTACGATGGTTAGATATAGGGCATATTTCAATTAGCATCTGATGTAATGACATGTTTGCATCATTCACTGTTTTTGCATGCAGACTCGTAGCATCATAGCGCATCTGTATTTCAATTCCAAATTGAATACATGCTAACTGTAGCATCTCATATACGATGTTTAGAATAGCCGAGCCTGCTATAGTTGCATTTTGCATGTGTTGCATTAGGCATTTCAGCATATTTAGGATTCATGCATGATTTCTAATCAGCTTTTGTTTTGGCTAGGAGTACTCGGTGAGTTTTATGCTTTAGCATCCTTGCATGCGTGTGAGTGTTACCATGAATAGCATGCTTACCATGAGGCTATATGCTTATGTGATATAACTGCCTTGAATGCCTGTGGGTGGAGGTCGAGTTATACGAATTGGAACAATTCATCAAATGTGTTTTAAGCCCACTAGATAGTGGCAAAATCATGTTTTCTAAGCCCACGAGGGTAGCAAATCCAGCGTCTTAGCCTACTTGCGAGTAGCACCATCAAACCATTTTCAAACAAACAAACACGAAATGTTTAGTTCCAATTTAGCGATTAGGTCTATACTTGTATCTTTGTCGCATCACATAGTAACCTAGGCTAATACTTGAATAAGAACTCACAATGTTTTCAAAAGCAGATATCATGGTTAGTAGAGGCGGTCTTTGGCCGTGAAGGGTGCTCACGATGTGACCTTCCCTAATCGTACCCAAGTTCGAACCAACTTTGGTGATAGCGAACGTGGCCTTTGGCACCGAGTCAGGGTTTCCTAAATTTCCCATTTTAAAATATTTAGGTGGCGACTCTGTTATCTGGCAAAGCAATCCATGTTTGGCACTTCTTTCAAAAAAAATTTGTTTTCCTTCAAAACGATTTGCCGGATTTGGACTCTTTGGCTCAAGATTGAGAACCGTGACAATCGAGTCGATTATGCGAGGTCCTCGCGGGCTTATTCTGATTCTGGCGACTCTCTTTGAGATTTAGAGAACTTGACTCGAACTCATGATATCTGGTTTTTAACTACATTTGTGTGTTTCTTTGCATTGCATTTGCATTGGTGCGCCTAGGACACCGTGTTTGCCATATGCCATTCGAGCGATTTGGGAGGCTTGTCTTATCAAGTCATGTCCGTAAAATTTGATCGGCTCTGAGCTCTGACGACATGGGAACACAAACCCGGTTTCTGGGGCACCACCCTGACCATTCGACCTAGTGCATATTGAATCCATAGTGACCATTCCAAACTAGGGACGGGTTGCTTACCCGTTTATAGGTTGTTTGAAGCCATTGCGTGCGTAGTGAACCCCTAGTTCTGACGAAATAGGGCGAAACCCTACTAACATAGGGGTGTTTTGGCTCTCCTTATCTGCTATGTGCTTGTTAGAGTCGTCTCTCGAGAATGCATGTATCGATTAAGTTTGGGCATCGAACTGCGGGCATCATTCGATATCGAGAATCGGTTGTCTGCGGATATCGATTGATTTAGAAACGATAATCTGAGCATGATCGATGGTTGAGCGATGTATTTCGGCTTATCAAGCTGCGTGTTGTATGCGTGTGTGTTGTGTGTATTTAAATTAAGTTGTTATCTTTGCCCGTTTTACGGTCATTTATTTCCTTTTGCTTTATTATCTTTTTTGCTAGGGCGGGTTTGTATACGATTGCTTCGAGCGGTCGATACTCCCCAAGCAATTTGGACCGCGAGTCGCCGACTCAACGTCGAGGATCTAGTTGCCGGACATCGATGTTCCCTCTTTACCCCGATCACGGAAGAAGGCGAAGGCCGCGATTGTGTCGAGCACGGATCACCGGAGATGGTCTACTCTAGTGTCACGATCGGGTTGAGATTCTGTTTACGCTATAGAGATACACTTGCGGTTATTGAGATGGAACAACAAAATCTGACAATGGAGGCGATGATCGCCCGGATGAATGAGCATGAAACAAATGCAAGATGATGCTATCGCCCGGTGAATTTTCTAAGCAATGAGCCAGTTGTCATGGCCCAACGATCGAGTTGATCACAGTTAGCAATGAAGCGCGCATCTGCTTCACACAGTCCCTCCTCCACTAGGGCACATCGGGTTCCTCCTCCACGGGGCCCCATTACGAGATATCTCTGGCGAATGCTCCTCCAAATCCCGAATACCAGAACACCGAATACCCTCCCAAATCCACAGCGCTCTGCCAAACTTCCAAAACACCCAAGAGGACACGGGTCTTCCAGAAATTTGGCTCGCCCTTCTGCAATTGTCCAAAATATTACACCCAATCACGGACTCTCCATTCGAGTTCGAGGTAGACGAACGACTCTGAAATTGAGCAAGTTGGAAAAGCTCTTCAAGAAATCACGGGTGAAGGCCATCCCGGATATTGAAGGCGGCTACTTGATGTGGCCGTAACATTGCAGACGATTTAAGATGCCCCGGATCGATCGCTTTGATGGGTCAAGGGACCCCATGGTTCATCTCTGTTTTTCGGACATCTTGCGGCCAATGGGCCTAACGGACTCTGAAACTCTCCTTTGTTTGGCGAACCACATCGGGGAGTGGCCATTTGGTATGCAAAGTTGGATAATGATGTCAAGAGGAATTGGGATGAGCTAAGCGAGCCTTCGTTGCACAATATTCATATAATACTCGGATCGAGATTACAACCGTGATCTCGAGACAACAAGCGAGAACGAAGAGACTTTCTCGATTTTGTAACCGGTGGAGAGCCAAGGCATCGATGATGACCTTGAGGCCAAGCGATAAAGATCAAATTCGGATGATTGTCGCAATCTCAACCGAGGCTTATCAAGAAAATGATTGTAGTTCCTTCCCACCTTCGGACTTACGATATGGGGGTGCAAATTGAGGATGCCATGAAGCAAGGGTTGATTGACCGGGATCGGGGGCGACCGAAGAACATTCAATCGTAATAACAATGCGGGCGGCGGCTCTACCAATACAAGAACTTGGAGGTCGGAATGGTCACCACCAATCCCTCCCCAACCAAGGCCCTTGGCCACACCTTTCGATGCATCGGGAGGCGATAACCAAGCTTCAAGATACCAATCCGGTCAGCGAACCTTCTCTCCACTACATATGCCTTTGTCCAAAGTCCTCGGGGTTCTAGTCGAGAAAGGGCATCTAAAACCCTTGGAACAGGCCCCCTCCAAATCCACTCCCCTTCCCACAACCCGACCAAATATTGCAAATACCACCGGCTGACATGGTCATGATACCGACCAATGTTACAATTGCGTCATGAGATTCAAGATCTCATTGACAAAAACATCATTCTACCTCCGGCGACCCAGCGTTACAACCAACCCACTCGCGCATAACCAAGATCCACCCAAAAGAATCAATCTCATCAAGCTGGGGCGTGTCTTACGACCCTAGTATCTACATTACTCCCTCCACTTACCCAAGCCAAGGTGATCCTTCTGATAGCCTGACTTGTGCATGATGGACACCTCCACAACTTTGAGCCAAAGGTGGTGACCACGAAAATGGAGCAGAGGCTTAGGAAACAAAAGCTGTTGAGTGCAGGGTGGAAGCGATCTGAGAATCTGGCTGGCGAGCTTATGATCCAGTGGATATATCTTGTCAATGAGCCGGCCTAAAATTTGAGTGTGGGGTTGCAGGAAGAAAGAATTGTGTATGATCGGGGACAAACTTGAATCGGTGGGGATGATCGACAACGATGGAAGAGGACTTCACCAACCTCCGGTTTTCAACGACCAAGAATCGGGGATGCATCAATCAAGCTGGTTTGAATCTGAAGTCGTGAAGTCGTCGGGTGGTTGGATGATCGACCGGATATTGTACCATTTGTGGCGGAAGGGCGAGTCAGATTGAATTGGGAGGCGCCCGGTCTGAAGAATTTCGCTCGGGAGCAAGACATTTTGAAAACCGAACAATTGACCTTTGGAGGAACAAGAAAAGAAATGGGATTACGAGAGGATCCAGAAAAGCAAGAACCATGAGGAGGTTGAGAATCTTTGTGAGCACAAAAGCTGAACATCTTTGTGAGCATGTGGGAGGAAAATCTTTGAGGCGCAAACAAGCCGGAACAGACAGTGCGTGCTAGATGCTAATGGAATGTGGTGGGAAGATGGCGACTTGTATCTCGCCCACCTGAGGCGAAGATTGGGCGGGTGGCCAACAGGCGGCACACAGTACCTCGAAGAGGTGGACCATATGACTAGAAGTGGGCGGTATTTCAAGCCCCCACACCTTGATCAACTTGAGGCATCGGGGAAAGATAAAAAGCGGAGAAGCGGAGGAGAAGCAAGTTGAAGAAGAGGCATCTTGAAGCAGTTAAAAGAAAATACAAGCGGAACATCTCCATTTGGGGCGCTTATGGCTTCAAGGGTGCCTGACATTTGTCCTCTCTGCTATGGACAAAGCCAAACTCTCTATCGAAACTACGCGGAACAACTAGTTGGGCTAGTCTTTCGGGAGGAGGTTCCCGGCATTGACCTTTTGGATAAGGCGCCGCTGAGGCGTGGATCATATAGACCCTCTACATCTCTGTAGAATCACGAGGGACAAATGGATTCGGTAGTACTTGTTGATCTGGGTCCGCTATTAATGTCTGCCCGAGCAGGCGTATGCAATTGGGTTAAAACTGCGGACTTCACCGACTACTCAAGTGATCGAGCCTCGACAATACAAGTAGGGATGTCACAGGGGACGATAAAAATCAAACCAAGATTGGGCTGGACAACCGAGGTAGATTTTCATGTCTTGGAGGTCCTGCATCTTTTAACATGCTTTTAGGCGACCACAGTTTGCATCGGTGAAAACTGTCTCATCTACTCTACATCAAATGGTGAAATACCCCTATGGAAAGGGAGTAGCCATTGTTTTGGGAATTCATCAATCCATCCTCCTCAGGAGTATCTCGCCGATCTTGGAGATTGAACACGGCATGGAAGACATGTTCATATCGAGGATTTACTTTGGTGAGGCAGGGTGGTGCAAAACATTATGGTACGTGAATGAGGGTGTGTATGTCGGTGCTCAAGCCGTCTACCTCATGAACAAGCTACAACATATCCGGGATGGGATTGGGAAGAAGCGGCGAGAAAGAGTCGCGTTGGCGAAGTGCCACACAATCCACATACCTTTGGATTGGGTTATCGCCCAAAGAAGATTGGGCGAGAAGGAAAGAAATGGCAGCGAGCGAAGCAGTGGGAAGCCTTTTGATCTAATGCAGGCCCATCGAGGAGTACCTGAGCAGACGCTTTGTCGGGAGAGACTTTCCATTTGCGGCTTCGAGCCATGGTTGAGCAGCGGAGAGAAGCGCGTGCAGGTTTGAAATCTTCTTGACACGCAACTATCGGGGATAGCGTTGCCCGAGGCGAACAGACCCAACAAGCGAAATTTGGCGAGAATAAAGGAGAGGATTACGAGAGCACGGAATTGGAAATGGGGTACTTGGCATGTCTCCTCTCGATCCTCCGTCGACCAAGATTGCAGGAATAACTTCATGGTTTCCATGATTGGGGATGAAAGCAGTGTGAGCCGACCCGACTATCTTGGATGCATCAATCGCACCCTCTCTCTTGGCGATCTGAGGAGGATTTTTGTCAGCGGCAAGGTCGGGTAGTGGCGAATCTGATTCCACGAGTCTGTGAGTCGGAATCGGGTTCGGCTCGAAGTCTGAGTCTGGTACTCTGAGGTGTCAACCGGATGCCTGATCTGTCGAGTCGTCTTTTCCTTTTCATTTGAGTCTGTTGTAGATGAATTGGATGATTTGGATGTGCCTAATGAGAATGAAGCACTGTGGTTTCCGAGTACTTTTACGTGCCCCTAATTTATTGCATTAATTCGGACTTTCAAAATTTTGATCAAAAGCAGCGAGGCGAAGTTCCTCGGTTTCTAGCGTCTAATTGAGCAAGAGCAAGAGATTTGTTAAGCCATTAATGGATGAAATCATTTCCGTGAACATTAGTCTTGAGGAGGACCCATGGTGGTCGGATCGGGTCCACGTTGTCTTCGAGAGCAGCGCTTAGTCGCTTTATTAAAAGATTTCAAAGATGTTTTCGCGTGGTCCTCTGAAGACATGCAGAATCGATCTGAGATTATGCGACATCGGATCCCCCTTGACCCGAGGCCCGACACATCAGCGAAGCTCGGAAGGATCCGCGGATTGGGCTCTCAAGATTAAGGAAGAGGTCACCAAGCAAATTAGCGGGCTTCTGCTGTATCTGAATATCCGACTTGGTTGGCCAACATTGTTCGGTGCCAAGAAAGATGGCGGGATTGGTGTGTGTAGACTTGAGGATTTGAGCGAGCTAGTCAGAAGGGCGACTTTCCTGCCACACATTGATGAGTTAGTGGACTTCCACGGCGGGGCATGCATTGCTCTCATTCATGGATGGCTTCTCGGTACAACCGGATAGTGATGGCGCGGAAGATAGAGAAAACGCATTCACCACCCGTAGAACATCACTGCTAGGGTAATGCCGTTTGGGTTGAAAAACTGGGGCTACTTATCAGCAGACGCGACCACAATACTACATGATATGATCCACAAAGAGGTTGAGGTGTCGTGGGCGACATGATTGTCAAGTCAAGGAAGAGAGCCACTACGCCTTGCACAAGTTTTCCAAAGGATCGGGGAATTAGGTTCGGCTAAACCCTCGAAATGTACATTTGGTGTTCTGAGGGAAAAATCTTTGGGGTTTGATTACATAAAGGGGCATCGAGGTCGACCCTTCCAAAATCAAGGCCATCTTAGAAATGCCACCACCGGAATGAAAAGGAGGTCGAGGCTTTTACGGGTAAAGTGCAATTCATAAGGCGGTTTATTTCAAAACTAACCTTGACTTGTGAACCACTTTTTGGCCTCTGAAGAAAGGAAAGAAGTTCAATGGGGACGATGTCAAAATGCATTTGAGCAGTTAAAGAATATCTCTGAGAACCCACCGTTTATCACCGTGAGAACCGGAAAGCAGATTGATTTTGTATCTGTCGATGGCGAGACCACGATGGGCTGCATGCTTGCACAAGAATCGAGAAGATAGGGTGGAAAAGCCATCTACTATTTGAGCAAGAAGATCTTTGGAATATGAGACCCGATATCGCCCATTTGGAAAAAGGCTTGTTTAGCTCTGGTATGGGCTACCGGAAGTGCGGCACTACTGTTAGCTCACTCTGTAATGTTGGTTTAGCGACTTGATCCCATCAAATATCTTTTAGAAACCGGTAACTTATGAGTAAACTAGCTCGTTGGTTCTTTGTTGCTCTCGAATTTGATCTCACATATGTGGCATAAGTCGATGAAAAGGAAGAAGCGATGGCGAGTTCCTTCGACCACCGGTTGAGGGATGAAGCGATTGAGTACCTATTCGGATGAATCAATTACGCATATCGGCGAGAAATTTGGACAATGTACTTTGTGGGCGTCAAATCGGCATGGGTATGGGATAGGAGTGTTCTTGATAGCACGACAATTCCGTATCCCTCTAGCCTTCAAACTCGGTTCAAAGTCTCAAATAATGAAGCGAGAATCTGGCGTGCATTCTTTGGTTTAGGCGACCCTAGAACTAGGGGCAAGGCAATTTGGATGTCATTGGGGATTCGAACCTTGTTGTGTCTCAAGCTAAAGAATGGAAAGTAAAGAGGAAAATATGATGATGTATCACCAAACCTTGGATTTCTTGATTCCTCGGTTTGAAAAGCTAAATTTCACTCATCTACTAAGAGAACAACAAGTTCGCAGTTAAGCTAGCAACTCTATCATCTATGATAGACATCCGTGTGGAGTCGGATCGTCGATCATCATCGACGAAATTTGTACTGCCTATGAGTCGATTGCAACCATAGATGAAGTTCGGGGCGAACACCCTTGGTACTCGATATCTGGAACTTCTTGGAGAAACATACCGCCCGAGTAAATGCCAAAGACAAGAGGGCAATCGGAAGAATGGCGATTCGGTTCATCATCTGCGGAGGTAAAGCTGTATAAGCAGGGTCATCTGGGAATGCATAAAGCGTGTGTTGATCTTTGAAGAGTCAAGCGTCGATGGAAGCCATCACGGGGTGAATGTGGTGCACACATGAATGGGGTGATGTTGGCGGAAGATCCTTAGACAAGGTTATTATTGGTCCACCATGGAGGAGGATTGTATTGGTTTTCGTCGGCGATGCCACAAGTGTCAAATTCATGCAAATCGCATGAACATCCGCCGTCAAAATTGTACAACATGACCGCCATGGCCATTTTACATGCAGGAATTGATGTAATTGGGTATTCGCCAAAGGTCGAATGGGCATGAGTTCATCTTGGTAGCGATAGATTATTTCACAAAGTGGGTTGAGGCCCAATCTTATGCGATGTTGAAAGCTTCTGCGTTGCAAAATTCATCGAAACAACATCATCTGTCGCCTCGGGGTCCCCAAATGAAATAGTTTGGACAATGGTTCCCACTTCAAAAGGAGGTGATTGATTTGTTGGAGAAATACAATGTGGCTTTTCATAAGTCGTCTACTTACGACGCAAACCAGCGGGCGATTGAGGCCGCCAACAAGAACATCAAGCGCATACTACGAAGATGGTGGAAACCTATCGGGGTGGCGGATAATTTGCCGTTTGCTCTGTGGGGCTCAAGACTTGATTAGAACTTCTCTTTGGGGCGACTCGTACTCATTGGTCTATGGGATGGAGGCGTTACGCCTATTGAGATTGAGGTCCGTCATTACAGTATTGGCGAGTGCGGATAATAAAGCGGATTGGCGACAAAAGCAGTTGAGAACTCATGCTTTTCGATGAAAGAAGGTTGAAAGCAACATACCACATCCAAGGTTATCAAGCAGAATCATGGGACTTTTAACAAGAAGGTTAAGTCTAGGAACTTGAAAGAAGGAGATTTGGTACTCAAGGACAACGAACTCCTATTCACGACCCAAGGGCAAGTTCGGACCCAATTGGTGGTCCCTTACATTATCAAGTCAATGCAGTCGGTGGAGTGTGGTTACGATGGATCTAGATGGCTTAGAGTTTTCCCAACCGATCAACATGGACAAGTTGAAGAAATACTACCCGAGAGGCTCGCTGGGCGAAAACCGAAAAGGCGACCTAGGCAAAATTGAGCATAGAAAATTTGAAAATTATAAAAAGCGAGCTCATAAGGTTGAAAACCCCATAAAGGCGGCCTTGGCAAAAGTTAGGCGCAAAGGAGGCGAAAATACCGGCGAACCTAAGCTGAACTACATAAGACTTGATTCCCATCTTTGGGATCGTGGCGACTTCATCTTGAAGTTCGGTCACAATCTTTTCCCCGATCAACTTTGTCCATTGATCATCTCGGTCATCTCTATTCATCGGCATTTATTGTGATCTCGATGCAGTGCTATTAGGACTAGGGGCAACTTTCCGTTGCAATGAAGTGTTCTTGGCATCATCGGACTAGGGGCAACTTTCGTTGCTATGAATTGCGAGCACTTTTCGGACTAGGGGCAACTTTCCGGTTGCTAGGATTGAGGTTGTGCATCTCGGTGAGATCTCAAGCGTGTCGATTTGATTCATTTGAAAATAGTTTTGAAAAGTTTTAATAAAAGTTGACTTTGTTCAAATTAATCTTTTCACAACTAAGACCATTTTGGACCAAAAGTGGAGAATTTTGATACCACAACCTTCAATTTCATTGATTTCAAAAGCGAGTTCTCTTGCTCTTGCATACAATTGAAGTTGCTTTTTATTACACTCATAAAGAAAACTTGAAAGTACTAATAAAGCAATAAATCGGGGCATAGTCAAGTCGGTGTCCTGCGCCCCTTCGAGCTAGTTGAAGCCTCGATGCCAACAGGCCCAACTTTGTGCTTCTTCATTGAGCCAATCGGCCTCATCGGACAAAGTCTTGTTGAAAATAGGCGGGGCAGAGCTCTCTAACTCTCCATCTTTGCGACTGTCCAGTCGGTGTCGCCTCGAGCTGGAAATGTGGCGGATACTCTATCCTCTCGGTGGGCAAGTCGATCATGGCCAAATTAGCGCGAGAATCTGGAATGGGAAATAGAACACCTGTGAGTCAAGCCGTCAGTCAAATCCGACTGCCGTGACATGCTATAGCTCATTGTGGGAGATTAAGCCAAGACAACGCCACGCAATGCGATCCAGACAAGTTGCACATCCATTCAAACCACCATCTCATCGAGGAGCATTCACTAAGCGTTGCCGAAAAAGTAACCTGTTGAGTAAAGGGGCAAGAGTCCACAACTTGCAATTTATCCATCAACCATATCGGGAGGGATGAAAAATGAGAAGAATAAAGAATAGAGATGTGCGATGAGAGAAAAGTAAGATAAGGGTTTTGTGAGAAAAAGCAGGCAGGGCAGTGATGTGAGTGAATATACATGTGAGCTTGGGTGGGAAACATTACACCTGTGATGGTGGACTCCCATAAACTGGTTGTCTCCGTGTAGAAAGCATCAAGCCCATCGGTGTCTCGGCCAATGTCATGGCGTCTGACTCTTCCATCCCTCAAGCCTTGGCGACTTCAATCAAGCGGATACTAGCTCCTCCGGGATCCAGAGACAAGCGAAAATGAGACAATAGGCACTGGCGGAGGCGTCTTTGCGGAAGCCTTGCCAATAGTGGTTCTTTGCGGTCACGGCGTCGGAGAATCGATGCATCGGGCTCGGAATATCAACTTTCCGTCACTAATCGAGATCGAGCATCATGGCGTTGAGACGCACATCCGCCCTAAGGCTTGGGCATAGCTAAAATTGATTAGAGGCGAAATTTCCTCGCCTCGCTCGGACTCCATCAAGGCTTGAAAATCTTCAAAAGTAGGACATACCTCTTGCCTTAAAGCTAAAGGCGTCGTCACGGGTTCCAAAACCTTGCAGCGGAGAGGAAAGGAAGATCGGTGGAGTCGGCTTAGCGTGAATAGTGCATTCAAGCCAAAACCGGAAGTTCAACTTCTCCAAGCCATCTAAAGAAGAAATCCAAAATGTGAGATTTTACATGAGAAATGCCTCCATTTTTTGCGAGGAAAGGTGATGAAATGAATGAGTTCAAGGGTGGGGCTTTTATAGAGGGCAAAACACTATTCAAAGGACACGTGTGAAATTTGGAGGTTCTGGGAGAGGTGGCCGGCCGGCCATCTATCCTAGTAGGCCGGCCACCTTCTAGTCTTCAAATGTAAAATGTTTTTGGCCGCGCGTTGGTCTTGTTTTGCCCGGGGGAAGTTTGAGGCACTATTTATGCATCAAGAATGTTGAAGGCCTCCATTTCTATCGATTTGGATACATTCCATTATCCGGATTGTCCGTCGAAGTATGTTACATTGTATTTTGCTTATCGAGTTGTTGTTTTGTTTATCGAGTTGTAAGTTTTGTCGGTATATGCATTTTATGTTTTGAATTGTTGCTTTTTGGTTCGCAATTTTGTTAAGTCTTGTTTATTGAGTCGTTAACATTGTTGTACTTTGTTTATCGAGTTGTAAACTTGCTAAGATTATTATTTCTTAGAGAGTCGATTCGTTTTAATTTGTTCGTCGGTTCACTACGACCCGATAAATACATGAGGCACATTTTATCAATTCCATTTTGTGCAAAATGATGCGATCGATGCTAAATTTCAAATACAAACATCTTTTCAAAAATTGTTTCATTCCATTATGTTTTACAACAAAATAAAAGGTACAAGTTTTCTGAAAATAGAAGCGCCTAACAATGTGCAAAGTGCTACAAACTACTAGCCAAAAAGTAAAATAAAGCAAGAAATGGCATCGGTATCCTCGGGAGCAGGAATGAGGAGGTCCTCTCATCCTCTTCTGGGATAATCTCTGCATCATCATCACCATCCGGATCATTTGTCATCCTCCGGATCTCCCTCGGGCTCGTCTCGCTCCGGAACCAAGGCTGGAGCCTCCTCCCGAGAGATGTCTCGACACAGTCTGCGACCTCCTCCTCCTCATCCTTGACAATGGGTGCCTGCGTCTGCGAGGCGACCTGCTCCTCGAGCTCCTCGGTAAGGCCGGATGGCCCGGCTCCTCGAGGCCCGATTACCTCAGTAGGTCTAGCACCTCGACCTCTCTGAGAAGGCCTGATGGCCCACCTCATGACGAAGTATATCTGGAGGCATCTGAAAATGAAAAGTGCAATACATCGATTCGGACATAAAAGCGGTGCAAGTCTGATATGTGAATGGGGTGTGTGCGGATGTGTTCTACCAGTCTATCAATCTGTGAGAATGTTCAAAACCGGCATGTTATGAAATATGATAAATGAAAGAGATGAAGGGTACACAGAAGCCCATGATGGACATCTGTGCCTCTCTCTGCAGGACCATCCCCTCAAGTGAGGCCACCACCAGAGCATCTGGTCTATGTACTCAGGGTGGGCTGCGGACACAAGCTCAACTCATCAATAAATAAAGCAAGCGCCAAAATATACGTGTGACAAATGAAAATGGTAGAACATCTGGGTGGTGAGTCGGGATCAGCGACATATACGTGACCGAACATCGGAGGCTCCATAGGGATCGGAATCGAATAGTCCCATCGCCAACTTCGTCAACTCGATCGGCATATCGGCCATCGGGATGATCGAGAGTCGGAGGATCGGAGGAATCGAGCGCCTCTACCTCTAAATGCACCGGCCACTGCTAGAAGAGGATGTCTGCGGCCGCAGACGCGGCTCGAAGATGGTGCGCTTGATGGGCCTCGATGGTGGAGTCCGTACTCCGTCAAGGGCATCGGATATATCTTGGCGATAGGTGGCGTAGTTCCCTCAATGAGATGTAATAAAAGCATCGGTGCCTGCATGTCCATAGTGACCTCCTCGATAGATAGCACATCGGCGATCCGCATAGTGGGTGGAGAGCCTGATGGGAGGTCTGAGAATCATACCCCCCACAGCTGGCGTTCCCGAGAACCAAGCCCTACCGGTCCCTCGGCGAGGAACCTATCTTGGGAACTAGTCGACCCTCAGTCTTGATTCTCGAGATCATCGCCAAAAGCGCGGGGTTGCCAAGTGATCTGCGGATAACCGGTGCATAAATCAATCAATCGAGAATATATAGAGCAAGCCAAGAATGAAAATGAAAAGGCGAGGATTACGAAATACCTCTGTCGCCCGAGCGATTAAAATCTTGTCGCGAGAGAAGAAAGTCTCTCGAGGCCTCGATAAGTGCTCGCCCTCAAACATCAATGAAAATGAAGTCATAGGAGGTCTGCCACCTCCATCTCGAGCTAATGTGGAAATATGCATATACCCATAGTGAGAAAAGCGATCTTGGATGTGAATACAATGTGCTAAAAGGCAGAATATAGAGTGCAAAGTGCACCGTGTATGCAGTGAACAAGTAATGAGGAGCAAAAATGTAAATCAAGAGGACAGAATGTACCTTCCAGGCTCTCCAGTAGCAGAGTAGAGTCCCCAGCGTGCGAGGCTGCGCTCATGTAGCAATAAAGGGTAGCTAGGCGGTGCCGCCTAATCATCTTGATTGACTGTGATAGGTCTACTAGGGCACTCAAGAATCTGCCGACCATGTTCCCTCTATCGACAAAGCAGTGGTGCCAAGAGGAACATGAGAAACCAGGTATCTTGCTCGACCTCCTCGGAGACTCGGGCTCCATCTGTGGCCGGAAATGAGAAGAACCAAGTATCTTGAACCCTCCGGAAGCTCTGTCTCTGGTAGGAGTGCCCCCAAAGATGCATCAGCGGCCTCCTTGACCCATATCTTAAATCGTGGGGAATGGGTCCACCGCCTATGTCTAGGCAGTGGTCTGACAAAGTCGGTGAGGTCATGGTCATATCGGTCGCGAAAATGGAAAAGAATTGGTGGTGTCCCACCATCTCTCCTTGAGCGACAAATAGTGTCCTCTTGATAAGGCGATTGTGATAACCCCTGCAGAATGGTCCAAATCCTGCGAAGTCAACGAAGTCGGGGCGGCTTAGGAAGCTCGGCATACCACTCCCTCGGCGGTGGAGCCATATCCTCGCCTTTGTCACGAGAGCGACTGCATTTAGAATGAATGCATGTATCGACAAATGAAGTGAAAATGAGCTATCGGCAAATGAAGTGAAAATAATTGTATGCTAATACTAATGAAAATGAAATTGCAAATTTGGTGTTTTGCGAAACGGTGTGTAATAAAGTGAAAAAAAATACATATTGGTGTTTTTATGTGGGCGTGTTCAAATTTGAGAAAATTAGTGAAACATGTTCACATGAATGAAATTTGAGTGTTGATAGAATTTGGTATTTGAATTGCGTGTTCAAATTTGAGAAAATTAATTAGTGGGCTATGTGTTCACATCGAATCTGGGCTGCGTGTTCGATAAATTTGGTATTTGAAACGCGTGTTCAAATTTGAAAATTAGTGGGTTGTGTTCACATCGAATCTGAAATTGCGTGTTGATAAATTTGGTATTTAATTTTTGGCAATTTTGTTCAAAATCGATGAAATTTGTCGTTCACTTCAAATCTGAAATGCGTGTTGATGCATCGAGTTTGAGGTATGTGTTCTACTCTTAATCGATTAAATTTGTCGTTCACTTCAAATCTGAGCTCGTGTTGATGCATCGAGTTTGGGGCTGTGTTCTACTCTTAATCGATTAAATTTTGTCGTTCACTTCAAATCTGGGCTGCGTGTTGATGCATCGAGTTTAGAGTGTGTGTTCTACTCTTAATCGATTGGGCTGTGTTCACTTCAAATCTGGGCTGCGTGTTGATGCATCGAGTTTGGGGTATGTGTTCTACTCTTAATCGATGGGTATTGTGTTCACTTCAAATCTGAAACTGCGTGTTGATGCATCGAGTTTGGGGTATGTGTTCTACTCTTAATCGATTAAATTTGTGTGTTCACTTCAAATCTGGCTGCGTGTTCGATGCATCGAGTTTGGGGCATGTGTTCTACTCTTAATCGATTAACATGTGTTCACTTCAAATCTGAAATTTGCGTGTTCAGTAAATCTGAGTTTTGGGACTGCGTGTTCTATTCTTAGTCGGTATGTGCTGTGTGCTCATGTTCAACTTTGGGCTGTGTGTTCCGCGAATCAATGTTTGAGTCGTGTGTTCAATTTCTAACTAATGTGTACTGTGCGTTCACAATCAGTCAATGAGCTGTGTTCATGAAATTCAAGTGGCTAAGTCACGTGCTCAGGATGCAAGTACTATGTCATAAGCTAAACTGTGTGTCTAAGCATGGCAAAGGTACAAAATGCAAAAATACAGCAAATGAAGTAAAATACCTCTCGTGCCTCGTGGGAGAGTCTTTGCTCGACTCTCGCGGAAAGATCCCCTGTACCCGTCGTTGAACTTCGATGAAATAATGGAAAAGCGCCATGAGCCTATGTCTGCATTGGGCGTATCGATCGGGAACAAAAGGGCGAACCCTCGGGGGCAATGTCATAATATCAAAATCATCTCCGGCGCCGGGAAAGCCTCCACCGTGAGGGAAATGACCTGCCATGTCAAGAAATCTGCAAAGAGAAGCAAAAATGAGCAAAATGGGCCAAATTTGGAAAAAAGTCAACAAAAAGTCAACTCTCGAGAAATGAAAAGTCAACAAAAGTCAACTCCCAGGAAAATTTTCCAAATATTGAGACAAACTTACCTCAAGTGGTGAAAATGAGAAGAGACGCCCCGGAATCAAAATTTAGTCGGCTCAAAGTGCTTATTTGGAAGATTTATAAAAACAACTTGCGTGGAAAGTAGGAGGCGTATAAAGTGCCAATTTGAAGGAGAAAATGGTCTAGGGAGCAAGGGAAGGAGTTTTCACAACTTTGGGTGTGATTTGGATTGAATGGAGGTGTGTATATATAAATGGGAAAAATGACCAAAATGCCCCTTTTTTTGGCGGGTGTGGGCAAACCACCTTTTTTTTGGCCGACCCCTTTACTTTTTTGCCCTGGCCAATGGCCTCTCCTAGGGAAATGGGCTGGCCGTTGGTGGTCCCCACCCCCTCCCCTACCTCTCTGCAAATTTTGAGGAAAATCGGAGTTCCCGGGACCTGAAAAAGTTCAAGAAAAGTGCACTTTCTGGCACCAAATTGCTCCGCCGGAACTTCAATTGCAATTTCTGACATGTGTCTCATCATTATTCATCAAAATCAGAGTGTATCCTTTTTAAACATGTTGTGACCTCTCCGGGAGGTGAATCAAAGGCCGCGATCGAGTTGCCGTCGCCGAAATGCGCGTTTCCTAGCTCGTTGTTGCGCAACAAACGGGCACCCTGATTTGTGCTCATTTTGCATTATTTGGCTCGTAATTTGCATTCTCATGAATATTTTGCATTGTCATGCATGATTTCTTGATGTATAATACTTTTGTGCGTAAACATGCGTTGTCACGCATTATCTTTTCTCACATTGCGATGCATTCATTCGCCGACACTGTGTGTGTCCAACTCTTAGAATCATAGGAATCGCATTGAATATATGTTGTTAGCATATTGTTCTTGTTGAATTTCTCTATTTTGCAGGCACGATATTGTATGTACGATTCATTTGAAATTTGGTGCGACCCAGGAATCGCGAGTGTCGTATCTTCTCCGTGTGAGACGCGACGAGACTTGACTAATTCTCCGCATTCCTAACTGCATGAAATGTAGTTGTTGCTTTGCATTCTTGCTTAGAACTGTTGCATCTATTTGTCAATACTTGCTTCATTACAGCTTGCTGCACTTGCATAATCACTTGGCTCCGTGCCTGTCACTTCGCATTTTGCCTCCTGCCTGCGGGCACGCCTACGGGTGCACATATCTGTTCATCTTGTATGATTGTCTAAGTCTTCGGCCTTGCCAAAGATGGGTCGTCTCTGGGCTTTGACATTCACTCTCGTCACTTCTTGACTTCGAGTTACATCAAGAGGGCAACATAGACACCCCATTTTTGACCGACCTTAAGACTCAGACGTCACCGATTGAGCGCTCGGTGATGTTGTATATTGTGTTCCTTCAGAAGTCTCAGAGTTGCGGCCGAGCGCCCTGCCTCCGGACTTCCGAACTCTCTTCTGTGCCTTGTCTCGGTTTGCGAACCAGACTCGGTTTTCTCTGTTTTCTTTCCTGAGGGGAGGAAGTGGTCCTGTAGGCTATCTCGGTGGTAGTGAGCTACTTTTCGTGGCCGTAGGCCATTTTGCCATTCGGGCCGGTTCGGTTTTCGGAGCCGTCAGGCCGTGTGCCTCGGTTCGGGACCGCCCAACCATCTCCGATTTCTCCGGTTTTTGGCAAATGCCTCTATTTTATCATTCCGAGGAACACTGGGGCCTCTGATGCCCACTTCGTAGCCGAACACCACTTTCGGTGCTTCTGATAGGTTTCGAGACCACGGCTGGTTTTGGCCCCGAGCTTTCATTTTGTATCAGTTTTTGTTCATTTTTGGCAGGTGCCTCTGTTTTGTCATTATGAGGAACACTGGGGCCTCGATGCCGTGGCGACGCCACTTTGATTACTGCGACCCATTTTGGGACCGAACCTCATGATTTGGCCCCGAGCATTCATTTTGCATCGGTTTTTGTTCAATTTTGGTAGGTACCTCTGTTTTAGCATCAAGAAGATCACTGGAGGGTGGGAGGCCAGCAATTGTTCCAGAAAACCAGTTTCGCTCCTCCGGCGCCCGTTTTGCTCACTTCCGGGCCAATGTTGAACACCCTGGGGATATTTTCTTCGAGCCGGGACTACATATTTGTGATGAGGGGACATGGGAGGACCCTAAAAAGTGGTGGTCGGCCAGTAATTGTTACTTTGATTTTTGAGCCTCTCCTTCAAATGCAATGTTGTGTCTTCTGTTTCAGAGTTGCCAAATTCCAACCTTGGAACCTTATTCTACACACATGGGAGGACCCTAAAACATGGTGGTCGGCCAGCAATTTTTTTTGTCCCATTTTTGGCCATGGCCGGCCGGCCAGGAGGAGTGGCTGGCCGACCAGTTGGGGTGGCCGGCCGGCCACCTTCCAGAAAGCCACCTGGCCGGCCAACTTTCTGCTTTTCACCTCTTTATAGCTGTCTAGCTGTTTTTCAAAATATCCCTGTCCTCCAGGGGATATTTTGGGAGGGAAAGCTTGGGTGCATTTCCCTCCCCTTTTACACCCCTTTTGGTCCATTTAAGAAATTTGAGGCTCCTTTGCTAGGGTTACAAGATTTTCTCTCAAGAACCTCTCTTCCAAAACCTCCATTTCTATCTCAAAAACCTAAAAACTTCAAGTTTCTAGCTCCTTTCTTCATCAACCCTAAGCACCACCATCACCACCTCCATTCCAGCAGCAAAGAAGTGATTTTCAAAGGCTAAGGACCAGCAAATTCAAGCCAAGAAGCAACAAAAGACTTGTCTTCAAGGGTAAGCCACTAATTCCCTTTTTCTAGCATAATTTTGAATCAATTCTTTACCTTATTTACTCTCTGTTTTGGGCTCCGACCCCTACTGGTTTTAGGCTTATTTTGAGCCCCTCTACAACTTTGTAGAAGGGCTCAACTCTGTTTGGTGTCTCCATGACACACCTCTTTCAATATCACTCTTTATGCCATTATTTTGCATGCTTTATTTGACTTATGAGTGATCTGATTTCGAGCCTGTTATAAACTGTGAGTGGGCCTATTTTGAACCCTTCTTCAACTTTTAAGAATGGATCAATCATGTTTGGCCTCTCTATCATGCACTTTCTTTGTAATCCTCCATATTTTCTGTAAAATTGCATGATTTATTTGGCCTATTTGTGATCTGATTTGGAGCATCTCATGAACTGACATTGTGCTTATTTTGAGCCCCTCTTCAACATTGAAGAAGGGCTCAACCTGGTTTTCATGCTCTACATGCCACTTTCTTTGAATTCATGTTCTACTCCTATTTTGCATGCTTTGTTAGGCTTATTTGGCTTCTATTTTCAGCCTTAATCAGGCTTGAAAAGAGCCTTATTTTGGCCTTCTCTTCATGTTTTGTTAAGGGTCTTAGGCCATTTTATAAATTCTTTTAGTACTTCATGTTATACCCCCTATTTGGCTCATTAGTTTGCATGCTTTGTTAGGCTTGCTTAGCTTCTGTTTTCAGCCTTAATCAGGCTTATAAAGTGTCTTAAAATGACCCATTCTTCATGTTTTGTTAAGGGTTCAAGGTTGTTTGATGCATGCTTTTGGTACCTCATGTTATAGCCTTTGTTGGCTCATTATTTTGCATGCTATGTTTAGCCTATCTACATGCTGTTTTGGGGGATGTCATCTCTTGTAAATATGCATATTTTTTCCCCTCTTTAATGTTGTAGAACTGTGTTTTTCAGTTTGAGCATTGTAGATACCACTTGCTTTGTAATTCTCCTCTTTTCCCCCATTTTTGCAAGCTATTTTTACCATACTTGTGATCATTGTTTGGTCTTGCTTTATACTGAAAAAATGTTAGTTTAGGGGCTTCCTTGCTACTGTTATACATGTTATGTCCATACTGTGCATGTTTAGTAGGGCTGTAAGCCGTTTCGGGTACATAACATTGCATTTCGGGCATCGGGTGTAATTTTGTCATAATTCGGGGGCTATTTGTGTATCATTTTAGCTACTGAAATTTGCATTTTTCATATGCCATATGCCACGTTTCATTTGCATGTTATTTCATGCCTGTATGTCGCTGCCTCGGTTTGCGTGCCTGTATGCACACATTTCGAGGCAGCTCATTTTCATCTCTCGGCAGCTTATGTGAGTGCGGCTGAGGTCCTCTCATGTTAGTGTGAGCCCAATTTGTCATTTCATGCCTGTATGTCACTGCCTCGATTTACGTGCCCGTGGGCACGCATTTCGAGGCACTTCATTTTTATCCGACGGCAGCCTATGTGAGTGTGGCTGAGGCCCTCTCACGTTGGCGTAATCCCATCATTGCATTTCGTATGCCATTTCCTCGGTTTATGTGCCCGTGGGCACGCATTTCGAGGCATTTCATTTTAGTCTCATTGTATATCATATTTCATGCATTTTCTCGATTTGCGTGCCCGTGTACACGTATTTCGAGGCATCTCGTTTTCATCAGCATAGTGCATACTAGGTTGTATCTTAGATCGCATTCGTGCATTTTCTCGGTTTGCGTGCCCGTGTGCACGCATTTCGAGGTATCTCATTTTCATAGCATTGTGCATGCTAAATTATATATTAGATCGCATTCATGCCTATTTGCATTGCATTCATACATTTTCTCGATTTGTGTGCCCGTGTGCACGCATTTCGAGACATCTTCATTTTCATCCGCATTGTGCATACTAGGTTGTATCTTAGATTGCATTCATGCATTTTCTCGATTTGCGTGTCCGTGTGCACGTATTTCGAGGCATCTCATTTTCATAGCATTATGTATGTTAGGATTGTATTTTAGTTGCATTTCATGCATATCATGCATATTGCATCGTGTTCGGGATAGGAGTCAGTCCGGGCACGGGAAACGAGGCACGTTTCGTACTCTGAGTGACGGAACGGGTCTCAATTCCCAAGTCACCGACACTCCGGATTACCCATGATGGAGTTAGGTTTTGTTGTAGCATTCATGTGCATTCATCCTATATTGAGTTGTGCAATCCGATTCCTCGGCCATCATGCATCGATATGCGTGATTGGTGGCACGAGGATCGAGACATGCATATATGTGTGAAATACATTGCTATGCCCTTTTCCTGCTCTCCGTTGCAGCAAAATGAAGGATCAACAGCTCTTCGGAGTTTGGTACGCATTTCGAGAAAAAGTGCAAACAGAGGCTAATTGGGGCATCCCAGTGGATTTCCGCGCCAGGTAGCCCAAAATGCATCATCCATCAGAAGCAAGGCGGTCCCTGGCTTACATGCCAGTTTTTCTTATTTAATTTGTCAATTAATTAGAAATTTGTATATTTATTCGGACTGTATTATTCTTTTATTCGGGTCTGTATTATTATTTATTCGGACCCTCTGCGCGAGGGCAAACTTGTAATAAGGGTGTGTGAGTGTGATGTATGTCTTCCAACCCCCATTTCTTTCTTCCCTTTTATTTACCCGCTTACGATGGTTAGATATAGGGCATATTTCAATTAGCATCTGATAATGACATGTTTGCATCATTCAACTGTTTTTGCATATAGGACTCGGCGCATCATACAAACTGCATCTGTATTTCAATTCCAAATTGAATACATGCTAACTGTAGCATCTCATATACCATGTTTAGAATAGCCGAGCATGCTATAGTTGCATTTTGCATGTGTTGCATTAGGCATTTCAGCATATTTAGGATTCATGCATGATTTCTAATCAGCTTTTGTTTTGGCTAGGAGTACTCGGTGAGTTTTATGCTTTAGCATCCTTGCATGCGTGTGAGTGTTACCATGAATAGCATGCTTACCATGAGGCTATATGCTTATGTGATATAACTGCCTTGAATGCCTGTGGGTGGAGGTCGAGTTATCTGAATTGGAACAATTCATCAAATGTGAGTTTTAAGCCCACTAGATAGTGGCAAAATCATGTTTTCTTAAGCCCACCTGAGGGTAGCAAATCCGCGTCTTAGCCTGCTTTCGAGTAGCACCATCAAACCATTTTCCAAACAAACAAACACGAAATGTTTAGTTCCAATTTAGGCGATTCAGTCTATACTTGTATGCTGTGCGCATCACATAGTAACCTAGGCTAATAACCGGAATAAGAACTCACAATGTTTTCAAAGACAGATATCATGGTTAGTAGAGGTCGGTCTTTGACCGGGCGAGAGGGGGTGCTCACGATGTGACCTTCCCTAATCGTACCCAAGTTCCCGAACCAACTTTGGTGATGACGAACACGTGGCCTTTCTGCACCGAGTCAGGGTTTCCTAAATTTCCCATTTTAAAATATTTAGGTGGCGACTCTGTTATCTGGCAAAGCAGTCCATGTTTGGCACTTCTTTCAAAAAAATTTGTTTTCCTTCAAAACGATTTGTCGGATTTGGACTCTTTGGTTCAAGATTGAGAACCGTGACAATCGAGTCCGAACTGTAGCGAGGTCCCTCGCGGGCTTGTTACAATTACGACATGCGATTGATATCATCCGTAAAAGCAAACTCGATTGGCGGCGTTAGCGGGGAAGTTAGTTGGTCGACATGTTTGTCAATGATTTGATGGGCCGACCATCATTGAGGAAATAAGAACCAGGTAGATAGAAGACAGCTTCTTCAGGAAAGTAATTGATGAGATTATCACTAAGCCGAGGTCTAGGTATACCATTGAAAATCAGGTACTCAAGTTTGAAGGAAGATTGTACGTGGCCGACGTCCCAGAGTTGAAAAATAAGATTTTGCAGGAAGCCCATGGTTCCAAGGTTGCCGTTCATCCAAGGAGTACCAAGATGTACCAAGATTTGAAACAGACTTTTTGGTGGCCGAATATGAAAAGAGAGATAGCCGAGTTCGTATCTCAGTGTCTATATTGCCAACAAGTGAAAGCAGAGCATCAAAGACCAACAGGATTTCTTCAATCTTTGCCAATTCCTGAATGGAAATGGGAGCTCATCTCCATGGATTTTGTGGTTAGTTTGCTGAGGACGCAGAAGGGTATGGACTCGATTTGGGTTATTGTCGACAGATTAACTAAGTCAGCACACTTCTTGCCTGTTCAGACTACATTCAATCTTGGCCAAGTTCCGAGGTTTGTCTTGTATATGAATGAGATTGTAAGACTTCATGGAGTGCCGATGTCCATTGTGTCAGACTGAGATCCGAAGTTTGTTTCTAGATTTTGGTAGAGTTTACAAAAAGCCTTTGGAACCGAGTTGAAGTTTAGCACAGCTTTTCACCCCCAGACCGATGGACAAATAGAAAGAACGATTCAGACACTCGAAGATATGCTCAGACTATGTATGTTAGATTTCAAGGGGAGTTGGGGAGTACATCTACCGTTAGTAGAATTAGCTTACAACAACAGTTATCAAGCTAGCATTGGCATGGCGCCGTACGAAGCTTTGTATAGAAGGAAGTGCAGATCGCCGATATGTTGGACTGAAGTAGAAGATAAAGCTGCGATTGGTCTCGAGCTAGTTCATATTATAACCGAGAAGATTAAGCTCATTCGATAAAGGATCAAAACTGCTCAGAGTCGGCAGAAGAGTTATGCCGATCAGAGAAGAAGAGAGTTGGAATTTGAAGTTGGGGATCATGTATTCCTAAAGGTTTCGCCAATGAAAGGAGTTTCCAGATTTGGGAAGAAAGGTAAGTTAGCACCTCGTTACATTGGGCCGTTTGAAATTCTTGAGAAGGTTAACCCAGCTACCTATAGACTTGCTTTACCACCAAAACTAAGTCAAGTTCACAATGTGTTCCATATTTCAATGTTGAGGAAGTATATTTAGGATCCCCTGCATGTGATTGACCATTTCGGGATTGGGATTAACGAAGATTTAGGTTATGAGGAGAGGCCGATACGGATTCTTGATAGGCAAGTGAAACGGCTGAGGAACAAATCGATATCAATGGTGAAAATTGAATGGAAGGAGCATTACGGTAAGGATGCTACATGGGAAATGGAAGAAGAAATGAAAGTCCAATATCCAGAATTGTTTTCGGGGCAAGGTAACTCAAGTTTGGAGACCAAACTTCTTTAAGGAGGGTAGGATGTAACAACCCTCATTTTACTCTAATCGTGCTTACTTATATTACATGATCTTGTCTTGATATGTTGTATTTGCAAACCTTGATTTGTCTTGCATAAGTGTACTTGCATGCTTTATTCCTTGTTTGGTGTGTGTTTAGCCTAGGTTAATCCAAGCCGGGGTCACCTTAAGCCTAGAACTATCTTGGAACCATTTCCAGTTGACCTCCACCCCTGCCTTAACATGTTGGCTGAGATGTCATCATCTAGGCCAAAGTGTGTATCACCAAGGTTGAGATGTGTATTATCTAGGCCGAGATGTTACCTTTGCGCCTAAGTGATCTTGTTCCTGGATTGGTGCGACCTAGACTGAGGTGTGGCACATCTAGGCCGAGGTGTGGCACAGCTAGGCCAAGTGTTGTCCTTTCTAGCCGAGATCATTGTTCCCTTACTTGCCAATGCCTTGTTCTTAGCCGAGATCATTACCTACCGGAGTGCCTATGCCATCTTGCTTGTTGAATACACTTTGTCATAAGTCTTGTCTTTTCACTCAGTCACCTTTTTGAGAAGAACCAACCCGGCGATTACACGTTATCCGATTTGAGTGTTAAATCATTGCGGAGAGAGAAATGTATCATTTGTTATATTTCTTTGTTCTTGAGGAGAGGGAGAAGCTCTAGAGAGAGAGGAGGAGTTCCTAGAGGGGGAGTAGATTTCCAAGCTTGATCTTTGGGTGCTTGAACCGTTTGATTCGTGTTTTGAGGTTAGAATCTTGATCTACTCTTGTTGTTCTTATTGTTCATCTAGCTACATTGCATAATCAAGCACGATTTGTAAGCCATGCATTGGTTTAAAGTTAGTTTTAGAAAGAGAAAGTGATATTCATGTGTTCTTGAATAAAAGCCTTGTTTGATCCGAAAGTTTGCATTAAGATTCATGTTTTTGTGTTTGTTTTCATAAGATCTTCAAGTATGGGTACCCAGGTCCATGTTTTCGAACTCATCTCATGAAATCCCGGATTTCGTAATAACAAGTTGTGATTGAGCATTCAGGTTTTTCATATCCTTCATGTTCATGTTCTTCAGCAGAGGGAAACCCAGATTTTCCCGACTTCATTTCCTTGAATGTGGCCATCGGGACCACACCTCGGCAAGGAGGTGTGGGACCACAGCCAAGATCTGGTTGGTACCCATTATGTTTTTTCGAGATGAGAAATAGTGTTTTGTTTTGGTCCGACTTAGTTTTGAAGGAATGCCCAGATCATTTGCATTCATATAAAGCTTGTTTGGGAGTGCATTCAATAGACTTTGCCATGTGTTTGTAGGACCTAGACTCTGCTTTGACCCCGACGTTTGAAGAACTATGTGAGTGATATTTTTAATAAAGTTATGTTATTAAGTTTTGATAAAGCTTTGCCTTGCTTGTTTTGGAAAAGTATTTGTTAAGCATGAATGACTATCCCTATTTTGTGTATCAAATCTTAGCTTTGGTTTTGATAACATTCTTGACAAGTTCGCATGTGCTAGAGGACTATAAGCATTTGTAGCACAACCTTTGAAAGTCCGTACGTGCTAGGGGACTATAAGCATTTGTAGCACAACCTTTGAAAGTCCGTACGTGCTAGGGGACTATAAGCATTTGTAGCACAACCTTTGAAAGTCCATACGTGCTAGGGGACTATAAGCATTTATAGCACAACCTTTGAAAGTTCGTACGTGCTAGGGGACTATAAGCTTTTGTAGCACCTTTTTAATGTCATCCCTTGAAACTTGAAAGCCTTGAAAGACTTTGATTGATAAAGCTTGAAAGACTTTGTTAGATGAACTTGATTTGTCCTTGGATTTCGTACAAGATATGATGTGTTTTGTTTTGATAAAGATCTCGGATATCATTCATGTAAACCCCTTTATTAATTATATCATTCACTGAGCATCTAAGCTCACCCTCTCTATATATATGTAGGTGATGAGCAGGACAGCAACGACGCCTAGATGTGCCTTGCAACTTGTTTTGGATTCGCATTTTGTAGCATCTTGAAGATCATGCTTCTTAGCTTGCATTTCATTGTGTTTTGTATATGGTGGCTTGAGAAGCCTTTTGGTCAAGATGTATTTTTTTTTGTACTTCATTTTATTGTATCCAAGTTGTAAGACCTTGATGAGACGTATATCATTTCATTTGATCTATGCACAGCTCTTATGGGCTAATTGGAATTAAAATTATTGCTTCCACACATGTAAGCCCCATATGTATACTCTGTTTGTGTGTGAATCTTTGTAGGTTGGCCTTTGATAATCTCGGATTACTGGCCATCATGGCACCATTCTACTAGGGGCGGAATGGGGTCGTGACACAGTGCCACCTCGGCCACGTGTTGTCATTCACAAAATATGTCCCCATTGCTGCTCCCTAGGTTCTATTACCTCAGCATCCTAAGGTGATGGAACCTACATTGTTTGTTTACTTTATTCTCCACGACCAAGAGCATTACTCGTCGACTTCATATAACCAAAACTCTGCAGTCCACTTGATCAACGGTCAAGAACTAAGAATCAAGCTTTCCAAGTTCCCTAACCAAGACTGGCTCCATTAAATCAAGAACTCCAAGAGTTCTATCTGCGCATGAGCTGTCACGCATGATTTTCTTAACCGTTTTCGTTATGCGTCATTCTCTCTTTGATTCGTACCTAACACGTGCTATCAGGTCGCGTCACTTCTGTGCGCGTCGCCTGACAGACACGTCGTCTAAGGCATATTCATTGTGGTTTTGCTGCCTTTTCATGTTTTAACAAAAATTCTTTCCCTCTTTCCGTCTTTTCACTTCACATCTTTGATTTTGCTCAAGCTTTCTCTCTCTCTAAAGCTTTCTCTCCCAAAAACCGCCATTGTTTCAAGCTTTCAAACTCTGCAACTCACTCTGATCACCTCCTCCGGCGAAGCATTCACTGTCCTGATTCGCTTGTTGTCACTGTCTGACTCTGGCGTACTTCAAACCGGTGTCCATGACCTCAAACCCAACTGGTGAGTTCCTTGTTTCCTTCGAACTTTCAGTTTATACCCTCCATGATTTCGAATATGTTTCCATCTATACCATATGTTCATTCCGTTGCCATTGGATCTGTTTTCATGGTTGCACTCTGTTTCTTTCTTTTCTTTGATTATGAATCGATTTCCTATTCTTGAATCTTAAATCTTGAATCTGTGTAGTCTTTTATGAAAGATGCCAATCATGTTCTTTTGTTGTGACCTTTGCTGCTTGTTCTTCACACACTCACTTGGTGTTTTAAAGTTTCTGGATGAGTACATCCATCGTCTTGCTTTCTACTTCACTCTTGATTTCTAAATTTCATTTCTTTTCTAGTTTTCTTACTTTGTTTCTAGATTCTTGTCTCTGATTCTTGTATCTGCATAGATTTTAGGTTTTTGGATTTGATCTTAAACCCTTTTCCTTAGGAAAACTGAACCGAAATCCCCTTAGATTCTCAGAAATTTTCACTCCAATGCTTTCTAGGGTTGAGCCGAGATCATTTGCCACTTTCCAAATTGCTAACCAAAAAACCTAAGATCAAACTTACTTTAGCCGAGATAATGGGTATGTTCAGGTGGAGGGTTGACACCGCTTCTAAGCTAGAATACTTTAAATAGGAGTTTTCTATCCCAGCCGACGTTCAAATCCGGTTGGCTGAAGCGAATGACTTCATTATGCCTGGGAATGACTACATGCCCTTTCCCGTAGTCTCTATCATTGAAGGAGGAGTCAGATTCCCTCTCAACACCCTTTTTAGAGGGGTCCTCCACTATTACAAACTGAACCCCATGTAACTACCTGTAAACTCTTTTAGGATTATAAACAGAATCGCCGAGTTGGAACGTCGACAAAATGCTAGGATCACCTTGTCCGATATCCAATACTGCTACACGATGTGTGGCTTTAAAAACCAAACTGGCTATACATATTACCTTAAGCCAAGATCCACCCAATACAAGTTGATAGCTGACATTCCAAACTCAAATAAAGGCATGACTGATGACTACCAGATTATCTCGGGCAATTAGGAGTTCGCATCAGATGACGAACTCCATATCTTCTCATTGTGCCGCGAGGTTTTTAGGGATAACAAGGGTAAGGACTTAGTTTCCCTCCCTAGAGTCCCTCATCCTACTTTTTTTAATCATCTTTCTGTTAATCTGTTACTAATGTGTGATCTCTTTTTGCAGCTCTCCCCCAACCAGAAAAAGACTTTCGCCGATACTATATACCGAGCAAAGACTTGGTTTGCTTTCTTAGCCTGCCAATCGAGCTTCGCAAGGCTCCAATCCTGCTCAACTAGATCCCGACTTACCGGAGCCCGCTGCCCGACGCTCCTCGAAAAAGCAAATCTTCACCCTCTGTAATAACTCCCCCTGCCACTTTATCGCCAAGGCTTGAGTAAGCCTCAACTTCTGATCCAACAGAACAACCATCAACATCTGCTCCCTAACCGATTTCTCCAGCCCAGCGCCAATGCCAACGTTGACGCCGAGCTCCACTCTTCGCTCCTGCAAGCAGAACTTATAGCCGAAAACGCCAAAGTACTGAGGCGTCAGCTTACGAACTAGCCAACCCACCCACTGCACTACCAGTAATCCATTTCGGTACCAAAGTCATTGTCACCACCACCACCGACGAGATGGGACGCAGCAAGGCTGTCATAGAAGACCTCTTGGCTGACATCCCTTGCATTGTGACAGTTCAGTCCTCCCTATCATAATCCCAATCGAAGGCTAAGCCAAAGAGGGTTAAGAAGACCAAAGCCAAGGCAACAGTGACTCAGATCGACTCTGAGGACACTTTGCCAATCTTTAAACTGGCCGAGGTTGAGAAAAGTGCCCCCGCCACTAAGAAGAGGCCTGCTAAGGCTGGTTCGTCCAAGGCACCCTCCTCGAAGAGGCCAAGGTCTGAGGGTACAAATCAGTCCGGTGTCTTTAAATCCAGCTCCCCTTAGGCCCCGACATTCATGGTAGGTGACCGACCTCTGCTAGCCAGTGACAGCGCGCTGGACAGTGTTGAAGTCGGTGCCGCTATCTCCACTGCTGTTCTCTTACCAGTCGACATCAACCGAATGGCTAAGCTAACAAAGTATGAAAATTATGCCCTGATGATGCAGCACTGCGTTTTGGTAAGTCTTTTACCTTGTCTTCGGAAGTCTTTCAACACTTAGCCAAACTTTTACTAATTTGCTTTCTTTTCTTGTAGGCCATCCAGCAGGGTCACTCTTTCGCAATCAAGGTCGAGGACTGTAAGAAAGAACTTGCCAAAAAGACCAAGGAGGCATCCAAAGTTCTCTCTTTGTTTAACAAAGCCGAGGCACGCATCTAAGGTCTGCTTGATCACGCCAAAACAAGAGCTAGCCTTGAAAGCAATAGGGGCAGGTCATGGCATGTTTGAAATTAAACAAGCAGAGGCGAAAGAGGCCAAAGAGAAAAAAGCCCAAGCCCAGACCGAGCTCTAAGCAGCATTATCTACAAAGGCAGCCGAAAGTAAGGAAGCAGACGAGAAGGCCTATACTGAGGGGGGCAGTCGACGTCCACGAGGAATACAAAAAGCAAGTCCGACAGGCATGCAACAGAGGTTACACCCTTGGTTGGATGGCTGCTCTGAAAGAGCAGGCTGTCCCCAAGGACTCACCCTTCCGAGATGAGGGCCGACTTGTAGTGCCATTCCCCCTTACTCTAAGCCAATCTGAGGGTGAGGCTAGAGGAAAAGAAGGAGAAGAAGAAGAAGAAGCCAAGATGGGAGCTGGTGCTGGGGGTTCTGCTGGGGCCAAGTCTCTAACTCTAAATGAGCAAATCCTGGACTTGACTCAGGATGATGAGGACGAGGTCTCCAAGAGTGTCTCTCCCAAAAGAGTTGTGTCAGAGGCCAAGGTACATACAGCCGAGAAGAGCCTCGACAAAACTCTTTAAGAGATTGATGCTAAGATTGAAGCTGAGAGGACTGGCGAGAAGCTTTCCCATTGTCTGAGGTCAACACTCGACCACCTACCAACATAGAAAAGCCTATTTAGAAACTTCTCTGTTTTGATATTTTGTACTTTTTCCTCTGTAGTCTCTGTAACTTTGTTAGACAATGCTTAAATTCCAGTCCGGCCGATGTGTCTTTTGTATTTGAACAAGTTGTCTTTTGAATGCAAGCCTCCTCAGAATAAATCTCGCCCGAACAACCTGTCACAGAAAGATAAGACTCCGGCGGTGGTTCGTCCACCCAGGGACACTCTGACGATCAAGTGAGTGCTCAGTTATCTCTCAAAGATAGCAAATAGTACTTAACTCACAAGCCAGAATACAAAAAGCACACCTTAGACCCACGAGGGTGCCTTACTTTTGTAGTTAGCATTAACCTGATCCCTGTAGAAGCCTAACTTCAATAGACTCTGGCTCAATGCACATCCTGGACTCTCAACCAGATAGAGATAAACTCCCGAAGAGCCTTATCTTTATCCAGACTAAGGTCCTCCCCCATTCTAGGACTCTTGTCCCTTGTCCGCTCATCTTAGATTCCGGTATCTCCGCAGATAATCTCGACTTAGCCGAGATCACTTCGGCAACATGACTAGGACACGTGGCACCTCGGCTGACACCCGGTGTTACCTCGGCCACGTGTTGTCTTTCACAAAATATGTCTCCACAGTTATTATGTTTAATTTTGAACAAAAATTAACTTTAGGAGTAAACTAAAAAAAACTTAAAATATAAAGGGTCAAAATGAAAAAAAATAAACTTTAAGAACTAAAATAGAAAAGTGATCAAATATAAAAGAGACAAAACATAACTTACCAAAATATTTATATATTTTTCTCTTTTTTCTCGTATTTGCGTGTGTTTTTAATGTTTAAAAAACATAATAGATTATAAAAAAAATGTTACTGAGATTATAAAATGTTAAAATTTAATATGCATATGTCATGCATTTAGTTGTATCGGATGCAATTGGGCTAGTCAAAAAGTAAGCTCCAAGTCCGATTAGTTTATTCAAAACCCATGATCATCTCATTCAAGCACGTTTTTTGTAAAGTAAAAGATGATACAGGTTATTTTATCAAAATGGTGTGAAGTAGAACATTTTTATCAAGTCTTAATAAGACTTATCTCTTATAATTTTTGTCATTATCTCATTTATATAACTACACTTTATCTAGGTGATCGGTTGGTGGTTTAGAGGTTGTTTTAAGAGAAAAACAATGGGCTTAAAAGGGAATATATTTCAAATTTCACAGTCCAATGACACATGTAGTATAGTAGTTGGTGAAAGTTTAGTCATGGAGAATTATCAACACAAAGACTTAATTTGATGGATTTTACTCCTCTTTGCCTAACTCATCAATACAAAAATGACCAAGTGGTTATACTTAATTTTTTCTTAATAATTATTTATTAGTTTTGACATAATTAATCTTGTTCTAACTTATGTGGTTATCAATATTCACAAATAAAATTTACATTTGTTTACTAATATTTAATTAATAATGAACATAAGTTCTTGAAAATCCGAAAATAATTTCTTTTTAAAGTTTATGCAAAACACATATGGAGAATCCTTCATTTTTATTTTTTGGATAAGCATGCTATTTTATTTTTAAGAAGGTTTTAAAATGATTCCACATGTGCCTTGATTGTTTTGAGTATATCTAATCCTTCTTTTGGGCTACAGTGAGCACATGATTAATGAGGTTCAAGTGCCAATCTAATTGAGATGTGTTCGGCTTTTGTTGTTTTATTTTTATTTTTTTTGGCCCTCTTATTGATATATTTGAGTGACATGTTGATTGGTGTTTAAATATTACGTATTTAGTTAATTTATATTTTATTAATTTATTTATTTGTATTATTTTATAAATGCATATGATTATATGTATTTGTATATATTTTATATATTTATATATAAATTATTATTATTAAATTTTTAATAAATAATAATAATAGGGCAAATTACAAACACCCCCCTCGAGGTTTGGTGAAAATACAGATTCCCCCCTGAGGTTTGAGAAATTACATCCCGCCCCCTGAGGTTTATATTTCCATAACAAATTGCCCCCTGAGGTTTTTATTTTCATACAGATTCTCCCCTAATTTCTCCTAATTTGTTACGAAAATTTGACTCTCAGGGGGCAATTTGTAATTTTTCAAACTTCAAGGGGGAATCTGTATTTTTATCAAACCTCAGGGGGTGTTTGTAATTTGCCCTAAATAATAAATAAAAATAATAAGAATAAAAAAAATAACGGTGGCAGACAAGGACCAACCCTCCATTTTTTTTCCTTTTTTTTTTTTTTTTCCTTATATTTTTATTCATATGATTGATTTGGTAGGTTGACATCCACGAATTGGCACATGATGATGATAATTGAGTGGAAGAAACAATCAATCAAGGGGACCTACGGACAATGATTAGAGAAAGAAATTCAAAAAGTTGCATCCATATTTTGATGATGAATTGTCATGCATTCCCGCCTATAAATTGAGAGGAAGCAGAGAGCTCAAAGAAGGGGGAGTGGAGGTAAAGAGAGAGAAAGAAGGAGAGACTCAGAAAGTTTAGAGTGTACATATTTTATAATAGTTGTAATATTAATATGTGGAATTAGTTTTCATTTCTTAGGGTTAAAATGAAACCCCGACCAAGCAATTGGGGTTTGTTGTATTTATTATTTTTAGTTTTGATTTGATTTAGATAAATTGTATAATTTTTAGATATTTTTGTGCAATAAATATTTTATTCAAATCATGTTATATAATTATTTTCAACATTATGTATTAAAATTGTTAGATGAGTTATATTTAGTAAGATGAGTCGCGCATCAATCATAATTATTTTAGTTTAGTGGTGACAATCCGTACTAAGTAAAGATTATTCGTGACTTTCTGCTTTTAATATACAAATCTTCTTGACGATGTATTTCTGATCAATTTATATCATTTTATCCAAATTAATGATTTTCTAAAAACTAATACAATAACTCTTAATTGTAAGGTTAGTGATGGATTCAAAACTTTGAAATAATTCTTATTTTTTTTTATATTTTATTAATTTTAGTTTTAATATTTTTAAAATCTATTATATGTAAATTATTTTAATTATTATTTTTGTATTAAAACAACTCGATTAGTCTCTGAAGATCGACATATGATCTTAACTGTTGTTCTACAGAGTAATACTAATTACTTTGTTTTAAATATAATATTTTGATATGCAAATGACTATATTAATTTTTGGCGCCGTTATGGAGACTAAAGGTAAGTTATACGATTCGGAGGTAATTTTTATTGTAATTCATTTTTTATTTTAATATATTGTATGCGGCGAAATATCCTCTGCTTTCCGTACTCCTTTGGCGCCAAGCTTCTCGTGGCGTTTGATCTGTGACCTGAAGCGGTAAGCTACCCAGTGGTGTGCGGATAGACCCTCAACGATCAAGTCGGACCACTTGAGGAAGAAGAAGGCTATCGAGAGAGAGTGTTTTTGGGAGTGAATTCGCATACCTCTAACGTTCGTCTTCTTCCATATTTCTAAGTGGCCATGCGACCTCAAGATTATCTTGGCCACTACCTCTATTGTTCTTAGTGGGCGGTGGCGATGCTCGTTTCTTACCACCTTCTGCGTGTAAAGGCCTAGTACTCCCACCGGTACACACAAAAGCATCCCATGATGTTGAGGCGTGTATGGGCGGATGTCCTCTCCTCGCGCCATTGGCCCGGTGGCATACTTAGCAGAGTACCACGACGGCACTGTCACTTGTGGAGAGTTGCTATTACATGCACATAACCGAGCTATGTGTCGCCGACCTATAACTTGGAATCAGGCGAAAGCCTGACCACCTCGGCCGAACTATTCTTGATCGGTTCATCACAACCAACGAGGCATGCCGGCCTCCAACCGTTCTACCTTCAATCTCGGTCACACGAAGCCACTTTATATCGACTGATCGGTTCAAGGCGTACCGGCCCTGATCGCGGC
Source organism: Camellia lanceoleosa (assembly GCA_025200525.1). NCBI lineage: Eukaryota > Viridiplantae > Streptophyta > Magnoliopsida > Ericales > Theaceae > Camellia > Camellia lanceoleosa. Next base: position 16,493,447 of record CM045761.1, read on the forward strand.
TCGGTCTAGCTCGGGCTACCTTTTAGCTCGGCCAGCATCCACTAACTCGAGCTCCGTCCAATACATGCAAGACGCAGCTCGGCTACGCCAGTTGGTGCCTGACCGGTCAATATTTCCGACCGTGCAAGTCAGGCCGCTGGTCGTGTCAACAGAGAGATTAGCTTGGCGCCGCGCGGTCCCGTCACGTCTGACGTTACCTTGCTCGGCCGTACAGTCAGGTGCAAATCCCCCCTCTTAATTGCCCCTTAACCCCAACCGAGCTATCGTGATTGGGGCTACCATCCTGACCGAGCCATGGTTGAGTTGCGCCACAGCCTAGCCGAGCGTGATTGGAGAAATATCTGTCGCCAAGCAATCCTATTTGGCCATCACCTCGGTAGTCTTATCAATGGCTGTACGGCCGTACTGACAGCCGCCCTCTTAGTGCCACGTGGCGTCTCCCCATTGGGCCGTACAGCCCAACTGTCTCCCACGCTCCGAATTTCAAACGGCTGCGCCGTTTGGGGTTTTCCCCCCTCTTTATGTACAAATGAAGGGTCATTTTGGCCCTTCACTATTCATCTTCTCCTCTGAGTTTCAAACCCTAGTCCCAAACCATCAAACTACCACCATTGTTGCCTTTGCTACGCTCGACATCGTTTTGGTTTGCTCTTGCCATTTTCGAGGCCGCAATCGAGCTCTCGAGGCCCAACTCCTCCCTCATTCGTTCTTGGTAAGTTGCAGTGCCCTTCCCTCGTATTTTCTACCTTCATTTCCCGTTCTTCATGTTTATTTTTGTTGTTCTTCATCTTTCTTGCGTTGTCCTTTATTTGTAGAGCCCTTATACCCTAGACCAAATGGAAATGAAAGATTGGATGGGGCCTTCGTGCCCCTATTCCCTTTAGTTCGAATGAATGCCTTGAACATAGGATGAACTAGATGAACATGATGAACACTGTGCAAAACCGAGCTAAATGCTCATTTAGATCCGTAGGTAGAGCTATAACCGAGCAAAAAACTGTTTGTGGCTTCTCGTAGAGACTGCGACCGGGCTGAATACTCCATTAGATCGGTGAGTAGAGTGAACCGAACTAAAACCCCTGAAGTCTCAGCCCGAAACCTTAACCGAGTAGTAGGATCAACTAGATCCTCCAATAGGTCCTAACCGAGCTATGACCGAACTAGGAGGCTTAAGCACACATGTTGTCGAACCTAGCTGAGACTTGTCGGTCAAAACACCAAGTCCTTCATTGAGCTATTTCCAATAGGAGCCGCGCAATCTATGCCGTGCTAACCCTTTTAACATGCAGAACAAATAGGATCGACCAAGCCAGTCCAGCATTATAATTGGTGGAGCTCAAAGTCCGAGCAAACACACCAACATTTTTGACCGAGATACAAAACCAAATAAGACCAAAATAAATGGGAAAGTACCGGTTTATGGTTAGCACGCCCGGTGCGATGGCCGAGTTCCGTAGGGAGTACAACATCCCGAATGACGTAGTCTTAGAGCTCGTTAAGAAATGAGACACACCATGGGAAGACTTAGGCCGGTGCCCCTTGACGGTCGTTTCCATTGTTGAAGGAGGGCTTCGCTTCCCCGTGCAACCTTTGATCTGCAAATTTTTGAGGCAGACGAGGCTTTGCCCGACCCAAGTCTCCAACAACACGTTCAAGATAATAAATGGCGTTGCCGAGCTGAACCGAAGGCTCGGTCTCAATCTCGGCCTCGCAGAAATTTTCCATCAATACAGCCTTAGTAGAAATAAGAGCGGGCTTTGCTAGTACTTGAAAGTCAAGAAGGGCCGAGCAAAGCTCATAGAGGGCAATCCCGACAAGGAAACGAACGACAATGATTTCTTGTGGGTGTCCGGTCACTATAAACACGAGGCATCCATCCGGCTGGTATATTAGAAAAGACTTTGGCCTTTGCTAGTAAGTAGCCGGTTGACCGCTATCCTCATTACGCATTTCATTATTATTGTCTTTCAGGTCTAACACTTGTCTTCTTCCTGCGGATAAGCACTTGGCGGCGACTACCATCGAGCCAACCGGAGGCCATCCGAACTCTGTTCGTCACCGGTAGAGAGAGAAGCATCAAAACTTCTCGATTTGAGCAGACGTACCACTACTTGCACCGCGCAAGAAGAGTTCTGACTTCTGCGGCGCCATCCTAGAACGAGATCCAAACTTGCCACCAATCGGACTTGTTCCCTCACCGCCGGCGAAATGACAAAAATCGGGGCCATCAAGTCCATGATAGCAGGGACAGCGAGTCCCAACCCCGGAGGGCAGGGGGGACATCCTCTACATCCGCCGGGCAAGAGGAGGGCGCGGTACTAGCGCTTGCCAGCAAACAACAGGCTGGCCGGCCAAAGAAGAGGCAGAGGAAGGAGAAAGCCGGACAAAGCCTTGTCGATGAAAACTCCGCCGAGCTGGCCTCCACCGGTGGGAGACCCGGCAAAGCGACCCAATGTAAATCCAAGGGCAAAGGCCCACCACCCGATGCAGGCGCCCGAGTTCAAATGCCGGTGGCCAGTCTCTGCCGAAGACTCAGTCTATGCTGATAAGGATTATTCCCTTGGTTTCAATATGACCAAGGGGCTAATCCTTCCAGCCGACATGAAGAGGCATGACGAGCTGTCTGACCTGAAAGTACTTCGCTCGGCAGCAAAGTCGATCGTTCTGGTAAGATGTTCACTTTTTTTTTCAAGTTATTGCTCGGTTTTTCGAATACTAACGATCTGTCATTTGTTTGTAGGCCGCACAGAAGAATTACCTTGCCCACGACCGCATGATCAAAGTCGTGAGTCTTCGTGAAATTTGTTCGAAACGAGGCCCAAAAGGCGAGATATCGGCGAAGGTCGCGCAAGATGCTATCATGGCGAGGGATGATCTGAAGCGAAAGTTGACCGGCGAAGTGACAAAAGCATGCCGTGAAGTCATCCAAAGCTCGGTTTCTCGCCGAGCTCCGACAGCTGCGTGATGCCCTCAAGCAGGAAAGGGCCAAGGCGGTTGAGGATCTGAGGACCGTGGATATCTTGCAAGGAAGACCTCTGGCGTCAAGTCAGGCGACCAAGGACATCTTCTTCGGTCTTGGTGGAAAGGCTGTCGTGGAAAAAGTTGGCCTTAGTCGGGATTACGACATGTTGTCAACCCTCTGCTGCCTATATCGATCTACATGCGAGCATATTCGAGCCGCACAAAATCGACTAATCGCGAGAGGCAAGGAAGGAGGCGAGGAAGAAGCGGCCGTCGCTGACAAACCGAGCGAACTTCTCGGTGGCATCTCAAGATACAAGAATGAAGAAGTCATTGATCGGAGGTTGTCGCGGTGGAGGCGAGAAGGCCGAGGAAAGCTTTGCCCGAAGCGGACAATTATCGACAAAAGCGAGGGAGGAGGCAATAAGACCAAACCTTGCACTAGATTAAAGATTTTCCTTTTTCATTTTCACCTTTTCTTTGTTTTTGTTTTGGCATGTAACCGGGCTATGTCCCATCCCTTGTACTTACATTTTCTTTATTAATGAAAACTCAAGCTTTTTGCTCGTTCATCGCCCATTTCTTTTATGTTGGCATATGTACACTTCTTGATTCAAACTTGAACTGGTAGGTCGGCTAAACCGCACCATTTGCCGAGCTAATATCAGCTCACACCTATTCTAATCTGAACTAGCAATTCGGCTCCTTGTACTTCCAAATGAAATGACATCTGAACTTGGCCGAGCAAAATCCGCTCGGCCCTGATTAGTTTGCACTTCATGAAATTTCAATACCTTAATGTGACCAAGCAAAATTAGCTCGCCTTTTAAGTTGGGCAAACCGCCAACATTTCTTTTCTGCCGAGCAAAGTCAGCTAGGCTTCTTACCGGTTGGGCGGACTCCAACATTGTAAACTCTGCCGAGCAAAATCAACTTGTTTTCCATATTGGACAAGACACCAATATGCCAACTGGGCCGAGCAAAATCAGCCCGGCCATCACATTGGGCAAAACACCAATGGTCCATTTAAGTTGGTCATGACACCAACATTTCAACTGGGCGAGCAAAATCAGCTCAGCCCTAATGTGAATCTGTCCATACGCCAATTATGTCGTTGGACAATGCACCCAACTGTTTGCGCGGTCTGCTGTCATTCCAGTGAGAAGAAATCAGTCCAGCCTCATTCAAGTTGGTCTTCTTGCCCCTGGTACCCCTAATTGTCTTGCTAAGTCATTAGACAAAGATGTAATACCAAACAACAGGAGGGTTATTTTCATTACAAAGGCATTACTATCTTTTACATCAAGTGCCCAAAGGCTAAGGATCTGGAAAAGCTAAACAATATAAGCAAATTACAACTCAAAAGTAAAATATCTTAAGGTTGGCTGCATTCCATGGTCTAGGGACAGCCTTGCCATTTAAATCTTCCAGATAGTATGCCCCTTTGCCAGCTAGACCAATCACTTTGTATGGTCCTTCTCAATTTGCACCGAGCTTTCCTTCGCCAGGTACCACCGTGTTGCCAAGCACCTTTCTTAAGACCCAGTCTCCAACCTTGAACAGCCTGGGGTGCACTGCCTTGTTGTATTTTTTGAAGAGTTCTTGTTGATAGGCTCGATGTGGATTAGCGCGCTCCTTCTTTCCTCGGCAAGGTCTAATTCAATGCCACGGCTTCATTGTTCGGATCGGTGAAACTTTCAGCGGATGGTTGGCATGCCAATTTCCAGCGGGATATTTGCCTCCATCCGTAGGCCAAAGCGAATGGTGTTTCCACAGTCGGCCGTCTTGGCGTAGTCTTGATGCGCCCAGAGCACGTTGGAGAGCTCCTCAACCCATTTCCCCTTCGCTTTCTCAAGCCGGATCTTTAGCCCATCTAAGATGGTCTTGTTTGAGGCTTCTGCCTGACCATTAGACTGAGGGTAGGCTGGCGTCGAACTGTAGAACTCGATCTTCAACTCTTCGCAAAATCCGCGAAAGAGCTTTCCGTCAAATTGAGTGCCATTATCTGAGATGAGGGCCCTGGGTATGTCGAAGCGAGTGATGACGTTTTGCCAAACAAACTTCTTCACATCCTTTTCCTTTATGATCGCCAGTGGCTCGGCCTCAACCCACTTGGTAAAATAGTCTGTGGCGGCGATAAAGAACTTGTGATTGCCCGGTACAATTGGGAGTGGCCCAACAATATCCAACCCCCAGAGCGCGAATGGCCAAGGACTCGTGAGAGGAAGCAAATCTCTAGCCGGCTGATGGATCTGGTGAGCGAACTTCTAACACTTTTCGCACCTGCGAACGTATTTCTGTGCGTCTGCCTGCATGCACGGCCACCAATAACCTTGGGAAATTGCTCGGTATGCCAGGGACTTGCCCCTAGTATGGCTGCTGCAGACGCCTTCATGAATCTCGTAGAGAAAAGCTTCCACCTTGGCGGGGTGGACACACTTCAAATACGGCCCAGTAAAAGACTTCTTATACAATGCTCCGGACGGGAAGAGCCAAAACCGCTCTGATTTTGCCCGGATTTTGTGGGCCGCCTTCTTCTCTTCCGGTAGAATTCTATCTTTCAGGAAGGCGATAATGGGATCCATCCATGACGGACCCAAATCGGTGTAGAGTACCTCGGTTATCTCTGGTTCCTCTATACTTGGCCGTGGTAAAAATTCAATCATCAAGGGGTTGGGAAAGGCTTTCTGAGAAGAAGCGAGCCCAGCCAATTCGTCAGCCGTGTTGTTTTCTTCGTGGTTGATCTGTTCCTCTTATCGCGAAGAACTTCTTGATCTCTTCTCGCTAACGCTTGATACTTGGCCATTCTTTCATCCCTTGCCTCATACTCTCCTGAGACCTGATTGACCACTAGCTTGGAGTCGCTGAAGACCATAAGGGCTGTGGCTTTCATCCTCAATGCGCTTCTCAAACCGGTGAGGAGGGCCTCATATTCTGCCTCGTTGTTGGACGCTGGAAAGCCGAGTGTAATTGCTTGCTCAATAATTAGCCCATCTGGTGAAGTCAGCACAATTCCCAGCCCGGCTCCATGCCTGTTGGACGCCCCATCGACGAAGAGCTTCCACATCTCGCCAATGAACAGCTTCCAGCAATCAGACGGGTTTTGGGAGCTTCTAAATTCAAAGTCTTTGGTCGGCTCATTCTGATCTTTTTCCTCGTCTTTGTTGGGTTCATCTTCCAACGAATCGTCGGACTTTGCTAGTTCGGTCGAGCTTCGCCCTTCTCCCTCTTGCGAGCCAACACTCGTCTCCGTCACCAAAACCAGGGGTTGTGCGAAATCCGCACCAACCAAATCAATCGGGCAAATTGGATGCGTCCCAAGGGCAAATTCCGCCACAAAATCTGCAAGAGCTTGAGCTTTGATTGCGTACGCAAGCGGAACTTGATGTCGTACTGTCCCAATTCCATGGCCCACTTCAGAATCCTCGGTGAAGTTGGCCTTTTCAAAAACACCTTGAGGTGGAATTCGGTCGACACAATTATTGTATGGGCATGAAAGTAGTGTGCCTTCCTTGCGCCATCATTAGGGCCGCCAACTTTTCCAAAGGGAGGTACCTCGTCTCGGCGAGCAAAGTCTTGCTCACATAGAAGATGGGCAAGTGTTGGACACCTTCTGCTTGAACGGGCGCTCTTTGCCGTTAAGAGACCGCCAAGTAGAGGTACAACTCTTCGCCCGGTGAGGTGTTACCAAAATAGAAATTTGAGGAGAATGCGCTTTTAGATCCGCCGGTCTTGTGATCACACTCGTCATCCCAAAACAACTTAGCCTTCAAAGTCTTAAAGAATGGCCTGCAACGATCCGAAGACCGATAAATGTTTCAAGATCTTTGCACGTCCTTCGTGGAGTTTGGGCGCTCCAATTCTTGTATCGCCTTGATTTGAGATGGGTCAGCTTCAATCCCTCAGTTTGTAACCAGAAAACCTAGAAACTTTCCAGTGCCAACTCCGAAGGCGCATTTGGAGGTGTTCAGACGAAGCTTGTGATGCTTAAGTATGGCAAACATTTCTGCTAGGTCGGTGAGGTGTTGAGACTTCTCCTTACTCTTCACCACCATATCGTCGATGTAAGCCTCCATTGTTAGGCCCAAGAGAGGAGCGAACATTTTTGTTACCATCTGCTGAAAGGTTGCCCCAGCGTTCTTCAGTTCGAACGGCATGACTTTGTAGCAATATAATCCTCTGGGGGTGGTGAACGATGTGATCTCTCTGTCCGGTTTATACATGGCTATCTGGTGGTAGCCGCGATATGCGTCCAGGAAGCTAAACCTCTGATGGCCAGCGGTCAAGTCCACCAGCTGGTCAATTCGAGGGAGGGGAAAGCTATCTTTCGGGCAAGTCCGGTTGACGGTTTTGTAGTCAGTGAGACTCGCCACTTGCCATTCTTCTTGGGAACAACCACCGTGTTGGATATCCACCGAGGGTATTGCACCTCTTCTATGGCCCCGGCTTCCAACAAATTCTTTACTTCTTCTGCCACCACTTCAGCATGGTGCAAGGCTGAGCGGCGCGTCCTTTGGATGACTGGCCGCGCATTAGGGAAGACATTCAACTGATGACAAATGAAGCTCGGGTCGACGCCAGGCATATCGTAAGGCGTCCAGGCAAAGGCCTCCAAATTAGAAACCAGGAAGTTGACATAGTCAGTCCGCTCGGTGCTAGACAAAGATGATCCCAGGAGGAAGAACTTAGTTGGATCGTTTTCGTCAATGCGCACTTCCACCAAATCTTCGATCGATTTTTCCTCAGCCTTCCTTCCCACGTCTTCAAGGACCTCCTTTCCCTCGGGCCCCTCGATCATCTAGACAAACCTTTGGCTGCTCGGCTGCCATTTACCGCAACGAAGCATTGTTTTGCCATCACCTGGTCTCCCCAAACTTCCTCTATTTGCCCGTTCGGCGGAAGCGCATGACTTGGTGGAAGGTCGAAGCAACCGCTTGCATGGCGTCTGACCCCACCACTAAGATCAAGTTGTAGGTGGATGGAACTTTGAGCACCGAACTCCACTTGCTTTACTCTTGAACCCGCTTTGACCGGCAAAATAATCTTTCAGATTAGCCACTCATTTGTGAGTTGAAGCCGACCAAAGGAGATGTCGCGAGGGCAAGTCCTTGTCTTCTAACTTCATTTGTTTGAGCGATGTCGTAATACATGATTTCGACCGAACTCCTGATCGATCAAGATTCTCTTGATATCAAACTCTTTTGAGCGAAGAGTCACCACCAAAACATCGTTGTATGGCATCTGAACCCTTTCCAAGTCTTTGGTTGAACGAAGGCTATCTCTTTCTTAGGTCTTTCCCTTCTTTACGGCTGAAATGGCGGAGAGAACTTCCCTCATGTGCTCGGCCTTCTTAATCATCCTCTAAGCTCATGAGACCCTTCTTTGGTTCGATGATGTCGTGGATGGCGTTGATTACACCTTGTGGGGCGTTTCTAGGCGGCCATTCCGTTAGGCTCGGTTTATCCGATTGGCGTGGCCTTGATCCCCTATCTATATATTGGTCAAGATGCCCGCCGCCACCAATTCCTCAAGTCTTTGAGTGGCAAGCAATCCTCTGTCCGGTGCCCTGTTCTTCATGGAAGGTGCGGTATTTTGAATTGAAGCCTTTCGCACTTCCTAACTGGGCGCCAGCGGACAAAGGGCTCACCTCGGATCTCGCTCAAAATGCGGTAGATGGGAATTTTGAAGACCGTGGTAATTCCTGTCCGCGCCTTCAGTTTTCTCTTGGCATCTTCCGCTGCGTCGCAGGGTGTGTCAGCTCGGTCATTTCTGCGACCCTTGTATCCGTCATCGCGGTTTGGGCCCACTACGATCTTTGACCGGTCGTTTGGGCGGTTGTCCTCCTGCCCGACCGAGTGAACTTTTCCTGCCACCTTTCTGCCCACCTCAACCGGATTACCCTTCTCGGTCGCGGGCGCGGTATCATCCTCCACGTGAATATGCTCATTGATCCGTTGCATTAGAGACTCCATGGTTGTAGGTTGGTGCATCGTAAGTGAGTCTCGCAGCCTATGCCCGACTGGGAGGCCCCGTTTGTACTGAGTGATCACCAGATTGGTAGGGCAGTCGGGGATCTCGTTGTAAGTTTCCTAATACTTCGCGTTGTATGCCTTCAATGAACATCCAGACTCCATCTTGACGCCCAGGAGATGGTCGACCTCCTTCGGCGTTCGAGTATTGGTTTTGAATCTGGTGACAAAGGCTTCTGCTAGTTGCTGCCACCCCTTAATACTCCATTAAGAGCCTTTCGAACCACTTCAAACCCAGCTCTCCCAAGCTTGCTGGGAATATGAGGCACATCAAGGCGTCGTTTCGCCGGTGGCCAGCCATCACTTGCCGGTAATGACTCACATGCATGTACGGATCCGTCTTGCCGTCGTACAAAGTGAACTTTGGCTGGTGAAATCCGGCAGGGAGTGGGGTGCTCTCAATCTCTGGGGACAACGACGTGGCTGTAAGTCTTGCCAGCTCTTTGTCCACGGTCACGGGGCCATGACTCTGGGCGCCGGTATCACCACTTCTTCGCTACAACGAACTGGGGCACTCAACCTCTGGAGCGCCGACACCCTCTGAGCCTCTTGACGGCGCGCTCACTCCTCCAATACATCCCTGAGATCCCTGGAACAGGAGGAGGCGATATCACGGCGTCGGCGGCAGGCGTGAGGCGTGAGGTGTCGCACGAGTGAAGGATCTGCCCTCTCGTTGGTCGGAATCTCCAACCCCATAGTTCCTGGTGATGGAGATAGAGTGAGTCCTCCTCTGGCGGTGACTGCTAGAACAAGGGGAGGGGGTGTGCTCACTGAGGTCGCCTTCTCCAGCAACACCCTTCTCCTTAATTTGAGGCTTAAGCAGCTCCATCTCCGCCGCCATCTTGCGAATGAGGGCGTCTTGGTTTCTGAGTTTGTGCTCCAGGCGTTGCTCATGGGATTCCCCCCGGCGTCGGCGACCCTCTGGACTCTGTGAGTGATCAGAACTCCTCCCACGCTTGTCTCGCGCACCTCGTGAGAAGTGTCCAAACCCGCCTTGGCTGGAACTTGTGGGAGGCCTTCTCTCCGGCGGACATACTCTGGAGTAACACCATCGATGACAGACAGCGGAACTTCGTCGTTGTTGGCCATGGAAATGGTTGAAGAAGCTCGAAGAACAAGGGTCGATTAACAAAGACTTCCTGAGCGGCGCCAATTATGCGGGCGAAATATCCTCTGCTTCCGTACTCCTTGGGCGTCAAGCTTCTCGTGTGGCGTCGATCCTGCAACACGAAGCGGTGAGCTACCGGCGGTGGTGTGCGGATAGACCCTCCGGCGATCAAGTCGGACCACTTGAGGAAGAAGAAGGCTATCGAGAGAGAGTGTTTTTGGGAGTGGTCGCATACCTCTAACGTTAAATCTTCTTTCAAATTTCTATCTTTGGCCATGCAGCCTCAAGATTGTCTTCCGTGGACAAGTGGCGGTGCTCGTCTCTTACCACCTTCTGGCGTGTAAAGGCCTAGTACTCCCACCGATACACACAAAAGCGTCCAGCGATATTGAGGCATGTGTGGGCGGATGTCCTCTCCTCACGCCATTGGCCCGGTGGCATACTTGATCGGAGTACCATGACCGGCTTGTCACTTGTGGAGAGTTGCTATTACTTGCACATAACCGAGCTATGTGTCGCCGACCTATAACTTGGAATCAGGCGAAAGCCTGACCACCTCGGCCGAACTATTCTTGATCGGTTCATCACGACCAACCGGTTCGCGAGGCATCTTGCCTCAACCATTCTACCTTCAATCTCGGTCTGCAAGCCACTTTATATCGACTGATCGGTTCAAGGCGTACCGGCCCTGATCGCGGCTCGGTCTAGCTCGAGCTACCTTTTAGCTCGGCCAGCATCCGCTAACTCGAGCTCCGTCCAATACGTGCAAGACACAGCTCGGCTACGCCAGTTGGTGCCTGATCGGTCAATATTTCCGACCGTGCAAGTCAGGCCACTGGCCGTGTCAACAGAGAGATTAGCTCAGCGCCGCGTGGTCCCGTCACGCCTGACGTTACCTTGCTCGGCCGTACAGTCAGGTGCAAATCCCCCCTCTCATATATCTATATATATATATTCTTGTGCAGGTGTTACTAAAATTTTTTTTTCTTGTGTGCAAATTGTCTTGTGCAGATGAACTAAAAAATACAAAAACATAAAATAAAATAAAATAACAAAAAAAAAATCATACTGTGACATAAAGGAAATACCCGTGCTAGACACTGTCAATGACCTTTGTTGGACATATAACTTTGAGGATTAAAAAAAAAAAAAAAAAGACTTCTGACTTCTGACTACTAACATTTATTTTATTATAATTTACTTTATTGCATTTTTATTTTCTTTCTTTGGGAGGTTTTATACCCCCTTTTATTTTATCACAATTTTATTTATCTCAATTTACTTACCGCATTTTTTTTCCCATTATGTTTTGTACTAATTTGTAGGTTTTTCTTAGTGTGTTTTGGAAAAAAAAATAATGAAAAAAAAAAAGAAGAAGTGAGTTAAGCATTCTTGTAAAATCTTTTTGACAGAAGTAAAGGTTGAAACTATCTAGTGTTTTGGAGTCTTGTGTATAGTGGAGTTATGGCATATTTTGAAAATAATTTTTTGCAAATATGAGAGTCAGCATGTTGATTATTTTGAAACCCCTTTTGATTATTTCTAATATCAACATGAAACTCCATCACCTCAATATCCTCCCTATTTTGAAGAGAGTGTTGCAAATTCTTCACGACATAATTGTTACACTCCCAAATCCCACCTTAACAAAATTAGGATCTCGAGGATAGAGTGTTAACATTTCTTCAAAACAACTTAGATTCCACCTATGAGTTCTCTTGCATATCTAGAGTCAATAAACACCAAAAAGCATATATAGAGTCAATAAACTTACGAATAAAAGCCAATTTAAAGCAAATAGCTAAAATTCTCGATAGGGACAACGAGTACCTTTGTTTTACGATACAAAATTCTTTAGGAGAGTCTCGGGGTCATTTTGATTTTGATAGCGATGATATGGATGGTGAGCCGTTATCGCCTTTTACGAGAATCACACTTTCTTCCATTGATGATTCCTTTAACCAACATTACAACATTACAAAATAATTTTTTATCGTATATTAGGATAATTTGCACATGCACATAACATTTGAAATATTCTTTGATTAATTTTTGGACTTAGACTTGAAATCTTGATATCTAATGCGAAGACTATAACTCATGTGAGATGTTGAGTCTATCATTATTTTTGGAGGGTTATTTTATATTTACTCTTAATTTTTCTTTGACAGCTCATTATGTTGTTGTTAAGTCTCATTATTCTTTCAAATTGGTCAAAAACATTGAAATCATCATTTTTATGCCATTTTGTCCTTATGAATCATGCTATATTTTGGGAAATGATTTTAGACCATCTTTCTTTGTTTTAGTCTTATTAAAATAAAAAATTAGTTGGATGAGTCAACAAATGATAGGCTAAGGCCACAAATGAGTGTTGATATCATAACTCCAGCCACAAATGAGTCCAGCTTAAGACTAAGGCCAAGCTTGTCATAGTAGCAGAGCGGCTTAGCAGACCAAGAGACCTCTTCATAATCCCAACAAACCTCCACCAATGCAAACTTAGAGGTTGAATAACATCTCAGCAACCTGATACAAAATAGGGCACCCCCTATAGCCAGCAATCAGTTAAGCCACCAATCCTGTTTATGAACCACCAAACTTGCAGCTAGCTACTTCTATACAGAATCTCAACCACCAATCCAAAATCACAAGATCAGCAATGCCTCACAAGGAGACAAAGCAGCAAAGAGACAGAGCATCCCAGAACAGATCAGCAACTGGCAGCAGTAGGCAAGATAATTAGTAGTAGCAGCAACTGGCAACAATATCTGCTTCAGATTAAATACTATAACATGCACTGAGTACTGCAACTCTTTCAACTTTGATTTTGCCCTATGCCTCACACTCTTCAATCTTCCATTGGTCCTCACACCTTAGCTTAGATATCATCGTGGCTTTGAAAAGACAATCACTCCTCTCATCCCTCAAAAGCTCATCAAAACACAGACCTCGGCTCTATCCTCAATCCTTTAGCTAACATTTCCAAAACTTCACAGGCCACCCTTTAACCACTGAAACATAATCACTCATAGCATTCATAGAAACAGATAAGTAACACGCATTAGCAGATCAGCAACAGAGCAACACATTTTTTGCTTTATACACTAGTGTCCATCCATATCCCCAACACACCTCATTCGATACATCTCCTGATCTGTTGCAGATTTGGGGTATGGTATGGGTTGGTTTGTCCTAGATGAATGGCTGAATGTCTGTTGGTTGGTCTCTCACCAACTTTGGGGGTGTTAACAAATGATAGGATGAGCTTTTTGGTACTAACCTAGTTGGGATAATTTAGCTTATTATGATGCTTTTGCACTCTCCTTTTCTTTATTGATGTAATTTGTTTTATACTTTGTACTTGTTTATTCTATCAATAAAGTTTCTTTTTTGCCGATCAAAAAATAATTATAAATAAATAAATAAATAAATTTTTGTTTCAATTATCACTTATTAGCCTATTGAGCCTATATAGAAAAACTTTTTATTTATTTAGCCATTTCTTCCGATGTCTCAAGAATGGATTTTATCTATTATTTTGGGAGGAAGCTATCTTGTGAGCGGAATAAGGGGTTTATCGAAAACAAAACAAAAAAAAAAAAAAAAAAAAAAAAAAAAAAAAAAAAGAGAAGGAAAAAAAATTAATAATATGGAAAATATTTAAGATGGTTGTGAATCACATGTAAAAAACATGGAATTAAAACGGAGGGTTAGTAAAGTGGCATTTCATATATGTTGATTTCGCTTAATTCATTTCTTGGACACCTGTTTTCTACCCTTCACCCAATTTTATGAATAATTCCCTTTAACCTAACATTACAACCAAAAATAAAGTATAAAGTCCTATTTGATCTCGGAATTAGCATGATTTTTTAGGTGACAAATTAACATAATTTTATTGTTTTCAATTTTCCTATCATGAGATTGTATATTATTTTTTTTTTTCATCTGATTTTCATTTTTAAATGTGAAATTTTTTTGTTTTGTTAAACATAAGTCTCTCTCACATACATACTTGGCAAAATTTGAACCATTTCAGAGTATTTTATTTGTTGTGAGTAAATTGGAGAGATTTGAGTCGAAGCATGCTTCTGATAGAATTAGAATCTTATTCCATTTTGTCGGCTATAATTTATACACACACACTGTGTTAGGTTTTTATTCTTGGTAATCTTGTTTGACAAAACTCCTTTGAGTTGTAATTTTATTCGCACTTTTATTTGATAAGGCTATGAGTTTTAGGTGCGAATCCAACTTTGAATCGTACCTTGCAGAAAAGTTTGTGGTGTTTAATTCTATTATGTTTGCCACTTATTTGACTATAATGGGGATCAGTTTGCTGGTCACTTGCGAGGTCGAGAACGCGCCCTTGGCGAGTCTAAAGCGCCACGGTGGAGTTGAGGCAGCGCCCTCGAAGCAAAATGCAAAAATGCATTCAAAATTGCTGTCGCTTGAGCATCCATTTCCACTTCGGTGAGAATACTTAGTTCGAAGTTTGACATGTCTGCAAATATCTTGTGGCGTGGTTTTAAGCTCGAGCATCCATTTCCTTCGGCGTACATCACAGTTTGAAACAGCGATATAAAGTCCTTGCTCGGCGGACCTCACGATTTCAAATTCTATAAAAGCTCAAGTTGCTCCAAATCTAGGATTACAACTTCGGATCTTCTTTGAAGGTTCTAGGGTTTATATCTGGAGTTTCTTTTCTAGTTTTCTTTGATTTTTAATTGAGTATTCAACTTATGGTTTAAGAAGGATACATCAAATGGTTGTTTGCTTATTCAACATAAAAGAGAGTTGTTCTTGATTGGATTATGGAGAATTGAACTGAAGATTTGGTGGATTCTAGAGTGGCTCATCGTCGTGATTCGACATCGGTGTTGTGATTCAATGTTGGGCAAGACAATTAGAGGTGAAGGCGGGGTTGGAAGAGGCACATTGGGGTCGCTTCAATTCGGGCGTGGATTCGCTAGGTAATTGAGAGAACACTTGTGTAATTCCTTTATATCTTCTTAGTGGATTGTTTTGTGGCTTTTGCCTGTAGTTTTTTATCACAATTGGAGGCGCTCCAATTGTAGTTTTTTCACATTAAAATCGTTGTGTCGATTTGTCTTGATTGTTTGATTGAGATTGTTATTTATTGCTTAAAATTGATACATAATCATAAATCAATATCTTGGGGATTTTTAGGTTTTTTTTCACACCGAATATAGAGATAGATAAATTATTTTTACCAATTGTTAGTATTTTGAACTTTGATAATCCTTTTGCTAATATTTTGAAAAAAAAAAAAAATGAATTTGGTGGGTAAATTCTCTGCAAACCCTCACGAGACTATAACTTGCCTACTAAGGGTAACTTAGGGGATCAAAGACTAGTTGTATATGCTAAATACAATCGTATTCCTTACGAAAATGGCATAGATAGTTTTTATTTTATTTTCTTTTTAATTTGCTTTGCTCAAGGACTAGTAAAGTGTGAATTGAGAGTGTGAACGGTGCCTAAATGTGCATTTAATCCGTTAATATATACTTTATTAGTCTATTTATTTGTATTATTTTATAAATGTATATGATTTTATGTGTTTGTGCATATTTTATAATATATAAATTATTATTAAAAGTTTTAATAAATAATAAATAAAAAAATAAGAATAAAAAAATAACGGTGGCAGACAAGAACCAGGAGTTTTTTTTTTTTTTTTGATGTTCTAAATTTTTTTTATAGAATTGACCCATTTTCAAATTATTTGGGAAATTAACTTAGTTTTTCAAATCGTATTTTGAAAATACAATTTTAAAAGAAAATTAGTTCCCAAATTAATTTGAAAAGCGAATTCTATAAATTATTTTTTTTAGAATATTTAAAAAAAAAAAAAAAAAACTCCAAAAACCACCCCTCCATTTTTTTGTCATTTTCTTTTTTTCCTTATATTTTTATTCACTGATTGATTTGGTAGGTTGGCATCCACGAACTGGCACATGATGATGATAATTTGGTGGAAAAGACAGTCAATCAAGGGGACCGACGAACATTGATTCGAGAAAGAAATTCAAAAAGTTGCATCCATTTTGATGATGAATTGTCATGCATTCCTGCAGGAGAGAGCTCAAAGAAGGGGGAGAGGAGGCAGAGGCTTCGGTTAAAAGGAGTCAAGGGAAGAAAGAGAGAAGGAAAGAAAGGGAGAATTGGAAAGTTTAGGATGTTTATATTTTATAGTGGTTGTAATATTAATATGTGGAATTAATTTTTATTTCTTAGGGTTAAGATGAAATCCTGACTAAGTAATTAGGATTTATTGTATTTAGTATTTTTAATTTTGATTTGATTGGTATAAATTGTAAAACTTTCAAATATTTTTGTGCAATAAATATTTTATTATATAATTATTTTTACTACTATGTATTAAAATTGTTAGACGAGTCATCCCTAGTATGATGAGTCGTGTATCAATCACAGTTAGTTTAGTTTAGTGGTAATGGTTCATACTAAGCGAAAATAATTCATGACTTTCTGGTTTTAATATATAAATTCTCTTAACGATGTATTTCTGATCAATTTACATCATTTTATCCAAATTAATGATTTTTTAAAAACTAATACAATAACCCCTGATTATAAGGTTAATGGTGAATTCAAAACCCTGAAATATTTCTTTTTTTTTTATTTTATGTTTTATTAATTTTAGTTTTAATATTTTTAAAATCTATTGTTTTTAAATTACTTTAATTATTATTTTTATATTAAAATAACTCAATTAATCCATAAAGATCGATACCTGACCTTAACCATTATTCTACGAAATAATACTTATTCCTTGATTTTAAATATAATATTTTAATACACAAACGACCATATCATATGCGTTCTTACACCTTACATCAAATGTAACTTTCTTTTGCTTTTTTCTGAGCCGCCTTCTGGTTAATATATAATGTTTGATTGTAATTTATTTAACTTTTTCAGCTTGTTTCATTTTAAATTTTTTAAGAGATTTTCTAAAGTTACATTTGTGGCTCTTTTAGTTTATTTTAAACCTTTATATATATTGTTGCAAAATAACCTTTATAGATAAAAGAGCGCAATCTCTTTTATCTTAATTATTGGTTTTAAAAAATTGGGGGACAATAAACTGCAATAGACCAAACATCTTCAACTTTTTTCACAAATTATCAAAAATTGCATAAACATATTTACAATTTATTTAAATTATTTTAAGCTAATAGCATAAAAGTTATAATCACAAAAATCATCTTATAAATTCTACCAAAATGGCCTTATTACAATTGAAGGTCAAATTCTTTCCACCATTATTACAGGGTTGTTGTAATGAAAAGAAACATAAAAGTAAAATCAAAATGAAAACAATAGGGGGAAAATGTTAGAAACCAACAATAATGTAGAACAATTCCTAACATTGGGGTAGATCTGCAGGAGGCGGAGGCAAGCTAGTTGATGATGTTGGCCCGTTCTCAACCACAAAAGCCATTGATAATCCCCAAGGCAAGTGCACGTCCATGTGACAATGCATCAACCATACACCTATATCCATCAAAATTTTCAAGCATAAATTAGTTTACATGCACAATAAATATGAATATATATGTACATTCACACATAGTAATTAAATTAACCATAGTACTTACCAGGATTGTTCGCCTGAAATCTGAGGGCAGCCCACCCACCGGTTGGCACTCCGATGGTGTTACGTGCTTGTGGATTGACAAGATTGAAATTTTTGGGATCGTTTACTGGGTCATAATTGCCAAACCCTTGAGCCAACACATGGAAGTTGAATCCATGCAAGTGCATAGGATGGTTCTCAAAACCCAAGGAGGCTGTGTTTTGCAATACAATCTCAACAGTTGAATTGAACTTAAGTTTCTTCGCTTTGGTTGACTTTGATGTCATTATGATTGTCGTGTTGAAGTTGTTGTTTGTGTCCGTGTAGTTAAACACCAATGGTGGTTGGTCAGGGAAATCAGTGGTGTAGATCCCACTAACATTGTTGAAGAAAGCTTGCAGCATAGACAACTTGGTGGGGAATTGAAAGGATGCATTGTTCATGCTCGCAGCTAAACGCTGCGAAAGTGGACCTGCACAAGTGTTATTTACTTCGCATGGTACTAAACCCAAGCTTATTGTCACGAACATGCGTTCATCAACGTTGAGTGGGACTGGGACCCAATGAGGCGCATTTACGAGTGCAGTCAAACTGGTAGAGAACTTATAAGCCGATTGTGTGTCATTGTAGGCTGGTAGGATTGGCATTTGTGGGGTGGATGATGTGGAATTTTCATAAACAATGATCCCAGTGGTGGAGGTGGTAGTGTCAGGTACACCTTGTGAACTAACATAGGTATGCGCTGCCATATAATAAGAAGCTGGTGGCTGGTCGGTTTTCAACAATATGTCAGTGGTTTGGCCAGGAGCAATGACAATGAAGTCGGTGACCATTGGAGTAGTGTAAGTGGCGTCAATGGCAACGACTGTCATGTTGTGATTGGCTATCTTGAAAAAAAATTGATTATTCATTGCAGCATTGATGATACGTAGGAGATAAGTTTTCCCTCGTGCCACTTGCAACTTGTATGTGTCTAATAAGAGGAAGAAAAAAAAAGTATGTCATATAAAATTGAGGGATATAACCAGCAAAAATGGGCTAAACAACTAGTTAATCTAACTTGGCAATTTAATATGTATTGGTAAAGGTGACTTGCTAGGACTTACTATTTGAAGAGCATGAATCTGATCACCGGTGGCCATTGATAGTGAAAGCATCGGAACTATTAGGTGCACCACCACTTGCCGATGCCGTTCTCGACATCAATAACATTAGCTTTCCACCACTCTCCTGCAATCAAAATTTAATATATGACATTTGTCATATTTTAAAAAAATCTCGTCATGTTAAGATTAAAATACCTTAACTTACTTTTCTTATTTCAAATTTCAATCTCTTTAAAATATAATTTATAATCCTCTAGAAATTGCAAATAGATTTTTCACTCTTCTAAAAGTCAAACAAACCAAAATAAATAAATAAATAAAGTTTGTACCAAAGAGAATTGGGATTTCTCGGTAGGGTGTTGGGAATGGATATGAATGACCAGTTCTTGGACGGATGATTAACGCGCCATGAACAGTTGCACGGATCCATTGGGAATGTGCATGCCACCAGAGGGTCCCTTCTTGTCCGGTGATGTTAAATCTATAAGTGAAATTATTTCCTGGACGAATAGGACACTGAGTTGCATATTCAGGTCCATCTGCCCAACCACTCAATAATTGAAAAATCCCATGCCTGCGTAAATATTAGAACACCACTATAAGCAATCATAATGATAGTCCTACTAGTAATTATAGTCTTGATAAGAACACACGACAACATATAAAAATTTTAAAAATTAAATATTTTGGTTTCTAAACGTGAAAATTTTGTTGTAAACGACATTTAGGAACTAATTTCTATCGCCATGAGGATAGTCGCTAAAAGATCGTCTCGAAAAATCAAAAACAAGATTTTTAACAATAAAATTTTAAAAATATCACTAATAAATAGACTTTTAGGAGCAAAATAATTTGATCTCAAAATGATTTATTTTTTAAGACAAAAAATTTGCTCCTAAAAAGATAATAATTCATTACTAATGTCTAATTTTCGTTGCTAAAAATATAATAATGACATTTTTCGCAACAAAAATATTTGGTCCCTAAAAAATAATTTTATCCATAAATTTTGGTTTCTAAAACCTTAATTTTATTTATTTATTATTATTTTTTTGTATTGACACAAACTCATGCACTCGATGGGATTGTATTTTCTGTAGTGTGTGACAATTTTAGAACGAAGATTAAAGCATTACCAAGAGAACAAGAAACGCCACTTTACATATATTTTATTAGTTCTAAAAATCAATAAATAAATAAAGAAAATATAGAATACTTTCAAGTTGCCGTGACTACAAAAAGTGGGTGGTCATCATAAATGGTTGAAATATTTTTTTCTTAAAGTAAATGGTGTCATATTTAATTAACTATAAAACTAAGTCTAATTTAAGTTTAAAATTTAAAAAAATAAGTTTAATTTAAAAAGTAGTATTACCAATGAATGGTAAGGTTGTACGGGGAGTTATTCAAGACATGAACGACGAGGGAATCACACTCGTTTGCCAGTATTAATGGGGCCAGGAAAAAGTCCATGTACAGCAGTGATGACTTGTTGTTGGCACAACCGCTGGATATTCAAATTTTGCACCTGAAATAATATAAATGAAATAAACTGGGTTATAAAATGTAAATTATCAAGTTTGAGAATATGTGCACATATTCAAAAAAGGAAATGAAAAGCAATTTTGACTTTTCTTTAGTAAAGTTAATTGAAGGTGATGGGAAACTAATCTTCCAAAAGGAGATTTTGAAAGTAGAGGTTAGCGGAATGTCGCCAAAGAGATATACTAATATATTCCTTTTTCTTTCTTTTTTGTTTTTTCAATCTCCTTAAATCATTTGGGGTTAGCCAGCATTTCTGCTTTGTAATCTGTCAGTTCAAGACAAACTATTCATTGTCAAGAGTTAGTCTACAGAATTTGTAAAGCCGAATTGTTCGGCCCAATAACAACAATCCACTCGTGAAAGTGTTTACTAATACCCATTAATAGACAAAAAAAAAAAAAACAAAACTCTACCAACCCGGAAAAATACACAGAACAAACACATCAAGGCCTGCCCCACGTCGACTGACTGGTGCCAGCCCTAATAAAGCTATTTATGTACCCAGAAATCATGCAACCATTTAGTACTCAAAAAAAAAAATGAAGATTGCGAAGAACAATAATGGAAAAATGAAAAATTACTTGAAAAGTATGCTCCACAACAGCAGCAGATGTGAGTGAAGCAGCCGAAAGAGATAAAGCAAATGCGAGCAAGAACACAAGACGTGCCATGCCAATTAATTGAACAATATATGAAGAGACAAAGAAACAAAGATCATATGAAGCTCTCTCTATGTGTTCAAGAGTTTTCCTAAGATGTGACTTCGTATTTCATACAACGATGTTGTGTGTTTGTTCTTCAATTCCTTTCCATATATATAGTAGTTTTATGGGTAGACAACCTTAGCCATTCCCACGGTTTCGTGAGAAAAAGAGCACCATTGTGTTCTCACTAATAATTTGAAATTTTGGACTAGACTTTGAATATGCCAATTATAAAAGCATTTTTTTTTTTCTAACAGCTTTACTTGAAAATAAATAATAATAAGGGCAAATTACAACAATGGTTCCTATAGTTTACCCGTGATTTTATTTTAATTTATGTATTTCTAATTGTATCACTTTTGCCCTTACAATTTGATTTTTTGGCTCCGTCCAATAGTTAACCGCCGTTAACTTTTTTTACTGAAACCCGCGCGTGCCTTGCACACACAGGATGAAAACCAATCACTTTTTGGAGTGTACTTCAAAAAAAACAATTATACTTTTTTTTTGGGTCACATTATTTCTCTTAGTTTTTGTACACTTATTTAAATCATCACAAACAACCTTATTATATATATATATATATATTCTTTATTTTTAGTGGATATTTTTAAAATTTTAAATAATGTTTTTTTTATTTTTTTATATATACCTTACTTAGATGTATCTAATAAATAAAATATTCATAAAAAAAATATTTTAAAAAATTAATAAATACACAAAATATGAAAAATATAATAAATTTTCATTTTTTTTATATTTTTGGTTTTTGATTATTATTTTTTAAATATTAAAAATTAATTTAATATAAATAAATATCAAAAAAAATTAAAAATTATTTCCTTCCCAAAAATAAAAAAATCAAATGAAAATAATATATATTTTTATTCTTTTACCAAACTAATTTTTAAAATTTTAATATTTTTCAAAACATAATTTCTAAACTTCAACCAAATAGAGGTGTAATGAAGTAACCTGTCTATTTGCTAATTTATAGTTTTATTAAATTTTAGCTAAAAC
Organism: Camellia lanceoleosa; assembly: GCA_025200525.1. Taxonomy (NCBI): domain Eukaryota; kingdom Viridiplantae; phylum Streptophyta; class Magnoliopsida; order Ericales; family Theaceae; genus Camellia; species Camellia lanceoleosa. The sequence goes on from CM045761.1 coordinate 16,515,547, forward strand.
ATAATTTATTGAGTGAAAATCAACTTATATAAATTTAATACTAAAAAAGCTAATTTATTTGATACATTGTTAAGTTTTTGACTCGTGCAATGTTTGGTAATTTTTTCAATTTTTAGATCAATAGCATTCATTATAAACATTAATATGCAGAATTATAAACACCTTCATAATTTTATAATTAATTTTTGAAAGAATAAAATTATGTACATTAATTAATATATCAATTAATATACTAACGAATGATGTGACATAATTTTAGAAGTTTTATGCAGAAATATGGACACTTTAAGTAATTTTATAATTAATTTTTGAAAGAATAAAATTATACACACCAATTTGGATACCAATTAATGTAGTAACGAATGATATGATATGATTTTCAAAATTTTGAATCTTTCTAATTCATATAATGGATGAGATTTATAATTTTAAAATAACAATATCATAATATATATTAATATAGTAATTGATATACCAATTACTGTAGGTAACTTTTCCCTTATTTTTTGGATTCCCGGAACTAAGGCTTATTATTTGAAGATATTTCCTCCAAATTAGAAGCAGCCGAGCCCAAGCTCTTAAGCTGAGCATGATTGCAGGCATGATTGAGTGGTGATTTTACATAAAAATTAAAAATTAAAAAATTATCAAATATTACACAAGTCAAAAATTAACAATATATCAAATAAATTAATTTTTTTAGCATTACATTTTATAAGTTGATTTTGACTTAATAAATTCTGTTTTAGCTAAAATTCAATAAAACTATAATTTAGTAAATAGACAGGTCGTTACTTCATTACATCTCTAGTTGGTTGAGTTTTAGAAATTATGTTTTGAAAAATATTAAAATTTTAAAAATTAGTTTGGTAAAAAATAAAAATATATATTATTTTCATCTGATTTTTATTTTTGGGAAGGAAATAATTTTTAGTTTTTTAAATTTTATTTTTGATATTTATTTATATTAAATTAATATTTAATATTTAAAAAATAATAATTAAAAACCAAAAATATTTTCAAAATGAAAATTTATTATATTTTTCATATTTTGTGTATTTATTATTTTTTTACAAATATTTTACTTTTTCAATATATCTAAGTAAGGTGTATCTAAAAAATAAAAATAAATTATTTAAAATTTTAAAAATATTCACTAAATATATATATATATATATATGGCTGTTTAGGATGATTTAAATAAATGTACAAAAAAAAAAATAGAGAGATAATGTGACAAAAAAAATAAAAAGTATACTTTTTTTCTTTCTTTAAGTACACTTCAAAAAGTGACTGGTTTTCATCTCGTGCATGCAAGGCACGTGCGGGTTTCTGTCAAAAAAGTTAAGGATAAACTATCAATAGGTCCTAATAGTTAAACTTAATTCCCATTAATTCCTATTGAAAATAAATCTTAGTAAAATTGTCGCTAAAAATAATTTTTTGTGACAATTTTTTATATATGTCACTAAAGATTGACAATTAGTAACTTTTTTTGTCATGATTTTTATAAATTGTCACTAAAACTTATAATTAGTGACTTTTTTATGTCAAATTTTTCCTATAGAACCTATTAGATAATAAATCCACTTATTAGGATCTACACGTAAATATCCCAAAAGTTAACAGTGGTTCACTATTGGACTACATAGAGCCAAAAATCAAACTATATGGGCAAAATTAATACAATTAAAAAAACAAAAATCAAAATAAAATTATGAATAATTATAAGGACCATTACTGTAATTTGTCTTCATAATAAAATGCAAAGTCATAGAATGTTAATTTTTCAATTAATTACAATTGGTGTGATTTGTGTAATACGTCGTGAAATGATTATTTTCTTCTAATTTCAGTGGTCTTTTGTCAAGTTGCAATGATGCCACATTCTAAAAGGGAAAATGTTTTGTGGCACTAAATTGGGGGACACTAATGCCCATAATTTCCATTTTAGGTAATTGTTTTGTTTTTTTTTTTTTTTGCCTTATATGGAAATTAGGGGCATTAGTGCCCCCAATTTAGTGTCACAAATCAAAACCCTTCTAAAAGTTAGAGATAAATGATGCAATCCTTTTTACTGACAAAATATTTAAATTAAAAAAAATGTTATTATTATATTTTTAGTGATAAAATTAAAAATTTAGTAATGAATCATTATTCTTTTGTGATCAAATTTTTTGTACAATATATATATATATATATATATTTTGTTACGAAAGTGTCTAGTTCCTAAAAATGTATTTATGAGCGACATTTTAAAATTTTATCGCTAAAGATCCTCTTTTTAACTTTTGGGAATGACTCGCATGACAACTCAAAATTGATCTCTTAATATTTTTTACAACAAAAATTTCACTTTTAAGAATGAAAAAGTTTAGTCTTCAAAATTTTTATATAAATTGTGGTGCCATTTTTAAGTTTATTGTCTTATATTTGTAGTGCCTATTTGATTGGAGGGTGTTGTGGGGCTCGTGGATTGATAATAAATCTCACTCTAATAAATAATAAAAAAAAATTTACAATCTCACTCTAATAATTTGAATCGTTCATTTTATACCATGAGTATGATATATAATAGAAAATTAAATTAATCTAATAATCATAATCATATAATTTTATTATATTTATCTAATAAAATAATTTGCTTTTCAAATTATAATTATTATTTATTTATTTTAAAATAAATATAATAAAACTATGTGACTGTTACATTGGACCCACGTGGTCCCATTTACAACCATATAAATAAAAATAATAATAATAAAATTGGAAAGAATTAGAAGACAAAATAATAATAATAAAAAAAAAACATGACATTTTTTTCGTCAACCCTTCTACGCGCTTTTCAATAGCCATCGTCATATATTATTAATCAAATCATTATTTTTTTATATTTTAAAAGTCTACATGTAACTAACACCCATTATGAAGAGGATTTTATAACATTCTGGGGAAAGAAAATGATGTTACCGATTATTCAAACCCAAAAACAGAGCATTGCATGAATAAAAAAAAAATTAAAAAGGAAAGAAAAAGAGAATGAAACTCTCATTATGAGACAAGTCAACAATAGGTGAATTCAACCGCGATATTTTTTTTTAAGAAAATTTTTTACGATATGTACTCTTTAAAATGTGTATAGAGTATATATTTAATCATAATATGTATAATATAAAAAATTTGGAGAGTACTCTATATAATTTTCAAATTATCTAAAAAAAAATTTCGGGGTGCGAACTCTTATTATTTTAAATTATTTTAAAATTTCTAATATAATATATGATATTTTTCAAATTTTTAGAGATGTGGCCACCCCTAGCCCCCCGCCCCCGGATCCATCATTGAATACAATTATAATGTTTGATAGGAAACATTACGACAAGTATTTTTTTCATCAAAATAATTGATAAGAGAACAACAATGAATTTTTTTTTTTAATAATAAAAAGTGTATTATTTGTTAATATTTCTTATTTTAGCTAATCACTTCAAACCAAATTTTTTTTTTTTTAATTTATACTTCTAAAGAGAGGAAAAATTAGAAGGAAAAAAGAGAAGAAGAAGAATAGGTTATTTTATGTTTAGCTAGCTTACAATGGCTGTCAAATGTAGTTTAGCCAAGAGGAGAATCGGCAAAAAAGATGGCATGGTAGCTAGTCTGTTAAAGAAGCAGAGTAGATATTAACAAAAATGATTAAAATAATTTATTTAACTAGTCTGTTAGAGATTTGTAACATATTTATATCCAAAATGATACTTATCAAATACTTATGCATTTGATACACTATCATTTTGAACTTTAGCACAAATAATTATTAGAATTTTGAGGTGAAAAATCTTACACATCATTAATTTTGCATTATTGTTTTATATAATCATTTATATGGATTCTTGTAATTCATTCCTTGTTTAGAAATAATTATTAAAAAATTAAATAATATCTTATCATTTACTTTTATGATATGAACACCACATAATATTTGAAGAGTATGATAATCAGTAATACTACAATCTCAAAAAATTTATTTTAAATTTTATTCAAAAACATCAATTTATAACTCAAATTCTTTTGATACTTAGGCTTACACTCCATTAATTCAATCTCTTCCATATAAACATTCTACCCAGTAGTATCTGAGACACTGGTATTTTTTTTAATAATTTTCAAAATAAGTAATTATAATCTTAGGTCATTGCATATATTGTGATGAATAAAAGTTTGGAAACTCAAATTTATTCACCCAATTTTTTCTGAGTGGGTAGTTATATGGTGGATATTAAATTTATGTATTGTAAAATTTATATGTTGAATAAATCTAAATTATAAGATGATAATTTTAAATAATTTTTAGATAATTTTGAGTTTGTAATATTATTTTTTGTGATTGATTTGGCTTTGATATAATCAATCCATGTGGAGAGTGGAAGTCAAAGGAACAAAAGTCAACATCTAGAATAGATAGTGGTGGATGGATGGGATCTACACAAATCAAGCTTTTAACTTCTAGAATTGGGAAGGGTCTACAATTTCGTCTCAGACAAACAAAAACTCCATATTTGGAGTGTAACAGCTAACTCAGTAGTTTTTATTTTATTTTTTTTTTGCCTTGGGGGGGTTTGAACTTGTTCCTTGTTCCTCTCCACTTAAGTAGCAGGGAATTATGCATTATTTATTTTATTTGTATTGATTTACACTATTGAAAAAATTATCTATTTTCCCAACAATTTTTTGCTCAATCAAAATATACTTGATGACCCATCTCACATAAAATAGTTCTTGAGGCCTCAGCTTTTAACCTTGTCATGTTCCTCCTATTATTGAACCAATCCAACCTTCTCTTCCCCAAATCATTACAATATTATAAAAATTAGTAGTTGATTCATGGGATACACGGCTTAATTTTTTTCTTTTTAAATAATATTTTATAAAATTAAATTAAATTATTTATATATGTCTATATAAATTAGTTTTAGAAATATGTTGCAATATATGTATTATAAAAGAATAATATACATCTAAGTATGTATATAAAATTATGGGAAAATTAGTTTAAGGTCCCTCTCCCATTTTTAGTAATGGAAGAGATCCACAATATTATTTTATAATGTCTAAGGTCCGTCAACTCCACACAGAGAAATTTTACTTCTCTCTCTACCAACTTCTCCATTACCGAATATTGCTCTATCTCTCTCGTCTCTCGAGCAAAACCTCCTTGATGAACAAGATCAGAACTTGTGACGCAACTTGAATATTGATTAAGGTCCAACAGTGCAAGGCAGCCGCTCTCAACGACGTCGGGCGGCGATGGTGTGTTAGGGAAAATCGATGTGATTCTCCACAAGTAAATCAATCAATGGGAATAAAAGCGATCGGAAAAATTAAATCAAAAGGCAACACAAGAATTTTTACGTGGTTCCCTCAATGTGAGAATGCGTCCACGGGATAATCTGATTCCACTATCAACTAAATAAGTTTCAAACGATTACAAACGAGACACTAATGGTCTCACAAAACCACCCTTAGGTGAATTCTAAATAATCACAAAATAAACAAGAGGAAAGACCTCACCAAATAGATGAACCAAAATTTTCAAAACCAAAGTTGAAGAAGACCCAAAATAACGAACCAAACATCAACCGAAGATGCCCCAAAAAACCGAGCTTCCAAAAAACCGAAATTAAATCAATCTCCCAATCTTGACCTTTGTGTAATGTAAACGCCACTTTAGTTTTGTGTGTATAGAACAAAAATAATATATATATTATTAAATCTTGGGTTTTGTAATCAAAGCCTAATTGTATCGAGTTGAATTGGGCCTCCACAAATATAATATATAAAAATATATTATATCTAAACCAAGTCAAATTAAAACTCTTTTTCAAAACCCATTGGGTCCCACACTCCAATAAGGAGGTATACCCAACAATTCTCCTCCTACCGACTTAGGTGGAGACATCAACCATACCCGCCAAAGTTCGACACTTTAAATGTTTATCTCTCGACAAAGTCTTTGTCAACATATCTGAAATATTATCATCTGTGTGAACCTTTTTGAGTTGTAACAATTTCGAATCTAACACATCACGAATCCAATGGTATCTCGCATCAATGTGTTTCGATCTCGAATGAAAGGTAAAATTTTTACTCAAGTGAATAGTACTTTGACTATCACAATAAAGCACATACTTTTCTTGCTTCAAACCCAACTCTTGCAAAAATTTCTTCAACCATAACTCTTCTTTGCAAGCTTACGTAATGGCAATAAATTGACTTGGTAGTTGAGAGAGCAACACATTTTTGTAATTTAGATTGCCATGCCACAGCCCCCAAAAGTCATCAAATACCAAGTAGATTTCCTAGAATCAACATCACCGACCATGTCGAGAATCATGAACCCATCATGCATCGACACTATCCCCAAAACACAAACACACCTTCGAAGTCCCTCGAAGATATCTTAGAATCCATTTTACCGCTGCCCAATGTTCTTTACCCGGATTAGAGAGAAACCGACTCACCACACTAACGGCATGAGCAATATTCGGCCTTGTACAATCCATGGTGTACATCAAAGAACCAACTACTGAAGCATAAGGAACTTTTAACATCTCTTCTTTGTCTTTCTCACTTGTAGGACATTGATTCGAACTAAGGTTGAAGTGACTTGCAAGTGGACAACCAACCGGCTTTGCTTTATTCATGTTGAACCTCTCAAGAACTTTCTCAATGTAGCTTTCTTGAGACAACCAAATCAGCCCCTCTTTGCGATCACGAACAATTTTCATACCAAGTATTTGCTTTGCCGGTCCCAAATCTTTCATAGCAAAGGACTTGCTCAACTCCAACTTCAACTTGTTAATCATGGTAGAATCTTGACCCACAATTAACATGTCATCAACATAAAGTAAAAGAATAATAAATTTGCCATCCGGGAAATTTTTCACAAACACACAATGGTCCGAAGTGGTTTTAGAAAAACCATTATTCATCATGAAAGAGTCAAATTTTTTGTACCATTGCCGCGGGGCTTGCTTGAGACCATACAAACTTTTCTTCAATTTGCAAACAATTTCTCTTTCTCTTTCTCTACAAAACCTTCCGGTTGTTCCATGTAAATTTCGTCTTCAAGATCACCATGAAGAAATGCGGTCTTCACATCAAGTTGCTCAACTTCAAGGTTCATACTTGCAGCCATGCCAAGCACAACCCGAATAGAACACATCTTCACAACCGTGAAAAATCTCGTCAAAGTCAATACCTTTCTTTTGCCCAAAGCCTTTCACAACAAGATGTGCTTTGTATCTCGATTCTTCCTATCATTCTTCAATTTGAAAACCCACTTATTTTTGAATTTTCCTCCTTTAGGCAACTTCACTAAATCATAAGTTAGGTTTTCAAGCAAGAATTCATCTCCTCTTCATGGCCTTTTTCCAATCATCTTTCTTTGCATGCTCAATTGCTTCTTGGTAGCTCTCGGCTCCCCTTGATCAATCAACACAAATTCATTGGGAGGATACTTTCTTGAAGGTTGTGGGTCCTTGTAGATTTCCTCAACTCAAGTTGTGGTGGTGGTTCTTGAGTTGGATGCTCTTCCTCAATTTGAGGCTCAACTTCATTAGGATTAACATCATCCTCCACTTCTTCAATAGGTGGCTGCATCTCCCCATTTTCATCATCAAGCTGGAGATGAAGGAGATGGATCCATGTCAATGAGATCACTAGTTTTGGCTCAGGTTGATCACCTTTACCAAAGTCTTCAATTGTTTAGTCTTCAAGAAACACAACATCACGACTTGAATGACTTTCTTGTCGACCGGATCCCATAATCTATACCGAATTCATCACGCCTATAGCCAAGAAAAATACATTGTCTTGTGAACTATCAAGCTTGGACCTCTCATCCTTTGGAATGTGAACAAAAGCTCGGCAAGCAAACACTCTTAAGTGCTCATAAGACACATCTTTGCCGGTCCAAACTCTTTAGAACATCACCATTCAAAGGATAGCAAGGAGACAAATTGATCCGTCAACCATTGTACTCATTGCCTCACCCCAAAAGATCTTGGCAATTTAGCTTGTGAAAGCAAACACCTTGTTCTTTCTACAATGGTGCGGTTCATCCTCTCGCAACGCCATTTTGTTGAGAGTCTTCTTAAGCATCTTTTGGTGCGAATACCTTGGGCTGCGACAATACTCATCAAATGGCCCAATGTATTCACCACTATTATGCGATCGGATGCACTTCAATTTATGCCTGTTTCTCTTTCAACCATGGCACGAAAATGCTTAAATACTTCTAGAACTTGATCTTTAGATTGTAGTAGAAAAGCCCAAACTTTCCTTGAATAATCATCAATGAAAGTAACAAAATAAAGTGCATCACTATGTGTTCTAACTTTTAAGGACCACAAACATCCGAATGAATCAACTCCAAAACTTTTTCTTTTCTAGAAACAACATTTTTATGAGAAGAAACTCTATGTTGTTTACCAGCAAACAATGAACACAAGTTTTAAGATGTGTACCTTTCAAGCCGGGTGAAGCTCTTTCTTGAACAAAACTTGTAGCCCTTTTTTTTCACTCATATGGCCAAGCAGCTTGTGCCTGAAGTCGGTAAATATCATCTTCAAGTGTATTGACAACACATTTACAAATTTTTCCTTGCATCAAATAAAGTGTATGAGTCTTCTTACATAGCCACCACCAAAGAACCCTTTGTGAGCTTCCATATTCCATCACCAAATTTGTTGTTGAAGCCTTCATCATCTAGCTTCCGGTAAAGATCAAATTGAGGCGAATGTAGGAACATGCCTCTCATCTTTAAGCAACAATTTGCAGCCCAAATTTGTTTCAAGCAAACATCGGACCATACCAATAATCTTGGACAAACCTTCATTACCCATTCGAGCAGAACCATAATCTCCATCGGTGTAGGTAGTGAAGAAATCAACTCGAAGTCACATGAAAAGAAGCACGAATCAATCACACAATTGCTCTCTTGGCCCACAAAATTGATACAATCATCTTCACAACCGACCATGAGATCATCGGTAGTAACTGCCTCTGTTGTGTCTTCTTACTTCTTATCCACACTTTTGTCACGCCTTTTCTCCTTGTTCTTGAGCTTTCGGCATTCCCGCTTCATGTGCCCTTTCTCATGGCAATAATAACACTCAACATCTTTCTTTGAAAAAGAACCATCTCTTGACTTGTCACGGCATTGATCACGACCATGAGGAGTCTTACTCCTCCCCCTTGTTTTGCTTCAGCCTCTCACAACAAATGCTTAGAATGAGAGGAACCGGCTGATTTTCTTCTAGTTTCTTCATTCAACAAGCTACTAGTGACTTGGCCATTGTGACTACTCCATGGTGCCAAATTACTATTTGTCATAACCAAAGTCTCCCAACTTTCGGGTAAGGAACTAAAGTAGCATCAAAAGCACGCAACTCATCATCAAAATAATTTTCATAGAAGCAAGTTGGTTAACAATATTCTTTATTTCATTCGGATGTTAGGAATAGGGCTACCCTCTTTATATTTTAAATTAACCAACTTCACGAAGCGAAGGCTTTATTTGTAGTTGATTTTCTATCATAAAGATTCTCTAATTTTTCCATAAATCATGTGCGAAATTTCGGTAGCAACATGATGAAATACCTTATCATCAATCCATTGACGGATAACACCATGACTTTTCGATTAAGCCTCTTCCACTCATCATCTTTCATACCTTGGGTTTGCCACTATCACTCTCAATGGGTCCATACAAATCTTTACAAAATAATTGGTCCTCCATTTTAGTTTTCCAAGTTATCCAATTGCTTCCATTGAAGCTAGACATCGACCTACATTCCCTCCATTGATTTACACAAATAAATAGATCCAAATAAATCTTAAGCTCGATGCGAGTTGTTAGGGAAAATCGATGTGATTCTCCACAAGTAAATCAATCAATGGGAATAAAAAGCGTCTTGGAAAAAATTAAATCAAAAGGCAACACAAAAATTTTCGTGGTTTCCTCAATGTGAGAATGCCCACGAGATGAAATCCGATTCCACTATCAACTAAATAAGTTTCAAGCGATTACAAGCGAGACACTAATGGTCTCACAAAACCACCTTTAGGTGAATTCCAAATAATCACAAAATAAACAAGAGGAAAGACCTCACCAAATAGATGTACCAAAATCTTCAAAACCAAAGTTGAAGAAGACCCAAAATAATGAACCAAGCACCAACGAAGTTGCCTCAAAAAGAGCTTCAAAAAAGCGAAATTGAATCAATCTCCCAATCTTGACCTTTATGTAATGTAAGCGCCGCACTTTTTAGTTTTGTGTGTATAGAACAAAAAATAATATATATATTAGATATATATATATATATTATTAAATCTTAGGTTTGTAATCAAACCTAATTGTATCAGTTGAATTGGGCCTTCACTAATATAATATATAAAAATATATTATACCTAAACCAAGCCAAATTAAAACTCTTTTCAAAACCCATTGGGTCCCACACTCCAATAAGGAGGTATACCCAACATGGTGGTGGAGAAAGGCGAAGTTGATGACGACGAGGTTTGCTCTGGCGAGGAATTTGTGTATGAAAATAGCGCTTAGGAAGAAGAATTGGACTCAATGAGGGCCAAAATGTCGATTGCCCTGTTGGCGTGTCGATCTGGTGAGATTCGTTTTGGAGGCGATTTGGAGGTGTTTCGATGGATAAAACTTCATGATCATTTCCTTCCCATGGGCCATTATCAACTAAAACCGCTTTCCGAATGGGTTCGAATCTTCTAGATTCTCTCGTAAATTTGTTTCATCACATCCAATTTTCTTCCCCTTTTTGTTTTGACCTTTACTTTTCTTTCTAGACCAGGCCAGTTCTTTCTAGGCTCTGCCCCTCTCTCGCTCTGTTTGTATATATACACACAAACACCTGGTTGTTGATCAATTCAATCGTTATCTAATACTGAACCTAATTCTAGCAAATACATAAACAGCAATTGATCGTTGATCGAGCTAAAAAAGTATAGCGAGAGCCTAATACATAGATCAAGCTAAAAAAGTCTGAGCGAGCCTAATATATAAACAAGAAGAGCAAATCTACAACTTGTGATGGAACATGATTCTCAGAGGTCACGATTGTTCATCCGGGGTTTTCATTAGAACACGAGGGTTTACCTTCTTTTCTAACTTGTGATGTAACTTGAATATTGATTAAGTTTACCTTCTTTTCTAACCATGCCACTTGAGAAATTAATTTCCAAAATTTCTCACGAAGAGTAAGAGAAGTATAAGAAGGCAAGAGAAATTCTGATGGGAAGTTTAGGGAAGGTCGGAAGAAATTAACAAAATTTCTTTGGACCAACCGAGAAAATTCAATCCAAACTAGAGAATTGAAAATCGCAATCATGGAAGTCGGTAGACTTGAAAATGTCGAATTGCCATGAAGATCAGTGTGGGGCTTTACAAGTGGAAAAGGTAGACAGAAATGGCAATATATCAGACAACTCCATTGTGAAATCTATATCAGGTGTGGATATATCCCCAGATGATGTTGTAGGAGTCATAGGTCAAAAATAATTCTAGAAAGCAAGAAGAGCTATTGTCCAGTAAGTATCTCTGATTGATCATTACTATGTTCATTTGCTATGGATTAACTATATTGAAATGAAGGAATCATGCATACTATGTGAAGCTACAATTACATTTTTATACCTAAATTTAAATTTAAAGGTTTATAAGTGTTCACATGTGCATATCGAGGTGTAGTTTTTTTCACACAATTTTCTCTGAAGCAAAACACTAGTCCTCATTGTTGTCGAAATAAATTTGGCATTTTCTCACTGAATTTTCTCTGAGAAATTCTCTAGGAGGTCTAAATAGAAACCTCCTAGAGAAATTCTAGTTCTCTGAGAGAAATTCTTTCGAGAGGTCCAAAAAGTGCAGGAGAAATTTCTGCGGATCAAATTGAGGGACCTTAGACATTATGAAAATATTTGATATCCTTTATGCTATAAAATCTTAATACTAGGGACCTTAAAAAAAAATCCCCCAAAATTATTTAAGGGCAAACACTACTTATATATATATATATATAATTAAATATAAATTAATATTAAGACATCAATGAGATGAGCAAAAAAAAAAAACATAAAAAGAAAAAGAGTTTATACAAAATTGGTTATTATAATTGAAATTGAATTTGTGTATAACTTTATATATAAATAGAAAGGCATCTTGATGTGGATTTTTAGAGGAAAAAAAAAAAAATTGAAACTTTTAGTATGTGCCATTTAAATAACTCACTTTTTCCTTCTTTTTTCGATATGGGATATTGAGACAAAATTTTTTCAAATATCATAATAATTAAATTATAATTATAATGTGCAGAGAAAAATAAGTGTTTCTCCAAATAGAGAGTCTATATAAAATTAGGTCATTATAGTGGGAAATTTAGTTTGTATAGAACTTTATATGTAAGCCAAAAACAAAAAGAAAAAAAAAAAAGAAGATCACTATGAAAATGGAGGCTATAGAAGATGGAGGAGAGGGCATTTGGAAGCGTTGAATTGGTAAAAAAGACAAAATTCGGCATATGAATTGTAACATCGGAACATTCACCGTTAATAAATGGATAATATCCCTAATTCTATGAGATTAAAAGGTCTGTATAAGTTGTTTTACAAACTTTGGGGTTGTAAAAGATGGCTTTTCATCCCCTAATAAGAAAAGAAAGCAACACAAACTAGATTAGGTTTTTGTACGATCTGAGTTGCTCAGATTCTTGCATTAAGTTTAACGATTGCAGCAAACTAATGGACTATGGTGTGAAGA